>CM060900.1:262561783-263761783 GCA_030762935.1 Hymenopus coronatus
GTAGTAGTAGTAGTAATAGTAGTACTAGTAGTAGTAGTAATAGTAGTACTAGTAGTAGTAGTAGTAGTAGTAGTAGTAGTAGTAGTAGTGGTAGTAGTAGCAATAATAATAATACATTTTGAATAATAAATATTTGATAGGTGTGTATAATTCCTTCACAAACGGTTTGTAACTTTAATTCATTTTCCGTTTTGTTTTCCTGTTCAATTGAAGGAGCAATTTGTCATTTCTGAATACTGCACTCTGAAAATATGAATAATGCGCAACAAAAAGACTGCTATTAGTGTAATGCAATAGAAGTTTTCCTTCTTCATTTATGGTGCATTGAAATACCACTGTTTATGGCATGACAAATATACGATAGAATCATGTGGCGTGTAGAGCACTACATCCCCATAGAGCTCAGTTTCTAGAAAATGCGATCCTCGTAAGTTTCCGTGCACAAATTCAAACGAACGCCTAATCTGTACCTTTCTGTGTAGACCCCGTAATGCGTCGCCAACTTCTCGGACTGCTCGCTGTGCGGCTTTCCAATCGTAATCTGCTGTTTCCTACCTAAGGACTCATGACCCTACTTCAGAAAAAAGGGATTACTCTTCATCTTGAAATTAAAAAATTAAATACTTCTAGTTTTTTACATTCTCTAGGACGTACGTGCAATGTACATAATAGGTAGAGAACGTATTGTATTCCAGACACAATTTTGATACCGATATTTCACCGGAAATACAAGTTTTGATTCCCCTGTATAAAAACATTTTAGAAAAGGGTCAGTGTTTTTGGAAAGCGTAACTAAAAACGAATGGACTTAATTTCCAAACTTCATATTTATATTCAGTATCTTCCAAGAATGCGACACGAAAATTTGCAGGGAAATCCCCCGCTTCCCAAACTAACCTTTACATGGAATATTTTTTGAAATTTTTGATTTTATAACAGTGATCTAATGATTTTAAATAAAATAGTTAATTAAACATATTTAATTTACAAGTAAAATATAATCTTGAATTTCTGCGGAATAACCCATGAAGACCCCTTCATTTTGAATAACCTTTGCTTAACTGGTTAACCGTAAGAGATACAAAAAATCTTACTACACAAATGAGGATCTTGTTAAAACACACAATATTTAAGTAATAATACAGCTTTTTGGACAGTTAGCCATTTCCGAGATATTCCCTGTTATTGGTTTCAATTTTAAAATATTTTTCTCCGACGGAAGCACTCATCCAATTCATCTCTCTTTTGTATTACTCCTGGTCTTGGAAAGAGAATCGAATTTCAATGATAATCACATACCGACAGATTTTAAAAGATTGGACTGCCGTTTTAGCTGTGTATTCTCTTATTTCTGTTCTACTTATACAAAGAGCTAGGAAATAACACCATTTCTGGTATCGTTTATCTTGATTAAAATAAAGTAGATAAAAGAAAAATATTTTGTAAGAATAGTTTGTTTGCAGAACAGATAGAGAAAATCATGTGAGTGGAGTACATCAGATTTTTATTATAGGGGATTGTCAAGACAGGCCCACCAAATTTTTCACAAGGGAAATGTTTCATGTAGGCGATATAATTAGCACGAGTTCTCATATGATTCGATTGGTGAATTCTGTCATGCGTTTACAAATCACATTTCTGAATGTTATCATTTTTATTTTATTTTCAGTCTCAGTTTGATACACACGAAGGAAAGTTGCGTGGGCTTGTTATTCCATTATGACGAGTATGAGTTTACTGAAGCAGAAATAAGAGGAGAATTGAATGGGTAATATCCACGTGACAAGGAGAATCTCTATTAACCAACAATTCTCAAACTTTCCCAAATGGCTTTTAATCTCCGCAATTTCCACGTTCATACTGTATTATAATTTATTATTGCTCTAAAACGCATGCATATGGGTATTTGAGAGTAACATAGGACAAATACGAGGAATTTTCTATGCTCTAAGAACAATAAGGCAGCACCGTGGCCGAGTGGTTAGACCACTCGCCTCTCACCAAGTCAGCCGGGGTTTGCTCCCAGGCGACCGCATGTGGGAATTGTTTTGGACAAAGCGGCGCAAGGGTAGGATTTCTGCAGTTTCCCCGATTTCCTCCGTCATCGCGTTCCACCGGTGCTCGATCTTCATTACATGTACCAACGATCATACGGTGCCATAGTAGTAAAAGGGGCGCTAAACACTATCCAAAAAAACAAGAGGCCAACAAAACATGCATGCTTATAGTTCCAGAAGTGAACACAAATCTCACTCTGATACTTTAAAGCAAGGAAATTGATACGGACTCAAACGTGATTGGTACAAATCTGTTCGATAAATTGCATATGCAAAAACCAAACACGTAAATGTTTTAGGAGGAGAAAGAGCATTCAAGAAATTAATTGAGTTTTATTTATAGATGCTCTTTAACTGCTGCGGTTCTCAGGGTCCCATTCTATACTGGGCGTGAAAGATCGCAAAATTTTGCTTAGACTTCTTTATCAGGCTTGAGGTTCTTTCACGTGTCGTAGATTTACGACACGGGACCAACGAAGAAAGCAATGTCCGAAAACGTCCATCGCCCTCCGTCGGGTTTGAACCAGCGACCGTGGTGACCAGAGGCTAGCATGTTAATCTAGACCACGGAGGACGAAAGCGCACTCAGTGTATTGAACATTCCTCCATATTCCATTGATGAATGTGTTAGCAATTACAATAAGTATCTACATTTGGTTAATATGATGTTATGATGAAATTTAGCGAATGGTGGCGCAGCGGTAGTGCGTGCGACTCACATTCGGAAGGTCCCGGGTTCGATTTCGGCTGACCGTCCATTCTGACCCATGTGTTTTATAGGGGGTTCCGCTGGTCGTCAGGCAA
This sequence comes from Hymenopus coronatus, assembly GCA_030762935.1. Taxonomy (NCBI): domain Eukaryota; kingdom Metazoa; phylum Arthropoda; class Insecta; order Mantodea; family Hymenopodidae; genus Hymenopus; species Hymenopus coronatus. Next base: position 262,564,645 of record CM060900.1, read on the forward strand.
GTGCTGCAGCGGTCTCTACAATTCCCCCAATTTCCTGTCCCTACATAGCGCTACATTAATCATATCATTCATCTTGCACCCCATTTGATCTATTTCGGGGTTGGAAGTGTCGGAAGTGGGGTTTGGGTGCAGCATGACTGAAAAAAATGATGCTCTCTATGGAGCTTTCCTTGTCCGTTGGCCTTCAGCTGGTTTCCGTGGTATACGGATCGCTCCCTCGGGGAGGGGGTTGAACCATCTAGATGGGGTGGGAGATCCCCAGGCTGCCTGTGCAACTGCCAGGGCTTCTCAATCAAGAAGCTGTAGGATCCTTGCTGTGATGTCACTCTTGGGTCCGGTGGAATGTCTCCTTGCACCTCGTCGCCCTCCGTGGTGTAGTGGTTACCATGCTGACTTCCTATACCCAAGGTCGTGGGTTCAAACCCGGCGGAGGACGATGGATTTTTTCGGGCGTAAAAATCCTTAGCATGGCTTCCTTCGGAAGGGAAGTAAAGCCGTGGGTCCCGTGTCGTAGATTTACGGCACGTAAAAGAACCTCAAGCCTGATAGAGAGGCCTCTGAGCAAAATTAAGCGGTCTTTCACGCCCAGTATAGAATGGGACGCTGAGAACCACAGCAGTTAAAGAGCGTCCATAAATAAAACGCCATTTCATTTTTTTTCCTTGCACCTCATTCCCCCGGGAACGCCCATTTGAAGGGTATAAGTGTAATATCCTCATTGGATCAGTGCCAAGCTCTCTGGAAATCCCTTTATCTATTCCTATAATGCAATTTCAAATTATTTATATTTTGGCAGTATTGGAACATTTAAATTAAAGATATTGATATAAGATGGTATGGTTCTTACTATAATCCTTTTTATTCAGCACATCACATGATGTTTTATTCCTTCTGAGTAAGCTGTCTATGCACCTCACCCTGCAAATCCCTCGTGCCCTACAGGGGACAGGGAATATACAGTTTAAGACACACTTGTATAAACAGAACAACAAAGTTCTGAAATTTTTCGAAATTCACCCTAGCCAGAAACGATTATTAACTCATATTAAATAAAAAAAGACAGGCACATCAAAGATATAAGGAAAACTGGTTACAAGTGGATGAAATAGCTGGTACTACAACAACTGTTTCAAAATATATTAATTTTGAGAGATTTTTATACTCAACATTTGGCTTTGGAAGTTGTTTCTGATATACTCAAATGATTTCATCACTTTAATCTGTTTGTTCTAGTGTGATATCACATTTTCAGTTACAGTATTAAGTTAAGACTGAAGAGACAGCCAAATCATTAGGAATAAAAATTAAACAAATTTTACTCATGTCAAGCGTAGATATATAGGATGTACAAAGTGCAGATTCCTGAACTCAAAGGTGAAACGCAGTTCTATTTGTGGTATTTAGAGCATCTTTGCCAACTGCAAATGAACTTGACCTCAGAAGAAGTGAACATAGATACTGTCCTAAAATATGATGTCATATCATAAGTAGAAGCATGAACAAACGGCAATGACCATGAAAGATTGTGAGTTACATTGTGAACAAATGCAAATTGGCATAACTTAAACTCAACAACCTCTCTTACACCACCTTAATAAAGTATCATAATATTCTTAAAGAGCTTTCAGGTCATTTCCCAAAGAGTTGAGAATCAGAAGTCAGTGATTTTGCACATGAACATGGCTGAAGTAGCTAACTAGCAGAAAACACTCACATAGAGCAATATGCTGCCACATTGTCAAATGTTTTTGGCTCTTTTACGGAACAAAAAGGTTTATATTTGTTATCTTGTGGCATTGCCTAAAAGTTGACAATAGTTTATAACAACAAATATCATTTTGATATATCATGTCAAAGTGAAGTGACTGTGCCAAAAACTACAAAACTTAACCTCTAAATGTGCGGATTTTCTTTCTTCAAATTCAAAAACATTATCAGAACTATCTTATGCTTAGCATGACAGAAAGGGCCAGTCCTCAAGGTAGCACTAGTTAAAGTTTCTTGGCACAGTTTCTGCTTAAGAAGCTGACACAGGAAGCTAGGAATTCGAGTGTCACCTTGATCATGAGTGTTTGAGTGTATACAAGTGTGTGTGTGTGTGTTAGTGTGTCTGTGTGTGTGGGAGGGGGTGTTAAGCATCAAGAATCATAAAAGAAAAGAGGAGTGAAATGAGAAGAGAAGCAAAGGATAGAAAAACTCACAAAATCCGAGGTTAAACTTGATGTAAAAAGAATAAAAACGGGTAAATACAAGGGTGACTTAAGACAAAATACATTAGTTTAAATGAAAATCTGGTGTTCCATCCACATACCTTTCTCTACCTATTCTGCAAACAAACAACTATTGTTATATCTACTTCATGCTAATTGAGAAAAATATTAGCAGAAATTGTCTAATTATTTGCTTCCTTGATAGTTGAAGGGAAATAAGGGAATGCACTTGGCTAAAGTGATAGATGAATCCCTGGAAAATTGCTCGCTATGTGACAATTTAAATGTTGTTATCTTTGCATGACCAAAAGAGATATGAAATGAATGACAACATCCAGTTTGAGAACGTTGTCTAGAGAGGGCCCTAATGCGAAATGCTTGTGCCAGTATTGGAAGAGGCATGCTTTTACGGACACAGCAATCGTTTATTAACAGAATTGGAAAATGTATTGAGGTAGAGGGGCATCATTTTGAGCATTTCTTACACTGAGGTACGATACTTATGAAATAATGAAGTACAATACTCAAGCAGCCGTGATACTCTGTGTATCTACCTTTAATCGATGTTTAATTGTCTCCCTCAGTAAAAGAACCATGTACAAGAAAATGGTTTAAATAAAAGTTGTTTATTTTTTGATGAGAAATAAAGGAGCATAATAAAAACATGTTGATTCTCATTTAAAAACGCACCTTGACCCTCAAATTTCCATTCAAACCTTTTTCAATTAAAACACAACAAATGACGTTTACTTTTCCCCATTATAAGAATTTCGCAACTTTTATTCAAGACGCTTATTTTGGAGATATTCTACAGTCTCAAGTTAAGTGGTCCACCCTGTATATATGAACATATTTAAATATACTTTTATAGGTAAGCATAACTAGCTAGGAATTGTTTGGAAAGTAATTATCTAAAAATAACTCTGGTGTCTCACTCAGAATATGCATCTATACTGTAATCATAGTGATGTCATCCTGTCATTGTTGTGTTATCATAATCATCATCACCATTGCCATCATTTTCATCACGCTCATGTGTATAAAACAGGTGATGAAACAAATTAAACGCAAGTCCCATCATATTGTTGTGACTATTGCTTCCATCACTCTGTAAGTATATGAGAGCACAGCAAAGAAAATCCCCATATTCTGAAATGGGGTATACAAAACATTTTTAATTAATAAGAAATGTGATATTTGTTTTAATAATACATCTGTACAGTATTTATCAGACTGGTCTGAATTCGCACTACAGCTTAATATAAAAAAACTTTTATTGAGTCATTTGCTTCCAAGAAGTTCAAGTACAATTTACTAATCAGCATGGTTTTGTTCATCTGGACTGCGGGTGAACCTACAGCTCCGGATTCAGGAATACAAGGAGCCAGTAAGGAGTGTGAAAGATCAGCCAGAGAAGCAAGCTCGACTTCCACCCATCAAAGAGTTCCAGAGGGAATTTCGAGCTGGAAAGGAACGCACTGCATCTTCCTCTTCCACACGTATAAGGTGAGACTGTAAATGCATTCACAACAACTGCCAAACAAGCTTACCTGGTTTAAAAGTGTAAATTAAGATGGATTTTGGAATATTGTGTTTCAGGAGTTTCAAGATGAAACTATCTATTTGTTTTATTTCAGAATAGTCATTCTTAAATATACCAAATCTATACACACTTACTTTTGGAAACGATTAACATTCATTTAATAATTTAAGTCTACAGGGACAGAGAATAAAATGAGCGAAAATTATGTCCTAATGAGACCAGGTCCATTAAGCAAACAGACGCAAACTATTTAGCATGTGTATTAAGAATAAAAATAAAATTTACAAAAAAAAAAAAAAAAAAAAATCTGTCCAGACTACTCACCTCAACTGCGATTCAAATTCATGGACGTTCACATTAGATGGCACCTATATGTCTGTATATGATATTTCCAGTCATTCTTAAGCTTAAGGTTCCACACATTCAGACACATTGTTGAAATTACAATTCTGTATGCAGATCACTTTAGGAAGCAGTTTTTTCGCTCTCTTTTATGTGCAGTGAGTAGGAGATGTATTTCATTATACCCAAAATGCGATGTCAAGTTTTCAGTGGAAATATATGTTTTGAGACCCCCTGAATAAAATGTCATTGTTAGAAGTTCCATGTATATGTGTGTCTATGTTTGTGATTGTGTGCATGTGTGTACGTGGCTGTGTGCATGTGGGTGTGGCTGTGTGCATGTGTGTGTGTGGCTGTGTGCATGTGTGTGTCTATGTCCATGTGGGTGTGGGTGTTTGCATGTATGCCTGTGAATGGTATAACTCAAAAATGAAAGCTTGTGTAAATACCACACCTGGTAGGTATTTAAGTTCAGTATTTTCCAAGAGTGCCGGAGTAAAGATTTTCAACAAAATCCCGCCCCAAACCTATCTTTTACATCAGCCTGTCCCATGTCTACCTGACTGAGTACTTCTCCCTACCAAGTACTTCTCACGCATGCAAAGTAAAGGTTTCTGAAATCGGATGGAGGGAGAGCATGATAGCCAATACATCACTGGACGAAGGTCATAGCACAACAGGCGTGGCTCGTCATATGTATTCATGGGTTCCATGAACCCCTTTTAAAGCTAAAATTCAAAGTAAACTTATTCCCTTTTAGGATAGTATAACACGAAAAAAATTATTACAATTTAATTTTGTCGTTCCCTTTAAAATGAAAAGAAACCTTGCTATATAATTACGCGACGCGACATTAGAATACCTAGTTTTGTGATATGTTCAAATGCATCATAAGCAGGGTGTAAAATCCTATTCAAAAACAGTTTTGGGAACTGTATTGAAAGTTTAAAACAGTTTGTATACGATAAAGATAGGAGGCTGGTTCAAAAACAGTTTTGGGAACTGTATTAAAAGTTTAAAACAGTTTGTATACGATAAAGATAGGAGGCTGGTTCAAAAACAGTTTTGGGAACTGTATTAAAAGTTTAAAACAGTTTGTATACGATAAAGATAGGAGGCTGGTTCATAAACAGTTTTGGGAACTGTATTAAAAGTTTAAAACAGTTTGTATACGATAAAGATAGAAGGCTGGTTCAAAAACAGTTTTGGGAACTGTATTGAAAGCTTAAAACAGTTTGTATACGATAAAGATAGGAGGCTGGTTCATAAACAGTTTTGGGAAGTATGAGTGGAACACGATGTTTGCGAAATAGAAAGTTGGTTGGTTAGGAAAAGACAGTAACCCTGAATATGGGGTAAGACCTTGAGCATTGACAATAGTTGGTAAACATTTAACACGTCGGGGGCAACAGGATAGCTGCCTCGGAGCTTGTATACAAGTAAGAAATACTTATCTGAGCAGAAAAAAATTGAGATAACAAGCCTGTCCACATAATGAATAATCTTTCCAATACATGACCTAGATTTGTGATAATTATAATTGATGGGCAAATACAATAGCTATATACTGTGAGACAAACACTACACTCGATATTGCGAAACAAATAATACATATATTTAATAGGGAAATAATTAAAGATAAATGCTATATTATAACCCATATCTTTTTAAACTTCCATTTACAGCCTCAGCTTATGAAAACAACAATAACGCCTTCATTAAATCAGCCTCTATGGAAACGAGATTCATGTCATTTCTTTTCAAAAAATACATATAAATTAACAGGAATTGATTTCAAGAAATAATCATTATAATTAGTCATAAAATATCCGGACTTCAACAAAAACCGTCAGAGACAAAACATGGCTGTAATAACGGTACACAACATTGAAACGGTGAACATTCCTGATTAACGCAAATAATTATAGAAACAATTACCTATGAGTTGAACTTCTCTTGCGGATAACGAGAATGGGATATGCGAATAGATAAAAATAAAAAAAAAGCAGAATGTAAATCACCTGATACAAGAGAATATAAAAAACGCTAAATACGAGGTACGTCCAGAAAATAAGTTCAGTTTCAACGTATCTCCTCTGCAGCGCTGCGATCGCAGTTCTGCACATGCGCGGTAGACGCTCTGTATCAAGGAGAAGAAACGTGCGCCATAATGAGATCGCTGTCGGCCACATACGCTTTGTTGTGCTTGTTTACAATGTCGGTGTTGATTTAGAATCCCGCCGCTTGTGAAATCAGATCTGTGATTCGTTTTCTGAATGCTAGGAAAGTAAAACCAATTGAAATTTATCGGCAAATTTGCGAAGTTTACGGACGAAATGCGATGAGTGATCAATGGTAAGAAGATGGGTCCGACAGTTCAATGAAGGACGTAGTGAAGTGCACGATGAAGAACGAAATGGGCGTCCATCTTTGGTTACAGAAGAACTGGTTCACGCGATTGATGACAAGATCCAGGAAAACTGCAAGTTTACAATTAGTGCTCTCGCTATGGAATTTCCCCAAAGCTCACGATCACTAATTCATGAAATTGTTACCGAAAAACTGAAATTTCGTAAACTTTGCTCACGTTGGGTACCAAAGATTCTTACTGAGCAACACAAAACAAAACGGATGGGTAGTGCACTTCAGTTTTTAACCCGTTATGATGAAGACGGCGAAGAATTTCTGACACAGATAGTCACAGGAGATGAGATTTGGATTTTTTACGACACCCCTGAAAGTAAGCGGCAATCAATGGAATGGAGGCACACTTCATCCCTAGCAAAAGTTAAGCCGAAACAAATCTTGACACCTCGAAAAATGATGTGCACAGTGTTCTGGGACTGAAAAGGCATCTTACTCATTGATTTCTTACCGCGTGGTCAAACAATCAAAGCAGATGTTTATTGCGAGAACTTAGGAAATTGCGCCGCGCAATACAGAATAAGCGCTGAGGATTGCTGTCAAAAGGTGTTGTTTTTCTTTACGACCACACACTGCAAATGTGACGAAAAACCTCATACAGGGATTTGGCTGGGACGTGTTGACCATCTTCCGTACAGCCCTGACCTCGCTCCTAGCGACTTTCATCTGTTCTTACATCTCAAGTCTTTCCTTGGCGGTCAACACTTCAACATTGACGAAGAGCTGAAAGAAAATGTTTCCAACTTTTTGAAGACACAGGCGGCAAACTTCTATGAAGAAGGTATACAAAAACTTGTGCCACGCTATGACAAATGCCTGCAAAATTTCGGCAGTTATGTGGAAAAGTAGTTTAAGAGTTGTAGAATTTTGTGCAATAAATAATTATTCTGTATCTGTACACGATTTAATTTTATTACCAAACTGAACTTACTTCCTGGACGTACCTCGTCTTTAACTATTGGCGCGACATCTATTCGCCAAGACAAAGTAAAAATACCTTTGCAATATAGAAAGCAACGGAGCAAGCAGCTACCCCAATCCTGTGTTAAACAGAAAACTAATAATTGCAATACTAAAGCGAACCTCCATCTCTTTTCGTAGGCTATTTTGTTTTAATTTTATATTCTACTCTGATTGGCCCGAGGTAGGTCATGGGCGCACCCCGGACGAAATTTTGGATGTCTCATGGAATAGGATAAGGATGTATGAGTAGGTAAAATAAAAGAACTAAATAGTCTGATATCAATATTTATTCAGCTTTATAGGATACAGGTGTAGGGTTTATTTCGTCACAAATGACATCGTAGAGAACAAAAGGTGAAACAGTGTCTTTTGGCATTCCAAAAGCATTACTGTCTGAAGCGTTCTTAACATAGTCTTTTACATCGTTTGGGGCTAAAATCAATTTTGCAAGTTGATGTTGCAATATATCTGCATTGCACAATAGAAAATTTGTGTCATCTAGACAAAGAACGACATGTGAGTTTTCACTTTGTATTCTTGCTCGACGACCACTGATGCTGCGTAGGCGAAACTGTTCCTCGATGCACCTGTACGACTGGCCTTGACAGAGATATTCGGCAAGTTTAGGCAGATGATTGAGCAGCGTTGTGAAGTAGTAAGATGAGAGGACCACTCTACCCTGCCTTACTCCACCAATTTCCACGCGAGCCTCGTAATTTCTTCTCTTGTATAAACCCAAGCTGATGTATCTGGAGTAACGCTTTTTGAGGAAGTACGTTCTGTGATGCAGCACCGGCTCCGAAGTAGCAAATGACATTTGGTGCAACATCTTGATTTGCTTACCTCTGGAAGTCTAGCGACGACTCGCAATAGGATGTCTGAATACCTCTGCTTTTATATAGCTGAAACCAATGAAACATCGTGCCGATTAGAGCTATCAGAAGGACATCTGGTGTTAAGTTTTTGAAGGTGATGATGCTTTAACCAATTAAACATGGCGTGAGGGTGTTTGTAAGCACAGTGGGTGTTGCTGAATTTGTGACAAGGAAATCCACAGTGCATCCGATGATAGACGTTTTCTGGATTTGGACAATCAAATTCTTTGTTTAGATTAATAAACGTTCTGTCGCATAGTGTGGAAAGAACTTCACATTTATTCTCATCAAAAGCAAAGAGAGAGATATGCACAGCCACTGCTTCTTCTAGTACAGTTTTTACCATGTGATAAGGAATATAGCCATCACTAAAACGCATTCCTGTTTTATCTTCTTTATTAAATGCATCCAGTTTTTGATTCCAAGGGCAGGGGCTTGAGAAATGAAATGTTTGAACAAATCCTTTCCCTGCGATGGCTAATTCCTTTATGATTAATTCTTTTCCATTTCCCTTAAGCTCTGTATAATCCACGACAAGGCCTCCTTCCATCTTGAACAAAGACTGATGGGAATATGTGAGTAACACTTACTTTTATACCTGACAGACATCCATGTCCACCGTTGCATCTCCAGAATGGAAACTCGCAACGGAACATCTCTCTCGCCTGACGGTCTGGATCGGTAGAGTTGAAGAGAGCCACAAACTCTTTCATGGTGTATATGTAGAGAGCATACAGGCATGCGTATGGGCCGCAGATGTCGGAGTAGAGGCTTTGCAGCTGGCGGTTGTTAAAGGTGAAATTAAATGACATGAAGTCTTTCAAGGGCTTTATAAAAGGGGGTAGGCCGTAGGAATCGAAATACCATGCAAAAGAATTAGGATTTCGAGTTACAGCTATCCAGTGTGAACCAGGTAGGTCATGAGGATCTAAATTAATTATGAATATAGATGGTGTATTAAATTCTTTAGGCAACATGTCTGAAGCAAAAACGCCTACAAAATTTGGAATGCTGTACAAAGTTTTGTTCTATCTGTAAGGTGTTCATATTTAATACTCTATGTGCACTCTTAGATCTTTATCTATCTGAATAGAATCCTCGTATACGCAATACATGCGACACGAGATGGCTTGTTTTAATTTCTCTTTAAATCTGAGCTGTGTTCTTATATTCCCATTATTTAATAGAGAAGCGGGACCTTCTGAAGCTGCACTGTCAGGCGTTAAATCGTAAAGCATTAGAAAATAACCTGTATATACATGTCGTGTGTGATTTGGATTCCACTGTTGTTATGATGAATGCCAGAACCAGAAAAGAGTGTTTGGTAAGCCTTTGTTGTAACTTTTTCATGAGAAGAATCAATAGAAAGACCCTCTGTCGGAATCTGTTGTCCGTTAAGATATATTGCAAAGTATTCCAAACCAAAATGCTTAAAATTGAAAGGATTGGTGGTATAAGTTCCCGAAAAGTTTGTATTATTACCTATGAGTATTCTTTTTAGTAGTGGTCCTAACACAGCGTTATTCACAGAGATTTTAATTTGTCCTGCAGCGAAAATGAAGGATCTGAGATCGACTCGTGTTATATCGTATCTTGCATTTACCTTTTCTAAAGCTTTCATATGCGACATCAAGAGATTAGGAGCTGGGTTTACTTTTTTCAGTAAAGAGTGGCATCTAGAAATTGAAACCTTGCATGTAGATCTGCGCTTTCACTCATCATATAAAATGAGTCTTTTGCTTTAGTTAATTTGATTTGAAGAGTAAGTCCCGGTAGTAGAAAAGTGGGTAATTTCAAAATATCTCCATGTAATCTACCGAACATGGTTACTTCTTTTGACGTATTGCTTTTATGAAATCGTTGCTTCCATCCACGATTAAAATCCCCGGCTTCCAAAGTTCCGTTTTTCGAAACATCGTCTCCGGAGAGACCATGGAGAGCCGTGTCTATGTACCAACAAGCATTAGTAAGATGACTGTTTGCTGCATCGTGTCCGTATGCTAATAGGATTTCTAAATAACTACGATAGTGATAAAGGTCCTCAGGAGGAGTTATAGATGTTGCGTTTATGGAAACACTCAGTTGACTGAACAAGGAGTGCAATAACTAGCCAATCCAGTACCAGACACTGCTGAGTTTTCAAGTAGTAAAGCTTCGACGAATTAAGTTCATTACCAGCCAAAACACACATCTCATGTCATCAATCCTAACGACATTGGGCTGTATACCCGTATAGGTAGGATACTTCATTAGTTACTTTAAGATTTGCATAGCTGTTTCGTATTCTTAAATTATTTTATTAAAAAGAATTTGATTGCTTTTCCGAATAGTTAGTGCATGAAAACCGGCGTCGCGTACAGACTGCTCCCCAGCCAATCACGCACGAATTGTTGCTCGCCTCAAGCAAATACAACAAATAGGTAAACATGTATTAATTACATAATAAAGAAATAACAAATAATATAATGCAAAGTATATATTTACAAAACTAGTCGAAACAGCTTCGCAGCAATAGATAACAATTGACGGACGTCTGTGAGCAGTCTAGTACTTGTGGCCGGTTTTTTGTGCGCTGTTCTGTAGAACCTTATTTTCTCGTGTTTATTCGATTTTTTTAATCAATTGACCATTTTTTTCGATAAAATTACGTACAGTGCGACTTATTTAGGCAAATCACACCCAAGCACCATACATTAATCATAATACAGAATAAGTCTACAAAGCTGATAAACCAAATCGCATTTTATTTGAGCTCCAGACAGTGGGAGATTTAAGTAAGGAAAATAAAAATGAAGCATTATTGTATCAAAACATTAATAAAACCAATAAGATAAACCATATTATAAGTTGGAAAAACATGGTAAACAACTGAATGCATTTAAAATAATAAAGAAACGTTTAGGCTTTGCGGTATATCTGAAATAGTTGGTACATGCGCAGTTTCTCAAAACAATTTTTAGAATTGCTCAAAATATGGTCTTCTGTTTTTTAAGTGATAAGTTATTCCATGGTTGGCGCTATATCCGCCGAGGAACTAGGAAAGCCGATTTATAATAAGTGCATTATAATCACATAATTTTTATGAATAATAATCATTAGTCATTTCCTTATTAGTACAAGAGAAATAAGGGAATATAATAGGTTAATGCAATAGCCAAATCTATTAAAAGCCGGTCGCCAAGTGATGACTTTGACATTCCATTCTCTTTGCATAGTCAGGAGTAAAAAATAAACGAATGACGACTTCCTATTTGAGAAATGCATTATTGGAAAATTCATACCAATGACGAGGAATAACTACGAAATGTTTAACTCTAAAAAAAATGTACGAATATAAAATGTTTTTAATGAGATCTACATTTTTGTACACTATGAGTTTATATATATACATATGGTTTATGCCAAAATTCTCCAGAATGAAGAAGGCTTCAGAGTCTATTTCCACAAAACTCAATATATACATTTTATTTTCCTTTAAATTTCTTTCATACATGGTGGCATTTAATGCAAACTGTTAGAGCCATTTTTGAGAAAATAAATTTCAGAAATATTCCATATAAACGGTAGAGTTGGATGGATGGGGAACTTTTCTAAAAACCTTCGCGTCGCATGTTTGAAAGATGCTAAATTCAAATACCAAGTTCGGACTTAACCTACGTTTGTTTATAGTTATGCTGTTCACAGACGCACACGCAGATCTTATTCTAAAAACATTTTTTCTGGGATTCACTTGTCCACAATACATTTATTTTCGATAAAATATCATCTTTAAATTTCTGGATGGAATGCAATACCTTCCCTACCAATTATGTTCATTGTGCGTGATAAAGAAGCTAAACATAAAATATGAGGGTTGAATAATTAATGACATTTTAAACAAAAATATTAAGTGGTATAATACAGGAATATACTCAACTAGATGACAAATAAGTCTACTACTAAAACTCCTTCATTCCTTTAATTTGCTCTTGGTAATCTGCAATGTCGACTAAAATTAAATATGAAGTCCAAAAATAAAAATAAGTTTGAATTGATTATGTAAAAAAGGAGAGTAAGTTTTATTTATGGAGTTCTTTAATGCTACAGTTCTTAGTATCCCATTTAGACGGGGAAAACCACTTGATTTTCCTCAGAGGCTGTTTTATCAGTTGTGAGATTTTATGTGCCATAAATCTACAACACAGGATCGATGTCTTACTTCCCCTCCAAAGGAAGTTATGTTAAGAATTTCTATGCCCAAATAAAATCAATCACCCTCCCCCGCAGATTTGAACTCCCGAAATTGGAAAGTAGAAGCTAGCAAATTACCCCTATACCACGGAGGACTATTGATATTGCAGTTTTTCTAATGTTGTTGTGAAGACTTCAATTATAAAAAATATTCTTGACCCCCCCCCCCCCAGAGCTAAATTCTAGATACGCCACTGCACGGGTGTCGTCCGGGACTTGGAATACCTTGTTCCTGCATGCTTTGTAATGGTATCCATGTGCTGCTCTCGATGTTGTGAAGCTGTTGGTTCGTGCCAGTCCAGTCCAGTTCCGGTTTACCAATCTCCTTCGCCACTCCCAGTGTAGCCTGCAGGAAGCGGGCTTTGACGTTCTCTAGAGTGTGGAAGTCTTTCGTGTGGAGTTTGTCCCACATTAATTCTAGTCCGTAAGTAAGTATGGGTACATTTTTGTGTTGAACAGTGTCATTGCGGATTTGAGGGATAATCTGGTTAGTTCTCTTATGCCGTGTATTGTTTTTGTGGCTAATGTTGCCCTTTGGTCAGTGAGTATTCAGAATGAGTTTGTTGTGGTCTGTAGGATTTGAGCCGAGGTGTTTGACTTGGTTGACTGTTTGTAGAGGCTCTTTCTTCAAGTAGATTTTGTCTTCCTGGGATGCCTTGCCTCCTTTCCTAAATACCATATGTTCGGTTTTCTCTTTATTTATTTGTAGTTCGTTTTTATCAGTCCATCTCTTCTGTAGTTCCTTTCTATCATAACATCCCAAAACCATATCGATGGCATAGATGTAGATCCTAACTTCTGGAGTTTCTTCTTTGATTGCTTCTACGTTGTCATACGTTAAATAGTAGTCGCCCTCCGTGGTGTAATGGGTACCATGCTAATTTTATATACCTAAGTTCGCGGGTTCAAACCCGGCAGAGGACAATGGATTTTTTCGGATGTAAAAATTCTTAGCATTGCTCCCGTCGGAAGGAAAGTAAAGCCATTGGTCCCGTGTCGTAGATTTACGGCACGTAAAAGATCCTCAAGCCTGACAGAGAGACTTCTGAGCAAAATTAAGCAGTCGTACACGCCCAATTTAGAATGGGACGCTGAGAGCCACAGAAGTTAAGGAGCGTCCATAAATAACACGCTATTTACTTTTTCCTTTTACTTTTGTTGAATAGTAGGGGCTGAGGGGGTGTCCCTGCAGAACTCCGTTAGTCTGAGTGAGAATTGCTGATGTGGTTACGTTGTCCGAGATCTGTGTTATTACTCTGTAGGATATTTTACATCAGGCGTGTGTGGTCCTTGTTTGTACCGGCTAAGGACTCTAGTTTTGACATGATGGTGTTTTGTTTAGTTTGTCAAATGCTTTTGAGAAGTCGATAAATGGCGCGTGGAATTTGCCTCTTGGGAAATGTAGGACATTTTCTATATCGTCTAGTGGGTTCTTGATGGCTTGGATCGTATTTCTTCGTCGAGGACTCTACTATTTCTTTGGTGATTCTTTGGGTGATGAGTCTTGTCAAAAGTTTCAGGTGCTTATTTTTTAAGGCGATCCCTCGATATTGGTTGGGGTCGCATGGGTCTCCTTTGTCTGTACAAAGTACTTTGATTGTTGAGTACTTCCACGTTGTTGGGATGTAGCCTGCTTGCGACATAGGCTCAGTAGTTGTCAGTACTCGGAGTAGGATTTCGGCTGATAATATAATGGTTCATTGAAAACGCCGTTCGGGCCACAAGCTTTCCTGATCTTTAGGTTTGTTATTACAGTGTCGATCTCTTCCGCTGTAAATGGGCGAAGTTTTTTTTTCTTCTTCTTCTGTGGTGTTTGTTGTGTAGCTTCCGTGGTTCTTCGCTGATTTAGGAGTTCTGTAAAACGTTCCTCCCAGATATCCATGCCGATTTGTCGTGTTTTTGTAACTTTCGAGGTTTTAGTGCTCTATATGGGTTTCCCTTGTTTCTTCCGCCATCTTGTTAGCCTCTTCTATGAAGGTACTGCGTGTATATCTTAAGTGAGTTTGTATTTCTTCTTGAGGTTGGCGTATGTCGCTAGGTCTTAGGTTGCTGTTCTTAGCTTTATGTAGTGCCTGAATCACTCTTTTCTCTATTTGTAGCATGATTTGTCGAACCTTGGTTGAGATTTTCTCTTCTTTGCCGCTGGGGTTGCACCTTTGATGATGTCCTCCATTATATTGGCAGCTTTTTCTATGTTGTTTTGTTTTATATTTTCTTTGAGCTCGTTTATTTTTGTCTGCTGTTGTTAGAGGGATTGTACGTAAGCTTACGCGATATTGGTGTAACTTTATTTGGTTCTTTTGTATGGTGATTTTGTCTTAGACTGAAACTTGCTGTTACGGGAATATGCTTCTTCAGGGGTGCGTCGACTATTTCGTAACCTACTTTATGGTTCAGCAAGTTAATTTCTGAGCCATTGTAAAATATTAGGTCTATTTATTGCTCCAATTGTGAGCGAAATAGGTTTTATCGTTTTTGTTATTGATGAATGTAAAGCCTTCCTCTGTCATCAATTACTGTAATTTACTGGACCTGTGATTGTTGACGTCTATTCTGCAGTTGATATCTCCCACTATAATGGTGTTGCATCCGGGGGTTGTCTTTGCGAGTGCTGTCATTATCGTGGCTATTGTGTCTTCTGTTGGTGTGTCGGGTTTTTGTATATTCCTATTATGGTGATTTTTTCGGTTCTGAGTATTATGGATTCATCGTCTCGGTAGGCTGCTAGTTGCTTTCCTGCTGTGGGTTTATAGTAGTAAGCTAAACCTTGTATCGGTCTTCCTCTTGGCGCTTGTGTAAAGATTATTTGAACTGAGTAGAAGCCTGGAATTTATATTGTGTTTGTCGCGAAGGTCTCGTTCAGGATTAGAATATCAAGCTTCTCGAACCATTCACTCGTGGCCAGTTGAACGGAGCTTTTCAACCCCTCGACGTTCCTCAGTAGCAGGTTAATTTTCGGATGTTGCTCCCTGTCCCCCCTAGTGAAAAAACCGGTATCGTCTCACTGTGGCTCCCTTAGGCCATAGTTCCGGTTCATTACAAATGAAATGTACTTATATATTCAATTTTCTGGAAACAGTCTCTGAAGTCTACTTCATTCTGAACTACTTTTATATCACTTATAAACCAGAATATAGGGCAGTTAACTTATATTTGAACCCATACCTGGCCTGTCTCTATTGCGCGAGACGGCTGGCAGTCGCTGGCGTAATTTCCCCGGCGACTGCCGGTCGCCTCACGCAGCAGAGAGAGGCCGCGAGTGGGTTCAAATATAATTTTAACTACCCATTAAATGGACAAAATCCTACTATACAGCAAAAAACCTAGATGTTGTTAAAGCACACAGCAGAATTTTACAGCCATCATATACAATCAGCTATAAAGGATCTATTCTACTGTCAATTACTATGCCTACTAAATCCCCATAGTCCTATTGTACCTATAGGAAATATAAGAATAGTTTGATAATAGTGTGAAGGATAAAGAGTAGAGAAAGTTATATGCAAGCAATACATTTTTTCTGCTTTTTATTCCTCTTTTTTTCTTTAATGATTGCACCTTTTTCTGTTTGTACCTCTGTTTTTCCCTTATACAGAAACACACAAATACATATGCTGAACATGGAAATGTTTAGCCGAAAAATATTTATTTACATCTCATGACAGGAAGGTGGGGTAGATATGCACTTAACATTTCCAAAGATATTTGCATAGAGTTCCTGAATTGCTATCCACTTAGTTAAAATATGCAACCCAAATGACAACATCAAGGATGGTAAAATATCTCCTGTTTTATCAATAGGTACATTATATAAAACTATTTGCTTCTCTTTCAGTTAGCCTATGTTCTCTAATATTACTGACACTGTTACCATGTATAAAGCAGGTGTATTTGGTGTACTAACTTTTCACTTTGATTGTTATATGGATCTTTTGAAATACTGTTTATGTACTATTAACTGTGTACTGTAAATAGCATTATAATCTTTATAATATGAATACTATTTACTAATACAATATTACATATTATTATTACACAATGACGATGACGATGATGATGATGATGATAATGATGAAGAAGATGATGCTCTCAACCGAGATGAAGAGTCTGGTCCATTATGAATCAGACCTATGAAGATATACTATTTAGTAGCTGCATTGACCCATATCTCATTGTGCTTGTGATAAGAGAAGTCAAAAGAAATATAAATAAAATTATTAACACCGTTGCTACTGGAATAAAACTCATGAAAAGGTAAACTTATTAGGAAGAAATGCTACAAGCTGATCTACGATTTAAGCAATTACCTAGAGTTTCCCTGCAGGTAGAGTGTTTTTTTTTTTTTTTTTTCTTCAGAAAACTTGAATAAACCATAATCATATAAGTAATCTCAAAGGCCTATTACACAATTTTACACAATTTTTTATTCTTTTGAAATGGAAACTAATGCATTACATTGTTTTACAAAATAATAACATTAAGCTGCACCAATATCATTAATTGGTTTGTCTTCATCTTCCTGTTCTGTTAAGGCCAGCTGATAATGAATTGACCAAATCATTTTTATAAATAAAGCTCTGAATTAAAGAGAACCATAATGTTTCTCATGCAATATTTTTTGGCTTTGTTTTTAAGTTTTGGTGAAACCTTTGGTTTGCAAAGGTATAGAGACATTTGTTTTATATCCTGAAACATTCTTTGGTGTTCTTTCATATATAAAGTAGTTTACTTCTCTTTGAATTATTAAACATTTATTTTGTCATATGATAAATATCTTTATACCAGCAAGTGTTTTCCTCCAGCTGTATATTGAAACATTCCAAATCACTGTTCCAAATCTTTAAACATGCCTATAGGAACAATTTTTTATTTTAGATTCCCTTTGTGAACAACTTTGGTGGTGGAACCAAAAACTCTAGCCAAGGCACATAAGAGTATTCTGATGCTGGTAATAATACTGTAATGTTTTTAGGCGAGGTGGTGTTCCATTTCCTAATCACTTACATAGCTACCCATCATCAATTGGTTTCTGCTTTGCTTGTCACCACCATTGACAAATAGGCAAAATGTGTACAGATGTTGGGATAGCATACATATAACTTAATCGATTATGGACATAGGAAGCTCCGCACAGTTTTGGACATTCATTTACACACTATAAATTTAAGCATACAAACATGAAGATACTATGCTAGGCAGCCTGGTCTAAACTTCAAAATAAAAAGTTCTTTTGATGTCAAATGAAAATGTCATCTTGCCCTCATTCTGGTTCTTAGGAGTTCAGAAAATGAATTTGTTCACACTTTATTAACAGCTCATCCTTCAATTTGATATCCCTCTCAGATTAAGTTTCTTAATGTATCCCTCTAACACAAAACATTTTGAGTAAATGGCAAGACTTTTAAATTCTGTGGCAAATAATTATATTAAAATTATGAAATATTCACCTTTTAACTTTAACTCTCAGTTCAGGATTTTGCATATTGTAATTTCTCCCCAATTTTTAATCATCAATAACTTAACAGATTTTGGCACTTTAACTTAACATAACGGTAAAAAGACCGGAAAAGATTTAAGGGTGAATTTTTTAGGTCTCTCTGTATACTTCAAACTTTTTTGAACAGCTGTCACTGCCCTTTCTCTCTTGAGGGAAAAGACCTGTCTGTAAGTGCCCCTTTTCTAATCTTAGAATTTAAATATTGATATTCCCAATACAGAAGAAAAGGCATTTTGAAATGCCAGAATTAATTGCCTGTTCCCAGAAGCCCCTCTTGGTTACTTTGCTTTTATTTTTATTTCTTAATCTTGGATGCTTTTGCTGCTGAGGTTTCTGGGCTACATATAAAAGTATGGAAGAATCTTGCCAAGTTGTATTGTTAGTGTTTTAAACTGTTCATTGAAAAATTTTAATTAATATCTTGCATTGAGAGGTTGGTACATTCCAACCATTACTTACAATTTCTTTTTCTTTGCTAGAAACTTTTATGAATGTAGTAAGCAAATAGAAGATGCATCTCTCAATATCTACTTTAATTAAGTAACTTTAAATATCTCTTCTTCCATGTGAGGGTATTTTGCTTACATTTACTACTACACCCAGATTCAGAGATATAGATATATTTTTTTTTTTCCCACAAGTAGTCATGCTCTCTTCCATTTCCATTTTTTTATTTGGCTTTAAACTAGCTGAAATAATTATCACTGCTATACATATACAAGATGTAAATAATAAAATAACAAATTATTAACAACTGTTATTAGTAATTACACATTAGTGGGATTTTTCATATAACAGTTAACAAATAAAACATTCCTCTCTATGTTTATTTGGATTTGGGCATCAAGAGCTTTGGAACAGAATATGCTGAGGATACTGTACATACAAGTTCTGCAAGCCTAAATAACTCAAGGACAAAGCAAGTTATGGAAGTAAACACTCTACAATACAAGACAATGTATTACTAATATTATGAAATGTACATTTTCTAATTTTTTTTTCTTTCTATTTTTGGGCATGTTGAGGTTTTGAATTAATCAACTTGTATCAAAACAATTTGAGTATAACAGTTAGGCTGGCAGGCTTTTATTGAAGATGCTTGGAGTTGAATCCTGTTCATATCAGAAATGTTTAATATCATTAACACATACTGTAATTTACTTATAATTAATGTATATGCAGAGCCACAACTTAATATTAATTAAAATGTGTATCACCCCTTAAACCTCTGCAATATATAATCCTGATTACAGGTACACTGAGCACAAACACAAGATACAACTTCAAAAGCGCTCAAGTATTCAACAATACAGAAACATTTGTATAAACTACAAACTGTGTACTAAAGAAAACAAGTATTTAATTTTATTATACATACAGTTTCAAAATGGATCATTTTCTATAACTGTGTATAAAAACAATGAGTTTAATAGCTTAGTATTTTAACACTTACATTTAGTCTTGAACTTCCTGTTTCTTGAAGTGTGTTTTCTGCAAACTTCAAATCTTTCATTCCTTCCTTTTAAAAAGGTTAAGAATATAAAATGAAACATTTTTATTAAAAATGTGCTGTATCATTATATGAGTTGTTTAATTTATTGACTTTATATATTTCAGATGTGCACAGAAGATAGTTACACAGCTGGAAACCACACCACTGCTCAATAAGAACTTATGCTCTGACACCTCACCCACAAGTACTGTTACTGCTGAATCTACCCCCAACAACACTTACTTCCGATCCCCACTAAGACCTGCCAATAAGGATGATAAAAGGAAAGGAGAGAAACGGAAGGAGGAAAAGAAGAAGGATGAAAGAAAGGATAAAGATGAAAATCAAGAGAGTAAAAAGAAAGAAGACAAATCAAGCAAAAAGTCTGAGAAGAAGGACTCAAAATCAGAGAAGAAGTCTGAGAAAAAAGAAGAAAAGAAGGATGCAAAAACTGATAAGAAAGACAGTAAAGTGGAAAAGAAAGAGTGCAAGAAAGAATCTAAGGTGGAGAAAAAAGAGAGCAAGAAGGAAACTAAAATGGAAAAGAAGAAAGAAAAAAAGGATGCAAAGTCTGAGAAGAAAGAAAAGGAGTAGGACAATTTTTGGATTCCAAATGAGTGATATGGTTATGTTCTTTTCTTCATTAATAGGTATATTAATAGATATATTAACAGTTCATAAATCCTGTGAATTTAAAATACCATTTTTATGACACATTTCAAGTTTCATAAAAACACAACAAACTCATAATTCAACACCTATCATTATTAAATTACATATTTAATAAGTATACAGAAAGGTGAAAGATGCAGATGGAGACTGAACTTTTGTAGGAATATTTTTAAATTAAAAACTTTAAAATTTTAGGCCATTTATTTAAAAAACAAAGTAACTTTTAAACCATGCTCATTGTAGTGCCAAAATGAGAAGAGCCAAGAAATAAAGTACTGGACTTTTTCTGTTCCTCTCTTTATGAAGAAAGTTAAGTTAGGAATTGCCTTTTTCCTTCAAATGTCAATATAACTTATTCTTAAAACATTGAATGCATCAACATTATGCATATGAGGTTGAAATAAACATTATTATAGATAAGAGGGCTTCTTATACTCAGAGAGTTTTTACTGATATTAATATTAATTACATCTTTAATATATGAAATTAAAGTATTAACCTATATTTTATATTTTCACAATAACCTTCAAGCTAAGAGTTTCATATAAAAATGCACATACAGCCACACAAATGTTCTGTTTTCTTGTGGAAAGTCTATAGCAACTAAAGGTAAAATTACAAATACAATCTAAGTTTACTGCTAACAACACACTATAGAACACCAATACAGAATGTTTTCACCTCACATATTTAATTTACCCCAAGATATGCCATTCAAACAATATACTTGCACCTTTTCCATTATACCCTTAACTCAATAATGTAATGTACAATGTATATTTCTATCCATGTAAGGGGTTTTTCCTTTTAATTACTTTACATGAAACAATTTTTTAATCTTGACCTACATGTTAGTATATGTAAGGTTTAAATGTATTTCATGGTGATGGTATACATTAGACTACATGATGATGGTATACATTCATTATGTGGTGATGGTATACCTACATTTCATGGTGATGGTATACATTACATTATGATACTATAGATTACATGATGATGGTATACATTGCATTACTGATGATTGTATACATAATATTACATGGTGATGGTATACATTACATTACATTACATAGTGGTGATATAACATTAACCTCTGCTAAAATAAGCACATAATTTTTCCTTTGCATTTATGTTATATTAAAAATTAATTCCATATGTGACTTTCACCTCTCATTTATATGATGAACAAAATTTTTGCAGCATCTGCAAAAGTGCTGCAGCAAACATTTAAAGCTTCATGAACTATGTTGCACAATGGCCTAACTTCTGAAGTCAGACAAGGTTCCCTATTTGTATAGTTAATTATGAGAAAATATGGATAACTTATAACAACATAAGGAGTGTACAGTATATTCTCGAGGGAACTATTTTACAGTGTCCTTACTGTTTTTGGAATACTTTATTTCAAAATAAATAACTTTTAAATATGCTTTACATATGTTTATCCATTATTTTTGCAAATCGTTTTGAAATATTGTAAACCAAATAGAATGGTAGCTGAATACAGTAAAACATTCTTTTCAAAAAGTTGTGTTTGACATTTTACATAGGAAAGGAGTGTAGGTACTAAAACAGATAATAAAGGTGAAAAAAAAAACAGAATATCTTATCTTTCTTTAAGATACAATGGATACTAGCTGTATACATGAATATATTACAGCTACTTCTGATTTTTGTTTATGAAAGTTACTGAAGGAAAACATCAATCAAGCTTTAACATGGAGTTGATTAGTAATACAGGATAATAAACTGGGTAATTGCAAATTTCCTCAAAATTATTGATCCCTACTAAATTTTACTAGACTTGCATATAAACACTCCAAAAATATTTCATATATATGACACAAGATATCAAAGGTGGCCAAATATTTTCATACATACACGAGAATGAATTAGTATATCAGAATGTATACTAAATGAGAAACACTGCAAGGCTGTTTTAATCACAGAATATGCTGCTGAAATAAAATTTAACATTCTGACTTTTCAGATAGGGAACTTTGCTGCACATATTTCTTTTGTCTTCTGGTTCAGTAAGCCAAAATGTATAAAATAAGCTATATTAGAAAGTACGCAAATAATTATTTTATTGATTAGAACTATATACCAAGTAGCATTGGTAAATTATTCATGAAATTAATAGCAAAAGGGTAAAATAAGCAAAGCAAGCTATAGCATTTAGAATCTTTATTTGCTTATTAGTTTCTGACTGTAAATACAGTAGCAGTGTTTCCAAGTAAATCTCTGTAGAACTATTAATCATTTTAATTGCCACACCCATATCTTGGAATAATTAATTCTCAGTGTCAATATAATATATATATATATATATATATATATATATATATATATATATATATATATGTGTACTATATAAATATATATAGTATTGTATGCTGGTAATAGATAAAATGCACTTTTTACAGTTTAGTTGAGCTTCATCTATTAAATAGAATGTTGAGTACAACTTCTGTTCTTTTAATGTATTCCTCAAACATATAGCAGTCAGTCACAGTTTTATGCTAGTAGAAAATGTTGATAGAAAACAATAACTTATTTACAATAGAGAATGAAATTTACTTTTCTCTAATCTCTAATATTCAAAATAAAATAAAAAAAAAATTATGATAAAAGCTTGTCAAACATATAAAACTATATCCTTAAGTGCAATGTATAACATTTTAAATTGAACTTGTGGCTTCTTCCAACATCAAAAATAGTATTATTAAGGAATCTACAGAGCAATGGAAAGTAATCTGGTGTACTCAGCTATTTCTTTATTGATGGAGGATAATTCTCTACCTATTTACTATGAAATATATGTTATAAAGCTTATTTGCAGGGCAGTAAATATTTTTTTTTAAAGAAGCTATTTTATATGAAGAAGCTTATTTTACTAGTCATGGTGCTATTTTTAATAATTCCATAGTTCAATGTTGTAGAATAATTATTGGAAAATTAAGCTGTTATTACAAAGCATGTCAGGCATATATATTTATTTCTGTGGTACAACTAACAAATAAAATAAAATCAGAATAAAATATTGGGGGGTGCAAATAATTGTGAATAATGGAACTTGGTTTATGATGTGTCACATTCTTTAATATGAGTATAATTATATTCTTCAATATGTTTAAAATTATAATATTATATAACATAAGTGAAAATATGGTTTATCATTCAGATGCTACATCAGCATTTATAAATGATTACTAAAAGTTTTTAACTTGCATTTCTGAGATCGTTCATCTCCATCATCAATATTGTATGAATGAGTTCATTTTTTAAATGATCTGCAATATGTTTTACATCCTTTAACAAAGGGTTAATCAATGGTTGAGTTAGATAGTAGTTGTTTCATCGATACTCCAATTGAGTTTACTGAATGAAAAGACTTACAAGGGACTACTGTCACACCGATGTTGCAGATCTAGCTGCAATGTTTATAGTTAAAATACACCAAAAACAAAAATGCCCATGTCTCGGCTTCCTTTTCCACAGGCTCTCTAAAAAAAAATGTTATAACGCTGAGTTTAAGTCTGTTTTCTGTTCAGTGATTAGCTACCTGTTAGTAAGGCAGACACTGCAGTACATGTATGCAAGAATGCCACAAGAGAAATGCAGGTTGTATTTTTCAAGAATTGGAATATTGAATATGGAACTGACAAGTGAAATGTGTAATACACCTGAATAAAAAACATAAAATTAAGCATGTCAAAACAGTTTTTATGTGAATATGTAGTCATTATTTGGACATACATGATCTTATTGCAAATAATTTTCATATTACACCAAACTTTAGAAATTGTTTATTTCAAATACAGCTTATAACAAAAATAATTTTAGAGACATCTTTAAAATACTTCATTATAAATAGAGTATAATTGAGTTATCACAAACATATATATGCATAGCAAAGCATTCAGAGTCCAGCATTTAGATCATTCATAACAATTAATGTACATTTGTTCTCAAATTAATGCTTAGAGAGAATTGTCACATACATTTCATGGAGACAGAATTAATGGAAAAAAAAAAGAAGAAAAAAAAAAACATTACTGCATCGTTTTGTCAGTGGAACAAAACATTCACAGATGGGATATTTTCCCCACACCAGAACTATAAGTATCTATACACAAAGATAATTTACAACCAAGATTTCTTCTAATAAAATGAAAATTGGCTTTAGTTATGTTTAATTTCTTTCTCAGTGATGATGTCACCAGGAAAAAGCTGAAAAGATAAAACTTGCCCAGTTTTGTAAGTTTTCTCCTTTATTCTCTCTAACCAATATTTGCAAGGAATTAGATATTATTATTTCAGTGTGATAATTGTTCCTTGTTAGCCTGAAGGAGTTAGGATGTTATGTTCCTTCCAAAAACATACAGAAATGAATTTCAGGAAGAAAACATCTTTTATCAATTTTATTGTATCTTTCATAGTTTTGGAATAATTAATGATATTTTATTCCACAAGTTGTAATGATACAGAACAACCTATGTCAGAAAGTTTGGCATGTGTGACCTGCATTCTGTATGGATAGGAATTTAGCCCATTATGCACATAAAATGGCCAATAGTATTCCTCTGCTGCATGACTAATAGATGTGTAAAGTGATCAAAAGATTTTTGAGTAAATATAATGTATATCCACTTATAGAAATTACTCCATTGAGTATAATTAATCAGTAAGGACACAAGAAGAAGGGAAGAAAATTTTATAAAGTAATTCATTACTGCCATCATAAACTAAAATAAAATTCAATAAGCTATGTAATTGCTATACATTTTATATAATGAACAGAGAAACATGAGTTGTCCTCTGTGGTGCTAACTTCTTATACCCAAGGTCACGGGTTCAAACGTGGCCGAGGACGATGGATTTTTTCTGGTGTAAAAATCCTTAGCATGGCTTCCTTCAGAAGGAAAGTAAAGCCGCTGGTCCCGTGTCGTAAATTTACGGCACGTAAAAGAACCCCAAGCCTGATAGAGAGGCCTCTGAGCAAAATTAAGCGGTCTTTCATGCACAATTTAGAATGGGATGCTGAGAACCACAGCAATTAAAGAGCGTCCATAAATAACACGCCATTTAAATTTAAGAGAAACATAAATTACTATGACTGGAGAGAGCTTCTTACATCAAAACAGTGTAAATGCTCAATTTACTTAATTAGTAAGAATTGCCCCTTAAAATTATGATATCCTGTATCATAAATGAATAATTATACAATCACATTTCAACTAACAGACTAGAAAAATAAATATACACAGCTCTTGAAATGCTAATAATTCATCTTATGTGCTTTTGGTGAGAAAAGAATTTAGAATAACATAATTATGGGAAAAGAATCAATGCTACCAATAAAAATAAATTAGTAATAGACAGGACAGCATAGGGATTAATATGAGGAAAACTGTACATCATATTAATGACATTAAATTCACCTTAATACTACCTTTCCTTCTCTTTTTGTAAAACATATGAAGGTTGAATGAAAAGCAATGATACCACTTTTGTTCCTTGGTTTTGGATAGGAATATTTTAATAATAAAACACTGAAATAATCCCTAGAATGTGATCCTTAATTACTATTATTCATTTCTCCATATAATCAACAGAAAATTGAATACATTTATGCCAACAATGAACAAGTTTTCTGAACTCACCACAGAGGAAGTCAATGCTCTGTTTCCGCAACCAAATCTCACAGTTCTCTCAATTCTTGATCAGAAGCACAATGATATCCGTGCATCTTCTTTCATTATTGGGGACAGATGGAAGTCAGACAGGGCTAAATCTGGACTGGAGATCCAGGCTCTGAAGTTCTGCTGTGGTGGCATGTGAAGAGTATGGTCTGGCATTGTCATGCTGCAGGAAAACATTTCCCTTTTCCTTCGGACCCTGTGGGGTGAGTTTTTGTGTTTATATACCATTCACTGACGTTTCATCTCCGGGTCATAATGATATTACCCACATTTAATCTCCTCTCCAATTTGAATGGAGAAAGGGGTCACCTGCACTCTCATAATGATAGAGGAATTCCTGGCATTATGAGAGTCTGAACACCTTAAATTCAGGCATCAGCATTCAGGGTACTCATCGTACACAGATCTTCCAAAAGCCAAGCAAAGCAATGATGTGACCCACACGTTCTTATGAAATACTGATTATGCTTGTAATTTTCCTCTGAGTGTTATGATGATTGTCCTGAATCAGCCTGTCAACTTCTTGCTTATGAAATTTGGTGGTTTCTGTCACAGGACTTTCAACTCTTTGTTTGTTATGCAAGTTAAGTGTTCTCACCTCAGCTCCTTTAAAAAACTTACTTGCCCAATGACACACAGTACTCACATCAACACAATCACCATACACAGCTTGCATTCTCTGATGAATCTCTTTTGCGGTGGCACCTTCTGCTGTCAAGAATTCAATGACTGCACATTGCTTAAATCACATTGACTGACCTTCTGTGCAGGGTTCCACACTTAACACTTTAACAGCACAACTGTTCAATACTAAGGCTTCCCAACAACTGGAACTGTAGAGGATAGTCTGCTGAACAGGGGCATTACTTTTCATCCAACCCTCGTAATTATAATATAATTTCAAATAAAAATGATTTTATAACATAAATGAAAGGCATTGCCAATTAGTAGACCATAATTTAAAATATTTTAGTAACATATAGTGTGCAAGCTTTCTTGAATCTATCACCATTATAATCATAATCAATGAGTCCAAAATCCTTAAGAAGAGTAGACAACTTTTTGTGAAATAAACTCAGGGACCCAGAGTTAATTGGCTCCTGAAATTCCTAAGGGTAATCTAAGAAAGTTTATGCAAAATGTTAAAATTATTATGTGGAGAGAAGCTAACATCCAGCACAGTCTTATTATATAAGAATTAACTTCAATGTAACCTTAGCATTTCAGGGATGAAAAATGGAATCATATTTGCCTGGCTTTTAAAGACAAAAAACTTTAAGGTGGTTTATTCAAATTTGGGTTGAGCAATAATAAGTATTTAGTGGATCTGCTTGTTTTGGATAAACTACAGTGAATGTGAAACTCAGTCAGGAAAATTAATTTGATGTCGATTTTGAAAAGATCTATAGGTACTCTCATTTAGGAATGTAACTACTGAGCTACTTCTGTTCATCTGTGTGTAAATTCTGAGTAGTACGCTGTAATTTATTAATTCTATAATTTCTATTATATCAAAAAATTAAATAAGATCTAATCTACTTTTCAATAAAGAAAAACAATGCTGAAACAATGCACATAAAGGTGGTAAAATCAATAAATTACTGTAATGGCTTATGTTCACTCATTGCTTTCTAATAGCAAAGACAACAGAAGCAATGCAATTAATACAGGATGCAGGTTATTAACACTTTTGTTGTATAGCATTACATATGCGCAAAAACTAATTAAAATAACTTTAATCATGTTGTTATTTTTATCAACAACCAAGTTCCATTAGGATTATATTGTAATTAATGCAATTTTTGAAAGCTCAGGTAAATCTTGATGAAGGCCTGTGTGTATTTATGAACACCATATGACAATGTATATATCTTTATAAATGAACACAGACACATTGACACGCAAACATACACTGAGATGCAAACACATACACATATATTTAAACACTGTTGCTTCATCTGCCTGCAATGGAGGTCTAAATACTGTGGATGAGGTATTTCTCACATTTCAAATATATACATTAACCCTCATCTCAGTTTATTAACTTCAGCAGACAGAATCTAAATACATGCTTTCTGTATTTAGATGGCCAATTAAAAATGGAAGCTTCATCCTAATTTAACATTCAGTTTATAGACCTAACTCTAACAAAGTGAAAATGCATTTATAATTCATTACAATAAAATATTGTTTGTAATTAAGCATTCTAAAAATTATACTTGTACTTTAAATCAAAATAAATTAAGAAAGATCTAGTTAATTTGTAAAAGTTTGGTTCATAGAAGAATGTGATAGTCAAAGATTTTTGTGCATATCCATCTACTACTAAGTATAACATTTCTTGTCTCTCAATTTCTTGTATTATTTCTTGTCTTAAAGCTATAACTACCATGATAGTAAATCAAAAAGAATTTTCTGCAGAATGAAAATCAAAATATTAATAACTACTGTTGTAACACCAATTATAAACCAATAATATCTTAACTCTCAGTGATTAAAAATTAGCTGAACACTTATAAGCTAACATGCTAATGAATTTCAGGTGATACTTACAGATAGCCACATATTTTCTTTCAATAGATACAGTCGCCCTCCGTGGTGTAATGGTTACCATGCTGACTTCATATACCCAAGGTTGCAGGTTCAAACCCGGCGGAGGACGATGGATTTTTTCGGTTGTAAAAATCCTTAGCATGGCTTCCTTCGGAAGGGAAGTAAAGCCGTTGGTCCCTTGTCATAGATTTACTGCATGTAAAAGAACCTCAAGCCTGATAGAGAGGCCTCTGAGCAAAATTAAGCGGCCTTTCACACCCAATATAGAATGGGATGCTGAGAACCAAGGCAGTTAAAGAGCATCTTTAAATAACAGGCCATTTCCATTTCAATAGATACTGCTGAAGAATTAAGCTGTCTTTGATCCCATTCATTTCTTTCATCATTATAATAAAATAATAATAATGATCATAATAATAAAAAGAAACTGGACAAAATACATATTTAACACTTGTACACTTAACTATAATATTCTCCAGTGTAAAATTATTCAATAAATGATAACAAAAGGGCACCAAATGCATTAACAAAAACATGTGCTAAAAAAAATAGTATTAGTGACATTTTCATGTTCACATGCTATTAAGTAAATATCACCAACGTTAGCACACAAAGGCAGAAAAAAGCTAACTGCAATATTTTTCAATATATTTATAACAAATCTCTCTCTCTCCCCCTCTCTCTCTCTCTCCCTCCCTCTCTCTCTCCTTCTCTATCTGTCCCTCCCTCTCTATCTTCATCCAACCTTTGTATTATTACCTATTTTCAAACCACATTTTACTGCAGTTGACTATGAAATTTATGCTATATGCACATTCAACAAATACCTAATTCTTTTTTCTCTTTATTTCTTCTCAGAGAAATAATCAAAATATTTGAGGAGTTTCTAAATATAACTCTAGGTAGTTATAACTCATGGTAGTTATAGCTTAATTTTTCAAGAAATCAATTGGAGCAGAAAGGTGTTTCCATAGTGCTCTTTCATTATAGATATAGATAGTAGCATACATGGAGCTAGTGTAAAATATTACGTCCAAATAAGATATTAGTAATAGACTCACAAAAACAAAAGTTGGCAATAATTTGTAATTATAGCATAACAATAAAAGAAAGAAAAGTGGTGATTTATGATAAAACCAAATAAAATTTTAACATGAATGTTACTTTTTTAAATATAAATGTCAAGAAAAGGTCTAGTTGAGAGTACTTCCAGCTATTGTAGCATATATATGCAATTATGATACAACAATAATGTATTAGGCTTGTAGAAAATTGCATGTGTACTTGTGATGTTATCCCATTTGGTCCTTAGTCTTGTTGATACTAAAGAAGTCTATTTTGGTAGTGATTGCCATATTCCCAGATTGTTAATTACTCCACTAATGATCCACACTTATAATAATTTGATGCTAATATCTCCAATTATTTAAACTGTAATTTCTGCATCTAACATTCAGGTTGTGTTGACTCTAATTGCATCATGAGGTTTTTAGTATACACATTCTCTGATAGCAGTCTATAAGACTACTTAAAGTAAACTTTGCTGTAAAACTAGTGAGAGACTGAATATTTCCACTTATATATCTTTAAGTCATTAGTGGCACTTTACAGATATATAAAATCTGCATCCTGCAGCTCCTTATCTGAATGTAAAAAATGTTTAGTGGTTAAAATTAAAGAATAAAACAAAGCACAAAACACTCATAACTATTATATTTTTTTAGTAAACTAATACAAATCATGACATACTCTTACATACTTCTGTGAATCTATTAAAGCATATTAACTTTAAAAGAAAATTTATGTGAGAAATACTTAAGAATTGAAAATTCCGCGAACTGTACAAGAAAATCAATGGTGTAGCATGTATAGATTATATTATTTCAATAGTAATGAAGTAATTAGCCTCACTGAAACTACATGCACATCCAGTTACATATACTTATCTTACCTTGATTATGTGTGCTGCAGTACAACCTTCAATTTTCAACCATAAACAGATAGATCAGTCATGTGGTAATGAAATTATCCCGATTGAATACCTTTATTGGAAGAGAAAAAAATAATTCTACTCTGAAAGAAGAACCTGTAACACTGTGAATTGCTTCAAATGGTGCTGAAATTGCAAATCACAGCATCATCATTACTCAGCTTGCAAGACAGCACAGCCCTATGAAATGAAAAATATTAGTTATATGATTACTAATTTTAAGTTTTTCTCAGTGTGATGTGGAGTTTTTAAAATTGTTTTATTTCAATTTTAGTAAAAGCTCGGAGCTATTTTAGACATGAAGCATAATGAGTGAGTGGTTGTTTAAGCAAATGAGCAAGCCTTTACATCATTAGTTATTGGATTTATGGATATTGTTTACACATCATAATCAAGTATTAAAATAAGCTTTTCTCTAAAACATAAAAGAAAAAGTCATCAAACAAGATTATTAATGCTATTACATCCACATTACCAAGCAATTGCTTCATAAGAACATAAATGTGTCCAAAACAACCTTTAACTCTCATGCTAAACCTAGATTCATTGAGACTGAATTTCTGCTATCACTTTTAAACTTTCAATGATATCAGAGTGAAGGGTGTTAAATGGTGACTGCTGAAGTTTTTCTATAACACAAGGATGAAAGTTTGAAACAGCCATAGTAATAAATCTAAGCAATTTGCTGTTTTAAATTTAAACAATCAGTTTTAACTACACTTATTAACATGAAGCAATCTCACTTGTTTTCACTGAGGGGTATAATTAACTGAAGTAAAAATGTTTTCATGATTATTCATCACAGAGTATTGAAGATCACAGAAAGATTTGTAATTACTCAAAGAAAGGTGGGATCCTGTTCAGGCCCAACTGACCTGCCCTTTATCATGATTTGTGTGACAAATACTGGAAAGTTACATACACACATTTGTATTATTTGAGGCAAAGGGAAACCAGCCAATTCCATTTTTTTTATTATTATTTTTTTTTACACCTTTAATGACTACCACATAATGATTGAGTTCTAGCTCTATAGAGGAGAATGGAGGTACCTCTTCCACTGGCTATGTAGATGGAACTTGATATGTACTTGAGAGCTGGTTTTAATTTTGAAAATGCCTTAAAAAAACTGAAAGCAATTTAAAAAAGTAGTTTAAAAGTTGCTACAGATTAAGTAAGGAAAGCAATGCTTCCACCACATGCATTGATGATATGCCCCTAAAAAAGATCTATTTCCAGTGCTTTCTAAGGAATGAAAGAAGAAACAATGTAAATAATGATATAAACTCTCAAAGAAAAGTTCATCAAAAAAGAAATCTATAAATGTATATAGTACACACACATACTCTGTACACAGAGACAAATGAAAAATTATATAATTTTGTTCTCTGAAAGTTTACTTACAGAAAAAAGAGTTTTCTACACATCTTGTGTACTCCTATTTAAGTACAGAAGAATGAATACAAAATATTGATCAACTATATTAGAGAACAGCAACTTATCTACATTTATTTTTATTTTTGTCCTCTTCCTTTTATGCCCAGTTTGGATACAATTTAAAATTTTTCTGCCTACGTTGTAATTGTCACTAGCATTAACATTTGACAGCTCTGCTTAAACATGTGTGGCTGCCATGACCATAGTATTCAATCATTTGCTGCTAAGAGTGAAACTAATACTGTAAGTTGCATCATTGGCATTTTCCTCTACTAAATATTCCAAGGAAAATAAGAGTTTTTTTCTTGGTCTGTTTTATTAAATATTTAAGTCAAATAGCCTGTTATTTACTAGTAAATAAACTGCTAAAATGTACTAGGTACCGAGTTCCCTTTACTTGTTGTCATTGATTACATAAACTTTTTAATTTTGGGGTCGGGAAGTAAAGAAAGAGTGAAAGCTTCCTGAATGAAAAATTAACAAGCTACAAAGTGGAACATCAAAGGTCCTAAGTGGTCTGTGGTCTCTGGTTGGAAGTAGAGGTTTAACGAGGACAAAAACATTGAAAAATACCAAAATAGTGTTTTATTTTAAAGCATTGCTTATAGCTACTTATAATTTTATTTCAAGGTTTAGGTTTGTTTATATCTGCCGGACTAATTTGAAAACACTGTTTCTGTTTTATCTACAGTAATGATATCACAAGAATGTGAAGGGAACCCTGGAGATCAGAAGCAGATGGTTTGTCAATAAATGCATTTTTAAGTTCTAATTTTGGCAATGGTATGTCAAAAAGGAAGTTATGATGCCCTATGCTCCCACCAATGATGCAAGGACTTTGACTTGAAAAAGGTGTTGTTTCTCTTTATGTATGAGTTTGTCAGCTTTCATTTTTTCCCCCATCCTTTTGTGGCATTCTCTAAGCATTGTAAACCTAAGTGTGGAATGTAAAAGTAAGCCTTGTTTTTTGCAATTGGAGTTATCTCAGTGTGCTGATGGCAATCGCCAGTGGTGCTGTCTGTAGTGAAAGTGGGAGCTAAACATTATAAAAAAAAATGTGCTGAAGACAACTTTCCTGGGTTATCATTTGCACTTTTTGGCGCACAATAAACCTCAAGCCCTTCAATACCTCTGCTAAAATTTACCAAATAGTACAACAGCACTTGTTATGAAGCTTTGCAGAAAACAAAAGAATGTCACTAAGGTAGTACCTACAGCCAATGTTATCTAATGTCTATCCTGCCAGTACAAAGAATATCTTACAATTTTCAGAAAGTGCTAATTCTTACAGTTTCATAATCATCAATTTGTTTTTTTCTTTAAGTGTAAACATTAAATATTTAAGTTAAAGAATTTATTTTCATTTTCTCCACATTGAAACCTTATGAAGTCTTACAGCCTTAGTTGATTTCATTAAACATCATGTTTAGCTGCAGTGCACAAACTATCTTGGAAATTAAATATACAACTCTGAGACATTCCATAAGGTATGATATAATCCTGTTTTTCATCAGTTTGTCCCATTGTCCTGAGAAATGCCTTCAGAATAGCTGTTGTCCTGTATTTTACAGTAGGGTGAGAAACAATTTCAGTTTTTGTGTGAAGACAACTGACACAATGAATTGCAGCAAGATATTGAATTGTAGGAAAACATACTCAGGGGTACTTATAATGCCAAAACATGCTTAAAAGCTTGCCTTGATGTTAGACAATTCTTTTTATGTTAACAATAAACACTGAAATCCAGTCTAGAATATGAGTCAAGATAAAATGCTTGCTACCAACTCTTTAACAAAGGAAAAGCTAATTGCACTATCTTTCTGGAATGTTGTTCCCATCATTGGCACCAATTTGTTAAACATTTCAAGGGGGTGGTCAGGATTGTGCAATAGGATTGGGTGTTGATAAAATATTTAGTGAAATTATTAAAGAAAAAGGTACTTATTTAGTATAGTAGTACAGATTGTCTGCAAAATTAAATATGTTGTCCATAAATTTAAAGTTTTAAGAACAATAATGCTAGGACAGATGACTGACTGTTTTCTGGCCAAAGTGGTGCATCTCAATGCATTTCTATTGACAAGCTTGTTAACACATGGGCTTGTGTTTCAAATCCTATCATGATTGTTTCTCCTCACTGAGATATTCTTTCAGTTTTCCTCAGTCTTCATAACAGATATGCCAGTGGGGGGGGGGGTACCCTAAAGCTATGTCTGGAAAATTCCGTTTCCAAATAC
This sequence comes from Hymenopus coronatus, assembly GCA_030762935.1. Lineage (NCBI taxonomy): Eukaryota > Metazoa > Arthropoda > Insecta > Mantodea > Hymenopodidae > Hymenopus > Hymenopus coronatus. The sequence goes on from CM060900.1 coordinate 262,598,818, forward strand.
CCTTTTCCAGTAATTATTTCATCTATCATCATTTTCCATTGCCTGTGGTGCAATATGTCGTAAGGTCAGGCATAATTTCATTCCTGCTTATAAATTCATCTGCCACTGAATGAAGAACTGAATTCAAGCCTTCTTCCTAATAACAAGGATGACAACAACAATTTTTAGGAGAATAAAATAAAATTCAATCCCTGGCCACATAAATGACATAAGTAATTTTAAATGCTTGCTATTGCTTTGATGTGAGGATAGACTCAAACTAAAAACATGGAGCAATGCAATTCCTATAAATGGATTTCTTACCATATAAAAAGGAACTGCAGTTTGTGTCACACCTTTCTTAAAAAATTGATCATGGTTATTAAAGCTGCAAAATGTTTTCTAGAATAAGTAGATAATGAAACTGTGGATGTGTCAATACAAGAGAAATTCATTATTTATGTGCTCTGATTCTGATTTGATGGTAACTAATGCTAAACCATAAGCTGCACCACTAACATTTTTCTTGTTTATTGTTTAATTGTTTCATTTGTATAGCCCCCTTTAACTTCAATAGTCATATCAGGGAACTATTGATTTTGTTTTAACACTTGAACTCTGCATTTGAAATAAAGGTGATCTTTAAAACTCTGTTTGATCTATTTAAACAGTTTGTTTATTTCATGTTTTAAAGTTCTATCTTGTAATTTTAGAGGGGGCCAGGCCTCTTCAATAAAATTGTTCTGGCATGAATGCTATTGCCTTTGTAAGTTAGGTTGGCAAAAGGTGCCTTGGCCCCCCTAAGTCTCCTGTGGTTCCCACTAACCAAATTCTTCAATAAAACCTTTGTGTATCTCAAGATTTAGCTTCCAACATGCTTTGTGTACAAAAATGTAGAACACCAGTTACAATGATCAGTTTCATAAGAAAACAAAGTAACTAAGAAACAAGAAATAACATAGCAGTGAATATTAATTGCAAAGCCACTGATTGATATAGCGAATATAAATTTGACAAACACTTTCACAATGTTTCCATTGAGTAATTAAAGTTAATGTGGAATCTCTAAGAATGAACATGATTTTGTTACTTTATTCATAAAAATATAATTCCAGAAGCTAACACATTATTTTGATCAGGCTCTCAGTCTTCATATTAATTAATTTATTTGTTCATACTAAATTATTTCTGCATTTTAAGGTATAATCAAGTACCTAGTATTTGTCCATTCTGAATTTTATAATCCTATTTTCAAATATAAAAATTTTCTGTTAACACTGAAGAAAGCCTTGTTTTTATGAGATAAGGAGCAGTGGTGCATATGTAATGCAAATTACATTTCTGACATTGACCAATTGAAGTGTTAAATTCTACCTGATTTCAACAGTAGTAACATCCTATCCTTTGCATAAAGTAAGTTGTGCTATAAACTTACAGCAATTGAATTGTGTGGATGCATAGATGCATAAAAAAGTGCAATGCTTAAAGATTAAGTGGAAATATTGAGTAGCAAGTGAAAATATTATGCTTTACTTTTATTTTAATAGTATATTTATATTATTAATAGTATATGAAGGATATTACAGGTTTATAAATCAGTGCGTTTAAGCAATTTTGAAGTACCTATCTTTGCACATTATTTTTGTGCTGGAAAACATTGTGCTATGTTGAATTGCCTTGACTATTTTATATTTAGCTGCTTGTTCTGTAATTACCCAGATGTGCATTCCCTATAGTCATTAACAACTAATACATATTAGTATATATGTTCAAGTTATAATGCTTGGAACTTAGTTCAATTATATGAAATGCCAGCTTTAAATTATGATTAACCTCTTGTCAACAAGCTATGTTTTGTTTTTAAACCACAAAATTTATAATAAATTAAAGTATGAAATTGGAGAAAATAGCAAATGATTGGGCAGGGGAAAAACATACATATACTTACACTAAATCCATTGATTCTGGCTGGAGCTTCACATAATTCTTCACAGAGAGTTCATATGATTTTATTATATGAAAGGAAACCAGCAACTTGACCAGCATTCTTCCAATCTATGCCCTATATCCTAGTTTCCTATGTAAAACATTATATTGTTTGGACTCTCTGCTTTTCATTATCCTTTACTTGATAATGCCTTCAACCTAAATTTTCACTTTTTAAAAGAGTGAATAAGTAAACTGAGAAACATCCAGTGACTTGAAGTATATCACTGTATGAAACTGCAAATGCATATTATTTCCTGCTCTGTTTTCTCAGCTCTGTACCACAAACAGCAGAGATTCCATTATATCAGTGGCAAATTCTTCTATACACCGCATACACCGCCGGTGTACTAAACTTTAGAGTGTTCAAAATGACTTTCAATAGACATGCAAAATAATCAGAATTTTTGTATGTCGCTTTAAATAAATACAAAATAATCGCAAGTTTATGTGGTTGAATTGTGCACGCACATCTCACCGCAAGTTAAAATTATGACATACTCCCAACATTCTCCGCTAGCTAGGCAAGACCAGCAATGGTGTGCGCGCGCATCTACTTCATTGCAAGTTGAAGCGATGGACACGCATTCCCTATTCTTCGTTAGAGAGGCGAGGGGAAAGAAGCTTAGTTGCCAGCCGTTAGTTCTCGAAATGCACCGGTAAATTTTGTGATTGACAGTCGTTTTTAGTCTGTATTAGTGTTGTTTTGCTTGTAAGTTTTTGTGAAAATGACCGATGAAGTGTTACTGAAGCTAGTGGTCCTTGTGACTGTGCAGTAGAACATGTGTTAAAGACTGGATTTCAGAATTTTCGGAAAAACTTTAAATAAAAAACAACGGCAGGCCACTTCCAAACCACCAGGTCTGATTGCAAAATGTCAAGACAGAAAACGAGAGTATAACAGACATTTCTGCATTAGCAATTATTCTAGGTACAAATAGTTAATGGTTACCTCAAATTAAACAAACTCTATTGCTGGCCATTTCTTCTTTTCAGTAGCGACAAAAGCAGTACCACATGGTCTCAAGAAGGATTCGACAATATAGTTTCTCTAACGGCTTCATTAAGTAAGCATGAATAAACAAAAAATCATGCAATTTGTGCATTCACTCTTTGTAATTTTGGTAATATGCTAGAATCGACCTGCAGCTAAATGCCCAGAAATCATTACAAATTTCAAAGCATTACGAAATGGTAAAAAAGAGCAGAGAAATATTGAATAGACTCATTGACGTTGTTTGTTACTTAGGGAAGCAGGAATTAGCTTTTAGAGGAAACGAGTCTGAAAGTCCCTTTAATAGAGGTAATTACATAGAAATATTGGATTTACTCAGTACGCATCTCAACTTTTAAATGATCATTTAAAAAACGTTACAATTTTCCAGGGCACTTCGTCATCCATTTAGAATAATTGAATCGAAGCTGTTTTGGTTAACTGTATAACAAAATAACTCGCATTCACTAATTTTGTGGTTGTTCTTCCAGACGAGTGCTCAGACATAGTGAACATATCCCAACTCTAACGTTTTATGCTATGTGGACAAATCAGGGGTAGTTCAAGAAAGGTTCATGGGCTCTACGGACGTCAGTGCAGACAGATCTGCTGAGGCACTTTACAACCATATACTTACACAGTTAAAGAATTTAATATTTGTAAGAAACTTGTCGCTCAGACATATGATGGTGGAGCCGTAATGTCTGGTCAATTAGGTGGTCTGATATCAAAAGTAAAAGTGGCATTTTCACAGGCATTATTTGTTCACTACTACTGCCATATTCTGAATTTGATTCTGCAACAGGCAGATATTGATAAGTGCAGAATTTTTCAAACTCTATCAGAGCTCTTTACTCATTTCACTAAAAGAACGGAAACTTTGCATGCTTTTATGAATAAAAAGTTTCCAAAAGCGGCTCCAACACGCTGGAACTTCAGTTCATGCCTTATCAGCGTTGTACAAGAGCAACGAGATAGCCTGATTTTATTCTTTGAATTCATGACAAAACCAGAAAACAATGTTCATTGGGAACCTGATACATTGGTTAAAGCATAAGGTTTTCTTAATTTTTTTACTCGGTTGGATGCTGTCTTCCTCCTTAAAACATTTTTGGCAATACTTGCTCATACCAACATTCTCTACAACACAATTCAAGATAAGTCTATGGATATTGCATATTGCCATTCAATAGTAATCCAGACAAAAACACTTTAGAAGAGCGAAGAAGAGAAGGGTTCCAAAATATTTGGTGAAGCATTTCTACTGAAGTGATAAATGAAAAGGAAGCACAAAAGAAAAGAAAGAACAATGAACCAAGCGAAGTTACTGAAGTTATGTTCAGGAGAATATTCAATGAAATTTTAGATAATGTGCTATATCAAGTACAAAATAGGTTTTTCGACTACAAAAGTTTTCATTTCTTTGCTGTCCTTATTCCTTAAAATTCAGGAATTACAGAACGTTTTTTCCTGATCACCATTGCTCAAAATGTTTGGACATCTATGGCTCAAATTTTAATTCGGTAGTCTGAAAAATGAACTTAATGTTGTGTGCTCTTCTGGAGATAAAGCTTTTGAAGGAAAGTAAGTTGGTGAAATAGTGAAAATAAAATTATGAACTAAAGAGATCTGGTGTGGGCTATGCCTGAAATTTACAAATTAGCTTGTCTAGTTCTAACTGTACCAGCAACTACAGCTTCTGTTGAACGGTCATTTTCCACTTTAAATCGAGTAAAATCTCACTGTAGGTCTACAATAGGCCAAGAAAGATTATCCTCTCTGTCAATGATGTCCCTAGAAAAGCAGTTACTTTGTACGCTTCGGAAGGATGTTCATGAGAATTTCAGGCTAGATGTAATGGAACTATTTTTGAAGAAATCTCGTTGATTGGAGCTAACATTCCAGTAAACTGGCAAATATTACCACTAAAATAAACAATAATTTACGTATACAGGTGTTCCTCGCACACGTAACACAAAACACGCGTACGTGAATGTGATAATGATATGGGCTATTTCAAGGTAAACATGACCAAAAAATAGTTTTAAACAGATGCATCTATTTATGTCATTGGTACAGTGTTAAGATCAGCATTTTTAAAATCGCTTTAAGCAAAAACGCGTAAAATGAGATCGCATATAACGAGGGATGATTATATTTTATAGGGTAAGAAAAACGATGATGAAGGGAGCGGTGTACCTAAATTACTGACCACGAGTCGCCACTGCATTATATTAAATAGATGAAAAGATGTTTCTTTGATCACATAAATTTACTTGTGTTTACAAACATTTGATAAATTATTACCTTATTATAGATTTAAAATGAAGAAATAATTGCAAAGCTCTTTTAGAGAGATTCCCTACTTAGGTTGTATAGTTTTGATATTCTGTTTTCCTCCTCCTCCTAGTAAAAAAAAGTATCTGGATATTCAAGTTGCCATGCTCCCTAACACATATGGACATCTACTTATTTTTAATTTAAACAAGTATGTATGTAACATTTTGAAAAACTGCTAATTTTTATGCAATTGTAGAATTTAATTCTAGCAGGGAAAACTGGGAGTTAGATCTTTATGCTTCTTTACTCCTTTGTTTTCTAGAACGTTAAGTGCATGCTGCTATTTCAACATCACATACCCAACCTATATTTGGATGTATGGGAATTTAACGGGCATTTTTGTAGCATTTAGAAGCATGCTTTTTCCCAGCAAATTTAAATATGCATAACCCCTTAAATTCAAACATGTCCTAACTAAATTGATGGAAAGAAGATATGAGATAAGAATGCTTTATGCAGTGTAAATGTAGGGGAAGGATCTGCATAAAATTTAAAAAAAAAAAAAAACATTATAAAAAATTACCAGAATTACCAAGATCAGCACCAAGGGAGAATTGAGAAAAACAAAGGGAACTGGAACTAACAGAATATTGAAAGAATTTTAAAATTATGGTTTAGAAGTTTGACAAAGGAGGAGAGAGAGGTGTTAAAGATATGCATAAATCAATAAAGGAGTATGAAAAATAAAAGTTGTTGGTGGGCAGGAGTGAAGAAAATTATGAGAAAAATAGGAATGAGAGACACATGGATAATAGGGGCAATAAGTATAAATGGATTCTGAATGTTTAGTAAGAGGTAGAATGGAAGACATGGACAGGCAACGAATATGGGGACGTTATAGATAAAAAATAATTATGCTTTTATAAAATCACAAAATTAGAGTGGGGAAAAGTGTAATAGGCCGAAAAGGGCAGAAGCCTGGGTGAAAATGGGGCAAATACACTTAAGAGGGTTGAGAGGCCATAGAAAATGCAATATGTGAAGTGTGTGGTGAAAGGAAAAACATAGGATTCTACATGACACAATGTAAAAAGAAAAAATTACCAATATGGAAGGAAACAGTGCAATGGGAAAATAAATGAAAAAAAAAAAAAAAAAAAAAAAAAACTGGACAGAAAAATATGTAGTCACTATAAAAAATGTTGACAGGAAAAGAAGTAAAGAAAATTAGTAATGGGAAAATTTTTAAGGAAAGTAAAAGAGAAATGGATTAGAAAAGTAAGAGAACAAGGATGGACAACCAGGGATTAATGAAGAAGTCTAAATGCTGGAGTCTAAAGTAGGTAAAGAGCTACTCAGTAAGAACAAGACTGGGGAGCCAAGCAAACTGGGTGACACAAAAATACATACCTGACCAGGACATTTGTACAGGAGTAAGGTAGTTTTAGAAATGTTGTAAAATATTGTATTAACCTTATAAATAATATGCACAAGTAAATTAAATTTGTTCAACCACATACCTCCAGAATTCCAGGTGACCAAACTGCCCTATATTTAATGTATGCAAGTGTCCTTTCAAGTATTAAAGAGTTGCGGAACACAACATAAGTGAAAGCTACACAGATGGAGAACTAGCAAGAGCGACCTTTATTTTGCCCCTCAGAATGAGTACAGCCTGCCCTCCGTTTCTGCTGATAAGCAAGAGGGGTAAAGCAAAGTTTGCTCAACTAGTTCTCCATTTACCAGGTTTTATTGGAAATACCCCTAATAAGTTCTGCAACTCGTTTAATGCATGAAGAGATATCTGCACACCAAATTCAGGGCAGTTGATCACCAGGTAGATAATGTTGGTATTCATGTCCCTGTGCTGCCACATATCTTTCACACTTTTAAGAAAACTTACATTTCATGGTCATCTAAAATTATGCTTTGTAAAAAATAAAAATTAAGTGTGGGTGAATAGAGCAATCATGGATATTATCCAACATCAATTGTAGAAATTACCTCTACTCATATCACGGTTGCAATTCCTGAACTAGAGTTAGCCCATAGGAGTTCAATTTTCAAAGTTTAAAGCCATCAATCATAGGTTTGCAACATTCCTGATTCCTATGTAAGCTAGCTCAGAGATTTCTTTAGAATTCATTCTAATTTTTTTCCAATGACATCAAAATTTTCTGTAAAAATGAGGCAATTTACTTTCAGGTTCTTATCAAGAGTATATTCTATTTCCCTAAATATATTCACAACATTGAGAACCACTTCTCTGTGAGGCATAAAAAAGCAGAGAATCTGTCTGGAATCCAGTGGCTGCGGTGGTTGTTTAGGCAGCTGAAGCACTTCACGTTATGATTTTTAATTAAACGTTGAAAATAAATGATGACTCCCCTTCATAGGATGCGAATTGGAATTTTTAATTAAATAAATTAATTACTTTTAAGAAAACGTAATAAGTTATAAATACATAGATAAAACATTGTTTAAAGTAACAAACCTTTAACTTTGGCTCACCCAAGCAAAAATTGCAGAAAAGTCAGCGGAATAGAAACTACATTCTTCGGTCCTCAGATGAAAATTTGGCAACCACCTCCTCAAATAGCTACTCCTTTTTTCTGAGGTCTTCTAACAAGCGCACTTCAATTGAAATAATGCCACTCTTCTCCAGTAGAATTTCGAGAGTAGCTTTTAATTCTCTTCAGCGTTGAAAATGACTGCTCTACCGAAGAAGTACTCACTGGAATTGTACACAGTAATGCCACTAAAAAATTAATCTGTAGAAAACTATTTTTAGAGTTGAATTAGAGCTGAACACTTCTGCAAGTTCACTAATGGTTTTATTTTCAAATCCTGCATTACTGCACACTGCAATCAGCTCATTTGTTAACCCAATGACATCGGAAAATTTTCATATTAGTTAAGAGTCTTCGAAAGCAGCTTTCGTGGAACTCTTTAGTACGTTGCTCATAGTTTTCATGTGCCAGTAAATTTAAAAAGCTGAGCTTAGTGTACACTTGAAATCTCATTTCCAAGTGGTTAGTAATGTTGTCAAACACTTCCCAGTAAATGCGTTTATAGTTCATATTTCTTCCCTTTGAAGGTTCTCCTACTTGAGAGAGTGTTTCTTGAAAAACCTCTTCAAAATCATCAAGCAATGCGGCTATAGAGCGACAAGTTTCTTGAATTTTTTGCTGGCAGTACAAAATATCACTTGCCTGATTCTGGAGTGCGTTATACAGTACATTTGTGAAGGAAAATATTTTGTTGAATGAGTTAAGAAGAAAAACAAATTTCAAATCTGCCAAAAGCAAATAGCCTTCAACTGGTGCTAAAATATCAATCTCTGCAGGATGTTCTAACAAAACACATGACATAGTTGAGTTCTGTTCTACACACAGTGTTTACTAATTTGGTATAACAATTCAATTGCATTGGGTATGCGTGTTGAAGTCGATACTGCAGATGTTAATCCAAAAATGTTATACATTTTGGAGATTTTGAAAAAAAAATGCTGCAAGTCCATTAAGGGTGCTAAAAATATCTTGCATTCAGGTATCCGACAGGTACTCTGAGATAAAACAAGGTTTAGTATACATGGGCGCAACAATGAAAAAATAACACTTCTGGATGCGTGACATTGGTTAGTGCTTGAAATCCATTCAAATTTCCAGATATCACTGTTGCACCGTCAAAAGTTTGTGTAATCAATTTCTCATTACACCCGAATTCTGATAAGTGCCAGATAAATTCTGCAATAGCTTGGGCATGTCGGCCACTACTTGTATCACAGAATATTTCTTTGATCTCTCCATCATATACATAACGCCGAACTATAGAAAACTGCGCTTTATTGCCACATCAGTTGTCTCATCTTCCATAATTACCATAAAAGGAACATTCGCTATTTCTTGTTTTATTGCTGATAAAATGGCTTAACTAACAGCCTGGATTATATCGTTTTGCATGTGATTGGAAATTCCTTTAAAACAGTTGAAGTTTCTAAATGGTCTGCTAAAAGAGGATCATATTCTGGAGTCTACTTTAACAATTTGATATAGGTATTTGCCTCGATTAAAGAATGTTCTGTTTAATCGTGTTCTAACTCTAGCTTTCCCAAAAAAAACACACTGTTTTAATAAGGATTAAGGATTTCCTTGTTTCACTTTACCTTCTGATTGTATAACAAAATTTCTTTTTTTAACTGGCCATCTTCTACTTTTTTGCAAAACTAGCTATACTTGCTGAAAATCGTGACTGATTGACAGTCAGTCTGTACTTGGCTATAGACTTAACTAAATTTCCCGGATGTGTGCATCCATTTTTTTGTCCAACTAGTATTTTTATCACTGCCAAACAAAAAAACAATACCAGCAAAACAATGTATTTAGTTCAGTACAACCGGCTAACCACTCACATTTACTATGTGAATTTGACTGAAAATGTCTGGTGCAATTACCTATTTGTATGTTGAACTAAACTTGGTGGTTGCAGTGTTGGTCTTCCATTTTTAATTATTTGTAATTTTTCGGAGAATGAACGTGGGGAAAATGGGTTGCAAAGACGTTCTTTTATGACACATTTAGGCTGAGACATTGTTGTATAAAACAACTATTCAAACAACTCTACATGCACATTTCTACAAATCGAATAACACACCACTGTTAAAATTCACCTTGCACACAATATTTTAGCATCTTGCCACCTTAACAGAAACTGACTCGTTCAAAGCTTGCTTCGCAAACAGCATGATATAAGCCAGTCTGGAAGCCTTCAGATGTGCGCACATCCTCTCTCGCTGGTGTATCAGGATCAACGGATATTTTGCATCGGTTTGGGTACATACTAACATTTGAGTCTTGGCAGCGCAGCCAGCCTAGTATTAACGTACACATTTGAGCCTCGGGAGCGCAGCGGTACACTGCTAGTAAGCGGAATTATGATGCAGTGAAAATAGTTATTTCTGTATGTTTCGAAGATGTAAATGTAGACTGACCTTTTCAGGTTATTACTGAATAATTTAGGAATAAATAGTTACCGAAGCAATGTTTCGGTTGCTTCTATTGCACACCAATACTAGAATCACTGTCTCAGTTCTCTATAAGAGATAGTGTCACATAGGAATCATACATGTTGATTCTGTGGGATAAGGCACTCATATCACACTTTCTGGCACTATAACAGCATCACAGCATTCATCATCTGTGAAAAGGCACTATGTCAAATGATTATCTTGCTAGTTCACAGTACTAGGGAGGAAAGCAGCCAGTTAGAAATATCACAGGGCAGGGCAAACAATTTCCCATAATATTATAGGCCAAGCATTGAAACGAACGCTTCGTATAATAATGAAATTTGTTTTTCTCTATGTGATACCCTTAAATATGAGGATCTTTACCTGTATTTAATAGTTTTCATAAAAGCAAAGAGTATAAATTCTCTGTTTTTATACATCTTGAGATAATAGTGCAAATTTCAACATTTAGACATAGAAATGGTTTTCATAATTTCTGCTGAAATTTATTTCAATTGAACAATTGAAAGTCATTGTACCCCCCCCCCCCTTCCTCACCTCTTCCATCATTACTGTTTTATTTTATAGTTTCAACCAGAATCCTTTTTGGGGGTCATTTCTATAGTCCAATGTAACTACTGTTGCCATATCAATGGCTTTCAACTGAAACATTGGTGATTTTACTCTTTGAACTTTAAATTAGCTGACTGTAGGTCTCTCATATGAACATTCACTCTCATACCCACACTTTGAAACAGTATAGATAGTGGGGAATAATCCTAATTAAAGAAAAATTTTCACCTCTGGTCGAAAATAAAACCAGAACCTCTGGGTAAGATATGTTTCCTGACCACTCAACCATGCAGGCGGTCCTAGTCTTATTTTATAGTTTCAAGTGGAGTACTGCTTTATAATTTCAACCAGATTCTAAGCTTAAATAGAGCTTTGTAGTTCTTATGTTTACTTCTGTGCTCTGTACCTATATGAATGTTGCCCCAAAAAAGTATTCTTTTGAAATGGTAACTCCAAAGTTAATCTATATTTTTTGTCATTGCTTCAATTCTTTCCTTTATTACTATGTATACATTTGTTTTACTGAATATTCTTCTCCATATATACCAACTAGTTATAATTAATATAAAAAGCAATATAAGTGTTAAAATGATGTCTAATATACATGTTGGCTAATTATAATATAAATCAACACTGGTATTTAAATCAGTGGATCATTTGTGGGTAATTCTTCTTTTACGCGGATATGTGACACGTCTAAATTTGAATGTTTTAAAGTGTGATTCAGCTTTCTTCTGGATATATTCACTGCTTTAAGACAGAGAGATGAATGATTTTTCAAAGCAAAGAAAACTTGTTTTTGCTTTAGCAGTTCAGAATATGACAACCCTCACTGGTGATATTTACATAAACGTTATCTAGCAAAACTACAAATTTTACACTTTCCTCCAATAAGAGTTTTCCTGGAATCCTTAACCTGGAATTATGCCAATTTCCAAAGTTATTGTCTGGTTTGTTGCATGAAGAGTATTTTGAGAGCAACCACTTTCATTTCAACAGGTAGTTGCATGGAAAAGTTTTTATTTACATCAAGAGCTTTGATTTTGTTACCATTTTGGCAAAATGACTTTGGCAGAAAATGAAATGGCTCTTTAATTGAATGACTTTGGCAGATTTCATCTGAATTTTGGAACTACTGAGTCCATATTTTTGCATACTTTGACAATTAGTTATCTGAAAGGACTTCAATTTAGTCCTACCAGAAAGAATATCTCTTATTCTGCACACCTACAGAGTGCACTTCTGGCTAGTTTAGCAACAATGAAATGCTCTAACTGTGCAACAGCTGGACTATACAACCCTGGATTCAACATTTATGATAAAGGAACTAATACAGAAAATTTCTACCCAAAATTGAAATAAAACTCTTCTCTATATCAGGGAGGAAGTGTATGCAGGCAAATTTGGCAGTGTCCCTATGGAATATAACTTGGTCCTTTTCTGTTAAAAATTAGTATATCTATTATATGCATATCAGATTATAATTATTTATTTATCTATTTACTTCCACATATATATGTTTTGCTTTGACCTTTGATAATGCCAACTAAGATTCCAAAACTCATATTGCAGTAACAGTCTCCTTTCATCTGTACACCTGACCATGATCCCTGTTTTAGATAAGTATTTCACGTGGATAACCTCAGGCATCAATGAATCCAAAAATGAGGTATCTCAAGCTGGCACAACCCATGTTTTCTGAAAGCCATATTTGAATTATTCATAAGTTTGTAAGATACATGTTGACAGTAGTCTGACTAGGTTTTTCATTCTTAATGAACTTTCATAGCCTAACTTGAAACATATGCTACTGCAAGACCAAAATAGTGCACACTATATTCCTGTATCAGGTGATAACTCCTCTCACCTGATCAGCAAGAAATGCTTTTATATTGCATGTGAAGGAATGACCTATACTACAGAAAAACAGGTAAGAAGCCTTTGTAATATCCTTGAAATAATGCTCAGAGTTGAAAATTGAGTGTGGGTGGTGCAAAGGAATTTGAAGAACTAAACATTTCAAAAAAGTTATGTTGTTATAATGTGCTACAGTCATTTACTTTATATTGTTTTTACATCAATTAAGGTCAATGAAGTATTTGAATTTAAAGTGTTCACTACCTGCCTAAATTGTAAATAGTGATACTGAGATGCAATAAAGTTTTTAAAATTTAAATGCCTCATTCTTTCACACTACTTTTCAAATGCCTAATGTGATTCTTCATAAGAGAAAGTGGAAATGCATTCTTTGTAAGCACCTGTTATAGCTTCTGGTGATTCAAATCATTGTTATAATATTTTTCTTTTATTTTGTGGAATAGGAAAAATCATATGGGACAAAATTGGTACTCTAGGTAGGATTGGACAAATATTTTACTCTATCTACTGCAGGTTACTTCTAGTGCAGTTTGGACAGAGGTGGTGTTATGGTGCAACAAATTTCCAGAAATGGGTATTAGAGTGCATTGTTTTCTCTCTTGGAAGACTTGTGGCAGATATTTTGTGGTGTGCCATCTGACAGCAGCAGTCTTTTCTGTCAAGGAGAATTGTCACATCATGATCACTAGCTAAAGAGAACAAACAGGTCATCTTCATGCCAACATTTTTTGCTCATATTGTCTTTGTTGGGTGGGTCCTCTCCTGGGGTGACCCAGAGCAATGACCGTCACTTACCTTGTGGATCGTATTGGTATATCTAGCTTTTGTTACCTTTTATGATTTAAATATGCTTTTGGAGGGTTCCCCTTAATTTTTTCTATCATTTCCTGCACCATCACACATATGCCTGTTTCTGCTCATTTGTTAATTGGTGGGGGGTTGAAGAACTGCACAGCTTCCTGACGTGAAGATTTTCCTTAAGGAGTTAACTACTGCATATCCAACATTCAGTTTTTCTTTAATCTGATAATATGATAACTGATCTATGTGCAACATGTTCTCTGCTTTCCTCACATTCTCTTCCATTATTGTAGTAGTCAGCCATTTTGTGTGGTTTTTACCTACAAGCAACTCCATTTCTCTTCTAAACTCTGTGAACAATCGACTGTCATGGACTATGAAGGGCAAAGATCCCCAAATGCTCAACACAGTCTTTTAGGGATTCTCTGTCCCCTTAAATTACTTTAAAAATCAGAGAAAATCATTGCATTGAAATGGTGTCAGTTGACATCTATTCTGGCTAATACACAGAAACACCTTCATGCACATAACCAGAAGTGATGAAGCTACACATTGATGGAGCACTCCCAGTCTTACACATGTTACTATCTGAACTTCAATCTAAAGATAGGAAGACCTGCTTTGGCTTACAATAACACTGTGGCCTACTCTCTAAATTTTAGAGTGACCCTTGTAGTACTATTGAATGAAATAATAGAACATAGCCAAATATTTATCTGTCATTCATGTCCTCCTGTCACTTGTAATTAAACTGTTGTTTAATTTAAATTAACTAATACTACATATATTTCAGCATCTATGCAGAACTATTTGAGCTGACAATGGGTATTTGAGATTAACAGAAGTCTGCATAATTTGCAACACCTTGGTATAAAAATACTCATATCTCTCAAAACTAAAAAAAATATAAAATTATTTGTCAAGAGAATTTCATGAAATGTTAAAGGATTATGACAGTCTTGCTAATAGATCTCATACATTATATAAAAGTTACACAGAAAAAGCTATAGAAGTTTGGCAAAATAAGTTTAAAAGTATTGGGATTCCAATAGATGATGACCCAACAATATATTCCCTGCAGTTTGCAGATGATTGGTTAATTCTGGTTCAAAAATATGAAAACATAAAGTATCTTACAAGAAATTGATTCATGAATACAACAAAAGAGGCTCAAAATTAAATATGGTTAAATCTACAAATATGTATGACCATTGGAGAGTTCATCAAGATTTGATACTGTAAAATGAAATGGGAATGATTAAACAGATAGGGAGAATCAGTGGCAGCCTGTGCCTTAAATAGTGGTTGAAAGGCTATAGACTTTAATAAACAATGATAGATGAATTTAAACATAATTTAGCTAAATGTTTATTATCATGTGAAACTCACCTATTTATTTCTTATATATTAAGTCAATCCTCCTTTATTTGAATCCAACAAATTTATTCTGGTGTCTTCATAAAATGGCTCAGTCCTTATAGGCATACACAAAAGCTACTTCGTGATAGAGATGTTTGCCAATTATGCCAATATTCCTTGTGATGTACTGTTTCTATGTTTCTAGCAACAGATTTAACTCACTTCAAACACAAAATACTTCTTTCCCCTGATGCGCTTGTAGATGTAACTGTCAAAACTAAAGCAAATAATGGCATGTTTCCTTAAATACATCCATACTGTCTGGGCATAATTTAAAGCACTCCACTGTAATAACAGATCTGTACACCTTTTGTGCATACAAAAGATGTAGTCATTCTATAAAGAATCATTTCTTTGCAATGTGTATGAATACTATCGTTATAATTTTTCAAGTGCTGAAGAAGGAAAATCTTTACCATAATTTTAAAATTTTGTGGTATTCACAATTTATAAATAGTCACAATCCTGAACCTTACCTTCGTTTCCACTAAAATGGAATCCAACATTTTGAAAAATTCTATTCTGACGTAAGTGTTCAATTGTAGTTTGTATTTCAGGTATTGAAGAGAATCTTTATGCTTATTTAGAGCTGGTATAATGTTCTTAAAATTGTAAAATCCTTCCTTGTTTGACACATTATTATCAGTGTTAAACAGAAAACAGGGCCAATAGAATAGTCTTTCTAAATGGGAGCTATTGAGCAACCACAGAATGTAGAAAACCAAGATGTTTGAAATTAACATTAGAGCATATTTCCTTCTTTTCTTTTTTTATACAGAGATTTAATGGCATGGTAGATCTTCCATCTGTTAACATATGTTTCCTATCCTTGTCTTTCCACCTGGAGTACAGTGGCTCAGGTATTTTGCAAACTATGTCATTAATTGGATTCATTTTACAAAAAGAAAACCAACATCCACATGCCACTTGTACATCTCACTATCAGGAATGCAAGACAGTGTGAGCTGTTATTTTGTCCCATGGCTCTGAAGTAAGCATGAGCAGTGGAATATGGAAACACATAGTAAAGATATCATCAAGTGACAATACATCCTAGCACTGCAACAGAATATTTCCTCTAAGTTTTACAATGCAAGCAGGAAAAACTGGTTGACATCACATTGCCATAACAGCAATATAAACACGAAGAAAAACCAGCATTTGCCTCTCGCTGTCTCTTCCAACCCAGCTGCAAGCAGGCATAGAGAGAGACAGACCATTATTTCATTTCCTCTCTCAGTCTGTTCTGTACCAGTCACTATGTCCAGTAGACCTGCAAAGTGCCAGTCTAGTATTGCTGACAAGGCAAAAACAAGTGAAGCAATGCACACTGCGGAGAAAATAACATTACATCAGCTCAGCCTCTAAAACAGTAAGGCTGAGAATTTTCAAATAAATATGAATTGCATAATTCTTTAATTTTCATGTTTAAAGAAAATGAAGGGCCCCTTTACTCTCTTCACACCGAAAGCCAGCCCTGAGGTGAATATAAACAGCTGGGAAAAAAGATTACACGAGAAGCTAAACAGGTGAAGGAAATAAGATTAAAGATAAATTCAGGAAAGTATGTTATATCTATTTTGAGTGGTATGTTATGGAATAAACATGTCTCTTAAGAAATAAAACTACAATTTTTAAAACAATAATTAGAAATAATAATACCTATAACTTTGAGCAAGAGAACTCTGCACTAATGGCTAAGAAGAAACGTATTGGCAACACAAATAGATTATTGAAAGAGATCTGTCAGTATACCTAGAAGAGAAAATTTATAAATGAGATTATAAAAGGAAATATGAATGTTCAAAGTGCAATTTTAGACTTTATTCAACCGAAAGAATTAAAATGGTATGTGCATGCTAAAAGAATGGAAGATGAAAGAATACTCAAAAGAATAATGGAGTTTATGTCACTAGAAAGGGGAGAAAAGGAGGACTGCATTGCACATGATTCAAGGAATTAGAGGGGCGAAGATGGATTGGGAAATTGAGGACAATTTGTGGTCCAATAGGCAAGAGTGGAGAAAAGTGATAAGAAGATCTCAAACACTGTATTCTTGGGTGCCACAAAAATTTTTTAATGCTGTGAAACTGGAAAATATACATCTCAAAAAACTATCTACTGTAATGACCTTAAAAAATACTGTCTTTTTTTTTTTACCTTCAGTTAAATCTTTCAAATCTACTAACCATACTCAAACAGCAATGTTAGGACTAGAAAGCTTAGCAACCTCTTGTAAAGCTTTCCCCCATGTGATTACTTAACATTTTGTTGCACTATGGTAAAGATGTTTTTAAACATTTTGCTTTTTACATTTTCATTTGAGAAAGAGCCCATGAATTGCAACATATAGGTGAGTAACCATTCTTCAGCACACCTTGTTGCACTATGGCTAACATTAACATCAACTCATAGCATAAGGGTAAAGGGTTAATCAATTTACAATGACTGAGGCCTGAGTCATACATTTAGCTTGACACTAAAATTAAAATAATTATACTATCATTAGTATTTATTATTGTTTTCTCTATGCCCAAAAATTAAGTTTCATGTGGCTTTAATTTATTTAAAATGTTGTAATAGAATAAGCAAAGTTGATTAATGTTAAGTTCACCAAATAAAGCAAACTCCTCTCATTTTCACATTACCTTTCATCTTACAGAACAGCTGTTAATTGTGTTGTTAAACAACCAAGAATGTACTCAATGCAATTTAAGTTTTCAGGAGAAACAAGAAAAAGAAAACAAATTAGGTACATTTTAAAAAGTCATGGATTTGCATTTTATGTCAAATTTTAGCATTATTTGTGCATTATTTTGGGCCAATTTCATATTTTTTTTTCATTTTCATAACACATTATAATGTAGTTTACAGGTGGAAGAAAACAAAATACAAGAGTACAAGCCTTTATTATTTTGCAGTATATCACATTTGTGAAATACCACCATCCCTTTTACTGGCTTTTAGCCAGTGCCATGTAGGAAGTTAAACTCAAGAAATTAAGGGCAGTATTCACTGGATAATTTTATAATTATTCTTACAGAGAAACTATAAAATAGTGTTCCTGCCTTAGAGAGAGAGAGGGGTGGATTAAGAGAGTGATGAAGGGGAAAGGGCATCAAATTGAGTAGATTATCAGAGGGTTTTGCAATTGAAAACTATATATGCACATGCTCACCTAATTGGGCAATATTCTCTTTGTTTTCATTTAAATTTTAATGTGATACTGGCATTAAGATTAAAGATTGTTGATACATGTTGATCAGAAATGATAGAGATTTTATGTACCTGTGCATTATGCATTATGTGAGCTAGGTGGTAGTTAAAGGTAATTTCCAAACATTAAATTCAATAATGTTTTTCACATCTTTATAGATAATTTGATACCAGTACTAAAATATAAAATTATAACTTTACAAGTCAATTCAACAGAAGACATTCTGCAGAAATTTGCTCCTGTATCTGTAGAAAAGTTTGATAATCACCCATCAAAAGAAAGCTAAATTCCATAGTGAGTGATCAGGATACTAGGCGTGATGCACCAAGATTATGCCTAAATTCTTTACTGTTTAACCTGATCCAAATATATTATATAATGAATACATAATATAATTATTCATGTAACATCTCCCATTATGTAATTAACAAACATTATTTTTACTTTCACCTTTCTTTCTTTCTTTCTCTATTTCTTTCTTCTTTCCTTGCTTACAAAGTAATAGAGCCATTTATTAAATATTGATTTTCTTAAAGGCAACCTCAGTGACGTGAGTTATTAAAAAAGTTGAAGAAAAACTGCTCTATTAATGAATGCATTAGAAGCCTGAAAGCTTGTGATGTATTTTAATATTCTGAAGAGGTATATGTTGTTTCAGAAACATTTATTTAGTAATCTTATTTTTGGTTTAATATTTCTCTATTTCCTCCAAAGCCCATCCCAAAAACTGACTTTTAGTTACTGCAAACATGTTCAGAATTATATAAGGAATGCTTAATTTACTGTAAGCTCAAGATCTATTTGTAAGTAGCTGAATATTGAATCATCATGTTGGCATTCATAGAAACTATTAATATCCAAAATATAAGGATAGCTTTCAACCCAAAACAAGCACTGATACATGCAGTAACATTTGTATGTACTTGTAGACTTCTGATATTCACTTAAAAGCAGTGTAATGAGTATCTGCTGGACATGAGAAGGTTTGTGTTTTTCTTTGTCAAAGCTTGATGTCTAGGAAACTGGCATGACAGATATTAATTGTTCCCTTTGCCTCCCGTGGAGCAAAGGTCAGGCAAAGCAATCCAAAGTTTTAGTGCTGTATCCTGCTTCATCTGGTTTATTTGAACCTCAACAGCTATTAAAGCATTTGTTATTTGGGTTCTGTTTGTAATAAAATTGCATTGTTGCTTAAAAATGAAGAATGAATTTCTAAGGAAACAATTTCACATTGTTGCAAAACATGAAGAAAGCAACTTGTATACACAAGACAGTTATTTGATTGTGAAAGATGAAATAGAGTAACGTTTTGCTTCATATGTGCACTTTGGATCTCACAACATATATTATGTTTAGCGGTCGGAGCTTCTAATATGTGGCTGCCAAGAGCATTCTGTCATACAGAACAGCCACGCCCAATAGAGTAAATGTATTGGTAGATATTTGGAAACCAAATTATACTTCACTCGAAGAAAGTGTGAGAGTTCTCTCAGTTGCCACAACCGCTAGGTGGATAAACAAACTACACACCACTATGGACCCATATACCATGAGCCACTTCTCACCTTGGCCTGAGGTAAAAATTGGTTTGCTATCTTGTTTGCAGTCATTAAGCTGCCCAGAGTCATATCCTTTAAAGATGACAACCAAAGAGTTGACTAAAACATTGGGTGTGAATAACTTTACATTTAATAATAACCTTCCAGCCTGTAAAATTTCATTACCTTATCAGTTTGTCTATCTTATTACTTCCTCCCTCCAGCTCTGTGCCCCTTTCATACAAAACTACTCTAATGCACTACCACTACCATGATTTACACCATATCTTGATACTTATTTACTCCAAACATGGGAGCATTTAACCCACATTACAGAGCTTCATAGATTTTCTTTTCATTCTCTATTTTCTTCGACATTTTCAAGTTCCTGTTACAACTTCTTTCTTTAGGGTCTTCATTGCTTATTTTAAGTGGCCTGTATTGTTCCTTGCTTTTTCTTCATATTGCTCAGCTCCATTATTTCTTTAGCTATATCTTCCAACCTTTCCATTTGCACCAAATCCATCTGCCCTGAGTTCTGTTCTATACTGCTGATCAAGTAACATTACCGTCACCAACACTGTTAAGTGATTTTTTTTTTTTCTTTCCTTCAAACCATTATCATCCCTTTCTTCAGCTCCTCACCTTGGAGTTTACAGAGATAGATTGAATTTCTTTGCCCATCATCATTAGATCTCCAAGTGCTACAAAAGCACATCTGCACAGCAAATGCATATTTTACCTGTTACATATTAAGTTCAGGAATTATAAACATTTTAGAAGGACTTTCAGTTACCAATGAAACAATAACTGTTATAAAGCTAATGACTTTGGCAAGTGCATGAAATGTGCTGTGATAGCCAGCATGTCTGACTGCCAATTTAGCATTTCAAAGGTTTAATACCTTTAATATAGGTACACTATGTGTTTTCTTTCCTATGATTTTTCCTTTGCTCTAAATATGGATACTTGGATTTGTGAGTGAATCAACACATTCATCTCACCAAAATCCATTCAAAACTTTGTCTAAATTTGTTATACTTGATAACAAACCAATAAACACTTGAGGAAAATTATGGATTAAAATTCTTTGCTAGGTTTTAAAATGACTGTAAATGTGATTAAACAAATAAGCATTCTGGAGATATTTAACATTTGGTAAATGTATAACACCCAGGAGCATTAAGTAACACTCTCTTTTGGGCTGAAATAAAACTAACACTGCTTTTTAAATTAGAGACAAAATATATAGATGACTTAACTTTTGCAATAAACAAAACAAAAATGAGTACATAAATAAATAACGAGTTTTTAACCTGTGAGTTTATCTGCCCGTACATCTCACCAAAAGTCAATCATTGTCTCACCGATTATATTTGAACACATGTTTTTTATTAGGACTGTTATACAAGACAATAGTTATCCTTAAACACAAAGAATTTTTTTTGTTTCTCCACAGATTTTTATCTTATGTACCTTTTTCTGCAATCCTATGCTGTTAATATTTCTTCTTACTATATACGTCCATTGTTACCTAGGCTTCATTTTCCTTCTTCTTCCCTCAACCTTCCACTCCAGAATTATTTTTGGTCTGCTAGCTTCAATCCTCTTTACCCTTTCACCTTTTTCTCCACTTATTTCAATAATGATATAGTTTACATTTATTGTTTTCCTAATTGTCTGGTTTCTAATTCTTTTCTATTCTTGATTTCCTAGCTGCCCTCTGCCAAAATTCCACCTCTGTTTTTAGCAATTTATTTTCTTATGCATGGTTATAAATTTAAAAACATAGAAACACACATGCACTAATGCTATTCAGAAAATTTTGAAATACCAATAAATATCAATAAAAAAGAAGCATTCTGGCACATATATATTTACCTAATTCACAGAGTTCATGACTCACTGTCCACTACATTTGAATAGGCAACTTAAATGACATCAAAAATGATAGAATAACTTTTTTTATAGTGTATAATGCCCGATTTTACTACCATGGCACCCCAGGCGATGACACTGGTGATACATAGAATGAAGATGGAGCCCCGGTGGAATGTGGTGGTGGGGGAAACTGGATAACTTGGAGAAAACCCACCCCTGTGCTGCTTTGTGTAACACAAATCTCACATGTGGTCGTTTGGGATCAAACCCGGGCCATTTATGTGAGCTGCAAATGGTCTAACCACTCAGCCACGGTGTGGCTGCAAGATACCATTGCTATTTTATCATTATATTATAGAGGATTACATACTTATTTCTGGTTTAGTTATTTGATTTAAAACCATTTTTGTATTGCTAGTAGTGTCACTACATATTGGGCAACTATATTGGTGCACTAGCATTTAACTTTGATTGTTACATCAGTCGAGCTGACATAGGTACTCTTTTGTGTTCTATTAATTGTATGTTCTGTATATTATAATGATTACAAAATAAATACTACTGTTATATTTTGTAATACATAAAAGTAAGAAGAAGACAAAGAAGGTGAGATGGTGATGATGATGATGATGATGCTGATTATGATGATGATGATGATGATGAGTCTCTTCTAACGTTTGTTTCGCTTCTGAAGATTACCATAGCTGCTGTGATGTAAGTTTGGTCAGCTATGCTTTATGTAAAGTGGAGCTTCCAAGTTGGAATTTCACCCTGTCTGGACAGTAATATATTATGATAATACAGCATTGCTTTACTATTAAAGTACCGCAGCTTATAGCTTATTAAAATTCGTTCCACCCCTGAAACCCCAATAGCACACCCAATAACCTCAGTGTACTGAGCACACCTATGAGATATAACTTCAGCAAATTAATGTGGATTTGTGAGCAACATGTATAAAGTTATACAGAACCATTTACTACAAATTTAGCAGGAAATTAACTAGGTAGCCCTTGATTTTGGGCTGAAATCAAAATTGCTTTTTAAGTCAGGACAAAATATCTAGAATGCTTATCTTCACTGCACAGGAATACACATTATAGTGCTTTCAAGTTCTCACTGAAATATGAGCATCATATGTATTAGTGACCCACATGTGCACATATTCAGGGTAGTTCTAATTTTGGAAGTAGAGAGATATCAACATGGCATTAGACAGCATTTTTACTGATTCTCTTGATTTATTTCCATGTCTATTATGTCAGATGAACAGAAACAACCATCACCTGTTCATCAAGAAAATATTATTTCTTTCAATGACTAGAAGGACGTGTGCATGTTTGGCACTATATGTACTACAATGCAGACTGCAGAGCATCAATTCCTTTCAGTTGGAGACATTTTATATTAATGAAAGAATGATATGCTTTTTTCTCCAGTAGTAATCAGTGATTCATTTCTGCATGGAAAGTAAGTAATATGTACGGTTTTAAATGCAGTGGTTCAAAATATAAATGAATCCCTTTATATGAGTTTTAAAGTGTACCAACCTAATGCCAGCACTTATCAACTGTAATGTAATGTAGTTCCTTGCAAGTTAAAGGCTACATTATTGTGGAATGATAAAGCAAAATTTTGATGAACAAAAAGAAAAATTAGAATACTGAAGTAAGCATTTTCTAATATTGCTTTGTACTCTGGGTTACATTTAATAAATTAATTATTTAAAATATTAAAGAATAAAATATCACAATAATATAATTAAAATATTAAATAATAATACTAACAGTAAAATTGTTATTATTATTAGTAGTAGTAGTGGTGGTGGTGGTGGTGGTGGTGGGTAGTTAGGTAGGTAGGTAGTAGTAGTGTTGTTGTTGTTATCATCATTATCATCGTTACAATTATTATTGTTGTTGTTTTTATTCCTATGTTCTTCATCATCTTCTTCTTTTTATTATTATTGTTATTATTATTGTTGTTGTATAGACCAGATTATATGCAACATAAAAAGTTCGAAATATTCAGGCAAATGTGTATGAAAAATACGTAAAATAGCCTGAAAAGTGTCAATAATACAAAGTAATGATTAGTATTATATTTATATTGTTTTTTAAATAATTTATATATATTATTTCAAAAACAATATACAATCGTTTACAAATTCGTTTACATTTTGTCACCATGGTAAACAGAAATGATTAGGTACTGTTCCAAATGATCAGTAGTAAAATTGTGTTGTCAATCGCTCAAAACATTTTTATGAGCAGAAAATGAGTGTTCTACATCAACTGAGGTCACTGGACAGTTTTTGAATTTAGATGCTACATTGGCCCTTATTGTTTCTGGTGAAAGTTCACCCGTCCCGTTAAAGTATCGTAAAACTATAAATTTGACACAAAGGTTCAAAGCCTGGGTTACTGTTCAGAATGTTTGTAAACTTTTAAGTTTCCTCGGGAATACCTCCGGCAAGGAGGAGTTCACTAGACGGATTTTATTTATTATCTGAATATTCAGTCAATGTCAAACCTCGAGTTTCGAGCGTTTTAATACTCGCAGGTATATAGGAAAACGAGTGTTAATCACAGCAATTTGTTTCTGAATACCAGAATCGTTACATGCTTCCTTTCATTGACAAACTGCCAAAACCTCTGCACTATCGAAGCCGCTTACTACACCTTTGATGACCTCAAAATGTTTATTGTAAGGCAACACAGCTCCGACCCAGGTACCCCAACGAGTTACCACTGTTTCGAGAGGTAAAGACATATTTTATGGTTTTTCTCCGTAAGCCTAGATGCGGGTGGGTGCCTTAAGAAGCACTTTCTATGTTGATGAAATCAGTTTGTATACATTCCCAAACGTGGATCGTACTTCTTCAGCGAGGCGATGTAGGTACTTCGTGAGCGAAGCACGTCACATGAATCATATTTGTGTAAAATACTTCGAGGGCTTTTCCAACTTTGATCATGTAGGGAGCAGCATCTCCTTTCATCAGCAAAAGATTCTGGAAATATATTTTTAATGCCCTCATTCACAAATCTGGCGATTGTAGAGTGATTTACATTTTGTAATTCTTTGCGGGTCACCAAATAGCAAGAACAAGGCTCTTGTTTTAACGCATCAATAATTAAATTATTATAGCAATGTAACGGCCACAGTTTTCGGTAGTTTCGTCAGCTGAAATGATTTTACCATTGTTCGTTGCGTATTTCTTCCAGAACATGTATATAAATTGTCGGTATATAATTCTTACACAATGTTGATCAACTGGTATATGTTGATTTATGCAATATTTGCGCAGAAAACCTTTGAGTTTAGCGCTTGTAAGTTTGTGAAGAGGAATATTACTTGCAATGAATGCTTCACATAGATCCATGTTAAAGCGCTTTTTCCTTCTCCACCCCCCCCTTTCCGTCTAGAGGTTAAATCACTGCTACTGTTATATGCAGCTGTTAAAAGTTGTTGTCGTGGGCCTTTCCTTTACATTCCTGCGATATGAAGATTTGTCTTGACATTGATCTATTTGAAACTTTTTTTGTATACAAAATATTTTTCTCCCAAACCCAATAACATAACTTGTTTCCATCATTACCAAATAGTCCAGGATGGTCAGCTATCCACGAAACGGCATTTCTTTTATCAGACGGCAGGTTACACACTACGCTTTAAACTTTGTACAAATGAATAGAAAACTAAACAGAAATAATCGACGTGTGACAACAACGTGAAAATGTTTAATGGAGTTTTATTTATGGACGCTCTTTAACTGCTTTGGTTCTCAGCGTCCCATTCCATACTGGCGTAAAAAAAAAGTTTATTTTTTCTCAGAGGCCTCTTTATCAGGCTTGAGGTTCTTTTACTTGCCGTAAATCTACGACACGGGTCCAACGGTTTATTTCCCTTCCGAAGGAAGCCATGCTAAGATTTTACGCCCGAAAAAATCCATCGTCCTCTGCCGGGTTTCAACTCGCCGTCACTATAAAACATCAAAAGGAGAACAAGCTGACGAGAACTCCGTGAGGTAGTACCCGTGAGGCTTCTGTCAAGGCCGCACACCTACAACTTCATCGTCGGATGCTCCGACCAAGATAGAACGCTCACAAACACCCGGATTGCTACGGCAGAACCGGGCTTCATTCCACCACAGTTATCCCATTAAACAGAACCACCACAGAATAAGATCTCTTCTCTCCTCTTCCTTTGTCCTCACCAAACACTCTATATACCTGTTATCCTTAGAACCTTTATTCGTGTCCCCCCAAAATAAAGCTTATGCCCGCCATATTAGATTTCTAAAATATTGCAAATATAACCCTGAATATGCAGCATAACCAGTTTTTGGTTAAAATATGCAATAACCGGTAAAAAAGGGCTATAAATGCAAATGCATATGCAACATGCAAATGCATATAATCCGGTCTCTAGTTATTAGTAATCATATTATTAGTGTTATTATTAGAATTTTCATTATCATTATCAACTTGCAATTAGATATAGAAATAAATCTAAAGAAACCATTATGCACCAAATACTTTTATTAAGAGAATTGTTTGACAGAAATTAATAAATAAATTAGTTAGTTCATGAACTAAATGTTTTTTAACAAATTGCATCATCATTGTCTTTATGGTAATAATTGATACTCTATCTTAATGAAAAGTAGCCAAAAATTATTATAATAGTGCTGTATAATGATAACCTACGGTATGGGAGAAATGATGAAAAAAATTAAGAAAACGTTGTTTAAAAGGTTCAAAGTTGTTATTTGTAGTGCAGAGGGATTCATCTTTCTTTCTTTACAAAATCATTAATAATACTGTCATAACATTTAGGTGTCACACTCAATTGTTTATTTAATACCTTTTCTGTACATAAAATGACTAGATTTCAGAATACAGTGTAAATTATTTTAACAACTGAGTGCCTTTAAACCATCTTGTTTACATACACAATTTAAATCAGAGAATCTTGAACTATTGAGACATATTTTTCTGTCTAGAAGATTAGACATGACCAACAAAATAACTTAGCTCCAATTTTACGACCTGTAAGTCATTCTGTACCATAAATGTCTTTATTAAAGTGATATACTAAGCTTTTATTTCTGTTTTCAAATTCTCTAATGCTGGAGCTTCCCTACATTTTGAAATTATTTTTTTCCTCTTTGTAGTTAAATAAAGTTGAAAGTTTCACATGCAATCAGTGCAGCACTCTTCTCTCACACATGTTCCCCTACTTCCTGCTGCACTCTGCTCTCATTATAAAGCACAAGTTCACAGTTTCAAGATTGCCTCAACATGTGCTTTTTCCAAATTATGAAAAAACAATATTTAAAAAGGAAACTTGTGAAACAAACATTCCATTAGAAACATCTGCAGCATTGCATTATACTAAACTGCTATTATTATTTACAAAGAGAACCTAAATTTGCTGGATTTTCTTTTCTAAACTCGAGCAAGCAATAACCCGGACTATCCAAAGCAAGAAATATCTTACTTCCACAAAAAAAGGTTTTATTAACAGTGTATATAAATATCGACCGCCAGCAAACATTCCATTCCATCTGTGGAGACTCCAGAAAATTACTTGCAAAAGTATGAGCTCTGTAGCAATTCACATCAACTGTTTAAAACTCCATTCTATTGGATTAACACTGGCCATGAAAGCATAAGTTTGCAAATTGGGTTGCTAAATTCTCCACAAAGGCAATTTGAATGAAAATGTAGAAATAAATGTATTACCAATAACTAAAATGGAAGTAATGCTTCCTTTGCTTACATAAAATACACAGAATGCTTTTTAACCCATTTTATAGAGCATTTTGTTGTATTCACCTCCATGCTTTGACCCTCCCCTCATGCTGGATCCCAAATTGCACTAATGGTCAGAATTAACATTTAGGTAGCTTAGACATCATCCCTGAATGTGGTTCTATTTTTAAAACTGGCAAAATAATATTTAAAACTAATGGTAATTTATCACACTATTTGGCTTATATGCATCTGACCTAGAGTTCAAAAATGTTTCTGATTATTAGTCAAAAGTCTAAGATGGATTAACATATTAAATCTTTTGAATCAGGCAAACATTAGATATCAGGTACAGTAAGTACTATTTAAGTGGAAACAATCCTGTGTCAAAATAAAAATGGCAGCATACACTAAGTCAAAGTAAAAGAGTACATTTTGATTGGTGTGATTATATCATTATTGCTATTGCAAAACCCGAAGTGTGTGAAAAACTCAAATTTTACTGGGGCATAAAAGTTCCATACAATAAGAAATCTTTTACACTAAATCTATTTTATAAAAAATAAATAATAACCATCTCTACACAAATTCAGTGATAACAGAAATTTTATGTTATTTAAAAATGTATATAGTACCACACACACATAGTTTATAGTCTTGTTGTTGCAGAACATTTATTTAAAATGTGTTATGAAGTACTTTATAGCTTGTAATGCCTAAATATCTTAATAAGACTATATTTTCATAAAGTACTTCAGAAGGTTCAAACTTGTTTACTGAATTTTAAAAGAATCTATACCTAATTGTATCCTAATTGAAAAAGCACTGCACTGACAGCATTTATTTGAGATGCTCCTCTTTCTATCCAGGAAATCCTACTAAGCCATAGATTCATGAATAGGAGGACCATGGTTTAAATTCTGCCAATTTAAATTCTCCTGACTTATATTTCTTGCAGCTTTCCTTAGTCTTCATAGCTGGCAATCCTGGGAGGTACTCTAGCTTTCTTTCCCAGACCACCTTTCTCATTATAATTTTATTTCATGTTACCAATTGTACTGCCATATGTTGTAACAATATCTATTAAACCTACAAAAAGCAAAACTTATCTCCAGAAAGTGCAGTGCTTGCATATTCTTCAATGCTAGGAGCCATTATTTCAAAGTGATTAAAGCATTTTGTGTTTATAGGTACTGGAATGTATACATCTGACTTTCATAATGCAACAACCAAAATGCTCAGTATTTCAGGTTTACCCTTCATCAGGACATCAGAAAGATTAAACACACAAATAAAAACCAGAAAAAAACCCTGATAGCCATATGCAGTAGATAATAATTTAGTGCTTTGTTTGATAATTTACTTCCCAAATGAACAAAAATATAGTGTTGAACAGCAAAGTGACACCTAAATATGCAGCTGCTTTGCTATTCTTTTTCATTGAAATATTTAGTTTCACTGAAGACTCACTTGTGTTTCGCAGAAGCAAAACACTAATTTGGAAAGTAAAGCTCTACAGCATTATTCTGAAGTCTAAATGGTTAACAATCATTGCAAACTATAATGTGGTCCATTTGGAAAGTTATACAATAAAAGTATTATAAGATGAGAGCTATAAATGTTAGTTATTCAACAATTTGCAAGAAGAATGGAAATCTGATCCTAATTTGGCCTCTACATGTCCACCATTGTAGACATATACAGTTAATATTTTAAGACTAATTCTTCTCAGTACTTACAGCTAAGAGTAACTTACAAAAAAGCTGAGAAAATATTTGTTCTGAGATCACTGAATATGCCTTGTTTATTCTGCATATAAGTCATAAGGATCGTGCCATGGCCGAGTGATTAGATCACTCGCTTCTCAATAAGTTGGCCTGGGCTCGATCCAAAATGACTGCATGTGGACTTTATGGTGGACAAACTGGCACATAGATGAGTTTTCTCCAGTTTCCGCTGTTACCGCATTCCACCAGTGCTCCATCTTCATTCCATGTATAATTAGTGTAATTGCCTGCAGTGCCATAGTAGCAAAAGAGGATGTTAAACACAAAAAAAGAATATATATATATATGGGTCGTTCTCACAAAGTGGTACAAAATAATACCCTAGGTGATAAATATCTTTTATGTGCGGTAGAAATTTCAGAATTTTGTCAAGGTTATAGAAACGATTATGTTGCACATATTACAAATCTTAAATAAATAAAAAACTGAACATTTTGAAATATTTTGAGGCAGGTGATACTAAATGATGATTTCGGTCACTGTCCTTGATCAAGTGTATTATACGTTATCATACAAATAAACAGAATAACAAATGTTTATCCTTCACGGTACTATTATGTATCTGTATATTTCAACCATGGAATTTCTTCAAAACACCACAAAATGTTAAAATATTTTTCTGCAGTAGGATTGTTTTATGAATTACTGCTGGAAATTACTACCTAGAAGTTTAGTGGGCCATCCTTTGCACGCCATGAAGTCTGTCTATGAGATTTTTTGGCCAGTGTTTAACGCCCGCTTTTACTAAAAATGACACTGCAGGTGATGTCTACGAGGTACTCGACGTTGTCAACTGCTGCCTGTTATGCTAGAGAAGGACTCCTGAACATCATGGCGCATTGTCGATGACGGTCTCTGCTAATGAACAAACTTACCGGTGTTTGTTGATGGTTCGGTTATGTTCAAATGTCCACCCGAGTCCCCGAGTATACTTCCTCAATTAATTGCGCGACCTTATTCCGAGGGAGGTTCTGGTGACTCCTATTCTCTGAACAGCACACTCTTTAGCCCTAAATGATTACCATTGGACGCAGTAGGAATTTTACACGATGCTGCTTAGTGCGATGCCCTTCTAGCACGGCCTAGTCCCTTCATCTATTTCTACCACGACTAGCACGAAGTCGGCCTACCGCCAGATACTCTCTCTTCAGCCCTGCGATATCTCATCCAGCTACAGGCACCGCTGAAATAATAAGGAGATTTGTGGCACACTCTTTCTCTTTAAACTCACTGCAATGGTCGCGATCCTCTGTGCAGGATATTCTGGACATGGCATCCGCACAGATGTGGCTCCTTTCCGATGTTCTGATCTAAAGTTGTACTTTTGCGGCCTCTGGGCTTAATAGGCTACCTGGGCCTCTATATTGAAACTTGACAGATAGGTAAAGTCGGGGTGGTGAGTTCTCTGATGGATTGAGTAACCATACACAAACTTGTGAAAGTGCTCCACCG
This sequence comes from Hymenopus coronatus, assembly GCA_030762935.1. Classification (NCBI taxonomy): domain Eukaryota; kingdom Metazoa; phylum Arthropoda; class Insecta; order Mantodea; family Hymenopodidae; genus Hymenopus; species Hymenopus coronatus. The sequence goes on from CM060900.1 coordinate 262,629,364, forward strand.
CCTTTATTATCGCAAGGAGCTCTCTTTGGGGTAAGGAAGTAGCTATTTTGTGCCTTTAAGAGCGTCTTGCTGTAGCATATAATCCGCTCCGGGCCCGCCAGGATCTGTGACAGAATACCGCCAATGGCGGTGTCGCTGCCATCGTTTGATCATTATATGGTCACCACCAGGTTGAGGAAATTTCAAATAGGAGCTCTGCAGAGTACAAATGTTAGCGCTGGAACGCGCTCTCTGCCCCTTCTTATCACACGTAAGGCTGGTGCTCTTCCGTATGGCAGGTGAGAGACTTCGCGATGTTGGAGAATCCTCTTACGAACCGGTCGTAGTAGCTGCACAGGCTCAGGAACTTCGCAGTTCACGTTTGACTTTTGTGCGGGGCCAAACTCTCAGCGCCCGAACCTTCAGCGGGTTCTTAGCCACTTTAGGTGGCGACACTGTGTGGTCCAGTTAATTCAGTTCCTTGCAGAAGATCTTTAACTTCATCATGCTCAGCTTCAAGTTAGCTGCCTGGAGCCTTTGCAATATCACAGTTGTTTTTTTTTTTTTTTTTTTTTTTTGTTTTTTTAGATATTTTTCGGAATTACTGACCGCGACGATGATGTCATCCAAATAGAACAGGCAAGTTTCATATATCAAAAAACATCACTGATTCCATGAAGCGCAGGAGGGCGCCAGCAGCGTTGCTGAGGATGAAGGACATAACCATAAATTGCGGCCAGTTGAAAATGCTGTATTCTCCTCGTCTCTAGGATTTAAGGCCAATAATAAGTTTCCAGATTTCAAATCCAAAGTAAAGAACAACATTGCGCCAGGGTGTCGTCAATGCGGGATACATTGAAACGGGCCTTTCAGTGATGACATTTAATTTCCTGTATTCCACGCAGAAACGTAGCCCGAAGGTAGCACCAAAACTACAGGGGAGCACCAAGGGCTTGTACACTCTTCAATAATTTCGATATCCTTCATGTTCTCCAACATGTCCCGTACTTAGGCTTCCTCTGCCTGGGGAATACATCTTGATGAATGCCAGATGGGTCGTGCGTCTCCGCTGTCGATGTTATGGTGTACTCGGTTTGAGCGACCATAATCGCGACCTTCCACCTGTGAAGTGGTTATATTACCGGCCACCTGCTTCACTAAGACTTTCACCAAGGGCTCCAGGCCCTTCGATTCGTAGCTCAGCATTACATTGATAGTTGGCTCGCACTACTCTTATTCCGTCCAGGCTTGGATGTTCTAGTCTGTTTCCATCGGGTTCAGCAGTCTCACGGGTAAATCCTCCTAGCAATCAGCAATTTTCGGGCAACACATAGTCTGTGTGGTGATGTCTTCTGGTCCAATACAAATATCCTTGACATTGGCTGTCCCAGAAGCACTTCACCATTCTCTCGCTCCTTGCGGGAAAAAACTTCATTTCTTTCAGGATCTTTCTGCAGATTCCCCGATGTTCTGTTAGGCTCACGAGCAACACCTTATTTCGATTGAATCATAAATTTCTCCGGCAGACATCGACCGTCACCTAGTGCCTAGTGATGTCACACAATCCCAGTATACATCCTCAGTCACCCTAGCGACAAACAGCTACTGTCTCAAAGTGCCCCGTTCTAGCGTCAATTCCAGAAAGGCCTCCTCCACAGGAAAGATATCGCCTGATGACGCACTAGTTGGTAATGACCACTGGATGTTCGCTTTTGCAAGCCCAAGCCCTTCGCCACTTTATATCTGATTACAGTCACGCTTACACCTTTGAGTAAGAGAATCTTGTACAGGTTTCCTGGTATCCAGCCGCCTCCGATGAGGATGTCTTCCACTCATCTGCACAAGGCATGTTGCCCCCACGCCCTGAGTGGGTTGAACACGGGCCCAAGATAACCCTCATCATGCGGGTGTTCATTCGTTTCCTGCTTGCAACAACAACAACAAGCCTGCAACAACAAGACTTGGTTTGGATAGTTTTTCACCAAGTGATTTGCTTCGCCACACTCCCAGTACACACCATCTGAAGATAGTCGACGTCATTTTGGGTTGCTTCTCTCCCCTGCCATAGCGAATACTCGTAGTCCGCGAGGTGGGAAGGTAGCACGTTTTGATCACATCCATTGTGAGTGCTGGCGTTAACGCCTCGTGGATCTTCTTATAGTCGCCGTGCATCAGCCAACTCTGTCATATTTCGACGTCACGCACAGTGCCGACGAACGAGTAGGTAGTTTCCTGGCACATGTAGCTTAGTGGCAGAATCACCAGTTTTCTTTCTTTTTTTTTTTTTTTTTTTTTTTTTTGCTAGCTGTTCGATGACCGGGGCGAACACCTGCATAGTTTAACCTGGCTGTTGCAGCCTTGGCTTAAGCTGACTGCGGTAGGCCGCAGCCAAGCCATAGTAACCCAAGCGGTTCACGAGGACCTCTCACATCCTTTCGGATTTCCCTGATGTAGGATAATATTCGCTACTTCTGTCCTTGGATCCTATTATCTGTTAGGCTCCTCTTCGATTAGGGATGGCGCCGGTGGGTACTTTCGGCGGAAAACTTCGAAGTTTGACGCCTCGTCGTACTGGGATGATTTAACGCCCGCGGATGTTGGGTTCCGTCCAGTAATCTCGGCCTTCAGGTCCTTCAACTTTTCGTGTAGCATCGTTTCCAACGTGGCGATTATTTCATTCGCAACGCTGTCCACTCTTCCCTCCAGGGCATTATCGCGTTCCCCGGGGTCTTTCAGGGGTCAACGCGATGGTCAAGATTCTCCATTATTCCTCCCAGCTTGTCCAAGTCTTTGTTCACATCGGCGAGTAATTCGTCGATATTGGTGGTTGGGTGCATTTTCATCCTAGATTTTTTAGTTTTAATTTCTGTTTGTATCTTCTCAATTTTCCCCGTGCAGAATTCCATGTTCTACTCCATATTATCCACTTTGGTTTCCAATCCCTTCTCCACTTCCGTCTTCACTGTCATTATTTATCTTCTTATCCTGTCCATTTTTCCATTCCTGATTTTATTTCCATTTTAATTTGCTTAATTTTGATAACAAACTTTCACCCTTTCCACCCTCTCGCCACAAAAGTCACACTTCTGACATGACATCAGTGTAGCACATGTCTTTATTGAAAATGTGGTTACAAATAATGTGTGAATTCATTACTGCAAAATAATAATTTCCTTGGCGTTACGAATTTTGTAGATAACTTAAGGCTGTACGCCATCCATGGCTTGCGCACCGCTGGGCGCTAACACTCCAGTCTCTCACGACTCAGCATAATTCACAACACAACAGAAAAGCACTGCACTGCAATCGTTCCTGCTTAGGTAGCTATAAAATAACGTCACAAACTTCCCGGAAATTTAACTGATATACTGGAACCCAAAGTTTGGAGAAGAATCGAGTGTCATGTACGCGGAGGTTCCTGTTATATCGTACTTCCGTGTTATTTACGCGTCCAAACGGTGATGACATTCATAGCAATTTGATTTTTCTAATAACATTTTGTGGTCCCCCCCCCAGGGGCCTACTACGGTAGGTATGGGTTAGACGCACTAGAGGTCCCGAGCCAACAATGGCGCCCTCTGTGGACACCTATGAGAAGTGAGGGAGTCAGTGGGTGAAAACACCCACCCACGTGTAGGCCGTGCGTGGAGACCCATGTCGGTGGAAAGGATTATCCTGTTTCTTTGAGGATTGCGCATCTGAGCTTGGGCTTCTGATTTTCAGTAACTGGGGACGATGCGCAGCCTAATATACCACTTAGGTTTCTGCTTCGCCTAAGCGCGAAGCTAGGGATTAACCCACTCCTCATTAATCGGTTAGGACTAGATACTATATCCAACTCCAGGGTGAGTGGGATGGCGAGCCTGCTATGTCCCTTGTGTAGCCCTGTTACCCTGTGGGGTGACCCTATGTTGGACTCCGTGGTGGGTGAAGAGCACTGGGGGATGAATTTATACCATACTTTTTATAGCTTCCAAAAGAAAACCCAAACCCAGTTTAATGTTTGGAAAGAAAGTAGTAGATTCCAAGTCCTCGTTACTTGGTAATACATAGGGCAGAGGAAGGAAAGACATTTACCACGGTTAGCCCATTTCTTATCCAAAAAGACCTGGATAAAAGAGCTAATCCGTTGCAGTCATGCACTCGCTCTCGCAATGGCACGCTCCTGGTTGAAGCAGTCTCGGTATCCCAGCCATAAAAACTATTGCGAGCAAATATGTTAGGCAATTACTCTGTGAAGATCGCTATGCACAAGACCTTGAACTCCTCTCGCAGAGTTACACCACCCGCGCATGTGACGGTTTGTCTAATGAGGAGATTCAGGACGAGCTCTAAGCACAAGTCGTCAGCACTGTGTAAAGGGTTCAACGGAGAGTTATTGGTGAATTTGTGCCTACCCGTATCCTAACCTTAGCTTTGATTGGGTAGAGCTCCCGCAAGGAATTAAGACAGGGTACGAAGCAATCGAGGTTAGGTTTTACATCCTGAACCCGCTGCGATGCTTCAAATGTGAACGCTTTGAGCACACTAGTGGTCGGTCTACATCTGTCAACTATGGAGATGTGACGCACGACGGAGATTGTACATCGACTCTATGCTGTGTTAACTGGGACGGTGAGCATCCACTTAGTTCCCGCGACTGTCCCCGTTTTGGAGAGGGGAGAGCGATCCAGGATATCCGAGGGAAAGAGAAGGTGTCCTCAGAAGCTCCACCAAATCCGCCAACCCCCTGTCCCGCTGCTCGGTACCTACAGATCGGTTCTAGCTAAACCAGTACCGAAGCAAGAAATCGCAAAGCAAACCTGCGATATCAACGGGGACACAATTGCAGAAAAGACTCTCGTAACCAGGCCACTTACAAGGCCCTCAGTTTCCAATTACTCGTCGGCTTCACGATCTGCCAACGCCACATCTGCAGGACATTCTGCAGGAAAAGTGTCACCTAAGCCTTCGTCTTCGGGAACTAAGCCAGCCATAACCGTTGAGAATTCCACACCTGCGAAAACTTTAAGACCAAATATGTCCGGACCGACTTCCTGAAAGAGAATGTTAAGTCCCCTCCGAAAACATCTAAGGGACGGACAACCGGTTATCCTCTTCATAGGAATCTTCTTAGGGGGGAGCACAGTTCGGCGACCACTATCTTCGTTGACCAGTATTTCCAATTCTCAATTGGAATGGAGGCCTCTCCAGTGGAGGAGATGGACTAGGAGGATTTTGCCCTCACTGCCAGACTGACAGTGCGCAAATGGCAGGATCGTGCTCCTGAAAAAAGTGTTTATCCGACGGACAAGAAAAATAAACTAAACTGACCAGCGCAGCCGAATGTGCAGAAACGCCTTCCCATTTAAAACTCATCCCACATCATTGTCCATGGATGTCCTCCAGTGGAGCATACGTGGAATTAGATCACATCACCAGAGCTTGAATTGTTGATCCACCAGTATCAGCCTTTGGTCGTATGCTTGTAACAGACCAAGATCCGTCCTCAAAACCACCTTACAATAAAGCAGTTTGCTCTGTCCAGTGTGGTATATTCCCGGCGGATGGAGTCCCTGTACATGGGGGCACCATGATTCTTAACAGAGATGATAACTTCGCCGACTCTGTACCCATTCTGTACCCACAGTCAATTACTGTAAAGATTAAGCTACTTTCCATTTGCTTTACCATTGCAGTATATATGCATTCCCATCTGACAGACTCTCGCGCACCGATGTAGCTGACCTAGTCTCCCAGCTGCGAACACCTCTGCTCATTGGGGACGTGAATGCCCACCACCCACTTTGGGCCTTCCCTCGGGCGTGTGCGAGAGGTCAACTGACCGCCGATTTCTTGGGTTCTATTAATCTATCTCTCCTGAACACCGGAGAGTCTACATTTCTTTCTGACGGCTTCAATAGTTTTTCTCACCGGGATATATCAGTTTGTTTCCTTACAATGGAATATCATCTCTGACTTACATTCTAGTGACCACTTTCCTATTCTTCTTTATTTCTAAGCAAAGGATGTACGTTCCACCCGTTCACCGAGGTGGCGCTTAGAACGACTACTACGAGCGCGACTCGGTGGAATTTTTAGTTCATCACCTCACTGAGACAATTATTTCTGCTGCTGAGCTTTTTATTCCGCGGTCGGCTGGACATCTTCGTCGCTTTCCTGTCCCTTGGTGGACAGAAGAATGTCCGGAATGACATTTATGCTCGCGGACGTGCTCTTCGGATCTTCCAGGGCCGACCTACGCTGGTAACCTAATTCAATATAAGAAGATGTGTGCCAAATCTAGACAAGTGGATAGCAAAAAGCAATCATGGAGCTAGTTTGTAGGTCCCTTTAATCAACATGCACCTTCCTCTGTCGTATAAGATAAGTTAAGGCGTGGAGCCAGCAAACTGACCCATCTGCCGATAACCGGTTTGAAGACTTATGCAGGGCCCTGTGGTTGATATGTTTGACGTGGCTAAAAATCTTGGCAGTGCTTTCGCTCAAGTGTCAAGTGTCTAGCTCAGAGCTATTCCCCTTAGTTTCTTTCAGTTAAGACTCAGGTAGAATCTCAAGGATATGCCTTCGGCTCTGGAAACCTTGAAAACTCCAACCGCCTTTTCATCATGCCGGAGCTATACCATGCCCTCTCATCTTCCCGAAACTCTGCGCCAGGTCCAAATGGTATACACGTCCAAATGTTGCAACATCTCTCTCCTGAGGGTAAGGTTTTTCTCCTCGAGGTCTATAATCGCGTCTGGGTAGATGCCACTTTTCCAACTCAGTAGCGGGAGGCCACTATCATTCCTAATTTGAAGCCTGGAAAGGACCGTCACCTTCCTTTCAGCTATCGTACAATTTCCCTTACTAGTTGTACTTGCAAGGTGATGGATCAGTGGACGGTTGTTGTGGTGGTTGGAACACCACAATCTTCTGACGAACATCCAATGTGTTTTTCGAAGACATGAATCAGCGGTTGACCACTTTGTGTCGTTATCGACGCAGTTCAAGAACGCCTTCTTCAGATTTGTCAGACGGCTGGGATATTTTTTGACCTCGAGAAGGCTTATGGGGGGGGGGGGACAGGAATTTTACACTCCCTCCATAGCTGGAAAACATGTGGACGCCTACCATTGTTGATTCGGGAGTTAATGCGGGACAGCGCTTTCCGAGTAAGGGATGGGTCGGTATTTTCTAAGCATTTTATTCAAGAGAACGGAGTGCCACGTGCTCGGTACAAAGCGTGCTGCTGTTTGTTATAGCGATACATTTCATATCGGAATGTGTTTTCCCAGGTGTCTCTTCCTATTTGTTCGTGGACGATTTTGCCATCTTCTGTACTCAGCGTACACCGTTTTTTTTTGGAACGCCGTGTTTGTACAGCCTTTATGACTGGAGGTCGAAAAATGGCTTTCCTTTCTCTCCTGAGAAGACAGTCTGCGTTAATTTCTGGCGTCGTAGGTGGCGAATGGCTCCTACTCTTCAATTTGGATCACATTTACTTCCCTTCGCAGATGAGGTGAGATTCCTGAGTTTGGTATTCGATCGAGCACTATGCTGGTCACCACATATAGCATAGCTAAAGCGCGGCGTGATCGTTCTCTAAATATTTTGCGGATACTCACTGACAAATCTTGGGGTGCAGATCGGACAGTACTTTTCGTCTAAATCGTGCACTGATCCGATTTAAGTTAGACTATGGATGCATCGTTTATTCTTCTGCACGACTATCTGTGCTGAGATGTTTGCACCCTATCCATCATGGGGGCATTCGTGTGACTGTTGGGGCCTTTCCAACAACCCCAGTTGTGAGCCTCTACGCTGAATCGGCAGAACCCCCTCTGCGATTTCGGCGTGATGGCCTGTTGGGGAATGATGACTGTGCCTTTAACTGCATGCTTTTGCATCCGACGTTTACCCCTTTCTTCTATACTGAGCTGGACGCACGATATCGCAACCACTTACTTAGTCCAAGGCCTGCAGATTTCCGTTTCCGTGAGCTTCTTCGGAAACACAATATTGTAGTGCCTCGCCTATTTCCGAAGGGGTAAAGGGTGTCCCCACCTTGGATACGTGCTACCTCCCATGTAGACCTAGGGATGACAGCTTAGTGGAAATCTGCGCTACCTCTGTCTAGTATCAGTACTTGTTCTTTTTAGATTTGTTATCTAATTACAGTGGCCATTATTCTATTTACACCGATGGCAGTAAGTGCAGTGACTGTGGTATATGTGCCTTTTACTGGTACCGAACCACATACTTTTGATTTGGATATTATCACGTCCATTTATACCGCAGAGCTGTATGACATACAACGAGCCATTCTGTATGTTCGCCCCAGCAATTTGGGTAATTGCCTTATTTTAAGAGATTCTCTTAGTACCCTTTACAATGTTCGTAAATTGTACAACTACCACCCTCACGTACAGCGAATTCAGGATCTTTTGCACACTTTGGACATAAATGTGAAGTGCGCAACAATTTCTGAGCACGCTGGCTTGCCCGGGAAGGACTTAGCGGAGTCAGCAGCAAAGACGGCAACCACACAACGCAGTATTAACATCTCTTGTGTGACTTCGGAGGACTCTAGGCTTGTTGTGCGGAAGTCGGTAGTTTCGTGCTGGCATGAGGAGTGGTCTACACTCCGCGACAACAAGCGCCGAGTGGTGAAGGACCTCATATAATCCACTGAACTTCCTGTAAATCATTTTAAATGGACTAATCTTTATGTTAAAACTGATGAATCTGAAAATTTCTATGTGATTTTTTGTTAATGTGATGTAAGAGTTAACTTGTGACAATGTAGTAATTCAAACAATTTACAAAACAAAAGGAGAAACTTATGCAAAAGTAAAAAATAAGTAAATAGCAATTCCAGAAAACCAATTATTTTAACAGAGAGAAACTGTTAATAAGAAATATTAGATTCCATAATTCTACACTCTTAGATGCAATGTTTTCTAGTGCCACAGAAGAAAATCGGAAATGTTGAAAGAAACTTTTCTGGTACAAGGAGAACAGATAATAAAATACAGTCAAAGGTATCAGCTTTCTTAAACTTGTTTATTTCTTCTTGGTTAAATTACATTGTTTTCTTCAAATATTTGTACACATTAACGCCAAATATAGGCACCCCTAAGCAACATGAAATATGCTAGGTAAGGCACCCATGCTATCAGTCCTAGCATCCCCTTTCGCATAATGTAATTTACGGTCACATACACTGACATGAGCTTCCTTTCCTCATTTTTTCCTGGTAGTGCACCATTATCTGAAAAACGAAATTTTAAATAACATTTGCACATTACTTTTCTTGTTTATTTCTTTTGTTCCTAACAAAGTGTCAAAATTAATCATAAAATTTCAGTTAAATGCATATCTAAATACTTTCAACTGTACACCTTAATTCCTGTTTACTTCAGGAATTCAACAGAATATTGCAGTGGCTATAATCTGTTTTTCTTTCATTACAAACAATTTTTGGGAAATTACTCTTTAAACAGTAATCTAAATATGAAGCAACTCTTAGTGTCAAAGCTCCATATTATTTACTTTGTTGTATAGAGCGTGTTTTTTATAGATATTCTTTAAGTAAGGCTGCTGTAATATGATTCCTGAAGAAGAGCTATGTTTCCTTGTAATGAAAGTAAAACTGATTAAAATACCTAAACAAAGAGTAAGCATTAATAATTTTTAAGTAATAACTTCTGCAAAACCCAAAGTTCCCTAAGCCATAGAGTTTCCATTGTTATTCTTAAATAATATGCATGTCTTACATCACACATTAATTTCTGCTCTATGTTCAACTTACAGTTTCCTTTCAAAGTAATTAAACGGATTTTATCAAGCCAGATCTCATTTTGTACCTTTTTTTCTTACATTGTATCTTCTAGATCCGGTTAAATGGTATGCTTATAGCTATAAAGGTTCTAGTCTTTACAAAAACCCACCTCCCAAACAACAATAAAATATATCTTTAGGTTCACCACATTATCATATACCTTTTGTATGAATTTCCAATTACCACATTAGTAAAGTCTAATAGAAAAAAATTGTACTGAAATAGTAATAGATAAAACATTTAATTTTAAGCTAACAGAGAAGCACATTGTTTGAGAGTTTAATGAAACCTTCAAAGCCATTGAACTCAGAAATAAAGGCATAATGGATAATGGTTGTGAAAAGTTTGAAAAACAACTGGGTTCAGTGGAAAAACAATTGTATTTTGTTGGGTCTTGTTATAACTTTCATATTTAACACATTCTGAGAGCCGCATAGAACTGAAGTTGTGTTGAAATGGTAACTGCTGAGTAAACATTTATTTTAATCTCATACTGGGCATACTGTATCATGCTTACTTAAACTAGAATTGTGACCAGTGTACTATAAAGTACAGTCTAATATAGTTTATAAAGCATAAAGATAGAGTTGAACGTTTTAATAATAACTGTATGTAATGGAAAAAGCAGGGATAATTAAGGGTTATTTTTTAATTCCCTTCATAATTAAACTTTGTCTTATCCATTAGACCAAGACTTCTCAGAGTGCATGCATTAGTGCTTTATATGGTGCAAGGTGCCAAATATATGTCTTGCTAGATTGAACCCAGTTCCTTGATTTTAACAATAGTGCTGTCATTCGCTTTCCTAAACCAATGTCTGGTTCAATTCACCTATCACACTCTCCTGACCTTCTCTGCTGTTTCTTCCAGAATGAGAAATATTTGATCCAACTCAAATCAGACTTACGCATAGTGCACAGGACTTCTGCACATGGGTTTGCATGTGTAAGATTTTGGGCATTTGAGAGGTCCTTGACTAGACTTATTCTGTACAAGTTAAGTTTCCAACTATTTGAAGTGTTTGAATCACGTGGTTGAGACAATACAATGTCAACATGGCACGTCAACAAACTGTTTTTTTATGTGCTTCAGAAGTGTATGGCACCTTGGAAGAAGTTGAGCCACATAGCCTTATCCCTGAGAAAATAATCAGCTTTTTGGCTGGTTATGTTGAATGTTGTACGTAGCTTGACAAGCTTCAAATAACAGGAGCCCCATGTATGCAGACATCCCATTTTCTGTCAAAAAAGTTGCAAAATTCAAAACTGAGAATTCTTCACTGGGAGGATTTAACGAGAGATAAATTTCTCCAACTTGTTTAACACACCAACGGATATCTGCCCATGCCTGTTCTGACCACTAGATAAATACATTATTTATGCTTATGTAGGATTAAAAGTAGGTGCAACCCAGATCAAAACATCTCATTTAGTACCATAATATTTCCAGAAATGAATAAAATGTTTGTTAAGTGTTTGCACATATCTAGTATTCTTATAGAAACAGTCTCTAATATAAAAAGTATATAACACATACAAAAAATATAATTGTAACTTCATAATCTGCTTGAACTGTAATGAGGAGATATTGAGGTACAAAATTTGTTGACAAACAAGTGACATAGTTTTAAACTTACTATAGAAAGCTAAAAATAGTTAAAAGCTCAATAGTACCAGTAGTTTAACATGAACTACTGCAATTATATAAAGGAGATACAATCATTGAAGCCAATATTTAAGCATCAAACACAAAGTGAAAAGTGTGAAGAATATAACACTTGTATTTTGTAACAGCTCACTTAATATCCCATGTCTAAAGAAAGGATACTATTATAAATAAGTAACTATTATTTTGATACTTAGAGGTTTTTTTTTTTTTTTTTTTTTTTTTTTTTTTTTTTTTTTTTTTTTGCCTCATTCACTGCTTACAAGATATACGACCTTCTCAAGTCATTACTTAGTAGCAAACTACTGTTTAGATAAATACAAAATGAACAATAAAGACAGTGGTGGCAACTCTTTCATTTAATTCTGGCTAACATAGCTATGATGACTAAACAATCTTACCGCAGTGGAACTTCATGTTGGAACTTTATATCTGAATGACAATTAGGGATACTTCTTGGGAGGGAAAAAAAAAAACTGTCTGTATACTGAATCAATGCTCTTAAATGTTGGCATGTATGATTAAAATATAATACAGGCTGTTTCAAATCAACACCATATGAAGATAGCACTCAATTGGCTTAATCTTTGACTTGTCTGAAACTTGATGTTGCAACTTCCAAACCCCTCTATTTAGTTTTATAAGTTTTAAAATTGCACACATTTGGGATTAGGCACCAAGGAAACAACAGTTGTCATATGCCACACCCACATGCTACGTTTTCCATCACTAAGGTGACCTGTGCTGCGCCAGCATGTCCATCAAACCACGCCAACACCAGGCGATTGGAACTGTAGGCCAGGCGCATGCCATTTGGTTATGTACGACTGCCTAATCCATGGAGATTTTATGGAAGTTTTTGTATGTGCCTAATTTAGAGCTGGAAGTGACATTCACATATCATGTATGGTATGGCCAACTAGGCCCACATGTTTGTTTGGTGTCATTTTGAAACACCCTGTGTATTAAAATAAGTGGGCAAAATCAATTTACAAAACTGAATCACTCTGTAACAAAAAAGTTATAAACCAACAAGTAAAGTGTTTCAGGTTAGATGAAAAAATATATTGAATGGCAACATAGATTTTATTGTCTTTAAATAAAGGCTTGTTAGTAAGACCATTGAAAGTCTAACAAAAGTTTTTATCTTTAATAGTTAACACTTTCAAAAAAGTGTCTCTTATTTTCTAAACTTGTGACCTTTCTGCTTTGCATCTCACTTTTTAAAAGATCAAAATGATTATTTTTGCTTTTTTCAATACCATCTTTAGTAGGACTGCACTAGGTTTGTGTAAGGAACAAAAGCTTTTATGTTTCATAATTTGCCTGTTTTATTACCTACACTTACGCCCTTTCTGTAATAAATGCAGTGTTATTAAAATTAGTCCCATGCAGATGATTATATAATACCTTTATTCAATAATTTATTTATCTGTTTGTTTATTTTTATGTTGATTTTTGAAAAGCAGTAGCTAAATATAATCTACATGCTATAGTTACAACTCTTGAACTATTCGGGAAATAAATTTGCATTATTCAATTTACTATTCAGAATCTTACAAATCTTCACTAACATTTTTGGTTTAGAATAAAACCTGCAAAATTGTAAAAAGAAAGTAATCTTTGGATTTTGAATACCCTATTACCTTTTTGCCATACAATCCATATTTTAGGCAACATTGAAAATGTGAAAAATATATGTTTTTAAGTCCTGACGAGAGTGTGGTTTTAAGACATTTAATGATATAACATAAAAATAAGTTTAGTTATTTAGTATATAAGACATTAGTTATATATTTATGGACATTCCAATTTAGATTTTCATAAATTTTATGTCAAAAAATGTTGTTGCTCTCTTATACTCAATGATACTTTTATCATACATTATTTAAGGTTTATAATATTTCTATACTTTCATTTTTATACTATAGTTTTCTCTTTGTTTACAATTAATTATTTTATTTGAAACCATTTATACAAAAATTTTACTGTCACAAATCAGATTAATTTCTTTGTGTATCTATGCCATCTGTGACATTCGCAAAAAGAACATTATCCACTTGTTGAATAGTCATTGGTAGGTCATATATATTAGGGGTGACTGGTGTGGATCACCTCTAGTGACTGCTTTTATGCTTGATTGCTTCTTATTTAATCTTGATATTTCTTCACATTGTAACTAAACAACTTGATTCTTAGCATGTTTACTTTGTATCTAGATTATCATGACATAGAAGAATAAGTTTTGGTAAGAGGTGTAAGGCACCACATATGTGGAGCAGGTCATGCGTATCATCGCCATTAGAGGTTGCTACAACACACTACTTAAATCATAAAAATATGTTTACATTTTTTCAGTTGTTTTAGAGATATTCCCTGTTGTTAGTTTCAGTTTCAAAATTCTTCAGTTTTCGCAAACGTGAAGTCCTTATCTGACTTGTACCTCTTTTGTTTAGCTCTTCGTCATTTTCAAAAACAAAATTGCAATTCATGCTGAAGTAATACTTGGCGTATGATAATGTCCTTAAGTTTTTCAAGATTATTATGAACAGTAGGGGCTTAATATTTGACTGACCATGCGTTTTTCAGTTGTTCGAAAACTCGCACAAACACAAACACACACACACAAACACACACACACACGGTCCGGTGTATATTTCCAGTAATATCTCAATTAAGAATTTCTGGTAGAAAACAACACGGCTTCTTTCTACCATAGTTAAGCAGGGTAAAAGGTAGACTTGTATAGCGACGAAAACTAATGTTCAAATAGCACTGTTTCCATAAGAACTCTTTATTATAGGAAAAATACAAACCGGTTCTAAAAGTTAGCTATTTGGTGGGTTTGTGTAGCAGAGAGGGGCTGGCACTACAAACAAAACTGACTAGAAGTCAAAACTGCTTTAGAATCACATCTGTATTACATTCACATGCTTTCTCCGCCAACTTTTTGTTGCTATTCAGATACAAACTATTATTACAAAATATTCATTTTCTCTGTTCATGCAATTGATATGAATGCTCGCAAATAAATTACAAAATTCATTCAGATTCAAGGGTGATTCAAGAATCTGAAGCAATAATAAAATGTTTTAAACTCTGCTGGTCTCATTCCTTACTTTTGATGTAATTTAGAGAAGTGGCTGGGTGACCAGTAGAGACGTGTAGAGAAACTAAAAATCTACATCTCATTATACCCCTCAGTTTGAGTATTATTATTATTATTATTATTATTATTATTAGCAGCAGCAGCAGGAGCAGGAGTAGGAACAGCAGCAGCAGCAGCAGTAGTAGTAGTAGTAGTAGTAGTAGTAGTAGTAGTAGTAGTAGTAGTAGTAGTAGTAGTGGTAGTAGTAGTGGTAGTAGTAGTGGTAGTAGTAGTGGTGGTAGTAGTAGTGGTAGTAGTAGTGGTAGTAGTGGTGGTGGTGGTGGTGGTGGTAGTGGTGGTAGAAGTGGTAGTAGTAGTAGTAGTAGTAGTAGTAGTAGTAGTAGTAGTAGTAGTAGTAGTAGTAGTAGTAGTAGTAGTAGTAGTATTGTTGTTATTATTGTTATTATTATTATTATTATTATTATTATTATTATTATTTGCTTTAAAACATTTCTGGGGATATAGCTTTATTGGTGTACATACATAAATGATTATACTTTTCTTCAGCGGGAAAGTATTATATATTTTCAAAGATTTACACCTAACCATACAAAGATACCCAAACTCTAATGGAATCAAATAGCGACCAGCTTTTAAATGAATTGACTATCCATTTTGCCTAATGTGTTGCACTATTTGTCTTATACTTACAAGGAATTTTGTAATGAGTCCATGCCTGTTTATTTTGTATCTAGATTATCATGACATAGAAGAATGAGCTTTGGTAAGAGGTGTAAGGCACCACATATGTAGAGCAGCTTATGTTTATCATCACCATTAGAGGTTGCTATAACACGCTACTTAAATCATAAAAATATGTGTACATTTTTTCAGTTGTTTTAGAGATATTCCCTGTTGTTAGTTTCAGTGTCAAAATTCTTCAGTTTTCGCAAACGTGAAGTCCTTATCTGACTTGTATCTCTTTTGTTTAGCTCCTCGTCATTTTCAAAAATAAAATGACAATTACAATCGCATAATGTTAGCATTTAGAATATTTTAATGTTGCTTTAGCCAAAAGTAACCCATTATTAATACTTTACTTATAACAAAATGAGTAATATGTCATCCTTTCGTAATTAGCATTATGTAGGTCACAGGCTAATTCGTCTTTTCAATTTTCTGTTGAAGCGCATGTAGAGAAATTCATGCAAATGAAACAAATGAGTCTCTTGTTCCATTTACTTCATGTTGATCATGATAAAAATACAGAACGGTTTCTGTGACTTTTTTACTTACTTATAAGTAGAAAGGAACTAATTGAATTCGGTAGGCTAAAGGGATAGTGAAGTTTTATCGATTAACGATTGACGTTCTCCATGCTTGGCCTGGAGAAAAACAAAAGTCAAATGGATGGCGACATCCTTTAAGTATAGTAAGATTTGAAACAATAGCAAGGAATATCGCCGTAGTCGGTAAATCACATAAGAATACTAAATCAAATTTAAAAGCCATAGAAATAACGGAATATTGATAAAACGGCACTTTGATAGTGGTGACTACTAAAACAATTATTTTTAGTCTAATATCGGTATCGAAATTTTGGGTGGAAAACATTCACATTCTTTTATGTTGAGAAAATTACAATCACACAACTGAAAGTTTATGAATGTATATTTTAATATCATAATATGGACGTGTACATTAGTTGAAGTATATTGGCCCATATTTATTAAGCAAAAATGATATTACTAAAACCAGTCAGAAGATTATAATATTCTATATAAACCTATTGTGCAATATACGGTATTATATGTTAGCAAACACAGACTTGTGTTGTAGTTGTATAGTTATTAGTGAGAGATTTTTATAAACAAGCTTTCATTAAATTAATTCTGTTCTTTAAGAAACTAATGGGCCAAATTTTCCAAACTGCTTTACTGTTACTGGCAGCTATTTAAACAATACCACATTTATAAAAATTATTTAGATTTGTTCTTAATAAATTAGATACGTCGTGACATCTGTCCGCAAAGGTGTGAACTACTTAAGAGGGACACCAATCGTCAAAGGTGAAAATATGCTTTCGTTGCGTTTTCCTCCTAAACGTGTTATGCATTCATAGGTCTTTTTGAATCGGCGACATATTTATATATGTTCATATATTATATTAATATATATAAAAATGCACATAAGAATGGTTATGTTTTTCCCGAACACACAGCTTTTAGAAAAGCTCTTCAGGCTGCAATTCATGCTTAAGTAATACTTTGCGTCTGAAAATGTCCTTAAGTTTTTCAAGATTATTATGAATAGTAGGGGCTTAATATTTGACTGACCATGCGTTTTTGAGTTGTTCGAAAACTCGCACAAACGCGCATACACACACACACACACACACACACACACACACACACACACACACACACACACACACGGTCCAGTGTATATTTCCAGTAAAATCTCAATTAAGAATTTCTGGTGGAAAACAATACGGCTTCTTTCTACCATAGCTAAGCAGCGTAAAAGGTAGACTTGTATAGCGACGAAAACTAATGTTCAACCAGCACTACTTCCATAAGAACGGTTTATTATTATAGGAAAAATACAAACCGGTTCTAAAAGTTAGCTATTTGGTGGGTTTATGTAGTAGAGAGGGGCTGACACTACAAACAAAACTGACTAGAAGTCAAAACTGCTTTAGAATCATTTCTGTATTACATTCACATGCTTTCTCCGCCAACTTTTTGTTGCTATTCAGATACAAACTATTATTACAAAATATTCATTTTCTCTGTTCATGCAATTTATATGAATGCTCGCAAATAAATTACAAAATTCATTCAAATTCAAGGGTGATTCAAGAATCTGAAGCAATAATAGAATGTTTTAAACTCTGCTGGTCTCATTCCTTACTTTTGATGTAATTTAGAGAAGTGGCTGGGTGACCAGTAGAGACGTGTAGAGAAACTAAAAATCTAGATCTCGTTATACCCCTCAGTTTGAGCATTATTATTATTATTATTATTATTATTATTATTATTATTATTATTATTATTATTATTATTATTATTATATTATTATTGTTATTATTATTATTATTAATATTTGCTTTAAAACATTTCCGGAGATATAGCTTTATTGGTGTACATACGTAATTGATTATACTTTTCTTAAGCGGGAAAGTATTATTTATTTTCTAAGATTTACGCCTAGCCATACAAAGATACCCAAACTCTAATGCAATCAAATGATTTGACTATCGATTTTGTCTAGTGTGTTGCACTATTTATGTTATACTTACAAGGAACTGTGTAATAAGAACACATCTGCTAATTTTGTATCTAGATTATCATGACATAGAAAAATAAGCTTTGGTAAGAAATGTGAGGCGCCGAATATGTAGAGCAGGTCATGTGTATCATAACCATTAGAGGTCGCTAAAACACATTACTTAAGTCATACAACTATGTGTACATTTTTTGAATCTTTTAGAAATATTCCCTGTTGTTAATTTCAGTTTCAATATTCTTCGGCTTTTCTGAAAGGCAAAGTCCTTATCTGTCTTATATCTCTTTTGTTTAGCTCCTCGTCATTTCTAAAAATAAAATTGCAATTACAATCGCATAATTTTAGTATTTTTTTATATTTTACTGTTGCTTTCGCCAAAGCTATCCATTATTTACACTCTACTTATAACAAAATGAGTAATAAGACATCTTTTGGTAATTGGCATTATGTAGATAAGAGAATAATTCTTCTTATTAATTTTTTGTTGAAGTACAAGTAGAGAAATTCATGTAAATGAAACAAATGAGCCTCTTCTTCCATTTACTTCATGTTAATCATAGTAAACATTAGAGAATGGTTTCTGTGACTTTTTTACTTACTTATAAGTAGAAAGGAAGTAATGGAATTCGGTAGGCTAAAAGGATAGTCAAGTTTTATCGATTTGCGATTACCGTTCTCTATGCTTGGCCAGGAGAAAAACAAATGACAAATGGATGGCGACATCCTGTTTGAGAAACGTGTAAGTATTATAAGATTCAAACCAATAACAAGGAATATCTCCGAAGTCGGTAACTCATATAAGAATACTAAATCAAAGTTAAAAAGAATGAAAATAACGGACATTTTGCTCAAGACGGATTTTTAATAGTGGCGACTAAAACAAGTATTTTCAGTGAAATATCGGTGTCGAATTTTTAGGTGGAATACATTCACAGTTGAATGCACTTTCCTGGGCACTAGATAGGGCACTGATAACCTCGAAGTTGAGCACCCTATTCCTCCCAACCTACCTACCTGAGCACTACATAGTTCTTAATGAGTATTATGTAGGTACTCGTTTTACTATAGAGCTAGTTGTTCATTTTTATATCATTTGAAGGGCACTATGCCTAGAATTGCAATGTATACGTATATAACACGTCAATATGAGATACAGAGCATTTTAGAAATTCCTTCGAGGGGTACGGAGAAGTGTTACATGAAATCGTTATTGAAAAATTTCCGTTGCACTTACACTCTAATCGTGCGTTTCATGTATTCTATTTTCACTACGAATAAATCATATTACGTAACGCATCAAAATAGAAACGGCTCATTATAAAACACAAAGAAGACAACATGAAAATAAAAGTATGTATAGAGGCTTGGACCTTCAACTCCCTCAACATCTTGATCCGATGTCCATTCGCTTATCGCACTAAATAACGCCACTATATTAACGCTCTCCGAAATCCGTATGCTCATGTCTCAGTCCACTGCGGTTTGATCAGTGGCGTGCTAAACCTTAGTACATTTTATGCTATATCAAAGAATTTAAAACCCTTAGCCGATAAGTTTCCTATTTCAAAATATTTATCTTAGACCCCTCTATAATTCTGCCAACTAGTGCGGTCGAATTCTTGGACACCTGTATATACAATATTGAGACTACATAGCTGTGGAATAAGTCACCGGTATATAAAGAAAACGGTGGCTTCTTCAACAGCTTTGTAGTCTCAATATTGTTTGAAGGAGTAAATACCCTTAGTGTCAAAGACTTCAATATGTAAAATATGCTTACGTTTGGTGCTATATTTGTTTACTTTCAGCACTGAAAGGAAGAAAATAATTGTATTCCAACTGCGAGTGTTTAATACAACTATTACTGTATATACAGTATTAAAATAAGGACAAGCAGTCATTTTCTCTGAACTTTATTCTCGGAACGCTTGCGAGAAGCTATATCACGTCATTGTTTGATAAGCAATAAATCTGCTGGTGTTGATTAACTGCTTTGTTTTACAAAACGTTTTTTCTATTGGTTATCGCCCACTTTTACTACTTGTGATGACACTAAAGATACATGGAATGAAGATGGAGTCCCGGTGAAATGCGATGGCGGGTGAAACAGCAGAAAACCCACCCCTGCGACGCTTTGCCCACCACAAGTTTCACATGCGATCGCTTGGGATCGAACCCGGGCGGTCTAGGTGAGAGATGAGTGATCTCGGCCATGGCGCGGCCCCGTTTTACAAAACGGAAGGCAGCTTAAAAACATAACGCGTTGTGTTTTTGTTAGTTCCTTAATTCTGTACTTTTGTTTTAGATCTGAATACAAATTTGAAGTGCTTCTTACCTCTAATTGTTTGAATCCCTCGTCCGCTGTCACTCTGTGGCTAATGACTTGGAGTTTCTGGTCAGTGCTTATTACATAATCCACACTTTCCATTCGCTGACAATTTAATACAAATAAACCACAATGACAAAAGCCAGCAATAAATAAACATTCAATACATGTACAAGCAATTAACACTTGTTTTAGCGGTACAATATCCTTTTGGAATGCTTTGCATTGCAATGCAGGAGGTGAGGTTTAACTGCATAAAATACCAGGTACTTGTTTGGAATTTAGGGTTGGGAAGAAGCAACACTATCAATAATTTGTCGCAACAACGTTACAAGTGGTAATTTGAGCAACTTTTTCGTTCATTCCTTCCTACTTTTTCTCTTCATCCGCCATTTTCGGTTAAGCGGCTTGGTTTTACTGTATTTAAAGCTATGTGACAAAACGAGTTGCTCTTGCATTGGAGTACAAATTTTCAAAATTTTAACGTGTTACGTGATTTTCTCTACATTCCATAATTTATGAATGTGTATATCAACTATTCTTACGAAGCTATCTGCAGCATTTTAATGGAGATAAACCTTTGCAAGAATAGCTACAGTCACTTTTTTATGAATACAAAGGGAATGGCGATAGTCAAAATGTGTAATAAATGTAAAATTGCGCTGTCCGTAAGTTTCACACTCTTTGTATAGACTCACGAGAAGGAACTGAACACCGAAAGGACTTAGAAAGAATGGCCAAGTATTGAAGAATTCGAACTATTATTAAAGGGACGTCGAAGCGCTAGAAGTCATTTTCTCTAAAGTGTTAGAGCTAGTGCTTTGAGTTTTTTGCACCGGCACTGCAAGAAACATTACTACGAGTGTACCAAGTTTCAGCATAATATGTAACGTCATTCTGGATCTCTTGATTAGTTTCTATCAATTTTACTAAAAAAATTCACAATCTTTATTCCCTGACAGATATCGCACTCAAAGTCCCATTCTTTAAAACTGCATCCCTTAACCCATTGACTATCATTTTTATTGAAAATGCTGTGCCCAGAAAAGCCATTTTAAGCAAAAATTCCTATGGCAAGTATTCGCTAACAGCATAAACCTCTTTGGGATTTTCACCAAGGTGCCTGCCTACCTGTTGGTATTTATTTCACCTCAATAAGCATTGTGCTTGAGATGGAACATTAAATAACTCATTCCTCGCAACTTTGCAGGTTAATGTCAGGGGATGCATTCACATTGTGTGGTGAAGCCTGTATATAGGCAACCTAATTTCCCTCTTTCTCTATATCGGCAGATTCTGATGATTCATTAGTAAGCGCATTATCAGAGGACATTAAATCCTTAAAAATAATTGAAAAATCTTTGCATTTTACATTTCGTATGAATCAAACATTGATCAGATCTGCGAACCACGGAATGTCGGAAACTTGGTGGCTTCTAGGAGAAATGATTCACTCGGAGCTTTCTGTTGGCAATAAGAAATTAACCTAATAGGGAGTGTCAGTTTTTGGGTCAGAGACATCTCTTGGAAACTTGGAACACCAAAAACAGGTGATATAACTGTTCCAATTGGTAATGTAGTATGCGTAAAATTGTTGTGAACGCTGATGACTGAAAGAGGCATTGTTCAGAAGGGGCAAGTTATACAATGAAGGACCAACCCGTCAAATTACGTGAATGGCATTAATACATTTATAGCAAAATGTTTGATTGGAATTTTCCCATACTTATATTTTGTTTTTTTGTTTTTTTTTTAATTTATACCACAAAGTGTAAAGGAAGAAAAATCAGAATATAATTGTGTTAATTACTTTTCTAAAACTAAAATATGACCAATATCAAAATTCTAATACATTTTTATTACACACATTCTGGTCTAAATTTTCAGGCCTGTAGCAGTATTTTTGTGGGAAAAGATATATTTTGATATGGGAAAATAACGAAAGAACAACTTGAGAAAAATGACTTTAAAGTTTGACATGAGACTCATGTAATAAACTCAACGCT
This sequence comes from Hymenopus coronatus, assembly GCA_030762935.1. Taxonomy (NCBI): domain Eukaryota; kingdom Metazoa; phylum Arthropoda; class Insecta; order Mantodea; family Hymenopodidae; genus Hymenopus; species Hymenopus coronatus. Next base: position 262,651,539 of record CM060900.1, read on the forward strand.
TTAAACTTGTGTTCAAAATATGCGTTACATCCGTCCTAGGAGAATCAAATATTTCAAATATTTACTTTAACGTATGGTAATTTTTGCACCAAAATCCAAATATCGACATTTTTTTATCAAAGTCGCCTAAAAGCATTTATGTGCCCCTTTAACGGGTGCCTCGCAAGTGGCTTATGACATAAACATTTTATCTGAAATGAATAAAGTGTGTTCAAGAGATCTGCATTTTAGAGTTTTCGTCTATCACGTAGCATTTACCAGTAATATAAGATTGTACAACATTCCTTCAGAATGAACTGACCTTCACAGAATCTTCCCAGAACATTCAAAATCCACATTCTATTTGTCATGTAAGTATCTCTAATATATACCATTTTAATGAAAATCATAAGAGCCATTTTGATAAAATAAAACGTTTCGAAAAATGCTCTATTGAAGGGCGATTTGGAGGAGGAATTTTGCTGAAGATCTTTGGTACCTACCCGACGTTTGAGTTATGCTGTTCAGACACACACACACACACACACGCGCGCGCGCGCGCGCATTCACACACTATGTTTTTTTCTAAATATATATATATATATATACACATATATATATTTATTTATTTATGTTTTCTATTTTATTAAGTTGATATAGGAATTCTCAACACGCGTATTTCTAGTGAAATTTCAGTGTGAATTTTTGAGTAGAATAGAATATTACCCTTAAAACTGTGAGAATGCCGTCCGCGCGTGCGTGATCCTGTCCTGTTCGCTCTGGTATGTGGCGGAAGCTTGAATGTGAGACATCGCAGTTCAATGGTAAACAACGACGCGCCGCAACAGGATCCTTCGCGACGCGAGACTCTTCTCACATCATGATTCTTCCCGATATTCAACATGCTTCATCCAGCTCCGATTTCTAGTACTTTCGAGAAGTTTCCAGAAAGTTTGTGACATCATTGCAGTGTGGTCGTGAGTGACTGGAGTATTAGCAAGTATTGGTCGTGACCCATGGATGGTATGCAGTCATATACTTTCAACTGTCTAACCTCGAGCGAACTATTTGCAGAGCACTGGACTTAATTGTTTATTTATAAATACATTCTGAGCCAATAAAGACATTTTTACACTGGTGTTAGGAGTGCGATTATTGCGCCAAGATGGAAAGATTATGAAATATTTGTTGGCTGCAATAAAGAAGTTGGACATAACCAACAGAGACCACAGAGGAGAAAATAGATAACAAAATGGAATCCAGCGTAGAGGAAATGATTATTCCAATAGATAAGCAAAATGTTCAATTGAATTTAGAGAGAACACATCAAATGAGGTTAAGCCCCAGAAATATTTTACAAGTTGCTGATTTAGATGTAATAAATACCCTTGCTTACTAGCTGAGAGAGGGGAATTGGATGGCATGCAGGGCCCCTACGACACCCAAGAGGATGGAATGAGAATATTAATTAATAATAACAAGCCCACCTATTGCACATTATTAGCGGAGGAGAAGAACAAACAGAGAGCATCCAGCGACCCTAAACAAATATCCGGCATTTTTTGCAAATCTTTTGCTGAAATTGCAAATGATAGACATCACGGAGAATATTTTCTGAAGCTTCAGGATGCTACAAAGCAGGTTAAATCAAATTTGAGAAGAGCGACCAAAATAAATGAACAAGTTTACAATGAAAAAATCATTATAACAGAGATACAAAAAACTCTACACATCTACAGTTCCTACACCCCAGGACCGGATAATATCCCTTACATGATGCTAAAACAACTACCTAACAATGGCTTACTGTGCCTACAAAAATTGTTCAATTATATTTGGACACAACAAGTATTTCCTACAAGCTGAAAAAAAATCCTATATAATAGCTATACCTAAACCAAACAATGATCCCACTCTACCTGAAAGCTTTCGCCCTATAGCCCTTAGTTGCACAATGAGTAAACTAATAGAACAAATTGTGAATAGGAGACTGCGTTGGACTCTGGAGCACATGATGTTTTTCACACCTATACAATAGGTTTCCGACAAAACCATTCCCCAATGCACTACCTAATGACACTAGAATCAGAAATTATGGACACATTCAACAAATCACAACATTGCACTGTAGTTAGTCTTAATATAGAGAAAGCCTACGACACAATATACAGAGAAAAGGTGCTACAGATTCCCTTAGATATCCAAATCACTGGCAATATGATCGCCTTCATGCACAATTTCTTTAATGGTAGATGAATACAAGTAAAAACCAATATTCCATTATCCTAGACTTCGGATATAAAAATGGAATATCACAAGGTTCTTCCCTTAGTGTTACTCTATTTTTAACCATTATGAATAGCGAAACAACGTGTATTAAATTACCAGTGAAAGGTTGTTTGTTTGCAGATGACCTGAGTATATTCTGTAAAGGCAAAAACACTAAAACCAACAAAGACATCCTACAAAATACTTTACTATCTCTTCAAAAATGGGCTGAAAATACAGGGTTCAGATTTTCAATAAAGAAAACTAAATGTATTACCTTCCCCAAAAATAAAATTGCCAATGGTCCTCAGCTGTATATAAATAATCACAAGATTGAAACTGTAAATTCAGTTAAAGTGCTAGGAATGACATTAGACAATAAACTGACATGGATTAACCATCTTAAAAGACTAAAATCTGATTGTATCCGGAAAATTGCTGTATTGAAATCCTTGACAGCGCCTTGGGGCGCTGATCTAAAAGTGCTACTTACAACTTACAGAACAATTGTAAGACCAAAATTAGATTACGAACCGATCCTCTACAATTCAGCATCACCAACAGCTCTTAAAATGCTAGATACAACAGGTCTTAGAATAGCACTTGGAGCCTTTCGAACAAGTCCCTCTACCATTGTACAAATAGAAGCAGATGTATTACCACTCGAGAATAGGAGGAAATCTCTAAGTTTATCTTATGCTATGAAGATTGCTGCAAACGCAACTTCCTACATGTATAAGTTTGTATTCCCAAAACTAAAAGAAATAAACCAAAAGAAACATCGTTACCCCGCATTCTTTGCAAGAATAGCAACTTACCTCCAATAATATGCCCTGTAACCTTCCCAAATAACTGTAAGACGAGATGTACTAGACGTGGCTCCCTGGAAACTTCCATCATCGGTTGCTAATTTACAAATGCTTAAGTACAGTAAATCTGAAACCAACAACATAGTCTTTCAAAAAATGTTCAAGGAGATCCAAGAAGAATACTCGGAATACGAAAACATTTACACCGATGGTTCAGTAATAGGTACAAATAGAGGTTGTGCAATAGTACTTTCAGGACGCACCCTAGAATACACACTACCTAAATATTACTCCATCTTCTTGTGTGAATTATTTGCTATAAAGCACAGTCTTCACTACTTAGCTGAAGAAACAGAATCAAATAAATTTATAATATTTACCGTTTCACTGAGTGCACTATTAGCCATACAAAGGAAAACAAATGCAAATGCTCTAGTGCAAGAAGTAATATTAACATACTTAAAGGCATCCAACAAAGGAAAACAAGTAATTCCAACACGGATACCTTCATACAAACAAATCGAAGGTAACGAGAAAGCTGATCGCGAAGCACGTGAAACCACTAAACATCCTCAAAATAGTTCAACACCTACAACACAGCAAGATTACATTAAATACATAAACAGGAAAATAAAAGCCAAATGGTTCCATCAATGGCCAAACAATTCTACCAGTAAACTTCACGTTATTTTATCCAACCCTGAAAAGAAAATCATTCTTAATAATTTAAAACGGCAAGGTCAGATTATCATCACCAGGGCTAGAATTGACCACAGCAATCTCACACACAGCTTCCTGCTCTCTAAAGAACATCCTCCGAAATGTGATGGATGCCAAAAAGTTTAACTACTATCCACATCGTCTCAAAATGTACCCTACCGCAGATGGAGACTGAAGAATCAAATTCCAGAAGATCCTACTGCTCTCAATGTAACTAACATGATAAAAGATATCTCTTTGTACAAACTTTTATAAAAAAAATCATAACTGTTGATATAAACTACAATTGTTGTTGTTAATTGGAAGATATTAATCTATTGATTAATAAGACAACATTGTTACAAATGTTGTTTTAACTATGATTATGTTATAGTACTTAATGTTCATTTTATTTAAATCTTATCTTGCCAGTTATTGTTATTGTTTGACCACATCTTGTTATATTGTTTGAACCTACCACAGTTTACTCTCATAGTTACAAATTCTACTGTAATCGTGACTCTGTTATTATTCATAGTTCATACCTTTAAGATCCTATCTTGTTGCTTGTTTATTGTTAATAATTCTGATGTAATTATTATTGTATTATTTATATAAGTTTATACTGTAAAAACCCACTTTATAAATGAAAAGTCGCTAAAAGATCTAGTAGTTAGGCGACTATAAATAAAGAATAAAAAAAGAATCAGAGAGCAGGTAAATGGAAATTTGGGGAAAGCGGCGATGAAGCAGAAGATCATATCCACTGGAATCTGTAGGTTACATGAAGATGGCGCTCCTGGGAAGAAGCAGAAGATGCAGTATTTGGAACGAAGTGGGAAATGGGGGACTGGGGTGAAGTGAGAAGATGGAATTAAGTGTGATATGAGAAGAATAGTGTAGAAAAGTATAGTATTAAAATTAATTATTAAATAATGCCATATAAATTTGTATAGGTGTGTAGTGAAATTAAACGCTACAGTTATAGAAGAATACAATAAGTGACTTTTATAGAATTATGATGAATACTGAATATGGATAATTAAAAGACAGGAATTAAAAATAGTATTGTTTACCAATACTAATGCCGCCGCTTACCGGCGGTTTTAGGTAGTGTAGTTTAATATTAATTTATAATAAATAACTGGATACCAGTTATTTTAATTACGGAATACCAGTAATTTAAAATTGTTAGAGTTAGTATTAAATATTCAATTAAACCCTAAATTTGAATTAAATTTAAATATTTTAAAAACTTTTAATTACATTATAAATTTTAAATTATAATTTTGAGTTTTGGATTTAATATAGATTTAAATTGAATATAAATTTATATTGAGTATGGATGGTTTTGAAATTTTTAAATAGTGTAATCATTTAATTTTAAAATTGTGGGATTTTGATATAATTGGAAATAATTATAATATTAAGTTTTAGAGAATTTAAATAAATCGAAATATGAAGTTAATATAATTTGGATTACTTCACCAAGTGGCCGGAGGTATATGCCACCCCTAACCGAGAGGCCAAGACCATCGCGAACTGCCTCGTGGAAGAATTGGTTTATCGTTGTGGATACCAATGGAATTACACAGCTTTGAGTCCAACCTCATGAGGGAGACACTGGAGCGACTCGGAGAGCGCAAGACGCGCACAACACTTCTTCACCCACAGTCAGACGGCATATTTGAGCAGTACATCATGGCCCTAGAAGGACATATGAGGAAATTTGTGAGAGACTGGGATGTGAGGGTGTGTTATTTTGTTGCTGGCCTCCTGCTCTTCAACCCATGAAACCACGGGGACACCGGCCAATTTGGTCTATGACAGAGAACTGCGACTACCATGCGACCTGATGTTTGGGAGTCCTCCTGGGGCAGACCAGCCGGCAATCGGCTACGTGGAACACTTCGTTTCATGCATGAAATGCCCGCCAAAACATCCAAGTAACGAGCGTTTGGATGAAGGCTCGTTGCGACTGGCAGGCAAACAGTCGATGTTTTCAGCAAGGTGATCTGGAATGGCTGCATTGCCCTACCTGGACCAAAGGACGCTGCTGCAACAACCATGGCAAGGACCGTACCTTATAGTAAAGAGGATAAATTATGCCTTCTACCTACCCAGAGATTACCCTGAGGGAAGAAACTGGTGGAGTTTTGGATCGTCTAGCCCGCTACGATAGTGCTGGTCAGAACGACCAGCCCTGAGAATAGGGAGCAGTGTGACAATGCCGTCCGCACGTGCGACTTTCTCGTGTTTGCCGTGGTATGCGGTAGTGAAAATGGAACGTGTGACATCGTAGTTCGATGGTAAACAATAGGATCCTTCGGAACTGACAGTTCTCTTAATAGCATGGTTCTTCCAGATATTCGATATGTTTCTGTAAGCTTCGATTTTTACTACCTTCGCAAGTTTCGAAAAAGTCTGTCGTTATTTTCTCGTTATAAAAAGAAGAAGAAGTGCATTGATGTGCTGTGAATTGTACTAAGTGACTGGAGTGTTAACGCGCAGTGCGTGACCTATGGATGGTGTGCTGCCAATAACTGTAAATTGTCTAACGTCGAGTGAATTATTTGAAGCTGTGACTTAAGGAATTTATTTGTAATTAATTGTTGAGTGAATAAAGACATTTGTTGCAATATGAAATGACAAGAATGCAATCACAGTAAACTTTTCAGTAGAAATCTATACTGAAGTATATATATTTTAAATTTCACCCCCCAGTGCCCCTTAAGAACCGTACTACGTGCTTGTATCAGTGACCTCTAGGTGTATTTTGTTGCAGCAATTAGAGGTGAGCAATCCACAGACTAAAAACTTAGGAAATTGGCGAACCCTTTTGCGCCCCGCTGACGATGTGTACGAATCTGTTTATTTATCCCTGTAAATATGTTCGAAAGATGTAACTATAAATGATTATGAAGTTGCTTTTGAATGCTGCTCTGCAAGAGGTCAGGCTTCTTTGGTATCACATTTAAATGAGCATGTGTAAGTATCAGTGCGCATTAAAAGTATCTTTTGAATGTTGTGTGGTTTTTGGAACTGGAAAGATTAATTTATACCTTCGTGTGGTAAGTTTGATAGCATTGTCATTCGATGTATCGCAGAAGTACAGAACGTTGCATTCTCCACTAAAGGTGTAGTATTTGGTAGCTCGTTACTGTTTTAAGTACCTAAGTAAATGAAAAAGGTATCAAATTCCACCAGTAATACAGCTCATAGTGAATGAAGAACGCATTAAATTCCATCAGTAATAGAGATTGGAAAAACGTATCAAATTCCATTAAAACGTATTACATTCCAGCAGTAATTCAGCTCATAGTGAATGAAAACATATTAAATTCCATCAGTAATACAGTTCATAGTGAATGGAAAAACATATTCAATTCCTTTGAAAAACGTATTACATTCTATCAGTGATTCAGCTCATAGTGAATGAAAAAACGTATTAAGTTCCATCAGTGAGTAATGAACGTATTAACTTCCATCAGTAATACTGCTCATAGTGAATGAAAATATAATTTTATGTAACGAGACTATAATAACTCCATAGCAAGACAGCTCATTAAGAACCTTGGCCGCTGCGTCCCCTATCTCGGTCCATTAGACGTCATGGATGAGTTGCAGTATTGGAGGGTGAGACGTGGTCACCACCTGAATGCCCCCCGGCCGGTTAATGCGGTCTTTATGACCTGGAGACGCTACTTCTCCATCAAGTAGCTCTTCAATTGGCCCGACAGGGACCTCACGAGGCTGAGTGCACCCCGGTCCAGGTCTCCCAGCGGAGGAAATATCCCCACGTCGGTACAGGGAATGGAACCCAAGTCTCCCGCTTGGCAAGCAGCAACGCTAAGGAGACGGCTCGCAAGATTACAGTGGTAGTAATTAACACGCGAGTATTATTTTTAGCCAAGCGAGCGAAGTGAGGTTTCATAAGTATTCGTTTGTGGTTTTAGTGATGGGTTACAATCGTTATTCCTTATTTGTGGTTACAATACAATGGCCTTGTAGCACCTGTGTCAAAGTTGCTAGCGTAGTGAGACATATTACGCAGGCATATTAATTACTTTCCTATAAACAGCTGTTAACATGTGACACGCTTTAACCTAAAAAAGTATAGACAATGAAAACTAGAACAAATTGAATTTATGGAAATATCATTTACAATTAATGCTAATGATAATATGAATAGAACCGACTTTATTTCAAATATAGGTTTTTATTCTACAATTAGTGAAATGAATTTATGCCTTTTGATATTCTCCAATGCAAGAATTGTGAATAGAATTTCTCGTACATCTTTCTTGCCGTTTGTGGCAACAAGTTATTGGTAACATTGAGTGCTTTTGTTGTAATTTCCTGGAGGTGTATGTTGAATGTCACTGTCAGACATTATTTTTTTGTAAACTCGCGCTAGTACCGTTGTCGATCGAAACGATAGTTGCGCTTTCACAATGTTACATGGCCACTTCTGATTGGTCGAATACCAACACTTTAATGAACAGCCGCACTTTAATGAGGCCCGTTAAAGTACTGCTACCAGTCGTATAAATACTACACTTTAGCATGGTCGAGCAAAAAAGTTATTAAATTCCATTGAAAAAAGTATTAAATTCCATCAGTGATGCACCTCATAGTGAGTGAAAAAGGTATTAAATTCCATCAGTAATACGGTTCATTATACGCATTGAATTCCATCCGAATACAGCCCATATTGAATGGAAAAGCGTATTAAGTGCCATTGAAAAACGCATAAAATTTATCAGTAACAGAGCTCATAGTGAATGAAAAACGCATTAAATTCCATTAGTAACAGAGCTGTTAGCACTGCCAACTTCTGTCTAGAGATAAGACTTGCTACAGTTGCTAAAATGACAGATGCCAACATCAGGTCTCCACCACTAATGAATAATCTATGAAATTATCATTCCGATATGAAGATTCTACTGATAAAGATTCGTAACATAGTGCTTTATTTTCACTCGCTAATTTTTTGATCATGTTGTAATTTCTTTTTAATCGAGGAATCTTGGTTTCTAAGAACTGGTGAAGATTCCCCAGTTGCATTTCTTTCCTTATGATGTTGCGAACATTATTATGACGATGATGATTTATATGATGATAAAATATAGGTCCTTTAGTTTAGGGTTGAAGTTCTCGCCTAATTAAAATACATCAAAGTTAAATCACATGTAAATAAGCCGCTAACGTTTTTCCCATAAAACGTTTCCTCAACAAAAAGTATTTCCATATGCAAGTTTGCAGTAGTACTTGCCCCTTGCTAATTGATTGCCTTAAAATAATTTTACCCCTCAGACATTTTTGTTCACATAAAAACTATTTGTTTGTTATGACATTTGTATAGATTTTAAGTGGAATGTAAAACAGCATGTTTAGTGAATTGCAATAATAGTAATAATAATAATAATAATAATAATAATAATAACAACATCATAGATGGAATGTGCAATACTTCAAATACATACAAAAAATCTTATGTGTTATGTTTACTTGACATTCCCTACTTATTCTACATTAAATTATTCCTACAAAAGCTTATTCTTCTATCTACTGCATACTAATCAGGATAAATATCACCAGAAATCGTATTATTATGTAGTTATTTATAAGTAGAAGGTAAATAAGGGAATACACTAGGCTAAAAAGACAGTCAAAGATTTTAAAAGCTGTCGCTATGTGATTGTCGTTACAGTTCGTTCTCTTACAATGGTCAGGAACAAAACAAAAGAGAAATGCAATAGACGAGAGTTTTCCGTTTGAGAAAAGTTTAAGTATTTTAAAACTGAACCAATAACAATGAATATATCTTGAAATGGTTATTTATACAAAAAAAAAAAAAAAAAAAAGAACAAAACAATGACATAATTTGTGTGCTTTGACGAGATCTACATTTTATGTAGTGAGTTTTTGTCTACCTCTTACGATTTGCCAGCTATGAAAAAGTCATTCCTAAGAAATTAATGTTATACATTTTTATATGCGATTTAAATATGTTGCATTTTAATTCAAAATCGTTACACCCTTTTTCTTAGCAAATCGAAGATTTCCAAAAAAGTTTCATGTAGAGGGTAGTTTGAGGTGGGGGATTTTCCTGAAAATCTTCGTCTCATATTTGGTAGATTCTGAACTTAAAGAATAATTATCCTTATTTAGTTGAGATTAAGTAAGAATCAAATTAATTGTAATCAGTTTCGACCAAGACCAACTTTATTTTTAAGCAATTTATTTATTTATTTTTAAGTTATGGTGTCCATAGACACTGCACTGATATTTTTCTAAAATAGCTTTTCTGGATTGAGGAGCCCTCAAAATGTTTGGGTGGAATACCATGCCATCTCTATGTACTAAGTAAATACATTGTACATAAGTGCTAGAGAAAGTAAAAAGAAATAGTTGTAACGCTGTTTAGTTGATATCAGTTGACAACTCTGCTTAAAAATTAAGAAATGAACGGATTTCTGTGTAACCGTAAAGGAGCAATCTGGTATAAAATCAAGCAAACTTGGAAAGAAAATCGCCGAGTAACGAAAATATCCGAACTCTTTACGTGTTGAAGTCCGAACACGTATTTTCGAAAGGCCATTGTGTAGCGTTGTTGCTTCACGTATTGCGCGTTTCACTATTTCCACGCCAAGAACCAGAGTCGCTGCTTCCCCAATTATATGCAGTATAATTGATGTAACTTCTTCTTTAAGAGCTGTGTTTAACAACGTTGCTAAAGTTCGATATCGCCGTGTGTTTCTAAATTGTGGCTAAAACTATTTTCTTGAGTAACGTTCACTTTCGTATTCATCCTTGAATTTATTACCCCAGGTTTCCAAACTTTAAGTTTCATTCCAAATGCAGTTTATGCCTGAAATTCTTATGCATAGTACAGAAAATAATTGATTACTACAGCACTAAGTAACGATACATTATAAAAATCAGATTACTATACGACAATATTTGAACGAATTAAAGAGATTAGGGGTGTACTTATCAATACAATACTTATAAAAATGCGTGATGAGCTCTTTTGGTCCATCTAAGAGTCATCCTTATTTGCTACTCTTAGCGACATTCTTTGTTAGTATCATTTTCGCTTTCATTTATTGAATATTCCAGTCCGCAAAACGCCACGTTTTACGCCGATCACTCAGATTTTCCTAGTTTACTGCACAAAAGTTCTCCAGTAACTTCAAACCTGGTAGAAACTCAAATCTCTGCCACAAGACTCCCAATACATCAAGTCTTACCTTTACCTCACAAAGATGTTACAAAATACAAGGTGGTTCACCTGTGCCTTATTCTCTGGTTTTATGCAACCCGCAGATTACAGTCTAACCTGAAAACACCGTTCCCGAGACCCATCTTCTAGATAATTGCCTTATGGACTTTGGCGCTGCGAATTATAAATAAACAGTAGCGTATATGATTAGCACGAGTTCCAAAATCCTCGATTCATGTTCGAATCGTATCAAAAAATTGACAATTTTTTCCCACACGTTCTTTCTTCCTGATTTTAACACAAAGCTAGATGAGATATCGGAAAATGCTTACTTTTTACTTTTTCTCTTTGTTTATGTTTATTCTAACTTAATGAGTCCAGTTACAGGAAATAAAAATAAAAATGAACATTCTGAGGCATATTCCTTCAGTTTCTTCTAAATATGCAGGTATTATTACAATGTTTTAAAACTAACATAGATATTTCAGATAATACTACAGAATCAGACCCGTTTTCAAGGTATCTCTAAAACGGAAAATGCGCAAAATACTTAGGCTGACAATCGCAAACTGTGCCAAATACATAGGCATTCACCAATACTTTCAGTTGAAAAGAAAATTAGGTTTAATCCCATCACTTAAACTTTCCAATATCCACTAGATAAAGTGTTTCCGAATCTTAGAGATAAAAGTTTTTCATTTAGATTAGCAACTGATCGAAATGATGACCTTGGTTGATACAGAGGTGTGGGCGATGTTGTATTGACAACATGGGTATGATGGACCTCCAGGTCTCCCTGAGTAGTTGCCGAAGATAATCAAGGTTATGCGGCTGTTGACTGTACACTGCCTATTTTAAATAACCCCATAGGAAGTAATCAAGTGGCGTAAGATCAGAAGATCTTGCAGGCCACGAGACAGGTCCTTGCCTACCTATACATCTTTGAGGATGTATGCCGTGAAGATGATTTACAACGATCCTGGATGTGTGGTGGAGCACCATCATGCTGAAACCACATTCATAATTTTTCATTTAATGGTACATCTCCGCAATGGAGGGAGATCATCTTGGAGGAAGTGAAGGAGGCGTGCTCCTGTAAGGTGACTGACCTTCGAAAAAATGTGAACTGTTTAGATGATCACCCAAAATACCACACGATATGTGAATTCCCCACTGGTCTTGAAAGTCTGCCTCTCTTATCCAATAAGGGTGCATGTTGTGGCGATTCACAGTGCCATTGTTGTGAAACCACGATTCATCTGAAAACAGAACTTTGGATACTTTAGATTGCATCACAGTTCACTGCAAGCGGAAAGTGTGAAATGAACTGTTATACAGTATTCGCATAACTGATTACCTACTGATGTTTGTGTCTTGTGCCAGTGCCCGCGTGCTAATATGGGGATTGTTTAAGACAGTGACAAAAATTATATCTTCAATGTGCCCAGAGGTAACTGATGCCTCTCTAATAGGATCTGTCCTTTCAAATGCTCCTGTTATACGTAAACGTCGTTCAGCATTCCGAAAAGTGTTGTGTAGGGTTTCGACCTTCTGGAAATCTATTTCCATACGGCGTTTAGTCTGGAATACATGGCGAATTCACGACCGACTGAGTCTGCCTATCTAATGGGTTACGAGGTTCATTGGAGATAACCTTGGCTGCAGATATAGCACATATCTACATATTTACTTCGTGCAATTATATCTAATGGGGCATGTCTAGACCTGAAGTGTCTTCCGGTAATATTCGTTAACCCTTCGAGGATTCCAGCTGCCAAAATTTTGTGAAGAGCATTGTCCAACTACGAAGAACAATCGATAACATGTTAGGTGTTGTAGTATTTTGACATTGTTTTATTAACTTTATACGTTTTGAAAAGTTCCTTTACTATTTAAAGTCTTAGTGGTTTCTTTTTCAAAATAATTAGAAAGAAAATTAAGGATCGAAGACTGAAGAACACGTAAAATGAACTGTCGTTTGTTCTTCATTCTATACCCTTTTGTTCACACTTAAAGTTATTAGAGTGACAAACACTGAACTAACTTTGCACATCGATGGATAATACATAATGAAGAAAAAAACCGCAAGCAGACTGTGGGACCCGAAACACTGACACGCTCAGATGATGAGGGAACATGAAATTAACCAGTTGAGCTATAATCTTTGCGCCCGTTTGCATTGTTAAAACTTGTAGGTTTAGTATCACACTTGTCTCTCTCTCTCTCTCTCTCTCTCTCTCTCTCCCTCTCTCTCTATTTCCGCTTCTATCTCCTTATAACAGTTGTGGGCTCCTTTATGTAGCTTAAACCTTTCATTTAGGCTTCATTCATTCAATTTACGTTGACGCACAGCGATCCTATTGATATACAACATATATTATTAAGCGCATGTTTTTGGAATGCTGCTAAGGTCTATTTTCCGATGAAGAGCAAGCTAGATTTGCATAGTTACCAAATGACCGACAAGCACGTTTATTTCAACCTTATTACTTGCACAGTATGAAGTGTTGCCTATGTGTAAACATAATAAGGAACATGTGAACCACCTTGTATGTATCCAGAAGATTATACAACCTCTATCAAACAAACCTCCTTGCAAACTACACGAAATTAAACAGAACTCCACATCATATCCACTGCAGAAACTGAGTCGGAAAGACAGGGTTATCATCTCCAGGCTACATAATGAACACACCAAGTAAACCCATTCTCATCAGCTGAATAAAACAGCCCAAACTTGATGCACCACCTGTCACACTGCCCACTCTGTACGCCACATACTCTGTGTCCTCAGTATCAACAGCAGCGAGCAGGCATCCAAGAATGTCTCAGCAATTCATCACACAGCAAAATACTACTTAAATACCTACTTAAAAGCGATAAATCTGTATAAAGAAATATAATGTTACTTAAATCCATGAAATTGCATATACCAATGTAAATAGTTTTATACATCTAAATACCGTTTAAACAATTCGCGATATGCCTACCTTATTGTAAGCTAAAGCGACATAAAATGAATACATTTTAAAAAATCTCTGCGGTAATGTGGTTGGTGAATATTAGCATTACTGGCATCCAAAAATGTTGCTGCTGAAATGCCAGCAGTTAAGCACGGCATTTTTTAAATATGGCCATGAAACAAGCAAAAACCCTTGAGATCACTTCACACCGGCCAATTTTTGCATACTTTTGTGAAACAAGAAATGAAGGATGTACATAAAGTTAAGCCTCCACTGAAAATTATAGTAAGAACCACTTTTAATTTCAAAGGAAAATCCCAACTAAATTGGGCATTAATGCCTGGGCTACCAGACGTCTCGAAAACTGGAGATGATCTACATTATCTTCTGTCCGGCATCCGTGGGCAATTTCTGAAAAAAATCTGGAATGTAAACATTCTTTGATTTCAAATTAAGAAGGATCAGAAAAGTATTTGTAGCAAATAGTGTAACTGCATTTATATTCCTGCATACATATTTGTGTTAAGAGGGTTTTACGCTGATATTAGTACAGTAGACACACGAAAGAAACAGACTCATCCGTTTATTAAACAAAGATATTGTTAACCTCTACATTAGTTGTGGAGAATAGTATGATTATAATACCACAGACAGATGTAAAATATGTTCTTCTCACAAGTGTGTATATCGTATATAAAGCTTATGCATGTATACGTGTTTGAGTAGTAATTTAGGCTCGGGTTTTAATTTTCCTACATTTAGAATTTCTCTTTAATGTCCTAAATTTTTACAAAATGTGCCTCATTTTACAGCACTAATGTCCTGCGTCTCATTTAAGAACCTGGTAACACTACATAGTGCGAGTGTTGCCGCGGTAGGGGCTAATTCGATTGTCACACAAATTACTCGTGAATGCATGGCAAAAGATAAATACATTCAATGTCAGATCAGCAAGAAAGCCATACATAACAAAGAGCAAGGGTTCTAAACCTTTTTAAGGACGTACTGTTACACTGATTGTGAGTAGGTACTAATAAGCAAAATGTTACAAGAAAAATATGTCATAATAGAGCACAAGTTTCAAAATCAGCATTTATTTGTGTCTGTAGCAAAAATAGTGATTTATTTTGCTATTTTATATATTATATTTTAAAATCAAAAATTTATTGGAGAAAAAAACTTCTGTCTATTCCTGCTCAATTAAGTGTTTTGTGAAAAATATTAAAAATGATGTCGTTAAGTTTAAAATGGAATGATTAGGGTATATTATTTCAAAATGAATTCAATTACGTCTTGTGCTTTGCCTAAATAATGCGAGTCATTTGGCCAATTTAATGTCGGCATGGTAGCTCAGTTGGTTAGGGTAGCGACACCGAAGCTGATCGTGGTTCAAATCCTGGGTGTGGTATTGTATTTTTCATTTTGATTCTACCTTTCCAACAATGGTATAACTTTACCGCTTCTTGACTGTGCGTATCACGGCAAATATAGCGTAAAAATGTTCAAATTGTTGTCTGGTCATATATTTTCGAGTTGCCCTCGTTCATCCTCCTAATATTTGAAGTTGAGGTTTTGATACTATACATAACACAGAAGTTTTAATTTAATGATAAAGTAAAATACATTGTTTTCCGTTTGGTTATGATAGAACTGTCAAACATCTGTTCTTTGTAAAATAAATGTTAATTGAATTATTATTTGCTGAAATATCACACTAGCAACATTCCATGGTAGCTCAGTGGTAGAGCAACCACCTAAAGACCGGGAGATTCGTGGTTCAAATCCCGGTTATGGCATTGAACTTTTCAGTCTGACTCTAACTACCCAACTCCTGTGCTACACACGTTTTCTGAGAAAACAATTGAAATTAAACATAGACCTATTGTTGCAACAGTCCAATTAATTCTTCAGATACGATTGCTAATCTTTGCGGGGCTTTCTTTGATAACCGAAATGTAAATAATAATTTGCACTACCTATATAAAGTAGTTGTCAAATTATAAGTGATACTCTTATTTTATAAATAAGCCGCCTACTCTGAATTTGGATTTCTCGTGGTCTTTCCTAGTTGGTTAGCAAATGCTTCGTTGGTTTTTCTCTACCACAATTTTCATTCCCTCATTTCCGTTTCATTCTGTGTCCTTCTCACCTTCCAGGTGTGCCACTAGCTTTCGTAATGCATGCCGTTGCCTATCATTGCAGATGCTTGCTCAAAGGAAGGAATACTCCCCATGGACACTAGAGGGCTGCTTGGTCGATGGGTGGCGCATCGCCCTCGTTAGGCAGCTGCAGCATTTTAAACAGTACCGGAGTCTGGTCAGCACTCCGGCGCTGTATTTCCGTTTACATCCCCCCCTAAATTTACAGTATGATTACTGGTTTTATTGTTCCTTTACACAAACATATACACATTGCACAAACATATAATACCCATGCCCAAGGCGGGTCTCGAACCCACGATCCCCTGCACACGAAGTACCGAAGCGAGATGCCTTAGCGGGTGTGGCCATGGGGACCGGCCAGGTTTGGGATGGGTCTTCGAGCCTAGCATGACTAGAAATATTATTTTTATATCGAGAAAACTACCTAAGTAGAGGTGGGCTACTATCAATTCCGACCAGCTCTTTTCTTTCCTCCTTTCTTCTTTTACTTGGCAAATTATGCTTACATATTTGTTCTGGATTAAGTGAACGTTATCTGTAATAATACAAATGTTTTCAGTGAAATTGTAATACATCAATTAATAATAATAATGATAATGATGACAACAATAATGATGACAACAATAATAAAACAATTATTCTTATTACCCATTAACTAATCCTTTAAAAAAACGAAAAATAATTTCCATCTAATTTTGAAATTGATAGCTTCTTAGTTTCTGTCCATTAGGCAAATTAAGAATCCGTAACTTCAGTAATAAAAATCTGATGTGTTCCATTCACATGACTTTCTCTACATCTCTGTAGCAAATTAATATTAATAAGCTTGTTATTGTATCTATTTCATGCTAAAACATTAGCAGAAACGGTCTTATTGCTCAGTTCCTTAAGTAGAAGGGAAATAAAGGGGTACACTAGGCCAAACCGATAGTAAAATATTTTAAAATATGGTTGCTATGGGATTGAAAGCCGTTTCTTTGCATGGTTGACAAGTTCTCATATGAGAAAAGATTAGGTATTTTAAAACTGAAATCAATATCAAGGAATATCTGAAAACAACAACTCCACGAAAAAATGTGCATGACATAAATTTCGTGTTTTATCGAGATCTACGTCTTTCGTGTAATACGTTTTTGTCTATTTCTTACGGTTTACCAGATATTCACAATTGTATAAAAATCATCCAGAATAAAGAGGTCTTCAGAAGCTACTACCAGAAAATTCAAGATATACATTAAATATAAGAGATTTTAATCAAAATTGATACAGCCATTTTTAAGAAAATAAAAATGTTCAATTTTGTTTCCATGTAAAGGGTAGTTGGGGGTGGGGAGTTTCTTGAACACCGTGTCGCATCCTTGAAAGAATAATAACTATATCTCTATGGCACGACAGCTCACAAGGAACATTAACCTACCGCCCGGCCGCTGCGTCCCCCATCTCGGCCCATGCCAGGGTGAGACGTGGTCAGCGCCTTGAACCCTCCTCGGCCGGCTAATGCGGTCCTCATGACACACAGCTGCTACTTCTCCATCAAGTAGCTCCTCAATTGCCCCCCCCCAGAGACCTCACGAGGCTGAGTGCACCCTGGTCCAGGTCTAACAACGGGGGAAAATCCCCACGCCGGTACAGGGAATTGAACCTAGGTCTCCCGCTTGGTAAGCAGCTGGGCTACCACCGCCCTAAGGAGACAACCAAACCTTGGAAAATACCAAGCTTAAATCCCAAGTTGAGTATTTAACGGTCTTTTCGTTTTTGAGCTATTCTGTCCACAGACACACATACACGCACACACAGACCTTTTCTAATTTTTTTTTTTTTTTTTGATTCAGGGGGACCCAAAAATGTATTTCCAGTGAAATCCCAGTATCGAATTTTTGGGTGCATTACAATACTTTCTCTATACACTATGTACATAGTACGTGTAGAGCAAGTAAAAATGACTGGATTTCTATACTTTAGTCTGTAGATATCGGGAACTACTTCGGCTATCCTCGAGGCTCTCGACTATCCTGGAAGCTCTCGGCTATGCTTCGCATGGCAGAGAGAAGGCCTGAGATGCTTGTAGTGATACTCCCCTTCACGTCTCGTCCCGCTAATATACCACATCTGTGTTTTAATGGGTGTATTATAAGGCTGAGAAGATAAGGCTGATTTACATTGCGAGGAGAACCGAGTTTTATTGCAAGTAGCCCATATTATGTCGTAAAAATTGCCTAAAATTCAAATAGCTAACACAACGGTTCGGTCGTCTCCTTAGCGCGGTGGTAGCGCAGCTGCTTACCAAGCGTGAGACCTGGGTTCGATCCCTAGTACCGGCGTGGGGATTTTTTCCCCGCTGGGAGACCTGGCCCGGGGTGCACTCAGCCTCGTAAGGCCAATTGAGGAGCTACTTGATGGAGAAGTAGCGGCTCCAGGTCACGAGGACCGCATTAACCGGCGGGGAGGGACTCGAGGCGCTGACCACGTCTCACCCTCCAATACTGCACCCCATCCATGACGTCTGAGGTGGACCGAGATGGGGGACGCAGCGGCCGGGCGGTAGGCCAAGGTTCCCCGTGAGCTGTCGTGCCATGGAGTTATTAACACAACGGTTCCCAACCGGTGTGCCCCGGTACCCTAGGGTGCCGTGTGATTGGCTAAGGGGTGCCGCGAGATATTGAGATAAACAAAAAAAAAGTACCTTCTACTCAAGTCTTGTAAGGTCTTGAAATAAAATAAGTCAAATCAATTACTCTCATGCACGGCAGATGGTGATAGTGGTCGATTCATTTCAATAATTCAGTTATACTAGTATCCCACAGATGGCATTACAGCTATACCCTGCCGAACATTCCCGAGACTACTCGCTTCCTCACATTCCCGAGACTTCGACGGATGAATATATAAAAGTGTACGCCGCTTGGCGCTTTCAGTTGTCTTCCTCGCGTTGATTCACAGTGTTTAGCTATGGATAAGTTCATTGTTAAACGTAAACGCCAGGACAGTGAAAGTGAACAGTCGGCTCCTACTGCTTGCTTTAAGAAGCCAAATCTTACAGTTTCTCCCGGACCGTCGAATTCACCACATAAAGAAGACAAACGAAAGAAAAGAACATACCAGGACAGTTACTTAGCGTATGGATTTAAGTGCAATAACAACGAGGAAAACCCTATCCCTGTGTGTTTAGTTTGTGGCGAAACACTTAGCAACGAGACCATGGTACCTAGCAAACTGAAGCGGCATCTTACAACAAAGCATCCTAGTGTGTCACAGAAAAGTGTAATGTATTTTTCACATATATTAGAAGGGGAGAAGAAAACAGCTGTGCGAATGGTAAAGAGAATGACCATAGGTGATACTGCTCTTGAAGCCTCATTTAAAGTAGTAGAACTGATAGCTAAAAAAAAAGAAACCTCATAATCTTGGAGAGGAAATCATTGGCACTGCATGTCAAGTTATAGTTTCAACAATACTTGGCGAAGGAGCAGCTAATCAAATTTCGAAAGTTCCTCTGTCCAACAACACAATCAGCCGCAGGATATCTGAAATGTCATGCAATATCAACGAACAAGTCACGGAGAAAATAAAAACTTATAGAACATTTGCTTTGCAAGTAGATGAGAGTCTCGATATTGGTGACAAACCGCAACTCCTTGGTTTTATCAGATATATTGATGAAAAAGATATTAGTGAACAGTTTCTGTTCTGTAGACCGCTGGAGACTACAACCACAGGCCATGATATTTTCGTTTCTATTAATTCCTATCTCAATGACCATGATCTTTCATGGAAAGACTGTTGTGGTATACGTACAGATGGTGCACCATCTATGTCTGGGAAAATTAAAGGTTTTACTGCCAGAGCTCTCAATGAAAATCCATCCATTATTATAACTCACTGTTTTCTGCATAGATAGGCATTAGTCGTGAAAGCGTGTAATGAAGATTTTGCTGAAGTGTTTAACCAAGTTGTGAAAATGGTGAACTATATGAAGTCTCGACCTTTAAAGTGCAGAAT
Organism: Hymenopus coronatus; assembly: GCA_030762935.1. Taxonomy (NCBI): domain Eukaryota; kingdom Metazoa; phylum Arthropoda; class Insecta; order Mantodea; family Hymenopodidae; genus Hymenopus; species Hymenopus coronatus. Next base: position 262,671,646 of record CM060900.1, read on the forward strand.
TTTTGAACAGTTATGTCACGCACCGGATGCAGCTCATACCTCTTTGTTACTTCACACAGAAGTAAGGTGGTTGACGCGGGGTCGTGTATTGAACCAGTTTCTCGAACTTAAAGAAGAGCTAAAAACTTTTTTAAGGATGAAAATCAAGACACATTTCATGAGCTCTTACTAAGTGATTCTTGGTGTTTTGAACTGTCATATCTGGCAGATATTTTTCATAAGCTGAATGAACTGAATGTTTCGATGCAGGGTCGACATGAAACAATAATCTCCTCAACCAATAAAATGAAAGGTTTTAAAAGAAAACTTAGTTCTTGGAAGTCTGCAGTTCAAAAAGGAGATTTGTTGAACTTTCCATCTCTTCTTAATGTGGCAGGAGATAAAGATCTGGGTAAGCTGAAAGACCGCATTTGTGATCACTTATCAAGATTGCAAGATGCAATAGATGCGTACTTTCCAATTATTTCCACTACGAATCTCGACTGGGTTGTCTCACCATTTGATTTCGTAGATAGTGCAGAGGAAATAGATTTCACTGCTTGCGAACGAGATGAGTTTATTGATCTTTGCGCTGATTCCACACTCAAAGGTAAGTTCACCAAGAGTGAGGCGTCGGTGGCTAGTTTTTGGCTTCAACGGAGAGAGGAGGAGTACGCTAACCTAATGAAGAAAGCAATTAACGCACTTTTGCCCTTTTCAACATCCTATCTATGCGAGCAAGCCTTCTCTGCTATGGTGACAATCAAATGCAAAGCAAGAAATAGACTGAATAACCTTGAGGATGATTTGCGCGTTTCACTGTCAACTGTAAGACCCAACATCACATATTTGTGCTCTAAGCATCAATCAAAAGTTTCACATTAATCATTAATCGAACAAAATTTATTTATGTATTTTTACTCAGTGATTGTAGTAAAGTTTACTGTATTATGTTATGGTTTACGTTATTATTATACATTTCAATAAATTAACCTATTAAACTTAATTTTCTTTTAATTCAAGGAAGGGTGCCCCTAGTGTTTAATGTTATTCCCAAGGGTGCCGTGAACTTCGGAAGTTTGGGAAACACTGAGCTAACAGATTAGGAATACATTCTTGGGTTATTTATAAATGTAATAGTAATTCTTTTTTCACAAATCTCCCGGCCTTTGCAGCTAGCCTAGCTAGCCTATAGAATACGCTCTACCTAACAGTACATTCTTAAGCAGAGGTATACAATCAACAATTGAATTTTTAGGTTTTGTTGTATTAGCTCATCATATATTCATAATTAGTATTGATGTAGACATGCGCGCTAATTTTAGGAGCTTTCGCACGTTTCTGTGGTTCCCCTACCTGCGGCCTTTAGCCTTCCGTGATTCCTTCACTCACCCCTTCCTCCTGGGGGTGTTAGCCACAAAAGATCTCTGTAGTTCGCAGTGCGCGAGATTTTCCACTCCCGTATAACGTATACCATATCATCCAATAGGCAGGAACTTACACTTAGTCTAAACGTATGAGGCATGTGGTGGTTTTTGACTATCAGAAAACGGAGGAGGATTTCGGACTTAGACCCTTAAATCTTGTGTAACATTTTGATGGTACACAGGTGTTTGTAAATGTTTTAGATTTTTAAGGAACTTATGAATATTCAACGGTAAATTACAAGTATTTAAACATGTTTTATAATGTAACAAAACATATTTTTGTCAATAAAATTAATGTATTTTTAATCAGGAAAAAACATATGCAACAATGTAACCTCAACCAAGCGACCACATGTGTGATTTGTGGCGGACAAAGGGGCGCTGGCGGGGATTTTCCCCGGGTTTTCCGGTTTCCCCCGCCATCTTCATTCCATCTAGCATCAGTGTTATCTCCTGCGGTGTCATTAGTAAAAGCAGGCGTTAAACACTACAAAAAAGTAACCCTTCTGTTGTGGAGTCCGTGAAAGGGATATGAAAACCGAATATATAGCAAAGTAATTCCGGCAATAAGGGGTTAACTGCATAGGTGCCGGTTGTGTTTTCGGAAAGCTCCAGGAAGAAGGGGTGAAATGAAGGACAGAGAGGGTGATAGGATCGGGCACAGGCAGGATTCCTAAAGTTCCAGACATTTCTTCCGCCATAGGCCCCGCTCTCCTCACTGAAGGCCTCTCTGAGGCTCCGTCACACGCACCGAACGCTAGGGCAGACATTTCCATAAAGCAAACCCCACCGTCATACGTCTCCCTGCGGTTCAGTCACCTGATTATTCGATCCTGAAACATTATAAAGTAATGAAATTGCAAGGCACATGAAGTGCAGGAAAATTAACGGTATTTGTAATCCACTGTGGTATTCGTCTATCAACCAGGGAAAACCGCAAAAAAGTCAAGGTTGGAGGTCCGACAGGAATCGAACACAGATGTGCGAGCGGCACACGTTATCATGGAGCCATCTTGCGTGGTGATCTGAATAAACGGAGCCAAGGATCTATCTCAATCGGTTGCGGTGGTTTCACAACATCGGATTTGCTTTGAGCTTGGTTTTCTCTCACCAACGCAGGGGACAGCATATGGAATTTGTGGTAGACAAAGCCGCAACTTGGCGGGATTTCTTTGGGTTTTCCGCTTTTCCGCCATTCATCCTACAAACTGTACATAATCACCTTTCCTCTCATCCATTTCACCGCCATTTCATATAATATTCTTCCCCACTCTCATATCAGGCATGCTGGGTACTCCCTGATCCAGAGTGCGTCTACTCCTCAACAGGTATCTGACCCCAAGCGCTGGCTTGTATGTTCTGGGGTGAGTTAAATCCTACATACCAGCAGAATAATACCGAAAGAAGAAAAAGAAGTTTATTATTCAGATGGTTTCAATTTAGACTTAGCAGAGTGAAGAGAGGAGAAGGGAGTAGGGAAGAGAGGGAGTAAATACATTCAACTTTAAACAGCAAATTGAAGAGAGGAGAAGGAAGGAGACGTATACCTAACCTAACACAGCATTGCCGAGAATGACGAAGGGAGAAGAGCAATCTACCCAACCCAACCCATGATGAGGATGGAGGGGAGATGATCACAGAACCGGTTAAGGGGTTAGAGAGGGCGAATTTCGGTAAATGCGATAAGAACGGCGAACCGTGTTCTATTAAGGTAACAATTAGGTAATGACCTTTAAATTTTCCTTTGGAAAGAAATAAAATTTAACTTTTTGTGATTTAAATGAAATGAAAAAATATAATCATATTTTAGTGATTTAGTATTTAATTAAAATCGGAGCGTGAAGAGATTATTTGCGTATAAAGAAGAAGCGAATGAAGTGTATGCGATAAAGGAGTATTTTTTCCTAAAATAAAGTGTGAAGTGATTGTATACAGTGATAAATATACTTTGGAGGAACAAATGATTTGAAAAACGGGTTTGTTTAGGTAGCAACAACTGCATTGTTTAACTTAGTATTTAATAACTTTAAGGATCGTGTAAACTAGCAGTAACATTGAATCCGAGTTTGTTATTATTTTAGCCACGTAAATATATAAAAATATCTTACGGTAGCCGCCATATACCGCCGGTCTTAGTTTTCGTTGTAGGTAGATTAGAAGTAAGAGCTGGATACCAGATATTTTGTTTGTATGTTTGTTCGGTTTTTACTGGACGCCAGTTAAGTTTACTATAAGTATATTTTAATGAAGGCTTTGAAAGAATATGAATTAATTGAATATAAAAAATAAAATAATGGAAATAAAAATATTAAAAGTGTATTAATAAATAAAAATGGGCAGCGTTTATTAAACTTTGAAATAATATAAACATTATATATTAATTTGAAGTTTTTAAAAGAAAAGCTACTAAGTTAATTAAAAGTGAGATTAAGTGTATTATAAAGATTTGAAAATATTTAAATGAATAGTAACATAAATTTTGGGAATTATAGTTTAATATTAGTATAGTGTTTTTATATTAAAAGTAAAATAATGGAATAATGGTTGTATTGTGATATAAGACATACATTTGAGAATTTGGAATGTATATCCCAGTTTAAGAAATAAGGTACCGGAATATGATATTACAAATTCTTAATTATTTATTATATATGCAGGTAGGTTGAATACATCAAAATCATTAAAGGCAAAGGGGACAAATACAACTTACAGAAAGGGGCAGTAGACTTCAAATGGATTAATTTCGTGATATCTGTAATCTGTTTACACTTCACGAATTGATAAATTCATTTCCTATGAATTGTGTTTGACTTGAAAGTGAGGCAATACCGTGTTCTTTGGGAGAATATGAACAATGATTTTCTCTACATCTCTGTAACAAATGATTGTTAAAAAGCTTATCCTTCTGTGTACTTCATGATAATCCTGATAAACATTAGCAGAAATTGTCCTCATTACTTGTATCCTTATAAGTAGAAGGGCAAAAATCTAATGTGTTCCATTCACATGAAGTCCTTTAGCTGTTCGGTAAACATCCCTTTTATTGAAAGCATTAATCTGATGTCTACATCATATTAATCAAGATAAACATAAGCACAATTAGTATTTTTGCTAGCTTCCATGTAAATAGAAGGGAAATAAAAAGATGCACAGACTAAAGCAATAGTTTCATCCTTGAAAAGCCAGTCGCTATGTGAAAAAAATTGAAATTCCAATCTCTTTACTTGCTAGGAATAAACAAAGGAGAAACGAGAAAAAACATATCTTCCCGTTTGAGAAAAGTTTAAGTGGCTTAAAGTTGAATCCAGAATATCTCGTAAACGATTAACTGTACAAAAAATGTATATGACGTAAATTGTATGTCTTAACCAGATCTACATGTTTGTGTAGTAAGTTCTTGTATATCCTTACAGTTTGCCAGTTATATAAAAGTAATCCAGAATGAATAGTTCTTCAGAGGCTTTTCTCAGAAAATTCAAGATATACATTTCGTTTGTCATAAAATAATCTTGTACATAAGGTATTTTAATAAAAACCGATAGCCATTTTTGAAGCAATCCAATTTTTCTAAAAATGTTCCATGTAAAGTGTAGTTTGGGGTGGGGGAATTTTATTGAAAATCTTAACGTCGCCTCCTTGGATGATATCAAACTTAAATACCAAGTTTGGTATTTAACGGTCTTTTCGTTTTTGAGCTATGCTGTCCACACACACACATGGACCTTTTTCTAAAAATGCCTTTCTTGGACTCGTGGGCCCTCAAAACATGTATTTCCGGTACAATATCGACAACTAATGTTTGGGTGGAATACAATACCTTCTCTATATGATAATTGTATAGTACGTGTAGATGATGGCCAACGATAGTGGCTTATTTTTTACCTTCGGCAGCAGCTAAACGCTTGAGCTTAATATCGCTGGCAAGGCGGATTAAAAAATAAAAAAGGGAGCTAAGCTGGTTCCCATGGCTGTGCTCGCTAAAGTATTTAGCTTTGGTACTTCGTGGCGCAGGGGATCGCCGTCTCGCCTTGGGTATGGGTATTTGTGATGTGGCTTTGTGTGTGTGTGTGTGTGTTTTTTTAAATACAGTTCCGGAGTCTGATCGGGACTCCGGCGCTGTATACCCTACTTTTTATTTACCTAATTTGTTTACTTTGATTACGGTTTGATTACTGAATTTCTGTTTTACCGTTTACACACACATACACAAACATATAACACCCATGCCTAAGGCGGGACTCGAACCCACGATGCCCTGCGCTGTGAAACACCAAAGCGAGACGCTTTGGCGAGCGAGGCCATGGGGACCGGCTGCGTTTGCGTTCTAAGTCAGTTTTCTCTCTCTCTCTCTCTCTCTCTCTCTCTCTCTCTCTCTCTCTCTCTCTCCGCTGATGGTGAAATAGGTTAAGTCTAAAAGTGCTTGTGTAAAAATGAGCTTATAAGGGCTGAAGGAAAATTCATTTGCGTACTTTTCTCAAGCAAGTATTCTACAAGGACCTGATAGCCTAAGTAATATGGCATACAAATTTATCCAAATACGTTTTACCAAAATGGTTGTGGTTGGTAAATATTGATATGGCACTTCCTTAGATCATTTCAATTAACAATGGCTTCATATGCGTGGTACATGCAAGAATTCTTAGCTGGGATTACCAGGCTCTTTTAGTGAAGTGTAGGACACAAGTGGTCTAAAATGCATAACATTTTACAAAAAGTAGAACATAAGATGTTAAATGTAGGAAAATTAAACTCTAAACCCACCCAAGTTACTACTCAAAGATGTACAGATCATTTTATGTTTATTTCGGCATTCATAAATTAAAGAGTAGCGACAGTTCTTAAAGAAGCTTAACAATTATACTTATGTGAAGAACATATTTTACACAGACATTGTTGTTATATATAATCATGTTATTCAATACAATTGAAATGTTAAAAGTTAGTTTTACCATAACAATTCTTTGATCGATTCATTCAATAGCTTGTTTCTTTCACTTACCTACTATGTGTGTGTGTGTGTGTGTGTGTGTATGTGTATGTGATGTAGGAGGGGATTCCGTTCTGCAGCCATTGGCTTATTGTACGTCAGACCCCAGGAGGATGGGATGAGATGAGAGTAATTTAAAAGGCCCCCGAAACCGTACGTTGTAAGATGAGCTACCGTAGAGAATCCCTAACTTTTCAGGCAGTTCTCATCCCGACGCGGGGAGCGCTAGCACTACGCTCCCCAGGTCTGACCAAACTGCCTAGGTCGGTCTAGAGACGATTTTCAACGCCATCCCGCTGCCAAGAAATATATTTTCAGGGCGCAGTCACCACCACGGTAGGGCGCCACCACCGCATTCTTCGCCGACACTTACAACACTGAAAAAGACCGATTAGGTGAAAAGGAGATGACATGTAGGGACAGAAAATTCGGGGGAATGAACAAACCTCCCCAGCATTTGCCCCGTGACCCGGTAAAACCCCGAAAAAAACCTTTGGGTCAGAGAGAACAACCGTGGGATTCTATCCCACGACCTCCCGAATGGCAGTTTCAGACGAAACGCCTGATCCACTTGGCTCGATCGTGCCTGCTGTGGAGGAAAAAGAAAGAGAAAAAATACTCTACCACAAAATCTCAGCACAAGCTGAATTTGGTGTTATCTCAAGCACTAGGCGGCAGCATGTGTAAATGTGTACAGAAAAGTTCAACAGTGGTTTTGTAATACTTTATGGCCATTCCTCGAAAAAAATTATATATGTATATTATGTTAAACATCATAGTGAAGAAGAGGTTTCAAGAAGTTCAGCAAAAAACTATGGAGTTACTCCAGTCGCTTAGTGCAAACAGTTTGCAGATCATAAGACCGAGTTTGTAGACATTTATGAACATATTTTGGAAAATCCAGAAGACTGGGAATGAAGTTTGTGTGTTTCTTATCATAACGAACTTTTAACCCTATTTCTGTTTCTGGAGTAGGGACGAACGCAGGGTGGGGCCCTCACTCAGATATCCAGAACTAGTCTCATTTTTGTTTTCTGTGACTCATGTTGACTTTCAGGTTTAGCATACCGCATTGTACCTGCTAATAAGTGAATACAAACCTGAAGTGTTACATTCACACGACCTTCCCTACCCTCTACCGTTTATTATATGTATATATATATACTCGTTATTCTAAAGGAGGCTTGTTTTTCGGTGCACTTCATTTTAATGGAGATAAAGCTTTTCATAAATGGCTATATTACGCATTTCATTATACAAGTAAACACAAAGAACACAGCAGTTGGTAATCAAATTGTAAGAACTGGACTTTATGTCATGAACTTCAAGTTCTATACTCTTTCCATGCAATTGTGAGGAACAACTGAAAATCGACAGGACCTTAAACAATGACGAAGTATTCAACCATTCGAACGAGTACTAACGGATATTCCAGAAATGGCTTAGCCACAAAAATTATTTAAAGTAAAAGTATGTTTTAAAGGGTTCTATATTTTTATGTGGTGTTTTCATCTATCGCTTAATGTATATTAATACATGCGTATGATGTGTTATTTAAATACACATCTTAAACTTATGGGACCTTAATTCAAATCGTTAGAGTCATTTTGAAAAATTTTGGGAAAGTTAAAGATATGCATTTGATTGCCATGTAAATAGCTTAAAGTTATGGTAGCGTAATCAAAATCGTTGCAGCTATTTTTAGAGATTAGAGCATTTGGGGAAAACAGTACATGTAAATGACAGTTGGCGGTGGAGAAATTCTCTTCAAAATCTTTGTGTCGCTCTTTAGAAGATACTGAGCTTAAATACCAATTTTAGTATTAAATGCTTTTTCGTTTTCGAGTTGTATTGTACACACACACACACATACACACACACACACACAGACTGCCACGGACAGACACATATATGCGAATTTTTTTTGAAACTCGTTTTATTCAAGGGCCTCAAAGCATGCTTTTTCCGATGGAATTTAGATACAATTTTAGGGTGACATGTAATACCTTCTCTTCAGAATGTGTACGACAGGCTGTTCCAGGTTTGGGTCGCACCAAAAAGGAGCGAGTCACTCAGAGCTCACAGGATTATTCCTGTAGCATGCCATACAGCGCAGTATTGGGGCAAGCTATCGTTGCAGGTGAATTAAGTTTTTCAAATGAAGTGTCAGCATGTAAGCATTATAGTGTATATTTCACCCAGTGACGTATTGACTACCATGCTCCCCTTCAGCTCTACTCCAACGTACATGCATGAGTACGGCGAGTACTCTGGCTCAGACGGGTCGAGTTGGAACAGCCTGATGTATCTGCGAGGTAAAGGAATTAAGCATACTATATAAATTAAAATTGTGGTTAATTTCGGGAGAACACCAAGAATTGAGTCCGTTATTTTGTAAAATTAGCATACCGTAAGTTGGTGGAAACAATGTTAAATGACTTGCTCCGTCACTTTACTATCAGTACACGTTTTGTCAGAGGTAGTTCGTACTATATGGTTACAGAGCACTTCTTGTAGTTGTAGTAAACCAAAACCGAATGTTTCTGTTAACCATAGTGGTATGAGACCAGGCTGGGGAGTTTGGTCCCTATGTACGCCTGCTTGCCTTTTGGTCCTATAAATTATTAAAATGTTGCTTATTCTTCATGCTGATCTGTCAGAGCATTCATTTAGTAAATATGGCTTCTTCATTGATCCATTTTGTATCCGACTCACTTGGAAAAATCTCTGAAAGTGACCAGAGAATGAAGGTATGATTAGCATCCTGTGCTTCAGCCCCGCTGTGCATTCTATGTGTGTTCCTGTTCAAGAGGTATATTTATTGACAGGTAGTACTATAACATTGTGCGCTCGATGTTTCTAGATATAGTACCTATATGCCAACAGAAAAATGGAAATACTAAAACAAAAGCTACACACCAAGAGAAACGGCTTTATTTGAGAAATGGTGTATATTTCATTATAATTTTTAGTTTCCTGTTGCACGCCTTTTCAGAATTTTCAAGATATGCTACTGACCATTACCACCACCATAATTAGCACCTAATGCAAATGCTGTAAATTCAATTCTGAAAAAGAACGCGGATCACAGATTGGGATACTATAATTAGAAGTAGGGATAGGCCGCAAATGGTGTCGCGAAGAATCGAACACTATAACGCCCGGGAACCGATGATTCGACTCCCTCTCCGCACGCACGCCATCTGTTGTTACAACAGATATAAAACGCGTGTCTGCAAATGGATGTTTGAAAGAATATTCTGTAGGTATACTTAGCGTGATATGAACTCATGCTGAAGGCGTCTTACCTTTTCTACTACGCACAGAAATGGGAATGCATCCTTGGAAGGTACTCAACATAAATACCAAGTTTGGTATTTAACGATATTTTCGTTTTTGAGCTATGCTGTACACACACACACACACACACACACACAAACAGACACACACTACACACACTACCTTTTTCTAAAAATGTTTTTTTGGTCTCGGGGGACCTCAAAGCATATTTCCGGTGAAATCTCGACATCGAATTTTTGGGTGGAATGCAATACCTTCTCTAGGTACTATGTACAACATATGTACACACGTGCTAGAGAAAGTAACTAGCATTTTTAGAAAAAAAAAAAAAAAAAGGTCTGTGTTAGCAGCAATACTCATAAACGCAAAGTCGTTTAATGCCAAAATTGGTATTTAGTTAGTTGTTAGTTATTTAGATTAGTAGCACCTAAGGAAGTTTCAAAAACTCCCCCACCCCCAGCTATTCTTTACATGGAACGTATTTCTAAAATTTTGATTTTCTGAAAACTGGCTTTAACGATTGTTTGAAAAATACATATGTTTAAGATATTTTTATGGAAAATAAAATGTATATTTTAAAATTCCTGAGAATAGCCTTTGAAAGCTTCTTCACTCTAGATGATGTTTGCATAACTGGTAAACCGTAAGAGATAGACAAATTCTTATTACAGAGAAAATGTAGTACTCGTTGAAACAAGCAATTTATGTCTTATATATGCATTTTTGTTCGTATGGTTAGCCGTTTCCGTTATATCCCCAGTTATTGGTGCGCAAATGTCAATGCCTATTGAATTTAACTGGAAATTGCCTTTCATTTGTTTCCCCCCTTGTAGTCATGTAAAGAGCAGGGAGTTCATAGCCGCGTGCTGTTTTAATATCTGTCGCTTTAGCCTGTCTTCTCATACCTAAAGCGAAATGTGTTTGTGTGTGTGTGTGTGTGTATTGAATGTTTAACTCTATTAATCAGAAGTACGTAAGCCTCAAATTCAAGAGGTCCCGGCTTCAAATCTCAATTAGGGTGGTTTATCTGGATATGTGCTTTTTCAGGATGTTGCCTTATCCTGAGAGACGAATGTCATACACCTAACTCTTAAGCTCCAGGACTACAGGCCTATATTGAGTATCGTTCAAATTTCAACCATTTCGTTCATTTACGATGCGATATGAGCTGCTTGGTTAACGGACGTACAATTAAGTCCGTAACCTGAAAATTGTTCCATTCACAAATCGTTTGCGCGAAATGACCAAGGTAATGTTGACTGTTTAGAGCGGGACTGTGCTAGCATTCTATTACGTCAGAGAGAAAGCAAGACTTCGCAGTCGATGGAATCGACAGTCTCGATTCCTTGCTTCATTTCAGCCCATCTCTAATTAGAATTATTGTTTTATGATTTATCACTTTGACTAAAGGTTAATAACTTGCAGCAACTTGTTTAAGTTTAGATTTTTTTTCTGTCCCTTTTAACTTATAACATTATCATTACTGTTTAGACCCATTTCAGATTCTTTAGTCTTAGAGGCCCTTGATGATTGCATACTAGCCAATGTGGCCAGGCGTAGCATTTTAACATTCATTTCTTTTTTCTCTTATCAAGTCAGTGTATGAATTTACACCTACATATGCAGCTCTATTCAGAGCAGTTGGGGGAAATGATTAGACTTTACTCTCTTAAAGAGAATCATGTACAATGCTCTGAAATCGGTAGTTAATTTTATATTAATTTTTGTTTTCATTAAAAAGTAAATGCACAACAAATGCTCTATCTAGTATAAAAACAAAATACCTTATCAGCATATTTTTGTCCTCAACAGGGAAGAACTCGGCAATTCCAGAGAGTTTACCGTCTGAAAAGGAGACTTCTAAACATTGACAGAAGTTCTGGGCATCTATATATAAAAAATCGTAATAGTGATCATGGAGGAAGCTCAAAGGTTAGTAAATAAATTTATAATATAGGTGATAATGCAGAGAGGGTAGATACTTGAAACTTTAGGTCAGCTTGGGTGTGCATCAGAGAGCAGCAAGTTACAGGACTATGCAATGCAGCTCCACATCGAGGACAAGCAGAGTTGAAGTGTTGGTATGAAGTGGGAGGAAGCATAAGCACTTGTGCTGTGGCCTTCGCCCAATGACACATTTGCTATCATTTTCCGCTTTCAGCGGGCTCCGAAGTCTGTATTAAGTATGCACGAACTCTGTGATTCATATGAAAAGTATAGGTCCTGTATGCCCGATGAGTTACTTTGAGTTAAATTTGGTTTTTCATATGAAGGAAAATATGCTACTATCAAACTTAAATTATTTGCGTAGAAAGTCACTTGTTTTAGGGATATTCTTATCCAGATTCCCCTAAGTTAGCTTCCCCTGGCATTAGGTTAAACAGCTTTACTCACATACTTGCCACCTTCACGTGGAATAGTATTTTCTAGAAGGGAAGATTTGTAAGATCTGTAGCGAGAGATTACTAAGCATTACTTTTGACATCTTATTAGCAGGACCGGATTTTGATGATGTAATTTTTTAAAAGTTATTAATATAAAATGACTCTAAAATGTTTAAAAATGACCTAAATCCTGGGATGTGTATAAATAATTGATTAAAACTAGTAAACACAAAGCTGTAAGTCGATTTATATATGGTTATAACTGCAATCAAACAGAATAAAGATAAGATAATTGAGAAATGTTTTATTTGTATACATACAACTCATTAAGAGATAAGAATGTAACAACTAGAAAAATATATTTTAACAAAACTGCTTCTTATTGCTCAAATAAGCTTATAAATAGTCTTTATTCCAATGCCTCCACAAAACACTTTTAACTATAACACTCCCAGTTAAGGCATTCCAAGGCATTGATTTACTGCCGCCACTCCTCATGCTTTAAATTTACGGCCCATGCGGCTATTTAAAGGAAGCCGAAAGAACATGTGCAACAATCGACTAGAAACTTTCCAAAGCAAACCGCTAACACACGTGCAGCGATTACGGGCCAGTACGGCGTAGCCACACTATATACAAGACAATAGCAACCTGACTGCACGTACTTATTAGTGCAATTTCCATGAATGCATATCTGTGGTTATACCTACTCCCCACCCTCCATCTGTAAGACTTCCGGGCTAACAATTAAATGTAATGTGATTTTTTTTTTAAAACAATGGAGGTAAAGTCGTGGAATTTCTGACTTTGAAGAGCTATCTTATGAAAACATGTAAATAGAATAGACTCTCGATTATGCTCTAAGGCAAAGCACTAGTGCGAAATATGTTTATTCATAATTTTCAGATAGTTATAATGCAGAAATGGCAATTTAATAACGCATTTTATAGAAGAGTTTGCGTAAGTGCGATCAATTTAGCAAACACCACTTGTTACTCTATTTTGCTCTCTTCTTTATTTGCACAAATACACCTTAAAATCTTTCAAAAGTTAGTGAAAAAGTATTTAATCAATTTTTTTTTTTTTCTTCTTTTAAGTGCCCTTTAACCTGGTAGGTCACATCGGACGATAAATGAAATTGGTGAAGTGGTGCTCAATAAACTCGGGGCCCATGGAGCTTGAGGTTATTCGACATTCGTCTTCTCAGCATAAGGGATACCCCCGAAAAGGAAACCCTATACGGGTAATTCACCCTTAGGGAAATTCGTCCTCTGGATCCCTTGATCAACGATTTAAAGAAGCACATTTTTCTTACGAGGCGTTAATTTGTCTGACAACTGGAATTGTCAACTAGTTTGAGATAATCTAAACACCTTTCTGGCCATTCAAGTGCCGTTGAATTGCAAATACGTATTCGTGTAAACCATTATTCTTGCCCTGTGCACGCATAAAAATGTCTTCGTCAATAACAACCATGCGACCCGCATGTAACCACAAACCATTATTCAAAGTTACATATTTCTGTCCCTTCACACATTCTGATAAAGGGATTCCCTTTCGAAGGGTGAATTTACAGAGAAGAGTAAAGTGAAATACTAGAGAAGACTCAGCAAATCATAGTCCATCAAAATACTTCTATATATTAGAGATCCCTTTAGAATGCACTGTACAAACTGGAAATGAAATAAAACGAATTCCTAAAATTGCTGCGCCTAATCCGCCCGTGGATAAGCGAGAGCCTACTGCAAACCCTAAACCTCTTGCCACGTACCCGCAAAGTCGGCTTACACCACATAGTTTGAGACGAAACAACCAGACAATGAATTCAATGACTGTTGGTGATGATCTTAGATGAGCAGCATGGATTGCTTTTGTATACTTAGGCCAGTCTTTCGACACAGCAAAGTGCAAGCTGAGAAACTGGATGCATGTGTCCAATTCGGCTTTATTGGGACTTTCAATAAGTAACCGTGCAGTGACGTGACATTTTTATCTCCCTCCTTTCACAGCCTCAAAAACAGGGACCAAACAATATATATATATATATATATATATATATATATATATATATATATATATATATATATATATATAGTTTAGACTAAAGAAAATAATGCAAAGAGTATTGTATTTGTTATTACATTCATTTACAATTACAATTATTTCGTTAAAACCTGAAAAACTATCAATAGAGCTATTTTCAATTGTGTCAACAGATGTTTCTCAGATAAATAAGTTCTGCATTTTCATATACCATAATTCATTTACAAAAACAGTTGCTCACACAAGTATGTGGAACCTAACATAACCAAAATGTTGGCTGCTAAAAATTTTAATTGTTCAAGTTCTGCAACTAATAAATTGTTTAAATAGACCAAAAACATGTTTACTCTGTCACAAATATTTAAAAAGCTATTATTTTTCATGGCTATTAACTGTAGCTGCAAATCCAACCATTGCTCTTGTAGGTTTGAGATGCATAGGATTTAGAAAAAGTAAAAATAATTTCCGTGAAAATTGTTTACTCATATTTCTAGTAAGGAAGTATATTTATTAAATTTCTTGTTTGTATTTCTCTCTTGGAGGGATTGCAGAGGGAAGTTGATACAATTGCCCTTCTCGTAGATTGTCCCTTTCACAGTTCCAACTGCATGGTAAACATTTAAATTGTATCGTACATTTTGATTTTTTCCTTGTTGGTTAAGTTCCTTTGTGTGTTTATTTACTCCATTTCAAATGAACATACCTTCATTACAGAAAGTAGTTGCTGACAAGGAAGTCCAGACTTTATATACAAGCTTAGAATCTGCTACGATGACTTTCCAATGGAATTCTTTTGCGACCTGCCACTGTTGGCTATTAGGCCACATTATACATGGACTTGTATCTGCCCTGTATACCGAACTTCTGCAATAACATCTTCTGCTGTATGTGGGAAGGTCAAGAACTACTTCTGGTATCATGAACAGTAAATGGGCATGCCTGCTGTACTGTAATATGAAACTCTGTATGTACTAAATGTAGATGCCTAAATACAAGTAAATTACTAAATAAAGACACAATGGGCATGAAAAGGACAAAATAATGGTGTAAAATAAAATAAAAATAGAGAATGGCATACATCTAATGACCAAGAATGATCTAGTAAATACCAATATATCTTTATAATCCAGGACCCGTGATTAATTATGCACATTTTATCACTGCCAATAATGTAGCAATTAACAGATGGCATGCCATTTGAATCCAGGTCCTGCACAAAGACCATGTGGTTTTGGGGGTTGATGGCAACAGAGTTAATATTGAAAACTTGAAATCAAATTTTGAAGTCTCCTGCCGAAACTCCTTGTTCAAGCTCCATGTGGAAGACAGTTGGGAGGTACTTTTCAAGGTTCCTCTTCATTGACATAACTATATTGTTAACTATACATTGACTATATATTGTTTACGCAAATTGCTTGAGCTGTCAGAATCTCAAAGCAATGTTTATTTTACTGTAATTATTTTCCTTATTACATTTTGTTATTTTTACACTAGATCTTAGATAATATTTAGATTTAGCAATTATGTAGTAGTTAGCTTTAGTAATAATATTAGTTTGGACCATTTCTAATGTCTATGTAATATTTATGTTCATAACCTTATTAAGTATTTTGGACATAATTCTAACCATCTACTTTATCTGCTAAACAATTTTATGTAAATTTATACATCTGCCTAAGAGACACCAGAACTGATGCTTAAGTAGTGTTGAGATATTTCCATATTAAAAATAGACTTAAGTTGGCTTACAGTATGTTAATTTCTTCCTTGTATTTAGAGTGATGTCACTCTCTAGAATTTAAAATAGATTCAGTTTCTTATTCCTGAGCTAACCTGAGCAAATAATAGCATTATAATGGATTTCTTTTCTCATGTAGCCTTAGAAATTAAGATTTGTACTTATGTTTTGGAAAGCTTAATTAATTTTCTTGTTTACCGAAACAAAAGGATTAATATTTCTTTTTCTTTAGGTTAGAGGAACCCAAGATGTCTACTAATAAATTTTCTTTTCGGAGGCTTCAGGTAAACTACTTTCATCACAATAATTAAAATTATTGTAATGGTGCATTACAAAATACATTTTAAGAAGAATCAGGCTCATAGAAAATAATGGTGTGAAAATGTGTCAGTTTAAATGCTAATAGATTCTGAATTTACACAGCTTAAAACATGTTTGATGTACTTAAAAAAATGAAAAATGGTGTTAATAACATAATCTAAAGTATAGTACGAAGTTGGCCCAAGTCCATTAGCTGTTTGCAATTTAATATTAATATCTATTAAATATAAGGCTATGTTTACACCTAAGAGAATTCTGAATAACGTGAATAAAATATATTTTAATGGAAATAAACACAAACAAATTATACCATTTGCCCTTACATATTTGAATCATCAAGTGCAAAAACATTACACAGAATTGGTAAATAAAGCTACCTAAAATGAGCTAAAACAGGCTTAACATCAAAGGTTAGCCTTGTGCAATATAAATGTGTAATTATTTCATGTAAAATAAAGTTAAATTTTTTCTACACGTACTATCCATATAGTAGGTACAGAAGGTACTGTATTCCACCCAAAAATTTGATGTCCCTGAATGAAAAAATAAGCATTTTAGAAAAAGGTTTGTGTATTCATGTGTAAGTACATAGCTCAAAACCTAAACATCCATTAAATACCAAATTTGGTATTAGGTTTAGTACCTTCCAAGCTTGCTACACATTCAAGAATATTCCCTCTCCCCAAATGACCCTTTACAAGGATTTTTTTTTAAAATTTTTTTCTCAAAACTGTCTTTAACTATTTTGATTAAAATACCTATGTTAAAGATATTTACATGACAAATAAAGTACATATTTTGACTTTTCTGGGAATAGTCTCTAAAGAACTCATCATTCTGGATGAATTTTGCGTAATTGATAAACCATAAGAGGAGGACAGAATCTTACCACAGCAAAAATGTTAGACCTCTTTGAAACACACAATTTATACTTTATGGTAGAGTTAACCGTTTTCGAGGCATTCCTTGCTATGTTTTAAATTTTCAGCTGCTTAAACTTTTCTCAAATGGGATGTCATTTTTCGTTTCATCTCTTTTGTTTTACTCCTGGCCATGCAAAGCGAAAAGAGTTCATTGATTCACTTAGTGATCAGCTTTTTTAAAATACTTGACTTGCTACAGCCTAGTGCATTGCCTTATTTCCCTTCTACTTGAAAGAACTTGCGCAACAATTTCTGCTAATGTTTATCTTGATTACCACAATGTAGATAAAGGAATAATCTTTTGTAACAATTGTTTATAAAGGAAGTTATGTGAATAAAACACATTAGATGTCTTTATTTAGCATAAAAATGTTCCTTTACACTGACTCAAATCACACTAAAACAACTCAGAAGCTTGATACCAAATAGCAAAATATCCACTAAGTTCATTAAATAACTATATTTATTCATTCATTTTATTAGTTTATTGAAGTAGTATTATCATGGAGATCAATATCTTGTCCTCAAAAATTAAAATATTTAATTAAAAGAGGTTGTAGAAAACCCTTCTTTGTGTTATAAAATTGTTATTAATCAACCAGCTCTAGCCCTAGGTTTAAAAACATTAATGCACACAGTATGAGCTTCTTGTGATAATTTGTTTAACAAATAAGTAGCTAAACATTTCTCTCAATGTGGGATGTGGTTAACCTAACCCTGAGAACAACAAGGATCCTTCTTTGGAATTGAGCTTTTGGCTCCCTTTGAATTTTTAACTTTATATTTTAATATGCATTCTATATATTATGTTGTACTCTTCCAGAGGAAAAATATGTTAGTGATGCTCGACACTTTGTGAATTAATTAGTCATATATACAAATACATACTTCAGATAGCAACAAAGGCAAGGAATAAAATAAAGAGGAATTTACACATCAACAAACTGATCCAACAGACTGCTTGTCAGAAATGACTGTTATGTGCTATAGAAAATCTAAGCTGGTGCTCGTTTCATTCTATTATCTAATATTCTACGCGGTACTGCATGGCTGGGCTACTAAGTTTCTAATGTACTACTTTCTAATTAAAGCTTTTTAACTTCAATTCTGTTAACCCCAGTTCACCTCAGATGCCTGTATACAGACTAATTTTTCTGGCATCTGTGAATGTCAGTGCTCATTTTTCTTTTGAGCCTATCCACATTTGAGCAAGTGCTCAGATAATCATTTCATTCATCACCTCAATAGAACTGGGATATATTAATGTTCAACTATTTAAAAGAAGAAGAAGAAGAAAGGGTTACAACACACCTTTTGAAGATACCATACCTCACAAGAAAATGGGAATAGAATTAAGCGCTGCAACAGTCAGCCGTTAGCCAAATAAGTTGATCAATACTTGAGAGTGGGAATGGATATATTTAATAAGTTTTAATTCAACCCCATACAACTTATAACTGAAGTTTTCAAATATTATTTTCCAGTTTGTTAATTCATACATTAGGAAGAATTATGTGTGTGTGTGTGTGTGTGTGTGTGTGTGTGAGTGTGAGTGTGTGCGTGCATGGGAGTGTGGGTGTGAGTGTGTTTTTTTTTTTAACAGGCATTTTCAAACACAAAAAGTCAATAGTTTCTGGGTTATTTAAGACCAGAAAGGAGTCATTTACTTTGTACACAGCATTCCAGAAAAATCCCAATAGGTTGACTTGTGTTTAAAGAAGGAGAAGCAATAGCATTTTATTAATTTCTTAAACTCTCCTTCTTTCTCGAATTACCCTCCTCTCTGTAGGACTTGTACCCCAAGGACTTGCAAGCTAATGCCTGTGGTCAGAAGCCTGTCAAGGAACAAACAAACTATGAATCATAACTTATCTGGAATGGGTGATCAGCCTAATGCCTGGTATGGTAATGAAGAAGAGGGAAATAAATTGTAGAAATGTAAGGAATGATAGGAAACTTTTCATATCAAACTAACCAATCCAGCATTTACCTATCAACTGTGAAAAAACTTTTGGTCAGTTTGGTCAGCCCCAGGGGGTTGGAATCTGGAACCTTTCAAATGCGATCACAGCCATTACCACCTGACATATCATGCTTAGTAATGCCTTATCTTCTTCATTGTTTTAAAACACTAATGGCTATATTAAAATTAGTTTTTGGTGTTTCGGTCTTTCACACATGGCAACAATATTTACTTGAAGTTAAAGATGCAATTGATCACAAATTCTCATTTGGGTTCATATCAGGCTACTGTAACGTCTGAGTGCAAAATCTGAAATACACTCTTAACTGTTGCAGCTCATAGAAAACTCAATTATCAGCAAGTGTAATGAAAATTTATAAGATTATCATCACTGAAATGGTATCCAGCATGTTTCATTTTCCCTTACTTTTATCTAACAATAGGGAAATCAGTGATCAAGCAAGTACATATATTAATTCTTCCTACAGTTTTGAAGTAAAACAATCCTACAACACCACATTCTCACACTTCTTAATTTCAATAATGCAATTCCTCTCCTGGCTCCATCCACACTTTCAACTCACTATCATCACATAACATTGAAATTCATTCCATTGTGGAAAAAATATATGTGTTACATTCTCATAACTTTCTTTATTATCATTTATTTGCATATAGTTTCCGTAAAGTATTATTAAGAAGGCTTATTTTTCTTCCTTCTTCATGACAATTATATAACCTTTGTAGAAAGGATTTCATTGTACTTTTATTGAAAGTAAAAGTACCGGCAGAGAAAACTGAATTGATAGTCATATGTTTAAAACCTATTGCTATGTTCTAACCAATAAACTCCACATTCTTTCTAGAGAATTATGAGAAACAACTGAATAGCAATAGTACTACAGAAAACTAACATTTGAAAAACTCAAACCAATAAAAACAATAACTCAGAAGTGTTTAATGCTACAAAATAGGTTATTAAAAATAAATTGAATTTTTTTTAAAGAGATCTGCTTTCTTGTGTAATACTTTTGTGTCTGTCTGTTATGGTTTACTAGTAATACAAAATTCCTTCTAAGGGAAGAGGACTTGACAAGACTATTCATAGAAAATTCATTTTATTTTCTATGAAAACTCCTTAGTGGGTATTTTTATCAAAAGTATTAAATATGTTTATGAGAAAATTGAGAATTTAAAAAAAGTTCCATACAAAAGGTATTTTGGTGTGGGAGAATTTTCTTGAAAATCTTCATGTTGAGTTCCTTGGAAAATGCTGAATTTAAATATCAAGTTTGGTATTTATTATATGCTTTGTTTTGGGGTTATCCTGTTGTAAATTCCTCTATTTTTCTCTTCCTTCCTCTCCCTCTCTCTCACACACACACACTTATCCGGATATTTTTCTAAAAATTCTCCTTGAGGATTCAGGGGCATCAAAGCATACATATCTGGTGCAATATTGATACCAAGTTTTGGGTGGAGTAGAATATTTCCTCTAGTTATTATATATAGGTACATAGTAGAGAAACCATAACTTTCTCTTTTCCAATCTCCATACATTTCAGAATAATGTTAATTTTTAATAGGCTCTAATGGAAAAGATTTCTTTTCTGATGCATGCCCATTCATTCATGGTCATGGCTTACACATTTTGTGGAAGTGATTGGGTTGATTATCTATTCTCCATGACCACTATCTGCTACCTTAGAACTTAGCAGCACCTGATCTTGGCAAAGAGAAGGCTGAGATGCCTGAAAATTGTTTGATAAAAAGTTGATTTAGCCAGATCATATTCAGGTCTAGAAGCAATATTCCTGGAGCTTGCTGCAGGGTATTGTTTGGCCATTACCTTAATTTCTCCTCATAAACATGAATGTGTAGCATTTTTTTATCCATGTCTTAGACTTAACTTTCCTACTTTTTTTCTTTAGCTTAACTCTGGTTGGTCATATCGGGCGATGAGTGAAATTGGTGAAATGATGCTCAAATGATCTCGGGGTCCATGGAGCTTAAAGCTACCCGACATTGGCCTTCTCAAGATAAGAGAAAACTTCAAAGAATACCCTAAGCAAGATTCAAACTCGCGACATGTTGAATATGAGGCAGACTCGTTATCACCACACTACCCTCATGTTGCTTCTTCAAAATGCTATCTGCATACTTTTTAGTGATCAATAAACACACTCCTTTTAATTTCCATATCAAACAAACCTTGTTTATTTAGAATGGATGTCTTGCCAAATTTCATAAGAAATGTGTCTTTCTTCATTTCCATGGCCTATAAACCAATATGATATGTTTCATTTTAATGAGTAATTAATTGTGCTGCCAAATGATATTTTTACATTTCTGCAAACATTTAAACACTATGGAAAGTGCTTCAGAGTTTGTCATATATTTTTTTCTTTGGTGTAATGTTGCTGAAATAGAACAGCTAATAGTAAATAAGTCAAACCAGGATTGTGAAACTTAACCTGCCATCTAAGCATAACACTAAGCCTAAAACACCTATTTTTTGTAATATCTGCTTAATATAAACATTCTATTTAGAGGTTTTATGCTAACTTTAAGTGCAAAAGCCTTTTGAAGTGAAGGAAACTAGGAAAAACATTAACTTTTAACACTGCGCTATTTTTATATAGTGCAAGTATGCACTAAATATTTAATTTTTCACATGCAGAAGAGCCGAAACACGAAAATGATAGGAAATTTCCTTAATTAAACATTTTAGCTGTTCAGATTTCTACTCCACACATCCTCTTTGACTTAGTAGTGCCTTATATAATCTTTCTAAACAGTTAATTGGCAATATTGGAATTTAGTACAAACATGTTCTCTCAGCTTTTATAGCTAATTTACATGTCATTTGTACACTTTAAGCTGTGCCTCCACTTTGTGTTGCTTGAAAAGCTCACCCCCAAAATAATTAATTTCTTTCACTATCTCTCCTGGGTACCCATTAATATATCACCTGCCATTTTTCTTTAGTTTTGATCTTTTTTAAAGACCATTAGCTTTAACTTCCTACTGTTTAATCTTAATCCCCATTCTGCACAGTATCTAAGCAATTTGATCAAAAGTAAGTTGAAGTCCTATCACAGTTGTTACTCTTGTAATAATATAATTACCAAAAAAGGAATCCCATATTTCCCTCTTTCCCATAATTTGACAGTGCTCTGCTTGTTATCTTGTAAACTCCTATAATCTAGAAAGATATTAAATAATACCAGGCTTAGTTCATAACCTTTCTTCAAACATAAATTTTGCTCCAAATAGTCTGTAGTTGTATTGCATTGACATATTACATCAAACTTCATTCCTTCATACAACTCTGAATGTCTGCCTCAGTCGGTAATATAATTGTCTGAGCTTTTTGAGTGTTGGGTTGTCTCCCTGGTCTTCCTCTAGGAATTTCATCACCTTACTGCTCTCTCTCTCTCTCTCTCCCTCTCTCTCTCTGTCTCAGTCTCTTTGTCTTCGCGTCGGATGACTCCAAAACCCTAAACAGTACAACTTTCTTGAGTGCTGCTGGACCCAGTAGGACTTAATACACACTTCTCCTGGGTGTGATATCTTCCCAGCCGAAAACACACAGACAGCTGTGGCATACTGCTTCTGCTCCATTTCATTCAGTTTCCTCACCCCTCTGGACAGGATCTTCATCCTCATTGGTATCCTCATTTGGAAATGGCTCCCACCCTCTCTTGTGCTGGAGGCTTTCTCTACACATACTATGTATATAGTGTATAGAGAAGATGTATTGCAACCAAAATTCAATATCGAGATTTCCCTGGAAATACATGTTTTGAGACCCCTGAAAACAAAAAAGCATTTTTAGAAAAATGTGCATGTGCGTGTGCATGTAATATTTCTTGGTGCAAACACTTACAGGCTAAGTCTGATAGCAAAACCTACAAACATAAACATAGTTTATCAGAGACAGTGATGGATGTTATGAAGCCTACATTTAGATTTCTGGGAGATCCAGATTTACTTGAAATATATACACATGGTAAAACCCAGAACCCAATTAATGAGAGCTACAATAGTCTGATCTGGAAATGCTGTCCAAAAAAAATTAATTCTGAACTGTTGTAGGTATATATGATGCCTGTTTAGTGTTTAGCAGTGGATATACAGGCAGGATTAAAACAATTCACAGATTAGGATTCCAGTCAGGAGCATTCGCAGTTAATATATGAGTAGGCTTGATAATTGAGTCTCCAAAGCATGGAGAGCAGTACAGAATTTGCAAAAGCCAGCCAGACAGAGGAAGCAGCAGCAGGAGGTTGCAGACTATGGATATGGCCAGCATTAACTAGTTAAGGCAAAGAAATATCAAACTTTAAAGTAAAGTAAATCTTCTGCTAAGTTTTCTATAAAATTAAATTTTTCCACAAACAGTAGGTATACCTTTCCTCTGAAACTACTTACCTCACACCTGTGAAATTTGGTATTATCTTCTATAAGTGTACAATCAACAACCCTGTGTAGCAATGTTTTGATATTTTGAAAATGGTAGTATTTATGATTATTCATGCCCGTGAAATATAGGTTATTTTTTAACGCCAAACTGAAAATTTTTTATGAAAAAACTAATACCATAATCAACATTTTGTTGCACAGAGTTTATCATTACCACACAAGGAACTTGACCAAAAGTTTTATTACAAATACTTTGTTGGATTTTTAGAATCAGTACAGAAAGGAAACATTGATTTAATTTCTTTGTTTTTGCAATGGTGATCTGAATATTCCAGGAAATTGCTTCAAATGCTCACAATTAATGAAAAATTATGTTTCAAATGCTTTTACCAAGTTTCATTATATTATCTCAAAAACTTTGGGAGATATTCCCAATTCTTTATAACCATCCATTTTCACCTAGATTCCCCCCTTAACTAGCTGGTACGCTGTAGTTAAGCGATGGTTCCTGAATGGTTTTTGAGGGCCTCCCAGATGTCTCCAGGTATTGTTGATGTCGGAATTGCATTCAGTATTTTTGCCTCCCGTTCCTGGAGGCTATCAGCTGTGGTCTTCCTCCTCTACTGATCAGCGGATGAGGGTGGCGACTCTCAGCGGGAAACTTTAAATGTTGATGTTCGATCATATTTGAGTGCCTTGATGTGTGTATATGTTGTTTTGTGTCCTGGCATCTCAACCTTGAAGTCCTTAAGCCTCCTGTTTAGCATTCTTTCTACCATGGTGTTCAGTTCTTTGGTGCTGCCTTCGACTCTTCCCTCCAGGACATTAAGCCATTTCCAGACTTCCTTGTATTAATCTAGGTTTCTCACTTCCACCAAGCTCTTCCAATTTTCTTCCAAGGCCTTCTATGTCCTTCGTGCCAGCCAGTTGTTTGTCCAATTTGGTACATAGTTCTGCCTTCATCATCGGGACTTCCCTCTTCATTTCTGTTTGAACCTTCTCTATCTTCTCCATTCCAGATCGCAGTTTTATCTGTAACTTCTCCATGCCTGATTTCATTTTCTCCATATTCCATTTTAATGTCCAACTTCTTGATTTCATGCAGTAAAGTTTCCATCATCTCATTATGACAGTCAATTCCACTCCTGACAGCATGTTATCTGAATATGTTTATTTCCAAATGATGTTAACAATAAATGCCTTTTTCCCAATGCTACAGCACAATTTTAAATATTGTCCCTGCAGCAATTGTTTGACTGCTTTGGTGTCTGTAATCCAAGTGTACTCTCGGAAGTCAATATCAAAACTCAACTCCTGCTGGACTGATTGCCCTGCTTTAATAGTCTCTTGATTAGATAGCAAGAAGTACCCAGAAGCAGCAGTCATTATTGCATGTGTACCTAATGCTCAAGTGTGACCATGTAGGGCTTTGATATAAACCACCCACTCATGCAGGTGTTAGGATAGGATACAGACAGAGGGGACTTTGCACCAAACCAATGTGGTTATTGTACCTATGCCTCATGAGGGGGTGCCCCCAGGAGAGATGAGGTAGGGATCCACTGGGAGGCTGGAACCAGGAATGATGGCACAGCAATGACCCAGTCCCGGCAGTTTCCAGATAGAAGTACCTCAACAGGCAGACTGGGCAGACTGGGGACCCTGCCCCTACAGGGTCCAATGTCCCTGCCCAGGGGTGATTGTCATCCCAGCAACCAGCCAGAGTCGGGGGATGAAGAGAATCACAATGAACATCTTTGTTCCCTGCCACGCAGCTATTGATGGCTGTTCAAACCCTGAAAGACAGCAATAGATTCAAAGATGAATGAAATGACAGTGGAAATGACAGGGAGAGACAGGAAATTCAGGAGATTGAAGAATTATACCCAGCATTTGCCTGGCCACCCGAGGAAATCACAAAAGCTATGCATGGGTCTGGTAGATCAGCTGTGGTGATCAAACCCCTGAACTCCTAAATGCAGGCCACAGATAAAACCAGCTGAGCCATCCCATTCTGTGCATGTGTTTATTTTGCACACACCTGTGACAATGAAGTGGAGCTATGGAAAACAAGCCATTTATGGACATGCAACAAATCAGGCTGACAAGGTATAGGTACATGCATTTGGCAATACAATATTAAGGCACCAGTATGAGAATATCTGTATTGATATCCCGAGCTCTTTGTATATAAATATGGTTTCTCACTCTGTGTGAGTGTGTGTGCATGCACGTGTGCATGTGTGCATGTGCACACTAATGCTTAAGTACGTACACATATGCAGATTTGTAAGTTTTACTGCAATTCTATTTTCTTTAAGTTTTTTAAATTAATTATTTAATGTGTAATTGACAATTAATTTAACACTGAAAATATATCTCTAATATAGCAAATATTTTCTGCATTGACGTGTTCAATATGAAGGTGCATTTTTCAAAGGGTGATGGTGATGATCATATTTTATAACAATTTAATGATATTTATATGGTATTTAATGAAAATGAATGTTTTGCAGATATGGTACCAGCAAGAGTGGTGCTGTACTTCTTATCCTTTACTGGATTCCTAGCCAGCTCCATGATGTGCACTGACATTAACATTGCTATTGTAGCTATGGTGCGTCTTCCACCACCTGCATCAGATGCGATCAATGCTAGTGCAATACCCATGTACTGTTATGATCCAGGCAACATTACAGAGCAGAATGCTGCTGTCAATGCTACAGTTATGGTACAGTACTCTTCATGAAGTTTAGAAATTAGCAAAATTTGTAAGACGTTACATGTGAGAACTAATTACATCTGTAGGAATATAAGCAGAATTTAATCTTGCTTAAGGAATTAGTTTTGAGAATGACCTGGTATTGGAGATATATGCTTTAGCAGGTTTTAGTTCAAAAATGTTGTTTGCACAAGTTTTCATAGCTATGCTCATCATACTGTTTTTCTCTTTCCATGGACACTAAGAGGAAGCAATTGGTAAATTAAATAGCTGGAATTGCTATGAAATGATTTGTGAAATAATATTTCTCTCTTTAATTCACTGATCTATAAATATAATTTGATTTGTGCCTATTGTCATTGATTAAATCTCTCATATCATAGTAGGTGGATGTGTTGTCACAGGTGTAAAATTTGCATAACTATTTATTCTCTTCAAAGTTAATTATTTCAATTTTTACATCTTCAGAGCTTTGAAAAACTTGGCACTTATACGTATAAATTCAGCAGAACATTTTGAACTATATATTTTTAATTTGTTGTTGAGTGATTTTAATATAGAATCAAACAAAATGTTGTCGTGCGTGTGACAAAAAACGAGACATTTCACTGTAGATACCCTCTGGTTATTGTAAAAAGTCTGCAAATTATGAAAATTTAAAGCATTCAGATAGGATACTTTAAAAATGTATTTATGACAAACTTGTTCTGTATCTGGAATACAAGTGAGATGTTCATTTTTGTAACAAAAAATATATGTGTTACTATTGCTATGTGGTAAATATCAAGTCTATTTACTTTCAAATGTATTTATTACCATTAAATGAAAGGAACTGATTATGTGTGATGTTTAATATTTATTTATAAAATTAGGCAGTACTTTCACACACATTAAAAACAAAAACATTAACCTACATTATACTAAGATAAATCTGATAGGAGTGTTATTGTACATGCGGCCCTTGATGGGTCATCTGCTAATGTTTGTTCAGGTAGCTTTAAGGAGTCACTTGCTGACACCAGGCTACTTGCGTCTATTGTGGAAAGAAAAAAAAAAGTCTATGAATCTCTTTTTCTGCAGAAACTTATTTAAAAATTGCCATGCTGTTTTCCTTCTACTGGCCAACAAAATATTTCTTGAATTTCTTATTGGAAAATTCAATCTGAGCAAAATTGTTAGGTTATAATTTTTGTAAAATTTTACACTCACCAGCTAAATCATCTTTTTCTTGTTCTGCAACATTATTATCTGACTCCAACATGTCTTCAGAATCTGAGACAATGTAGACATCTGCAATATTATTTCTGAAAAAGTATGGAGGTACTAGTACATCCAAGTAAGCTCTCATTGCTTTTGCTTTAAAAAACTGTTTTCTCTGTAAAGATGGAATTGCTTTTACATGTATCCACCTCTTTTCCAGTCATTCCCTGTTGTCTCTTATTGTCTTGAATGCCACAAAACCAATCTTAATTCCTTTTACTGATTTTATTTGAACATTCAGAAAAATTGTCTTCAGAATTATCAGTGAACTTCCTTGTCTGTACTTCATTTCATATTAATCTCTTCACACAGCCACCAATACCATCCGTCCCCTTTTCATGGGATGTAGCAAAGAATATTCATTATCCTTGTGCACCAAAATCAAACTCTGTGTTGCATAGATTTGAGAGCACAAATTAGTTTTGAATCGTGCTGCACAGCCATGTGAAAATATAGTTATCTTTTTCAATATATTATAGCCTTCTTTAAGCAGAACAATAATTTTCCTAAGGTGACCCACACACAATATTTGTGCTGTGAAGGATATGCAAAGGAATGGGACGCATTTTCAACCTGGACACAACAGGTAAACAATGCCACTTGTACATGAGCCCAATAGGCACTCTGTATCACATCCTGAGAAGTTGCAACATCATTTTCACCAAAATCAACTTGTGTGAGTTGTGATCATCATAAGCATTGGACTTATATTCTTCAAATAACTGTACCTTTATGACATAAGTTTGAGTTTAAATACAGATAACTGGGCATACAGCTCTTTAACACATCCATTTTGAATCTTCAAAATCCAAGAGTTTTGGCCTATTCTCATATTCTCCCCATGGTTCCCAACTAACAGTTGAATAAATATCACACTCCAAGACAGTGATATCACGAGCATGATTCCCACACACTGCAGTCATGCACTGTTAACACACAGAATTAAGAAATCACTGGTGTTGGATGAAAATGTTGTAAGTTTCTTTTTTTATAGCTTCAATAAAAGAACCAAAGTTTAAATAATATTTACAAGTGCAAACATAGTAAAGCATGTCTGAACTCAAAAGAATATGTTTATGATGGCGCTTTGAACTCTTAATTTTGATTTCTAAAAACTTCTTCTTAAAAATTGTTGTTGAAAAGAAACTTGATATAAAGCATGGTAAATAAAGAAGAAAACCATTATTTGACCTGCGTTATTACAGCACCGGATGCTAGCTAGTCTTTTTCATATTAGAATGAAATAACTACCTAATATGAAAAAGACTAGCTAGCGTCAAGTGCTGTAATAATGTTACACCAATGTGCTTCAGGTTATTAAGCTTTACTATTTAGTTTTACTGTGAAACAAAAGGAACACTCTATGTTATTTATGCTGAATAATAGAATGTTTTACTTTAAAATGGTACCCTTTTGTCATGTTTTGTGTAGAAATAGTTATTGATGCTACTTACTCATATATTACACATTCCAATTACTCTTTGCAGGATGAGGGTGAGTTTGATTGGAGTGCAAAAATACAGTCTGCCATTCTAGGATCATTTTACTGGTGTTACATACTCTCACAAGTTGTTGGTGGCATTCTGACGCAGCATTTTGGAACCAAAGCTGTTTTTGGTGTCTCACAGCTTGTTACAGCCATTTGTTCATTACTTATCCCCTCGGCAGCTTCTGTGCATTATGGAGCAATAATCCTTCTTCGATCCATTCAAGGAATTGCTTCAGTAAGTTTAATTCATTTTTGCAGACAAAATAATGCATTTTATAGAACATAAACAGTAGTAATTATATACTAAAATAACATATTTTTTTTCAGGGTCTTACTTGGCCTGCAATGTATGCTATTGTTGGTCACTGGATACCAGCTATAGAGAGAAGCCCCTTTATGTCTTCATTTCAAGGTAACAAACAACAAATATTGATCCTAAAGACACATACCAGGGTGGTCTGAAACGTTCTCAGCCTCACCCAGAGATCGCAGCACTATTTGCATGATTTTTTTTCTCCTTACATTGGTACACATGTAAATAGACCCTATGTAAAATTATAAGTCATTCCATGTAATAGTTGACTTAGGCAGTTCTTTGAAGCAGTGGAAGTGCACATTGCTTTAAAACTGCAGAAATTCAAGTATAGTGCTGTGATAAAATTCTTCATAAAAGAAGGTTTAACACCTACAGCAAATTCATTTGCAGATTTTAATGTATATGGTGAATGTGAAGAAATAGGCAGCTGATTTTAAACCTGACCATGAAAGCGTCCTAGACGGTCCATGCGAAGGACTTCCAAAAACTGTAACCACACCGGAAATCATTGAAAAAATGCATGAGCTGATTTTAGAAGATTGGCATACAAAGGTGCATGAAATTGCTAATGCTCTTGCTAATCCTCACTGTGGATAACAAATGCAGTCACATGACACTTTCTGAGAAGTGCTTGGCACATTTTCAGAAGAACAAAAGTGACTCTTTGCGCTGATACGTCACAATGGATGACACATGGATTCACCACTACATACCCAAATCCAAGCAGCAGTCAAGGCAGTGGACAGAAGCTGTTGCTTCATCTCCAAAGAAGGCAAGGATGGTGCCATAGGTGGGAAAGATCATGGTGTCAGTGTTTTGTGATGCCAAAGGAATTTTGTTTATTGAATATCTCAAAAAATGTAAAACCATTATTGGAGAATACTACTCTCAACTTCTAACCAAACTGAATGCAAGCATTCCTGAAAACAGAGTCGTGTTAAAAAAGAAAAAAAAAAATTTTCATCAGGACAATGCACCTGCACACAGGCGTTTTGGCAATGGGGAAATTAAGAGATCTGCATTATGAAATGCTGGAACATCCACCCTATTCCCCAGATTTGGCTCCCTCGGACTTCCATCTGTTTCCAAAACTGAAGAAATTCCTCGCTGGTAGGCACTTTTGTACAATGAAGATGCAATTGTGTGGCTGTAAATGGGTACTTTGCAGCACTTCCAGAGGAACACTACAGAGGGGATAATGGCATTTGAACACAGCTGAACAAAATTTATATATATTAGAGGAGATTATGTTGAAAAATAAAACTACTTTGAAAGCATGAATTGCCATTTTTCACTATCAGGCCGAGAACCTTTCAGACCACCCTTGCACTGCTAATGTTTAGTTTTATTCTCAATTTCTTAATTACAATTAATCTTTGATGGTGTAGCATTCATAACAACCGAGCACCTCAGGACCAGCATGGGATGTTCTCAAACTGGAAATTTTGAAATGAAGCATACTAAGTAACAATTGAAATGTGTGTAAATTTAACCCTTTTATCAATTAGGTTATGCCTTCACTGTAACTAGCTTCATAATTTACAATACTTGTGAAGCATACTTGTCTGCAACAAAGTCCTTGAGGGTCAAATAATGGAGAATTAACATATTGATATTGTGACTATGCCCTTAGGCCATAATTGCAAACTTTGTGTATGGCTTGCTTCATAAGTTATAGCTGGTTGTTGGCATCCATATAATATGTGGACACCTGTGCAAGTGGACACTTGTTCTGATTTCAAAGTCATGCATTGTTAAGCTTGAATGAGTTTGAGACAGCTGCGGTGTTATTGCACTTGTGACTGTTTCTAGAAGTTTCCAGTGATATGACTAATAGGCATAAATAGGGCAACAAAGCCCTACCCGGAGTTCAGTTTTCACTGAGAGTGCATCACGTGGAAGAGGTGAGTGATTTTTGATGGGAAATTCATAACTAGTAGCTGCCATGAATGTTGAAAAGAATCTATACTGTAGAATTGTTATAAACGACAGTTATTTGTGAGCAGATTCTGATTGTTATCAGCTTGTGGAAGAAACAAAGAGTATTTAGAGAGAGAGAAAAAAAAAAGCAGCTTTTGTATCACTGGTGTCAAGAGTGAGAATTAACATTGTGATGGAGAGGATGATGAAAATTTGACTTGCGGAAATAAAGATCATGTACTCCAGAATGGGCAAAATGAAATATAGAACAGAAAAAATGCAATTCAGCTTAGAGAAAATAGACACAAAATTGAAACTCAGAATAGATGAAATGAAATTGGGAACAGAGAAGATGAGAATTGAAATAATGACTGTGAATTCGAAATGGAGAGGATCAAGGAGAAAATGGAATCTGACATAGAGAACTAGAAAATGGAGAATTCGAACAAAATCAGTGAACAACTGGCTGGGATGAAGAACATGGAAGAGCTAGGTGAAACAATGACAGACCATAACCAGTGCTTGGAAGACACTGGGGAACAACTTAATACCCTGGAGGGAAGTTGACAGAAGAGCAAAAGAACTGAACATGATCAAAATGATGTTAGACAGTAAGCTGAAGGACTTGAAGAATGAGATGACAGAACCCAAAGCAGCATATGCACATGTCAAATCGGCCTTATTCGACAGTGCATCCACCTTCAAAGTCGTCTGCCGGCAGTTCACCAATATCACTGATGGTCAACAGAAGAGGAGGCTGCACAACTGATAGCAAGTCTCCAGGGATGGGCAGCAGAAGTACTGAATGTGATTCTGATGTTGGCAATATCCAGAGAGAGATTGGAGGCACTCAAGAACTGCTTTAGGAACCATCATCTGGCTGCAGCCTACCCCAGTCAGCTTAAGTCAAGACTGCAACAGCCAGGGAGATGATGCAGGATCTTTTCTGGCAATTGAGCAATTGGTGAATAAGGCGCTGGTGAACCCACCACATAATTGTGTGTACCAGGATGCCGCCTACTCCTTTGTCAATAGGGGAATGACACAGAGATGCTACAGCACCTTATGACGGTCAACTACAAAACCATCCACGAGGTATTAACGGCAGCACTAAGGATGGAGGCGGCCAAGACAACAGCTGCACTGACCTCAAAGATGAGGAACATTCGCTGCATCAGAGACTGAGGGACAACCCAGAGACCTTTCAGCGGTGTGTGTTGGGGATGTATCCAACCAAGACACCTAGCAAGAGACTGCAAACAGTGAAGCTGACCAGCAGGTGAAAGACAATTGAGGGGCGCATCAGAGCCGTCATCATCATCACCTCAAGTAGCACATCAACACCTCAAATAACACTGTATAACACTGTATCTCCTAGGTAGATGAGTGGATGACGGTCTCACCACAGATGGCTAGATATAAGGAATGCTTGACAAATACTGGTAGACATAGGTGCAGCCATGACTGTAATCAGACCTGATGTGGTGAATGGCTTATGGACAGAAATAGCCAGTCGGCCCTACCACTTTTGGCAGCGTCGGGCAACATCTTATCTGTGAAGAAGGCACTGCTGGAGTAGACATTGGAGTGAAGCACTGTAAGCCTATGGGTATTTGTTGTGAGGAAGGCTGAAGATGTGAAACTGGGACTGGATGCCCTCAGGAGCCATGAGATGATGGTTTGGTAGTTAAACTATGACTGTACAATTATAAAAAACTTCAAAATCTGTGAAACGGAAACCCCATAAACTAGCTAATGTGAGATACTCTGCAATTTTTCTTTCTTTGTCATATGCAAAAACACACTGTGAAGCATGTTTACCCTTTGCTTTGTAGTCTATTGTTGATTTTAGATTTCCATACTTTGCACTAACATATCTTAAAGATTTTCCTTGTTGTCTCTCTGGTACAGCTTTCAAAATATTTTCTTCAAAATAGTTTGTGTCGTACCTCTCACAAATGTTCTTCTTATATTTTCCCATGGCTAGTCTGGAACCCAAATACCTTTTATTGTAAAGAAATATTGTTTGCCAACATGTAGCATTTTGTTACCTAAATGAATTAATTCACATTTTATAGTACAGTTGAGGTTAAATTTATAGCTATTAGGATGACTTTGGACACTGTTGTATCAACACCAGGAGGGAGCATCTTGACAGTCAAAGACAATGAGAGGCTTAAGAAAAAACAGGAAGGTAGGTTAACCAGGACAAGAGCAAGATTCCAACAATTTAGACAAAATAGGATGAATTCAGTATAGGATAGGCCAACCCTGGTGGTCTGATGTTGGAATGTGGAAGGACTAATACACAAAATCCACAAAGGTGAATTAACACAAATGTTGAAGTTGGGCGATGTGATTTCAGTGGTGGAGGCATGACTAAAAAGGAAGTAATAAGTATGGAGGTTTATGATTATTTCAGAAAAAATGGAGTGAGAAAGAAAATGAAAGGTAGGGTCTCAGGTGGAGTAGGAGAGTTTATTAGAAAGGAAAGAAATTTTGGAGCAAAGGAAATAAAGGGTATAGGTGCTGAGGGAGTGATGTGAGTCTTGTTATAAAGTGTGGCAAGAAAGTGCCAAAACTTAGATTTGGGTGTGGTATAAAAATGTACAATAAGAGGGAAAGGTTAGTATGTACATAAATACGCAGGTTGTTAACTGTATATGATACCAGGAAAGCAACTATGAATGTATGAAGTTTGTAACTTGAAAAGATGAAATAAATTATCTATCTAATTAATTAAAATTAATTAGACAAGTATCTGTATAAAAAGTTTTGAAGACATAAAAATTGTAAACGTTCAGAGCTACTATTTGAAAAGCATTTGCAATCACGTCTGTTATTTCCAAGTGTCACAAACATTGAACAAAACTACCTAAGATCAGGTTAGAAAACCCTAGTTTGCAAACAAAGAAATATTCATTACCAACCTACAGAGCGGGCCAAACCTCATGATGTTTCGTGAGAGCCTATAAGGAGTGACAGCGCAGTTGTCAAGCTTCACTTCATTTTGTCAGAACATTACGCATTTGCTATAAATGTATTTGCAATGTTCACTGAAAAATTACAAGAAAACAAGAGTAGAAATGCAATATACAAAAAGAGAAAGAAAAACCATACCATTCTATGCATCCTTTGTTATTCAAGTGGTACAGCTAACGGCATATCCTCATCATTCTCAATATCCCTACAGTCGTTGTCATCATCGCCATTGTCATCAAACTCACTGTCTTCAGAATCATTGTCATCTTTTAGGTTAATAATAATGGGCTCTGAAATGTCTTGGCATCCAGAGGAGACTCCTCTGCATGCGCCTTTTTTGCTTCCTTACACACACGCGATACAGTTGATGCAATTAATGGGCACGCCTCTGCCATAAATTCTTGACATTTGGTAAACTTAAGATTTTTGCGGATTTTTGCGTTTGCATACTTATATACTCTGAACACAACAGCCCTAACCTTACAGCTGTATCCACTGGTACTTGTACTTGACTTACTAAGCCACATTTTCTTGAAAGAGTCAACTTTATGAACACTGTCACTGTACGGACTGAATACACCACAGTTTAATTCTCAACTGAGGCACACATGCATCAGCTGCAGTGCATTCCATCGTTTATACTTCCTCGACACTGTGATGGACAGTTGCTGAATCTTAGAAAAGTTCTCAGTTGGCTTAATGTTAATGCATTCCAAGTAACGAGCTGCTGAATGCAAAAAGTATAGCATGTGCCTACCTACATACTTGGTTCTAGGACTCTGCATTATTCAGAAATAAGCGTAATAAGTATTAAAATGCACTCATCATTGGTTTTCTAAATGGAATTTTCTTGAAACAATATATTATGTTTGGAGCTGCCTCAGAGGGCTTCTTAAAAATTTTCATGACAAGATGGTACCTTCATAGAAAACCTTGCTGAATAACTGTTTCTAAATTTCTTTAGAACATGGAGAATTTCACATTATTAGATGATAATTATTTCGATTGGATTGCAATGTATAAAATTACTACGACAGCAATGGATTTATTACTATTAAAAGCATAACCTTTAAGTAATAGTTTCCATTTAAACATCACGAAAGATAGCTATAAATTATTGATTTAAAATACGAACCACTGGGTGTAAAAATGATTCTTCTTCATGCCTGTTCAGGAAAATATCCCCTTTTATCCTAGCTACTTATTACTTTTCTGAAATATGAAATATGCCCGTGCGCACGTGATATTGCAATTAGAGTTTTAATAGCGGCAAAGTGTACTGTCCGAATGAAGCAACACTACGTCATTGCTATTAGCTACTGCCATATTAGTTCAAACATCAAAGGATTGACTCGCACCTTAGGCATTTATTCCCATTTTGTCACTTGCTTTTATGCACATTTAAAATTTCTTAAAAAATGAGTTCATGTATACATATTTTTTAAATTGACATATTCAATATGGTCTTGTTCATCTTCTACTTCTTCCTCCTCTTCATTCATACTTCTGTTTTAGTGTAGAATAGTTAAATATGTAAACAATGAGCTGCAAAATGCATAACAGGGTAGCTCTTAGAATCCAAAGTTTCTTTTTTTTTTTTTTTAGGTAGTGTTTAACGCCCGCTTTAACTACTAATGGCACCGCAGGCGGTTCCAAAGTTTCTGTATTCCTTTTGGAAACCTATACTAATTTTATTGCCTGTTTCTGATTTGTATGCATTTTCACTTTAATAATTTCACTTTAAAATCTGCAGATTTTCTCTCTCCTATATAATAAAACCTAAATTCATACAAAATATTTTAAATACATCATAAAAACTAAATGTTAACATTTTAGGTTCATTGTTGCATCCCTAGTTAAAGGTTAGTATGTACTGAAGACTGTGTCTAAACACATTTCATGCCTCATTCCTGTAGATATCTAAAACTATTGATTAAATGTTTGATGTTCATGAAACATGCCTTTTAATTACCTGTTTTGCTAGCATAAAAAAGGAACATAGCACTTTGCCATTACGAGTTGGAAACTATATAGAAATATTTAATTTGATTGTGAGAGTGGAGACATAAGCCCGTAAAATAGTACTAGTGACAATGTATAATGCTTCAGGGCGGGCATTAATTTAAATGAAAATGAACAGATATTTCTTACATATGTAGATCCCAAGGTTGTTCTTTGGGTAGAGGAAGAGTTGTAGGTATAAACCTACATTGGTTATTGTGTTTTAAGCATTAACCTGGTTGTTCTCTTCCACCATGGGGTTAATAATACTAGCTCAATTTTAAAATTCTGCTTACCTATCTCTGTGGTGTTGTGATAGCATGTCTTCCTCACATTGAAGAGTTTGAATCTTGGTTAGGGTGAGTTACCCAGATAAGGTATTTTCTATGAGTTGCTAGGTTATACAAAAGTAATAAATAAATAAATAAATAAATTGATGGACGAATGGACGGACAAAAGCTAGTTATACTGTGAAAGTGGTGATACAATTTGCATTTTGCCAGTCAGTTTATGGTTTCTTTGGTATGATTCTTTTTCCTCTCTCTCTCTCTCTCTTTTTTTTTTTTTTTTTATTGCTTCATTTGTATAGCCCCCTTTAACATCAATGGTCATATAGGTGGCTTTCACTTATGAAACTATAGGTTCAGAACATTAGGTTAAACTTTATATTACTAAACACATGCACATTCACGCTCACATTCATACTTCCAGACTCTATGGAGGGATAGGGAATAATTCCGGTTAAAGAAAAATTCCCCACCCAAGCCGGGAATCGAACCCGGGACCTCCGGGTGAGAAGTCAGCTCGCTGACCACTCGACCACGGAGGCAGTCACGTCTCTCTCTTTTTCTTTCTTTCTTAACAGTAATAATACTGTTTATTCATTAACACACTATTTGCAGAACAAACTGTCCTGCTAATTTCTTATTTACAAAAGTCAGTGCAGTACAGAATGAACATTTATAACTACACATGGAAGAATAGACCTCAAATATTTCACTTATATTCCAGGACTTCAGTTTTAAATTTTAAATTTCTGACACTATGAACTTTCAGAGCTAACGTACCTTTATAATTTTTTGGATAGGGTTCAAATTTTAAATTTCTTTTTTTTTCTTCTTTTCTTTCTACAGTTTGTATTGTCCATAAAAGTAAGTCAATTGCACAATAGAACAGTGTTAAACAGATGAGAATGTGTTTCAGTAGAATTATTAATGAAATAGGAGAGAACTTTGGATCCAATGCGGACCAAGAGTTAACTTATTACTTTCTCTAGCCCTGTATGTACAATGTACAGAGGGACACAGAAGTATTGTATTGCATCCAAAAATTCAATCTCGAGATCTCACAGGAAATACAAGTTTTAGGACCCCCTGAATCTATAAAAAGCATTTTCAGAAAGAGTTCTGTGAGTGTGTGTGTGTGTGGGTGGTTGAGGGTGTGGGGGTGTGTGGGTGTGGGTACTGCGTGGACAGCATAGCTCAAAAACGAAAAGGCTGTTAAATACCAAACTAGGTATTTAAGTTTGGTCTCTTCTAAGGATGCAACACAAAGATTTTCAAGAAAATCCCCCCACAGCTAACTACCCTTTACATGGAAAAATTTTCGAAAATTTTGTTTTCCTTAAAAATGACTGTTACGAGTTTGATTAAAATACCACATATTAAAGCCATTTCTATCACAAATAAAATGTATATCTTGAAATTTCTAGGAATAGCTTCTAAAGACCTGTTTATTCTTGATGAATTTTGCTTAATTTGGCATAATTAGTAAACCGAAAGATATGGATAAAAACTTACTACCTATACAAAAAATGTAGATCATGTTAAAATACACATGTTATGTCATATACATTTTTTTCGTCGAGTTTATCATTTTCATTCCTTGTTATTAGTTTCAATTGTGAAATATTGATACTTTTCTCAGACAGAAGTGTCGTTTTTCTTTTGTTCTACTCCTGGCCAAGCAAGAAGCGGTTTGCAATGACAATCACATAACATCTTTTAAAACATTTGACTGTCATTTTAGTCTAGTCCATTCCCATAGTTCCATTCTACTTTTAAGGAACTAAGTAATAAAATTCTGCTAATGTTTATTTCGAATAGCATGGTGTTATCTTTCGTAAAAAGTTTGTTTGTAGAATAGCTAGAGAAAGTCATGTGAGTGTAACACAGATTTTTTTCCATTCCAATATCTTATTCTACATAATTATCAACCTTTTTCTTTTCCTTTATTTTATAAGTTATGAGGTCCTGTACTAAAATATTGCTTTTTGCTTAACATCATCAAATATGAAATATCTGTTACTATTTTGAGTTGTTACTTTTTTATTATATAAGAAATATTTTCCCTATATAAGCATTAAATGAAAACAAATATGTAAGAATCATAAACTGAGACAAAATAAACATGTTCTCAAATTAGTCAAAATTTATTTAGAAAGTGATTATAATGGCATCTTTGGACAAAAAAACTCTGTGACAAACTGGCTAATCATTTTTAAAATTATTAAAACTGATCTACAAAATGATTGTAAAATAAAAAAAAAAAGTATAAGTCACACGAAGGATTTAGTGTTACATATTCTCATCATAATAATCTCCAGATAATGAGGTCTATTAGCTAATTCTTAAACTCTTGTCTTTTAAATAAATTGAATATTTTACTGATGAGCAGATATTAGATTTTAATGTACAATAATTGACCTAATAGTCAGTTAAACAATGAAGCCCAAGTCTTAAAGTATTTACAACATTTACAGGG
This sequence comes from Hymenopus coronatus, assembly GCA_030762935.1. Taxonomy (NCBI): domain Eukaryota; kingdom Metazoa; phylum Arthropoda; class Insecta; order Mantodea; family Hymenopodidae; genus Hymenopus; species Hymenopus coronatus. The sequence goes on from CM060900.1 coordinate 262,710,589, forward strand.
AAAATCTCAAATCATTTGGAACTTTAATGCTAGGTCGGTATGTTGCCATAGTAGCTCAGTGGCTAGAGCAACTGGACAGAGACCAGGAGATCTGTGGTTCAAATCCGGCTATGGCATCAAATCTACCTTTCCAAATGCTGTCATGTACATGACTAGTTTGGAAGAAATAATTCAGAATACAATCCTTCTGTTTACATAAATATAATCATCTGACATATTTACCCTCTGTTTTAGGTTTCAGCTTTGGAATTGGACTCACATATTCCTTATGTGGGTTTCTAATAGTCCATTTTGGATGGAGGGTAGTATTTTATGTGACAGGCATTGTAGGTGTACTTTGGTGCTTGATGAGGTGGCTGCTTGCTTTTGACACACCGGCTGAACATCCCCGAATATCAGCAAGTGAACTACGCTATATTGAGAGCAATGTGGGCAACACAGTAGTAGGTTGCAAGGTAAGTTAACTTATTTTAGTTATGATCATAATCAGAAAACATATGAAGAGACAATAAAGAGCTTTTTGAGAAAAGCATCTTACTCAGAGACAAAGATTTGCATAAATATAATAAAGGACATTTGTATTTAATGCAGTCATGTTGCCCTTGTCCTATTTTTGTTCTTTACATTATGTCTGGTTTTTCATCATAGTTTTGTATTCTTTATTACATTTTTGTTTTTAATGTCCATTTGCCAAAATGTAATTCTTTCTTATGAGTTCATAGTTGCTTTGCTTTCTTTTTTTGTTTCCTTTTCATCCCGAAGACTTTCTCATGTTACAGGGACTACCAGTACCATGGCGTTCTATCTTCACATCCTTGCCTGCATGGGCCATTGGTATCACCACCTTTGGTCGCATATGGGTGCACTATACATTCATCATTTCTGGTCCTATGTATATGAAGACTGTACTTGGTTTCAGCATTCAGAAGGTTAGTGAAACCCAAGGGCATAGCTGTTGGGAATTTTTGAAATTGAATCCACCTTTGATTCTGAAGTCTCATAGTATTTTCCAAAATCATTTTCCATGAACTTTCGAGGGAATGAAGAGAAGATATGCTTATGTTCCCCGTTATTTTGTAGATATACCCCTCCTCTCCAGTTAGCTGATTCTGGTTACATCACAATTAAATATAAATGTAATAATGAAATGAATAATTCTGTTAAAGCTGCCTATTTAATGAAGCTGAAAATGTGTATAGAGTATTTAAAATATTTTTATTATATTTCTTTCAGAACGGTTTAATGTCTGGAGCACCATTTCTTTGTAGCTATTTGTCATCAGTATTTTATTGCTATCTGGCTGATGTTCTAGTCAACCACAAACTTCTATCATTGACCAACGTCCGTAAGCTATTTACTGCCATATGTAAGTATTCATATAAAACTCTTGTCTTCTGTGTGTATCTGGATTACTATTAGTTGTTTTGAGAAGGCACCAGTGTGCTTAATGTATTGTTATTTCAATTTAAGATGTAATTATTTGTAATATTTTACTTATTATAAAACATTAATTTCCTAATTTTTATATCTGCTACACTCCACAAGAGAGCCATTCCATAAGATATCATATAAAATGGATAAAGCTTTTATTCCTCATATCTCTGAGTCCATTTACTATTTTTTTCTATTAGTCTAATAAATTAATATAAAATGCATAAAGCATGTCTAAATTGTTCCAAACAAACAAGAATAAAATATCTGCTAAAAATAGTACTGTGTGGATTATATGCATTTCAAAAATACTTGAGCAATATGTAGCACAGGTTTTAATGATACAAGTATCAAGAATTCATATACTGTAACTGCAAAAATATTCATTATTCCAAAATAGAAACTAAAGGGTATCAGGGTAGCTCAGTGGGTTTGTTCATGGCTCTGGGATGACAATTTTAAGTTAGCCCTATCCATGTCTCTACCTCTGATTAGATCATGTGAAACATCCCCAGGACCCAACAATATCAGGCCCTGAAGTCAAAGCTCCAGTCAAAACCAACACGGCACAAAGTACATTGCCAATTTAAAGTATTATTGTTATATCTTTAAGTTTGAAAACAAATGCTTTCCGTGTTTATGGAATGACCTAAAACTCTAAATAGTAGTTGAATGGGGAGCTAATTAAAATATTAAGGATTGCTCCAAAGCCTGCTTATTTATGTGTCACATAAAACATTAGTTATGCTTGTTGTGGATAATGGTGCTGATGCCTCCATAATTCCAGCCAGTGCCAATAACAAGAACAATATCTCCATTTCAGTTATTTTGCAGCAAGTGATATGGAGATTCCATCTTATGGTTTAAAACCATGAATATTTATTTGGATTTCACTTTCTATTCTAATGGCCTTTCATAGTAGCAAAGTCATTTTAGGAGCTGATTTTCTTAAAAAATTAAATTTATTAATTGACCTTAATGAAAAGCAATAGTTAGTGGTGAAAGTAAACTTTGCATAAAGGGTGATATAACAGCTATTACAGCTGATAACATAGTCAACATTATGTTAAAAACTAAAAAATTTGCAGTTTTACTTTCTACATTTAACCCTGATTAATACCTACAAAAATTGTGCATGATGTCCAGCATTTCATTCCAAAAAGAAGAAACAGCAGTACATTGCAAGCCAAGACAGCTGGATCCTCAAAAGCTTCACGTTGCTTAACAGAAATTTCAGTTCATGCAACATAAAGAGGTTATTCGACCATCAAAGTCTCAATGGGCTAGTCCCATGTATATAGTCCTGAAGAAAATGTAACTTTTCAAACCATCTAGGGACTACAGACAACTGAATGCACAATCACTAATCAATACTCACTATAACTGGCGCAACAGATCTAGACATGTGAAAATCTAATGAGAGCTAGGAAGCAAGTTGTATATCTGTTTTTACCCAATAAGTAGTTCACCAGTTGACTGCATGTCACAGTTATTGTCAAATATGTGTTGCTTGACAATCCTTCATCTTCACTCACAATACAAGAATATTGAATAAAGAAGAGTGCATAATATGCATAAGTTTATGAATCAGTTTCTGCCATTATAAATCATCATCACTGCTATTGTTATTTTCTGCACCATAGTCCTGGATAAGAATTCTTTCTAATTGATTTACTACCAAAATTTGATGTATAATGTGCATAAGTTTATGAATCAGTATCCTCCATTAAGAACTCTGTCAGTGTTTGTCTTTGTTTACAAAGCATCATATGCTATCTGTCGCACATTTCACCACAACGTTTGCACACACATTCTGGCCCTGGCAGATAGTATTCTTTTCTTCTTTTGTCCTTTAACCTGGTTGGTTATATCGGATGATGAATGAAATTGGTGAAATGATCTGGGGTCCATGAAGTTTACAGTTACTTGACATGTGTCTTCTCAGCAAAAGGGAAAACCCTGGGTAAGCGAGTTTTGAACTTACAACCTCTTGAATGTGGTATTCTATTTTATGGCATAACAAATGGTGGAAACCGTGAGAAGCAAACATGTGCGATGTTACGAGAACAAACATGCAATAGTGTCTGTTGATTTCCGAGAATCAGGCTTTTTGAGAACTTGGGTGAACATATATTTTTTAACTTCATTTCTGCCTCTTGTTTCATGAAGTCGAAGACATATGCAATTATTTCTCTGCTCTGATTATGTAATACCTTATCACTTAACTGTACCATGGTTATTAATGTCACAAAGCAAAAACACACTATTTACTACCCCTTTGAAAATATAAACAGATAAAGAAACTTTCAATGCAGAATGTACAATATTTTGCTCGCTGTGATTGTGAGTAACCAGTCATAAACATATCATCACGAATTCCGAGTATGCTAGGCTCGATAGCTGTGTTGGCAGTCAGGGTCACGATTCCAAAAGTTTTGCACCAGGAATACCTCAGATTGAAGGTATTCAACATATGTTAAGGAGAAAAAGGTGTTTTCCAAAATTCATAGCTCAAGACATATTTCCGGGTTTCAGTAGTTGAAGAAGATGAACCTAAAATCCTAATCCATTTGGATTACATGAATACAATGTAATGCCATTTGGACTTCAAAATGCCACAAACAGCTTCTAACATTTCATTAATAAATTTTTAGAGGGTTAGACTTTGTCTTTCCGTACATCAGTGTTGTCTAATTGCTTCAGAATTTAATGAAGCAAAAAAAAAAAAAAAAAATCTAAATTGAGTGTTATTTATGGATGCTCTTTAACTGATAAAGTTCTCAACTTCCCATTCTATATTTGAGATAAAAGACCACTTAATTTTTCTCAGAGGCCTCTTTATCAGGCTCAAGGTTCTTTTATGTACTGTAAATCTATGGCATGGGACCGAGGGCTTTACTTCTCTATCGAAGGAAGCCATTATAAAGATTTTTGCATCCCAAAAATCCATCGCCCTCTGCCGGATTTGAACCTGCAACCTGCAACCTTGGGAACCAGAGACTAGCATTCTAATGGCGTATATTGTGAGCATCTAGGATTATGTTAGAAAGACTTTATAGTTTGGGCTCCACATAAATGTGTCTAAACCAATCATTAGTGTAGAACAACTGGAACTTTTGGGGCAGCTAATCACCGGTGAAGGTCCCAGATCTCCATCAAATAAACTAAAAGTGATTCTTAGCTATAAGCTACCAGAAATAATTCACATCCTTTGATTGTTCTTGGGCACTGTTAATTTTTACTGACATTACCTTAAAGCTACAGACTGTCCCATAAAACTTTCATAAAGGTGCAAAATTGTAGATAAAGGAAAAACTGAATGGACTGATTAAGTTTTTTAATAATTTAAAAAATGTAAGCGGGATTTAGCAAATGCAGCAATATAAACATTTCCAGACGTCACATTTCAATTGGTTTTGGTGGTGAATACAAGTAACTTTGCAGTTGGAAATGTCCTATAATAGTATGAAGAAAAAGGATGAAGACCCATTGCCTTCCATTCAAAAAGAGCATACAGCACCTATGGCAATAAATTGTCAAGAATCCACCTCTCTGACAACAATTTAAGCATTTTTCTTGAAGGGAAGGTTTTCGTCATATATACAAATCATAAACCTCTTAGGTTTGCATTCAAACAAAAAATGACTAAGTATCTCCACAACAACTGAAACTGTACAATACATATCCCAATTTACAACAAACATTCAGCACATTAAGTAGCAAGGATAACTTGTCACACTTATAGTCAGTCTCTGTTGTTGGTTTTGTTGCAGTTGCTTATAGCCAACAATAACACAAGAACTGAAACAACTTCAAGAAGGAAACTGTAATTTAACATTCAGAAACTATCCTTACCATCTGGAAAAATATTATGATGTGATGCATTAATCAATAACATGACCTTACATTTCAAATGAATTTTGTAAACAGTTCTTTCTTTAAATTCATCAGTTAACATAACCTGGAAAATCACATCAACTGTAGTACTAATGACCTCCAAATTGGTGTAGCCCAACAAAAACAAGGTATAAAAAATGGATCCAAGCTTGCAGAAGACCCATCACATCACTAATCAGCTCTTTCCAAGAATCAGGTGAGAGATTAATGCCTTACATGTTGATACTATGGTCCATTTCCACCTTCAGATGACTTTCCTTACTATCTCACTTGTATAGATCACTACACTAAATGGATAGAAGCTATATGAAGGCAAAATATCATGGCTGAAACAGGGAAAACATCATTTTATGATTGCTGAATAGCATATTTTAGAATGCCAGGCATTTTAATTACTGACCAAGGAAGACAATATGAATGTCAACTTTTCAAAAAATGTTCAGAACTTTGAGGTGTCATACTTAAACACATCATCCATGGAGCAATGAAAAAGTTGAATGTCTGCACTGCACATCTGTACACTGCACTGTAAACAGCTATAATTGCACACAATGCCATAATGTGTACACATACACTTCCCAAAATTTGCTTAGATTACGTGCATCACTTCAGGAGGATTCAAACAGTTCAATAGTAGAGATGGTATGTCACAAACATATCAGGCTTCCTGTTCCATTTTTAAAGCTGTAATAAAACCAGAACAGTTCTTGATCTACATTTCAAAGATGCATGCAACTCAAGGTTTTAAATGTTAAGGATAAAATTTCCCAATCTGTATTTGGCAATAATAATTTAAGTACATGCACACATGTATTTCTAAGAATTGACAGAGTCAAAGAACCTCTACAACCACCATATGAAGGTCCTTTTCAAATCAGGAAAAGAATTAAAAGTAGTTCCCACTCAAAATTAAGGAAAAACATAAACATCTCAATTGACTGCTTGAAAACAGCTAATTTCACTACTGGAGATGATCTAACTTCAAAAATACTACCAGAAAAGCAGCACACTACTCTACAAGGACCAATGGACAAACCAGTAGCTAATTCTCAAAACCAGTCAGATGAAGATGAAACTGCAAAAAGGACTCAAAGAGGCAGAATAGTGAAATTTCCTACTTGCTATTTACATACTGTATAAATTTAATATTTTTGTACTTTGTGTTATTACTTGGATACTGGAAGGGGAGTGTTGTAGGTTGTATTCCCTGCTGTTAAATTGACTTAATTTATAAATGTGATGTTAGATGAAGCTAAGTTTTAGTTCTAAGATTTGTTAACCTGTGTTAAAAATAGAAAGAAGAAGATATTGTAACAATGGTTTTACAATATAAGATAGAGGAGGAATAAAAATATTAAAATGTGATTGCATTCACACATATAATATATGGCCAGAGCTTGCTCCATCTCTAGTTTAGGATTCATTTCTATTTCACCTATTGGCAACAGAAACATCAATACCAAAAGAAATGAATATCTGAATACCTCTCATTCCTCTTTCTAGCTGCTTCTTCTGAATTCTTCAGCATGGTGTCAACTTCTCCATATTTCTCACTACCATATCAATAACACATTTGTTCATGTTGCACCACATCCTCCAGTAAACCTATCAGTATTGACACAACTTTTTCCATCTCTGGTCTAGGATTTTTTTCTGTTCTAATTAGTACCGCAAGACCATCATTACTGAGAGGAACCAATGTCCCACATTCCTCTTTGGTCTATTTATGGCCAACTTTGAACAATTAAATAATTCAATTTGTGCATGGAAAACTTTGAACACAATACCAATCTTTCCATCATTTTGCTTTCTTTCTTTGTAATGTTTAATGGTATTCATACTGCACATAGCATTGCAAACAGTGAACATTGATAATAGATTAAATAAGATAATTAGGAAAGGAAATTTGGGAAGGAAACATTTCAGGCCTAAGTTCAGATTACCTCCTTGACATTTGACAGTTATGAAAACAGAAAACCTGGAATAAACCTCAGTGAGAGAACTCCAGACCTACATATCCAGTTTTATGGAACTCATAACAATATGTCATATTCCTTTCTTGGCTATCTTGCAATTCCTGAATTTAGGTCTCATCCAAGGTTACCATAGATAAACTGTTACTGTAATTGAGAAAACTGATGATGTATACAGAAATAGAAATTAATGATTTAATTAATTAAATAAATAGCTGGCTTGGTTAAATTTATAGAAGTCTGCATCAAATGGAATCATATCATCTTCATAATGCATATACCATCAGGTTTTAGGTTAACTTGTATATGAGTTACTTGAAGCATACATAAAGAAGGCTTTTTTCTTACCTTTAAAAACCTGGTATCATTAAGTGAATGGTGCGTTTGCAGTCATACCCAATAAATACACTAAAGAAAAATTGATACTTTTTAACTTTAAAGAAAATTCCTTAAAATAAGAAATAAAAACTGAAACAAAGAGTTGTTTCCAATTTTTGTCTTAAAAATCATGAAGAAGAGTGGAAAACTTTTTGGCTTATATCACAAACCTATACATGTACATACATAGTTACAAGTAAAAGGATACCTTAAATCCAAAACAGCAGCAACTCACTGTTTTCAATAGCATGACATCTTTTGACATCAAAGCTGTGGTTGTTGCACCTGTGGGAGTGGACACATGTGCTGTTGGCAGTTCAAAATTGAAGCCATGTTGTTACACCTGAGTTAGTTTGTGAGACCTGCATTTGTTTGCATGTGCAACTGCTTCTAGAAGTTTCCTGCCACATGATCACAGGTATAAGAAGGAGACTGAGCACCACAGACAGTTCAGTTTCAACTGGGATGCATTGCAAGCAGCAATCATGTCAGTTTTCGACGGGAAGTCCATAGTGAGCAGTAGTAGCCACTGCAGGGAACATTGGAAGAAAACTATACAGCAGAATTGTTTTGGAAGAATTAAAGAAAGGTGGTTATTTGTGAACAGATTTTTATTTGCAATCAGTGGAAGAAATAGTCATTTGTTGAAACAATAAAACAGAGTTTTTATTACACTGGTATCAGGAATGGTATAAATGTTATGATAGAGGAGATGATGAAAACTTTACTCGTGGAAATAAATAACAGAAAAACCAGAATATATACAATAAAAATGGAATTAAATCCAGAACAGAAAAATGGGAAAAAATGCAACTCGGAATGGATGAAATGAAAATGGAAATGAAATAAAAAATAGAAAAGATGGACATGACAATGGAATCTCGAATGGAGAAGATGAGAACTGAGATGCAATCCGGAACGGAGAAGAAAGAACCAAGACAATGAGTGTGAATTGCAAGGTGGAGAAAATGAAAGGGAAAAAATAGATTCCAGCATGGACAAGATGGATGTAAAAATGAAATGCGACAAGGAGAACCTGAAGGAGGAGATAGGGAACCAAATTGATAAATGACTGGCTGGCATGCAGAAGGCCATGGAAAAATTGAGGAGAAAGTGGATAATCTTGGAGAAAATGTGGAAGAACTTGGTGGAATAATGAAAGACCATGACCAAAGACTTAATGCCCTGGAAGGAAGATTTGATGGAAATGCCAAAGAACTGAACACGATGATGGAAACACTTGAAGGTCAAGATAACAAGATGCAAAACATCTGCACGTGTCAAGCTACCCAAGTTCAATGGAACCTTCACCTTTGAAGTCTTCTATCAACACTTTAACCCCATTATCATCCACAAATAATGGTCAGCAGAAGAGGAAGCTGCACAACTGATAGCAAGCCTTCAGGGATGGGTCGCAGAAGTACCAAATGCAATTCCAATGTTGGCGATGTCCGAAGAGATCTGAGAGACCCTTGAGACCCGCTTTGAGAACCATTGCCTGGCTACAACCTACTGCAGTCAGTTTAAATCATGGCTGCAATAGCCAGGAGAGACAATGCAAGAGTTCACCCTGGTGATTAAACCGCTGGTGAACAAATCCCGGTGAGTCTACTATCTAGTTAAACACCCCAGGAAGCTGCCTACTCCTTTGGTTGGGGTGCGTAATGCCAAGATACGACAACACCTTATGCTGGGTGATTACAAGACCATCCACAAAGTGTTAATGGTAGCACTAAAAATGGAGGTGGGGCCAAGACAACAGCTGCATTGACCTTGGAGATGAAGAGTATGCGCTACGACAAGGACAGAGACAGTCCAGATACATTTTGTACTTGTTTTTCCAATTTAAAAAAAAGTCATCGTAATATTGCTTGCTTTATGTACACATGAGCCCAATTTCAAAATGGGACTCGCATAAATAGGTAATTAAAAAATTTACTTAACCAGCTGGATACTAAGTTTTGTGCTAGATCATATGCTGGCAACTGGCCATTGGAACAGCAAGGCAGAACCTTGACTGTATGGCCATAGATCCAGTTGTTCAGGTTTGTATTATATAATGGAGTAATCCAATGTTATCTGTTGGTAAAAGGGGTTACTTAATAGTCATGCACTGGATATCATGTCACGTCCATATTGCTGAAGGGGCTAACCTAAGTATGGGTATGCTGCAAATATTTTAAGCATATGCAGATTTAATACTTTCAGCTGTTTTAACTTGACAACATAGGGAAATTCAGCTACACTATTTTCAGTTGTTTAACACTTTTAATTAATGCTGATCTTAGAGTTTAGTACTTGCTGATATAGTTAATAAAAAAGGTAAAGTAATTTTTATGATAGGGTAACATAAGGTGTTGTATATATAAACTTCAGATTTAATATATGGGCTTAGTGTACTAACTAATTTTTTATTAAAATGTAAACTTCCGTGGATTGAAACCAGCATGATTAGGCTTGTAATGTTCAAGAACAATATAATGGAATGCAGTGCTATCAGGTTACGTACTCTTTGAGAGGTGCATTTGTAAGTAGCCCAGTAGGTATGAATGAACCTAATTATATACTGTAGTACAACTAACTTTTTTTAAGTGACTTAAAGCCGATGAGAAAAATTGAAAAAAAAAAAAAAGTGTCTTTTATTTGACGCCTGTAGTTTAAGCTCAACCTTCAATCAAAATTTCATAGTTAGTAGGTGTGAAGTTTGGTGTGGAATGACTCTAAAAGCTCTTTAATATCACACTTAGTTGATCTGCCTTACATACAGATATATTATATAATATCCAGTAAGCTTAGTTGTTTGCATGTTATGTTGAGTATCAAATAAACCTTAATGATTTCACCTTGTCTCACCGCATGCTGTGTGTGTTGTTTGACAATATTGCATGATTCAGATTTTGTTCCAGAAGAAAATAATTAAAACATATCCTACTATATCAGTTTATAGTTCACTTGTAGCATTATGAATCTGAGAAATAGGTAAAACCTGTATATACCATAACCAGTATGAAAGCTGAATGGAAATATTTAAAAAAGATGTAGCACCACCTATTTGAAAAATTAGGTTTACAATCTAAAAATTATAAAAGAATGTTGTATGCTGACATATCTATTTAAATTAAGCTACGTCTTAGAGTAGCATTAGTTATATTTCTATTTACATAGTAAAATGAAGTTAGAAGTTTGTACACATAGAAAGTGCAAACAGGCTTAAAGCAGTATGAAAGTTCACCAATAAATTTCCAAAATAATGCATCAAAAGAAATAAAAAATATTAACTTCTGGTTTATCTCTATACATTTTTCTAAAGTGACAGTGACTTACACTGCAGTATTTGATGAAGCTGCACCTCTTGGTGTTTAGTATAAGACTTAGCCCTTGCAGTGCACCAAGAAGTAATCAGCTGATGAGCAATGCCAGGTGTACCAACTTCCCATCTCTATCAGGAGGGGGGGGGGAGAAATGGTTTGTATCTGTGAAGCTTTTGCATTTTATCCTCATATTAATGAATAAACCATCAAGAAAAACAAGTCTGAATATTAAATATGAAACAATTGCTCACCTTAGCCATTAGTTGAGTTACAGTGAAAATACAGTAAAAATGGAGGCATGTAGAGTGAAACCTTAGCCAAAAAATTGTTGAAAATGCATAAGCTTTTTGACATTCACATTCACCTCTGTCCTCACAATTTTTTGTGTATAAGGAAGGTAAAATGTTTTATAAATCAATAGGTAGCTCATATGTTAATGTAGCAGCCAGGAACAAAATTCTACTTCCATTCAAATGCCCTTTCGCTGAAATGCCAAAGATTTGGTAAACATGAGAGTTTTTCTTCATAACAGATTTAGATATTGGCAAAAATTTCTGTTTTGTCTCTTGGCTTTATATTGGCCACATCTCAGAAGAATAATAGCATGGTATAAAATTTAAAGTGTTTTGACAAACAAACTGTTCTTGAAGTTCCAGCTGCATTGCTGTCATTGCATTCTAGTTTCCAACTAAAATCCTAACTCTTTTGTGAAAGTTTTAACTGTAAACTTCTTTATGTAACACCTTGCCATCTATTTTCCCCTCACTACAGTATTTTTTTTTTCTATTTCTTTCTTTTCTTTTCCACTTGGGCTGCTAAAAATCTCGATGTAATGCAGCCTAAGCTTTTATTGTGCTAAACCCTATTGTTAGTTTAACTCCAACCCTCCCTTAACAGGCCACAAGCCCAGTAGTGTAATAGAATAATAGTCCTCTGATCCCATACAGATTTTGTATGTTCTTGATGCTAGCACTTCTTAGGAGCATAATTTGTGATAGGTAGTTTTGATCTCTCTCTCTCTCTCTCTCTCTCTCTCTCTCTCTCTCTCTCTCTCTCTCTCCCTCTCCCCCTGTCTCCCTCTCACCCACTCTCCCTCTCTTACTCTCCCACTGTCCCACTCTCCCTCGCTCCCCTCCTTCCCCCCTCACTCTCTCTCTCCCCTTCCTATGCAGTGTAGTAGATTTTTCACTGGTGCATGCCCAGGGACAAAAGTGACTATGGTTTTTAACTGCTTGTTGCATATGAGCAGCTTGTCATTAATAGGTTTGCATGGCTCTCTAATAAAATTTTCCCATGACATATTCCTGGAAGGTTTTTTCAGGTCAAAAGATGTTTTACACTGGTTATTTATTGCATCTGATTCCTGCCAATCCTTGCTTTGCAAGTTCATCCATTGCCTTCAATTCCTTAATGCCCTGGAACCCATGACAAGCAAACTATGTTGTGGTCTGCCAGGTTGGATAAGACAACGAAGCATATATTAACCTGCCTTGACAACACTATAAGTCTGTTTAGAGCCTTTAGTGTAGCCTGGCTATTTGATAGTATGAAGATCTGTTTCCTTTTGTACTCTCTTCTAAAATTTTCTTTTGTATGTTGTAAGATGGGAAACACTTCAGCTGGTGTGCAGACCCAGTGAGTTATAGAAACTTCTCCCAGGTCTAATGCTGAAAATCCCAGAACCCATTCTTGAGTCTTCTTTTGAGCAATCAGAAACCAGATCTAAGAACTCAAATAGGTTTCTTCCTGTATGCCCTATTCAGTTGTGAACTTGTATTTCTTTTTTTTTCGTAGTCAGCTTACCTCCCCTTATTTAGGACCGACACCCCCCTAGGATTTATAAGCCGATGCCCAGGGGTCAGAAGCCTGTTGGGGAGCTAACAGCACAAAACCGCAGAATGTAGAACCTGGAACAAGTGGTCAGCCCATAGCCAGGCATGAGTCTGAGGAAGTGGATGACATGAAATGCAAGCAAAATGGATGGTAGGAAAGGCGATGAGGAACAATTGGTGGAATGGGTGGCGGCAGAAACTGGAGGCACCAGAGAAAACCCGCCCAGACACCTCTGTGTACACCACAAATCCCATATGTGGGTACTTGGGATCAAACCCGAATTACCTAGGTGGGAGGTGAGCGTTCTAAACACTTGGCCCTTGAATTTCTAATGGAGGTGAAACTTTTTCCAGAGTAGTCCATTTCCATGTTGAAAACTGGATCTTCTACTTGCTTCAAAATAGCTAGGATTCCTGGGACAGACCTGGGGAATCCTGATTTTTTAGTTTGTTGCAATCTGAGGAGAGCCATTCTTGCCTTCCCCTTTATAAAGATATTCAAAGCAGTCAGCCTCAAGATTGCTTCCATTGCTGCAGTAGTGGCTGTGCACATTGTCCCAGTTAAAGCTATGCAGGCCATTCATTGGAGCTTGCTTAGTTTAGTTTTGTTGCTTATTCTTGCCTTATTCCATCAGACTAAGGGGACCATACAGTAATGAAGGTCTGTCTACCCTAGTATATAACCAGTATAGCATCTTTTAACAAAACCCTACTACTAAAAAGGTAGTTTTTCCATATGCTGGGTCAAGGTCAACTTGGAGTTAAGAATTACTCCTAAATACTTGACCTCTCTTGACATATTGATTTACTCACCATTAAGAAACAAAGACTCAAGTTGTTCTGCAATTCTTCTTCTGGTGAAAGGAACAAGAAGGCCAATAAATAGCCCTTCAGAATCTGTCCATTTACTACTCAATTAAGTCCTCTCTGCACAACTTCCTTAATTGTAGTTTAAACATTTCTGGACCAATATGACAATTTTATCAGCATGGCCATGGATGTAATAGCAGAGACCACTAACCTTTACAAGCAATCTGTTCACAAAGTTCCACAGGTGTGGAGATAGAATTTCTCCCTGTGGACATCACCCCATGGACCATAGCAGCAAAGTTGTTGCCAGCAAAATATGCATGTACCACTCTGTTTTTAAGCATGGATTCTATGCAACTACAAGAGATTTAATTAACTCCACACTCCATAATAGCTGTGGAAGTTTCCTTAAAGGTTGTGTCGTCAAAAGTACCTTCTATATTCACTACAGACCACTGTTGTTATTTACTCTGACTCACCGTTAAGGAACTTGTGTAACATGGGTCAGCAATCAGAGTTGTATACTATGAGGTGAGGTGAAGAAGAAGGCCACAATTTGGCTATGCTGGATGCAGAACACCACAAAACTTATGACTATATGGAAATTTTTATTGCATATTTTGTGAAGCTCTTTGGTTGTATAAAAAAATGCAAAAGAACAGCATGCTCAGTTTCGTTTAACCTGTTCATACTATTAAGCAGATTTTCCTGTTCAATGTCATCACAGTATAATGCCATGAAGGAATTCCAATACAAAATAATGTTTATGGCCAATCAAGTGCTTAGAGTGAAAAAGAAGACTATAATGTTTCATTCAGTATACCATAGAGAACCAACACATGAACTGCAATCATCTGTACCCTTCAATTCTGTATCAAAATGCTGCTTCATATCATCACATCTCAACTTTAGTTAACCCCTTGAACTATATATTTATTTTTTAACATCTTTCCATGTTCGCAAAGTTCTGCCTAATTATTTGAAAGTAAGAAAGTACATTTAATAATTTTATATCTTACTTTGATGTGTTCATTTTTATTTTAGCTCAGATTGTGCCTGCACTGTTACTGCTGGGAATTGGTTACTTGGAATGTAACATCACACTTGTTCTTATTGCATGGTTTCTTGCTGTAACACTTATCACAGCATCTTATGCTGGCGCTATGGCAAATGTTGTGGACATTGCCCCAAATTTAACAGGTAAGTGCATGAAATGTCCTTTTTTTCATACTTGGTACCATTGTAGTTCAAATCAATACATCATAGTGGATACTTTCAATATCTTTCTTATAATCTATAAGTTGCACTCCCCCTCCCCCCAAATAAAAAGACAGATTGCTGAAGGGAAAGGGTTATCAGAGGCCACATTTTATACTTTTTGGCACCATTGTTCAGGTATTTTTTGATTGTCACCAAATGGATAAACAAAGGCTAATCAGATTTACTCGGACTTTTCCAGATGCTAATTTGAGTTTAAGATTTCACTATCAAAGAATGAGCTTATATATCTGGTGATAGACCTTAATGACCTCACCTTAATTTATTGTAGGCTGCATGTCCAATTGATAACATTAGATTCAGCCTTTGTTTAGTTGGTGCATTACCTGCATTAATGATTGGGTTCATTTTATGGCTGGTATCATGCATGGAAACAGCAGGTAATGACAGACATACAGCTGCTGCTGCTGCCCTACAATTTTGCCACATTTATTTCATTCCAAAATATTTTATTCCTCAATGATACTGCTGTCATCATCACTATCTAAATTAATAATGATGGACTCCTCTTCATTATCCCTTTTAAAATATTTCAGTTATTTTTTTCCACAATTTTGACAACTTACCTCATTGCACTTTGTCTATTTTATTCACACCTTCTTGAAGAGCTTCTACTGCATCATGTTGAGGTTCCTTGAATAGTTTTATATATGCCCAAATAATTTTAATGTTTACTAATTTGAGCAGATAGAAGCTAGAAACTTTGATGCGTAGTCATATAATAATTGAATTGGCAAATGGTAGCCTACATCACTCAAAATACACTTACTTGGACAAGTTTTGGGAATGGGGGTATTGTTCCTATACTCAACGTTTTCCAACTGATCATGCCACTTTCATTTCCTGTCCGGGGGAAGCTATAGATTGTTGGTGCTCTCTGGTGATGGGGTGATGAATCTCCCAAGGGTGGTTGCCAGAGGTAATTCAATTCACTATGTGGTCTTTGTGTTTTTGTATAAGTATTTATTCCCAGGTTTCTAATTTGTGGTAGTTGGTTTTTTATTGGTTTCAAAAGTTTTATGCTGGGTGTGATGTCATTTGAGATCTAGAAATGATGTGCTTCTACTGATCTGTCTAACTGTTTCTGGTGTAAACATCTCATATGTTCTTTTAATTTTGTTTCCATATTTCTTTTGGTTCTGCCAATGTATACTAGATCACACCTTTGTTCAAAATCACTAAAGTATTCCCTTTATCTGATTTGGTGTATATTACCATAATTTTTTTTTTTTTTAACGATTTTATGTTTTTTTTGTTTGTGGTATTGTAGTGTTTTTGAGGTTGGACAAAGATGATTATGTAACCAGAGTTAAACTACTACTTCAAAGCCCAAAATACATAAACATAGATGGAAACCCATTAAAGGCATGCATCAAGATTCTCCAAAACACAACACTAACAACAGCCAATAAACCATATATCAGAACAGATTTTCCCATTATACCCAGATTATATGTGCTACTAGAAATCTATAAAAATAAGGTATGCAGGTAATAAAATGAGACCCATGTGAACAACATAAACTCTCCTACATACAAACTAGCTACATGGCTGTCAGAAACCTTCAACTCTTTACCTACTTTCCAAAGTCTCAGCATAAAAAAAACTCTATAGAATTAACCTACCAAAGTTAAACATTGTACCTACAGAAATTATAGTATCATTTGATGTTGTTATATTGTTCTCTAGCATACCAACAGAAGAACTATTGTAACTCCTAGAGCATTGGTTAAAAAAACAACAGGATACCCAGCGCAAAAACAGAAGACTATGTAAAGCTAACTAAGCAATGCTTGGACAAAAACTACTTCTATTTCCAAGCAAAAAAATCTTCAAACAAACCACTGGATTAACCATGGGCAACCGTCTTATCACCATTCTTAGCAGAATTATACACGAGTCATTTTGAATGCTAAATAACAAAGCACTTCCCACAACTTTCGAAATCTACTATAGATACGTAGATGATATTTTTGCCATAGTTCCAATAAAATTTGCAGAAGATACCCTAAGATTGCTAAATTTACAAAAAAATCTATAAAATTCACTTTGAAAGAGAAGAAAATGGACAGTTACCTTATCTGGATATTAAAATCATTAGAAACCAAAATAAACTAACTTTCGGCATCTTCAGAAAACCTACCCACACAGAAAACTGCATAAAATAATAGCTACAATCTTATAGCACACAAACATACCATACTAAATACACAACCCACAGATTGCTACATCTACCTCTGGAAAATGAAGAATACAAAAAAAAAAAGAATACCAGCACATCGTACAACTAACCGTCAAAATGGCTACCAAAAATCTTAATAGATAAGAAGATTAAGAAATTTGAAAGATAGAAACATATTCAGGAAAAAACAACACTTCAAAATCCACAAGAACCACAAACATACAGAAAATTCACTTACCACCCCTGGTCACACCAAAAATTCCAAAAAATCTTCAAAAAGCAAAACATCACCTTAGCTCCTCAGAATCACCATAATATACAAAAACTGCTTTGCAACAAAACAAAAGATCCTATTCCTGCTGGAATACACCAAATAGATTGCAATGACTGTAATCTAGTATACATAGGCAGAACCAAAAGAAATCTGGAAAAAAGATTAAAAGAACATATGAGATGTTTATACCAGAAACAGTTTTACAAATCAGTAGTGGCACATCATTTCTTGACCTCAAATCACACCAGGCATAAAACTTTTGAAACTAATAAAAAACAACTACAAATTAGAAACCGGGGAGAAAATACTTACACAAAAACACAAAGACCACGTAATGAATTTTGAATTACTGGTGCCAACCTACTTTGGTAGATTCATCATCACATCATCAGAGAGCACCAGCAATCTACAGCTTCCCTGGACAGGAAATGAAAGCAGCATAATCATTTGGAAAATTGTTGAGGATGGGAACAATACCTCATTCCTGAAACGCATCCAAGCAAGTATTTTTTCAGTGATGTAGTGTTGCCATTTGCCAACTCACTTACTATATAATTTTAATATTGCTAAAAATATAGTGGTAAGGTGGAAGATATATAACTGTGTGGTCTTCAGAAATTGCAATCTAATCATTCACAAATTTAATCTCAATGTTTACCTCTAGATGGAATCTTGAGAACAAATGCACAGATGACATCATCCCAACCTTTTTTCACATCATCATGGATGTCTCAAACCACATCTCTTTCAAATAATACATACATACATATATGCATGCATTCATACATACAGGCGCGCGCATGCACAAACACACACACACATACACACCCACACACACCCACCCACACCTGCACACATGAATGCACGCACACAGGACAAGATAAGATGCCACACGAAACAAGTCAGGATATTGAAAATGCAGTGATTAACATAGTGAGTACTACTGAATTAAGTGGGAACATGAAGAAAGAATTTAAGAAACCAGTTCTAAAAACAGCAAGTACTCTTACAGATCCATTTGTCAACTTAAAATATAACTTAGATGAGAGAAGAGAGCAAAATAAAGTGTTAGAGAAAACTGTTAGCGAGGCGAAGGCAGATTTAGCAGAGTGCAGGAAGACAGACTTCAGACAGATGGCATCATCTGGTAGGAAAAGCCATGAAGTAGGAGGAACCAGCCTTAGCTGAACTTGAAGGGATGCGGCTCCTGCTGGGAACGATCAGAAGCTCTACTCAGAAGTTGCAAGGATTGATGAGAAGAAAAAAAAATATAATTGATTGTCAAATCGAAAACAAATCTTCCAGCTGATAGCATAAAGAATGTGATTAAATCTAAAATAAATACCACTGACATGAAAGTAGAAATTTGTTCACTAAAGTCACTTCAAGATGGCAGAGTTTTGATTAAGATGAAAAGTAAGGAGGAAATCTAGAAGGTTAATGCTACCATTAATGACAAGTGCTGCCAGCAGTTACAATCAAATATACCAAAACTTGGAACCCAAACCTAATTATTTAAACATTCTGGAGAAACTGACATTAGACAATGCCGAAGATGTTATTGTTGCTCAGAATCCGGAAATAAACTTGCATCCCAGAGATATAAAACCAAGATACATATTCAAGGGAGCAGGAGTGCCAGGCATTTAGTAATAGAAGTGAGCTCCCAAACTAGGAAACGTTTGTTAGAGGCAAAATTGAAAATAGGATGGCTCATGTGTTATGTAGTAGACTATATATAAGTAACTCCTTGCATGAAATATAGCCACTATGGGCACAGAGCCTGTGTATGCAGAGGGGAAGAAACTTGTCCTGTATGGACAGGTAACCATAACCTCAAAGAATGTCCAAGTAGAAATGGGAATGAAAACAAATGCATTAACTGTATAAATTACAACCAATTCAGCAAGCATGAACAAGTCTGCATAAACCATTCTGCACTAAATAAGAATTGCCTTAGCTATATAGCAGCAGTCAATAAGTATAAACAAAATATAGACCTCCAGAACAAACAATCATGATCAGAACACCTTAAGAAATATGTCTATAGCTTGCAGACAAGTCAATTTAAAGCATTTGAAAGCAGCAATTAATTGGTGGTATGCATAAAGTCAAGCATAAGCTTTGCCTTGCTAATTTTCAAGTGTAATCTTGGTTTCTAATGCATAAAACAGCTTCGACTTGACTTAAGTCTAGCGTTTGCTTTGGAGCCAACTAGCTGCCTAGCTTTGGCTTGAATTTTCCAGCAATGACTTGACTTTGAGTGCAAATCCAATGCATAAAACAAGCGAAAGCTTCACTTCTTGTAGCTTAATCTTGACTTTTTTCAAGTTACCTCAGTAGGTGACTTGATTTCGTACTAGAGAAGTGTTAAAGAGTTGTTTTATCCCACAAAATGGCAGAGTTCATGAATATCCGTCGAAGAAAAGTGTATCAAGTAAAGCGACAGTGTAGAGAATGTGTATATAAATCATTTTATAGATTCAATGAGGACAATGTCGAGTTAATTTCACATCATTTCTTGGGAGAAAACGCAGACACACGAGGAGGTGCACTGACATCGAAGCAAAGGATGCAAATATTTCTACATTTCATCGGCGACCCGTGATTTCAGACTGGTGTCGGAGAAGATGCTGGAGTTCATCAATCAACTGTAAGTAGAACCATCAATTACATGAGTGAAAGAATTTTTGAAAAAGCTAATCAGTGGATAAAATTTCCATCACGACTGCAAGAAGTTAATACTGCAAAGCAAGACTGGCAAAATAAATTTAATTTCCCAAGTGTAATAGGAGCAATAGATTGCACACATGTGCCAATTCTGAAGCCACGAGTACACGGCGACGAGTACATAAATAGAAAAACGTTTTGTTCTATTAATGTTCAAGCGACATGCAGTTCCGATGATGTGTTTACAAGTGTGGACGCAACGTGGCCTGCCAGTGTGCATTACAGCCGCATATTCAGAAATTCAAATATTTTTGAAAGATTGCGAGAACAAGACGGAACGGCGATACTGCTGGGCGACTCCTGGTATGGGATTGCTCCTTGGTTATTAACTCCATATAGAAACCCTGTGAATGCTGTGGAAGAATACTATAATCGTCAACATGCCCGAAGTAGAGTTACAATAGAGAGATGTTTCGGTCAATTAAAGAGACGATTACCTATATTGATGAACACCATCAGAATTCCTATGGAGAAAGTACCGCGTATTGTTGTATGTTGCTTTGTGTTGTATAATTTCGCAAAACAGCTGAGAGACGATGATGTAGAGGAAGAAGTTGATGATAACAATCAAAATGAAGAGGAATATGGAGAAGGGGAAGATAGGAATGAAAATGAAGATTGGAGACGACGTGGAATGCAAAGAAGAAACGAAATTTCACAGTTGTATGAACATGTTGCAAATGATTAAATTACATATTGTTATGAATATAAACTATACATTTCAAGTTTGATGGCAATCTTAAACTTTATACACACAAATGCAAATGGTTATGCAGCTCGAGTGAAATACAAATGTCATCTGTTGTTACAGGTTCTGAATAAAATTTGATCCCTGTACTTCTATTACTGGAAGCAAGCTCTGTTTGTTTAATATCTCCTCTTGCTGCATGCGTATCAGTTTTAGTTGTTCTAGGAGTACCAACCTTTGCAGTTCATGCGTAGTCAGGTGTTTTGTTTCTGGGGTCTCAGGTAATTTACATTTATTCGATTGTGTACCTGTTTCATTAGCAATCTTATTGGAATTTGGGGCAATGCTCTCATTATTTGTAGATTCAACTTCAACCTGTTTGGTAGCTGTTCTTGCAAACCTTCCTCACCCACAGCACATCCACCTAAACAGTAAACAGAACAAAAAACTAAATAAACTAGCCGCAAGGGAGTTAAAAGAACAACTTGGTTTATTTACTTAGTGGCATATACTTGTTTGGAGTTGATGACGCTGTAAGTATATCACATTACTTTCCTGGAAATGCATTGTCATCCAGCTGTGACCTGATTATTGCTAACAATGTTCTTCTGTCAGTACATACAAGGTCGTGTTTACAGGTTAAGCTGACCTCCATGTGATAGTAGCGTCACTAGGCCTCTGCTTTTTCAGAGCTGATCCAGTGTGAAATTTCTTCAGTAGCACAAGGATGATGTCAATTACCCTTGTGCTTTCAATAATTAACATCTTACATATAAATGCTGCGACTATTTTTGCTCATAAATAACTTCAAATCTCATGAAAATGTTACATTTCTTAGGAGAAATTATGAGCTAGTAAAACTAGCACCAGCAAACAAGAGCTATAGACAGTTACATTTTGTAACTATTCAAACCAGAGACGTCACAATGAAAACAAAAGTTTTCCAATAAAACGTATATAAATGGTAAACTCAGCAGCATCCATGTGCAATCTTTATGCAGAAATAAAGGCAAATAAAATCATCAATTTTAGTGCTGTTTACAGGAAAGTCATGTGTAAACCCCTTTGAAAAGCGTCTTTAAGTACCTAATAGAATTTATTATGAAGCAAAAAGTGCATTTGAAAAAGTTCCCTTTTCCTCCAAAGTAGTGCTATTTTGTTATGTACTTTAATATTCACTGTAATTTTCCAATATATTTATATTTTATAGCAGTTACATGTAACATGTATCACATTACAGAATACGTTTGAAATTGCACTTGATAGTACAAACCAAAGGATACTACAAACTTTTAAATTTTGCTCCTGAGATCTATTTTTATTCTTACCTGGAATCCTACTAATGGTTGGGTTGCTTTCTCCATCAAGAAGTTGAAGAAATTCTTCTTCCCACCTTTTTAACTTTATTTTTTGATTTTCCGTGGCTTTACGGTCAGTTTTTCTTTTTAGTTCAGTCTTCATGTTCTGAATCTTTTTCTGCACTTGCTGTGGAGTTACTTTTCTGCCTAAAGTTTCTTCCAGCTTGACGCAGATGGTTTGCAAAGCATTAATTTTTTCTTCTTTGATGCTCGGGATCTGAGATTTATTCAACAGTATTGGAAACTGCTTAAGAATTGCTACAAACGTATTCTGAATATTCACTTCATCTGCCATACTTGCCATTACACATATAACTTTAAGGTTAGGTATCGTATTTGCAAAACACTTCTGTGCAGTACATGAGTGGCAGCACTTGGCAGACGACAGCTGCGCGCGCAACATATTTCAAGCGTTTGCTGGGAAAACATCTAGCGAAAGCTTGATAGATTAACATTTTTTTTATGCATGAGTTGAACAAGCCAAAATTTAATCTTGTAGAGTAATCTTAAAGCTTTTGCTTTAACTTAAACTATAATCTTCAAGACAAAGCTTGGATTTTATACATTTGACCCAATAATCTGGATCAACTAATAGTAGAGCAAAATTTAGATTTATTAATTATACAAGAACCATATTTGTATAATAATAAAATAACTGGCATATTAGCAAGGCATAGACTTTTTGACTCTGGAAACGTCAAAAAGAGAGCAGTCATTGTAATAAGGAACAAACAAGTGGATGTTCCGCTAATAAAGCAGCTGTCAGAAGATGATATCGTAGTTGTATCAGCAATCAGAAGTTTATAGCTGCAAGTATCTACCTAGATATACCAAACCAATACTAGTAGCTATGGACAGTAACGCCAGGTCCAAGACATGGTATGATCTCTTGACTAATACATGAGGAAAAATACTGGAGGAATTTATTCTTAGCAATAATCTACATATTCTGAACAATAATAAATTAATGGATCACACACTAATGGCCTTGAAGACACCATGAACTACACGATGAACTCCTTCATGCAGAGGATAACGAGAATGAGGACAATGACCATCACAAAGAGACTAGAAGGGAGATATCCCAACCACCGAACACAATGAACGACAAGCCACTTATATGAAATAAAATCCATTCTACAGCACATGGACACAACTAAAGTGCCCGGAGAAAATGGAATTACAGTAAATATCTTCCTGCAAGTAATTAACCTTCTTCCCAAGCTGACAACAGCTATCTACAATGGATGTCTGAGGAAAGGTTGTTTTCCTCAAATATGGAAATATGCAACTATTATCCCAGTTATAAAGCTCAGCAAAGAAGAGAGTGATGATATCAAAAAATTTAGACCAATAAACCTGATCAGTATTCCTGCTAAAAGCTCCTAATAAACTGAATAATGTACCATATGTACTCTATCAACCTGCTTAACAAAGGGCAGTACAGACTTACTCCACAGACCAGTGCTATAGAGGCACTCATGGTGTTAAAAAGTTAAGTACAACAATCACTGAAAGATAAACAATCTGTCGCCTTAATCAATCTTGATGTAAAGGGGGCATTTGATGCTGCATGGTGGCCCAGCATCCTGATTTCTCTGAAAGTTCTTAACTGCCCTTCCAACCTGTACATTCTCTCCCAAAGCTATCTTTGTGTACAAGCAGCGCAACTTCATCAGCGAATATCATCAAAATAAAGAGAAACACAAGCAAAGGGTGCCCACAAGGATCCTGCATTGGACCAGTGTTTTGGAACATCAGTACAATACACCACTGAACTTAAAATATACTAAGCACAGGGAAGCGGATAATTTCATGATGATAATTAATGGAAAGAACATAGCTGAATTAGAGAACTATGCTAACCTGGAAATGCAAATGGTTACAAACTGGGCTAAATAAAACAAAATTACGTTCAATGACTAGAAATCAAAATTATACTAATACCCAGAAAAGAGTGGGAAGCTGAGTGAGGAATTAACATCTATATTAACAACAAGACCCTGGTTCAAACAGACAGCATGAAATATCTTGGCATTATGATAGATAAAAAACTCAACTTCAATGAACATATAGAGCATGTTACTCAAAAATGCACCAAATTAATTCATGCCTTAGCTCGATCGGCTAAGATCAACTGAGGTCTGAACCATGATGTACTAAAAGTCATATATAAAGTAGCTATACTACCCCTTATATCATACGGAGCACCTATATAGATAGAAACATTAAAACAGCCTTTCAATAAAGCAACAATCAAGAGAGTACAAAGATTGATTAATATAAAAATGGCAAATCTCATTTTTGCCATTTCTGTTATTGGGCCTCTAATTATATTTTAACAGCATAATCATAATCACTGCATACTACTTTTTGAGGTTGCTTGCTTAAAGTAGTTGTAATTTTCCCCTTAGTCACACTGCTGCTGGTCAGAGCTTCTCATTTTCTTGAATAATAGGAACCTCTGCTTACTTTCCTGTATTGCAATGTCTCCGCATTGTTTCAGTACTAGGCAAAGTGCAGCAAATGCACACAGGCAGTCACTATCACATAGAGTTTAATTACAGCTGTCTCTGCATAACAGGTATGCTATCATTGGTTTCAAGAGGAACACTATTGGAAAACATTAAATGAGGTTGCTGATGCAACTTACAACTTTCTGCAAGACAGTAGAAACTTCTGAATTGGGGTTGAGTCATCATGACTTTATTCTCAGATATTAATGATGTTTTGCACAAACTATACAGGGAAGAAAGGTCATTAAGGTTTGTCCGGAATTCCAAGATATTCTGAGGAATTTCTACACAGAGCAATAGTGCACGTCAGGGGGAGAGAAGGAAAGGAGGAAGGAAGCACAGAATGGATGTACCACTTCATATTTCTTCAAATATGTGACTTCATATTCATGGTTTAGGACTATGGGTTTTTGTTTTATTCATGGGAATATTGTCCTGGAAGAACCTACCTCTAAATTTATTGCATTTTCAAGTCTTTCTGTTTGCTTTTATTAAACTACTGATGTGGAAGCTTACATATAAAGCAATGGTTTCTACATTAAGCAACCATTTGTTTTTTCAGGTCAAGTGTTGGCATTTGCTCAGACCATTCACATAACTGCTACGTTTTTGTCACCTATTACAGCTGGAGTGCTTCTTGAAGAAAGTGTAAGTATTTTTTACTCATATGTATTTCAATTTAATTTAGTCCAAAACCTTAAACTTTAGTCACTATTCTTGGCTCTAGTATTGTCCTTACACCTTATGCTGAAAGGAAACATACTTTTGCAACTGTTATTTGAAAGAAGATTATCTGTGAATTAGCATACAGTATATAAGGAATTATGAATACTTCACACTTTCACTCATAAGCAAATTATTAAATTCCAATGAGTTAATATTGTTTTCAAGGGACTGCACATTAAGAATAAATATTTAATGCATATTTCATGCTTACTTAAAGTACAGTTGTAGATCCAAACTTTTTATTTCTTAAAACTTACAAATTTATGTTTTTTTGTTAACACTGCTTTGTAGAATTAAAGCTCTCTCTTGCAGCACCAAAATATGGTGACAAAGGAGAAGATAGAAGAAGCTGGCTGAGGAATTTGAATCGGAATATATATTATTTTAAGTGCCATTATTAGGTGTTCCATTGTGTTTATGACATATTCCATCAATTTGAGAGCAACATTTCATTTGAAATAATGATTAACCCAGTGTCTTTCAGGATTGCTTTTAGCTTCAGTTTTGGTTTTGTTTGTTCAAAATCACTGATTTTCTATTAATTTCCATTATTACAAAAGTGATTCAATGGTTTCATTTTTACAGATATTTTTATGTACAATTGTACAGACAGCTATTAGTATCATTTTAGTTCCTGTTATTGTGAGTTTTCTTCTCTTTTATCTTTCTTTTTTTGACATATAAGCACCTTCCTATATTTTATTAATTTTTTTACTTTTGCAGTACATGCACTAAGGAGTAGAAGAGGTGTGGCTATGACCCCATATAAAATGTTCTTTCCCATTTATTTTGATAACCTGTTAACAATGGATTTCTTCAAAAATTAGAAAATATATATATTTATAGGATGCAACTTTCCTATGTTCTCCTATAAGAAGTATAAGAGGGCATAAGCCTATTTTAAAATTGTACTTTCAGCCAATCTGACGATGTAAATTTGAGTAAAATACACTTGGCATGAAACTTAAAAACTTACACAAGAAATATTTAAGTAGGGTCTCTTAAGCAATAAAATAGGGACCACTAAATATTTTGGATGTTTTAATTTTGTATTTTATTCTGTACAATACTTGCACTTGTTTTTTCACTGTTTTTACAGTTATTTCAATTCTGAAAGTCTATAGCACATTTTAGTAAGTTTACAACAACCCATATAACCTTCATAATTATGCTGTTTCTGACATCCATTTTTATGTGTTTAAGAGGTTTTGTCAAAAGAAAATGCATTATTGGCATCATGCTCTTAGTGCTTCTTCTATGAATTGAACACCATCTGGAAGTTCTTTGTCCTGTTTCTTCAGCAACTTCTGTGATATTGCTTGGATTTTCATCATCCATATTTCAATTTTATTTTCATCTTGGAGAACAAAAGCAAGTCATATGAGGCTACATTCAGTGAACTTGGTGGATAAGTGTCATTTTGTTTTTTGTCTGGAAATCTTCCACAGTGAAAGCTGTATCAGCTTTACATTTTCACCATGGAGAAACCAACTGCCCATGCACCACATTTTTAGATGTTTCTTCTCTTGTTCTCCCTCAGTCATTTCAAGACCTTACAATAATTTTTCTGCAGTCATCACTGTCATACCAGTAAGGACAAACTATTGTCAATAATTCCTTCATGCAGTGACATTCTTGAGCCATCCGGAACATATGTCATCAACCATCTTTAAAGTGCTTAAACCACTCTTAAGCCAAATACCCACTCTAACTTTTCACACATTTCTTAAATTTTACCATATTTTGTAAATGTACTGTTCCCTTTGATCTGTCATCAAGAAATCATAGTGTAAGCAACATACAACAATGAACAAAGGCTTGCAAATTCTAAGTGCAACCACTGGGAATGAAGTCACTGATGTCAGAGGTGTTTGAAGTGTTGCCTAGCACCATTTTCTTTTATTACTGCGTGGTTCTGCCTCAAATGATTTTTAGGAACTTTAGGGTAGCATCTTATCTTATTATATATAAATAGATAAATTTTATTTTTATTATTCTGGATAAGAGCATTAAATGATAGTGGAAACTTATGTAATTAAATAAGTTAGTGTGTTTTAAATGATAAAACAAGAAAGTTGTTTCTTATTAATGCTTAAAATTGCAGCAAAGCTTGGAACAGTGGCATCAAGTATTCTGGATAGCAGCTGCTATTAGGTGTGCCACATACGTGTTCTTCCAAATATTTGGTACAGCAGAAATACAAGCTTGGAACTACCCTAAGCAGAAATTCCCAATTGATGTAATTCAACCTTTGCAGCCAGTTAAGGAGAAGGAAGAGACATGTGCATTTAATGGTGAAACAGCCAAAGGCTGAAAAATCACTGTCAATCTCTGAATTATTTATTTTAATCCTATTGTATTTATAATGACATTTAGTGTGAGATATCAACAGAGGTGTTAAAGGGAAAGCTAAGCTCTATAGTGAGTGCCTTAACTTGGAAGGAAAATGTTTATTTTTTAACAAAATAAATTACTTACAGGGAAATAGTGTTTTCATTTTTGCTGCAGTTAAGCTGTGGGTTATTGTTCACTGTATGAATGTTGTGTTGCAAAATTTGCAAATGTTTTAAGGCATGCACTTTTTCAAGATTGATGTATCTGCTTTAAAATGAAACTCAAATATAGTTTATGTATATATTTCATATTCTTTTTGTTTATAGCTCTGATATATGTACTTTACTTGTTTGTTAGCTTCATTTCTCTTCTGTCATTGTATTTGTAATTCTCTTAGGCACTTGCTTTCATTCCCCTCAGGCTTTCCCAACTTGTAATCTCTTGGCATTATCATACTGAAATAGCTTTGCATTGCATTTTGCTTTTTAATTATGCCAATAAAGGCATATCTGATATTCTGAACATTAAACTTAAAGTGATTAATTTTCCATATTAGCACCAAAGCAATAACTGTGTATTGCAATATTAAAAAGTGATTACGTAATATGATCTGAAATTCTGAGCAATATTGTCCATATTACAAATTTTTATAATGAGCACAAGTTACATAGATCCACCCAAAAGTTAATAGTCTGTAAACATAGAAATAATTGGAAATGCTGACCAGGACAGTTAGGAATACCTCCAAGGAATAAGGTTTTGTGTTTATGTCTGAGCTAAGGATTTAATTGGAAATTGGAGCCAGAAGGAAATAGTTGTTGTAGTTTGTGTCAAAATGAATGCATGATTGTAATCTTTCCTGCAGTGCCTCAGAAATAAAAGCTAATATAAAAATTAAAAAAGTATAGATACATATTAAGTATGCAAGTGAGTTCTGTTGTTGGTTCCTATAATGTCCTTTTCATGTCATGAAACATTAATAGCTGGCAGGTAAAAGTAGAAGAGAAACAATGGGTTCAAGGAAAGCAGATTTTTCTATATCCTGAATTTGTCATAATGTATGTAGACTAAGTAAGATCATAAGGCCAGATTGTTCTTAAAAAAACCACAGGTAATGCTATCTGTCCTGGGCAGGATTAAAAGAGACCATAGCAATCACAATTTTATTGTATGGATACCTAATGGGTTTCTATTACTCTGATTTAATACATATTATGCATATTCAATTGTTTGACCTCTGACCGTCTCTTACTATTTCTCTCTCCCATCTTTTTCTCTACCTTTTGCTTTCTCACTCTCACCCTCTCTTTCATCCCTCTTGCTGTTATTATCACTGTATAGAAAATTTTTCTAGCTTAGTAATCTAACTGGTGCATTCCTTTATATTTTTAAGTGAAAGGTTTTATACTTTGTGACTAGTATGATATTCATTGTTATGCTTATGTTTATCGATGTACTTTAGAGTGTGACTTTCATCATATTATACAACTTCACATCTCAGGTTGTTTGGTGAGGTTAGTAACTAGTACAGTGCTCTTGAAAATTGTGATAACAGAGATAGTTTCTGTGTCTTCATAAGCTGTTGAAAGTGAAAGTAAGAAATTAAATAATAAAGAACTTAACTGTGTTTATAGTACAAGACAAATGAATGTAGTATTATGTTAGTGGGATGCAAAGACTATCTCAGGTACATTCCTTTGCATTTAGGAATGCAACACTAGCATTTTAGGGAAGCACAGTCCTCTTGGTTCATAGAAATTTTACTTAAGAAAGTGCAATTGAAATCTCTTATGCAAAACGTTTAAGGTTCTTGAACATAATGATATGCTGTATACTATAATTTGTAATGCTATGACAGTTAAAAATCCAAAAAGTGTCTCCTGAATGTCTCTTTGGAAATTATTTTCTCTAAAATATATACCTGAATAACAACTTGTATAGATCAACAATTGTTAGCCCTTAAACAAAAACAAAACTTATTGAGAGATAACATTGTCTGAATTCTAGAAAGCTTAAAGGATGTTTTATTATGGATCATTATCTGATCTACAAGATGGAAGAACCTGAAATCACTTATTTACTCAATCTGGATCAGGATCTCAGAAAAGCATTCTGACAACACCACAAAGATGTGTAACCATTTTCTTTTAAAACTGGTGCATGGAGCAGTGTAATGATAAACAGCCTGAAATGTGATTCTGAGATTCCTGATTTAGGCCAATATTAACTTATAATATAGAAATGAGCAGTATAAAATGAAGTGCTTATATATTTTTAAACTGTTTGTTGAGTCCTAAATACATGATAATTGTCAAAGAAGCAGTCACTATGCAAAGCAGAGACACAAATTAAGAATGTCAATGTAGTTTACCCACATTTTATAAACTACTGTTAATAATGGCAATTGTTCTTTGTCGAAAAAGTTTTTGTTCAATTTTTATTCATTTGTTTTTTATAAATTACCAGAGTATAATTGTTCCTCTAAAACTGTTGGTACTTATTTGTATTAATTTGGTATATGGTTATAGTCTTGTTCCACATTCCTTTATTTTACAGTACTTATAAATATATATGTGTGAAGTCTGACATTTATTTGTAAGCTGACCAATTGAACATAGTGACATAATCATAATTATATCAAGCTTAAGAAATTGCCTTAGTAATGTATTTGGAGTATGAAACCTCTATCAGTTATAGATGTTGGATAAAGTGTTGCTATAATCCTAACTTACTGAGTAGGTTGAGCTGATGTATCTCTTCTTTTTATGCACTCTTTATCATAATAGAAATTGATGAAGAGAATATGATTTTTCTACTTGAATGTAACAACACAGTATATTTTATCAGTCCTTTAATGTTATAGCAACAGTTATACAGAAATAGTTTTCATCTACTATAATACCGTGTCCTTGACATGGAATAAAGCACAATCTTTACATTAAATGTTTTTTCATTTATTTTCCTTTGCCGAAATCCTTAATCCCAGCTGAGGTGATTTTAAGTGTGCCTAAAAGTGACAGCCTCATGTCAGTAGATTTACTCTAATGTAAAAGAACTCCTGCTGGATGAAATTCTGGCCCATTGGCAATGGCTATAGACAAGATGCAGAACCTCTTCATCATTAAATACATTATTATTACTTATTCATGATAAAAATGCATTGCACCAATCAGAGGTAGATTGATAGTTGTAGATTTGAACTTAGAAAATAAGTGCTCTCATAATGGGCCACCATATGTGATAAGAGGATGTGTACAGATTATGAAAAAATAAATAAATAAAGGAAGAATACCCCATTTTCAAAATCATGGTATGACAGTGCTATGGTGCCTGGTAAGAAATTACTATGGACCAGAATCCATCCTTATCAAAGGAATTCTGTTTTTTAACAGATTAGTGCAAAACAGACATGACCAAAACCTATGCTGTGATGCCCTATCTAAACTCTGGAACACTTATCGGGGTGTTTTAGTACCCCAGCATTTTAAAGAGCTATCATTAGATGGTGATAAACTCTAATTAATGTTCTTGGGGTACAGGTACCTTCATTTAAGACTTTTTTGTTATGTAGCATGATGGCTGCTTTGTTGTTCCGGGTAAGCAAGAATGTTAGAAATGTTATATTATTGTAGTCTATGGGGTAATACGGTAACCCAGTATGTGTTTATGTATGTTCTTTTTTCCCCACTGTAAGGGAAGGTAATTTTCATGCATAACACTTTAGTGGAAACGATAATGAAAGGCTTTAGTCTTATGGTTATGGGAACAATGCAGCAAAACAAGGAGGAGATTTCTGCCTCATTTCTTCCTAGTACAAACAAGGTAGTAGTAAGGTCTGAATTTGTGTTTCAGCATAGAAGACACTGGGTTCATATTGTCCGAAGAAAGGCAAAAGTCCAATCCCACTTTCAAATATGCGCTGTAACTAGACGGTCAAGTCAGCTTTCAGTCTCGCTCATTTCTTGCTGGTGATTAGCGTGCCTCTTGCAGCCAGCAGAAGCAGCTTAATGCAAAGCTGGCACGAGAGAGGTTGTCCAACGAGCATACGGAAGGCTCGATTCTCACAACACTCATAAGTCTCGTTAATAGCAAGACTGCAGTGTAATACGTGGAAACTCACATAATCAGTCCTACAAGTTATATTACTTCATCTGTTTAAATGGTTTAAGATTTAAATGACCTACCAGGATAAAGATTATATTTAAATAACCACACTAGGGAAAGGGTCAAAAATGAAATGTGGTATCACAGAATCTGTTAAGGTCTTCTATGGGGCTGTGGTGAAGATCATTGGGGGTGTTACATTGTGTCCACTGTTACTGTATTAGTGATGCTAGATGTTCTGTAAAGTCTTGTTTGGCTGTATGCTTGTTGAGCGGAATTGTTGTGTCAAACAGTGACAATGGCCTCTTGTGCTTACTGATATCGGTATTGTACTATCCCAGGTGCAAGATCAGGGGATTGTAGTGCCTCTCGCATTGTTTGCACATGTTGAATGCCAACCGTTTGATAAATTACTCAACTGTGTGCATTTTAAGATTTGTGTGGAAAATGTCTACTGGTGCGCTTCTTGACACCTTACTGATGATTCTCAAGATTCTGTTTCGCAGTACCTGTAGATTTTTTATGTGAGATTTTGTCTCTCGGCGGGCGCAGCTTTTGCCATGACTGGTCTAATTAGTGTTTTGTACAGTGTTAGCCCTAATTTTGTGCTTATTGGTGTGTCACGTTTTAACAATGTGTAGAGACTGTGAAGTTGGTAGTTAGCTTTGTGTCATATGTTTCACAAGGGTGGTAAAGGTGAGTTGACTATCTAGTGTTTCTTCTAGGTATTTGGCACTGTTTGTCCACTGAATATCTTTATTAAACAGACTGAGTGGTTCTAGCGGGACCCAGAGTGATGTTCTCTGGGTAAACAGAACCAAATGCGATTTTGTTGCATTAATCTTTACTCTCCATTTCTGGAGCCATGGTTCGAAGTCATCTAACTTGGTCTGTAGCATTTTTGCTGTCACCTGTCGTTTCCACGATAGGGAAGTTATGGCAGTATCATCCACATATATTGACATTTGCCTGTTTGGTGTTTTTGGAATGTTGTTTATATACAAATTAAATAGAACAGGCCCAAGGAGACTTCTTTGTGGAACCCCCGCTCATATTTCTCTCCTTGTTGAGCAAGCGTTATTTAGATTACTTCAGATGTTCGCCTTTTCAGGTAGTGTTAAAGTCACCAGCTGCTATGACTTGGTTGCCAAGGCTGAGCCTGTATCTAAATCTTGCTGCAGCAGTCAGCCCGGGGGATTATATACACCAACAATTACTAGTTGGTGTTCTTGTATGCAGATTGACACCACTGTGGCTTCCATATGTCATAAATTAGTTTTGTGCTTTTGGTAATGGTTAATGCTATTGTGAACAAGAATCGCTGTTCCGCCTTCTGTGCGACTGTTGGACCTGTCAGAGCGATACACCCGGTAGCCTGGTACTGAAAATTTAGCTTTGTTAGGAAAGTTTCGCATAGCAGTACTAGTCGTATAGAATTCATTGATAGATGGTGCTTTAATTCAGGTAGTTTAGACTACGATGCTTCCTACAGTTCCAGAAGAGTATTTTATTACTGTCCTGTGTCTGGGTATTCATTTTTAGTGATTTTGTCTTATGGTGTGTTGTACTGTTGTGTCTCCGTCCTTTAGTTGACAAAATCTGTACGTGCGAACTGTGAGACTACATGGAGATAGCTAGCCACAATCTTCTCTGGAGGTCCTAACAACTCAAAAATTTTTGAAGAAGAATTGGGAATGGCTAACCATCATTAAATAACCTGCTTGTGGGTCTCCACAGCCAAGGCGGGACAATAATTACTGAGAGGTGGGGTCTAAATTTAGAATGGGCTCTGAGGTTTTGGGGTCGAGACGGATGGAGGATTGAATGGATTTGTGTTTAGGTTGTGATCCGGGTAGTGGTTTAGGTTGGGATGGACGTCCAGCACTGCAGTATGAGCGCGCACATGTGCATGTGTGGGTGCGGTGGGTGGGTGTGGTTTTTTTTGCGCTTGCAGTAGTTCTGTGTGGGTCTAGTACATCAGGTATCGCCATATATCCTTCTTTACAAAAACAGTTAAATGGTATAAAAAAGTATTTTTGCACCAGCTGGATATCACCATATGCAATTGTTTAGTAATTTGGAGAACTCTAAACCCACGCAAGACGATCACCTGGACTTCCGCATATCAATAACTCTTAGCCTAATTGAGCACTATAACATTCAGAGACCTCTTCATACAGGGGATAAGAAATCTACAATCTCCCCTTAGACATGAAGCAAAACACTTTACTAAAAGGATACCACCAACAGTAAAAAAAATTGCTTCCATTTCGAAGATGTTTGTTGTGCCGCAAAAAAGGAGTTCTTGAAGTGACTAACATGATATGCCATGAATGTGGAGATGTGCCCTTATGTGTCTATCCATGCTTTGAGATGTACCATTCAAAAAGGAACCTTTGAAGGCAATACTATATTTATTCTAGAATTTATTTAAATTTATTATAAAAGACAAAATTAAAATAATTATGGTTAAAGAAGCATTAAATGCATGCATGCACAGGACATCATATGATGTCCATATCGGTTCTCCTGAATTTTAAAATTGATGTCATATGACGTCCATATCCGCAAAAAGGTTAAGTATCACTCCACCAAGCATATGGCAGTATCACAAGGGGGATGATAAATGAGTATCCCCAAGGGAGGAAATTACTCCAGTGAACATGCAAATATGGTACATTTGGAAGCTTGAGGATAGTTAGTTACCTTTTAAACATTTTATATGTCTTATACCTAAATTTTATCTTACATCCTAAAAGTTGTACACAGTTAAACAGTGACAAAGTGTTGGCAATCCATAAAGAAATTGTTCTAATTAGGTGGGGAAAAAACAGTATATTATGGAATAAACATGGAAATTCCATTCTAATGCCAACATCTAGTCATCTGTGACATCAGGAGTTCAAAACAATAAGCAAATAAGAATCTAAATTGTTTACCTGTTTTTCATTCCATTAGACTTAATCTTGACATAACACTGTTTAATTTATCATGAGATTAACTTAATGATAAAGAAAACAAAAATAAATTTTTCTGAAAATAAAAATTATTTAACTGATATTATACCATATTCTAAAAAATGAATATTCATGATATATAAACAGAGTGTAAGCCATATGGTCATGAACTACAACTGGACATAACTGTTTTTATACCACCCTCTGCCATGAATAGAAAAAATATGGTTTTTCTTAACCTGGTGGAACTTATTATGGATTCAGGTCTGCAAGAACTACCTAAGTTCCAGCTTATCTAGAAAGGTAAGTACCTACATAGTAAAAACTTATCTTAGAACAAATTTCATGAGTCAGTTGTATTTTACCAGTATATTTTAAGTACTGCTATGTATGCAGCTGACAGTGATTTGAGTAAGTGACTCATATGATTCCTTTAGAGCTTCATAAAATCGCTTCATCTAGTTGCACAAAATTTGGACAAAATTAATGTTCATATAATTTTCTCCCCTCATTTGTGTAAATAACCATCTAGACAGGCTGTTTTAAATAAGACTGCTTCTTTAAGGTGAATAACATATAAAAATGTGAATGTTCTTATTTCTTTTGTGATACTGTTTGGTTTACCAGGATTTGGGACAGAACTGGTTATTACATTAGATGTTATGGGAATAAAATCAAATATGTATGAACATGCACTTCCGTTCTCTCTTATTACTTGCACTTTATACTTGTAGATAAGTCTGCTAGCTCTGTTGAATGTAGGCTTGGCTAAAATTGGCTTTCCATGAATGCAGTATAGGATAAACAGGCAATGTACTGTGGCGCTTACTATTGCACCAGCAGGCTTATGGGTGAATGTAAAATTATAAATAAAACATACTCAAGGCAAACAAACATAAAGAAATATTTTAGATTTTTTTACTTATGTTTTGTCATGGCAAAATACCTCTTGTGTTTAATGTGATCTGTATGGGTTTATGGCTCTGCAGTGTGATTAGCATTGAAGAAGACTGTGTCTAAGAACAGGATGGGGTAGTAGCCCACTGCTCCTGGCAGACTTTCCAAAGTTCTTCAATTGTGGCTGCATGCCAATTTTTCTTTCAGTCTTTCTATTTTGTCAATCTAATGTCAGATCTGAAATAATGCATTATTTCTCTGAATCTGTCATGAGCCATTACTGACTTCAAAAAATTAATTCCCCACTTAAATGACCACAATTTCTAAGTTCTAAGCCCTTAATTACTCTAGCTTTACAGACATACAATATAAGCATAAAAGCTCCCAGTTCTCCAACCTTCATTTAACCGCAATGCTTGATATGCCTCCGCCTTCATACATTTTACAACATATTTCAAAAGTGTATCCGTTATCATAAGGCACCAAGCACTGTAGCAGGTGTTATTCACATTTCATTTTGCATGTGGAGAGGGATAAGCGATGGTCTTTGAATACATTCTGATGTGCATATCTGTCAGTTGAACCTCACCTACAACTCCAACTTTCCAGGTTGTTTCATCTAAAGATACAATGACTATACCTGAAGAAAACTGGAGCAGTTCACAACCTAGATCTTTCCTTCATCAACATTGTCCTTGCCCTTGCCCACGGCCATATTTACCCTAGCCTGTCCAGGAGTGGTTCCTATAAAATTCAAAAGTTATATATCAATAATAAGTAGCATTAGAATACATATTGTTGTATTAGAGCAAATAATACACATTTATAAATACAATGTTAGGCCTACAGCAACCCGAGAAAACACCAACATTTACATTAAATTGTAATTGAAATGCATGTCTATATATACAATAACATTAAAGGAAAATGCAAACGTGTATACCTTCACCATCATTATTCAGTGAATCAACTGGTGTGACATATGCAGATGAAGAATTGTTGTTGCAGTTTGCTCTCAGATGAAAACTACAGTTTAATAAGTTTAAAAAGCATACAAATAGAATTTTAATATGTGGCAATTTTAACATAGATTTTAAACAAAATAGCACAATATTACAAAAAATAAAAAACCTACTTAGTACATATAACCTTTAAAACGTTATTGAAAGTCAGTTGTGCTGCTGTTGTCACCATCACCTTCTTTGATCACCCACATATCAATACATCATTTTTGTTCTCCTCTCCCCCACAATCCTACCCACCACATGAATTTCTGTACAAATTTAAAAAAAAGAGGGGACTTAATCAGCTGGTGTCCCTTAGTTTGTTCAAAATATATGGCAAAATTTTAAAATTTCATTAAATAATTAAGTTAGATCTTCTTTTTATATAGCTGATATGCTAAATTCCAAAATTAAGTTCTGAAAAATGGGGGTTGTCTTGCATTTAAGGTCGACTTGTATTCAGATAAATGCGGTACTTTAACATTTATGTATTATCACTTAATTTAAATTTCTGTATTTGTTTCGTGTTTGATTTTTATATAATAACTAACCTGACAGGAAGTGGTACAAAGTGAAGTGGTAACTTTAGAAATTAACATTGCGTCGAACATAACACTTTAAAACTTCACTTGTTTTTACTTACATAGTACATATGTTTCACAGAGCTTTACTGCATTCTCGAAGGTAGTTGAATGCAGACAAGTTCTGTGAAACATGTGTACTATGTAAATAAAAATAAGTGAAGTGTTAAAAGTGTCAAGTTCGACTCAATGTTAATTTCTAAAGTTCAATTTTTATGTTACACAAAAGATGTGTACTATATGTAATATATTGTGTATGCTGCTATAATTGGAGTGATGCTCTGTAGCAGCATATTGAATTAAAATAAATAAATTAACATAACTGTATAATGAGCTTGTTCAATCGGGAAGTGTGTAGATATCTAGGGCATACATTGCATCTAAGCTTTTCAGTCCTTAGTTTTATAAGCACTTCTTTTATATATGGATTTAAACATATTCTGTGGAATTGTCCAAGCTTATCTTTAAAAGTCACATTTTTAATTATACATCTCAAAGTATGGCACTTTATATATTTTAAATTCTACACATATACTTCTTAATTTATAATACCAAACAAACACCACTGGCCCCAAACTTATGCTCAGCTTTTCACTTGTCTTATTTATTGTATGTTAGCTTACTGAACATTTTACACTGTATATGTCTAAATATATGATAATCTGTATTGATCATCCGCTTTATTGCAGCTGTTTCAGCATGGGTAATACATAGACATATATTTCTTAAAACACTTCAAATCAAAATAGTTTCCTTGCATATTTCCCTTCTATGGCGTATCATTTCCATAACATATGCAACTTTCTCTCTGATGAAGGAATCCTTCAAGGGAAGTATTTTCCAATTAGTTTGAGGATAGCTGAAATTTTCCTCTGCCTGCATGTATGGGCCACTGAATTTGGTAATATGGAATTTGGCTTTAAGGTATTGATATGCAGAAATCCAGATATATTTTTATTTAGTATGGGTTTAGAGAATTTGAAATTAGAGGGTAGTTATACTGTGTATAACTATTGTATCACTACTAATAACAACTGTGAATATCTGGTCATTCTGCTAAATTGGCTTAATTTTCATCTTTTATTGTTTAGAAACTTGCCAAGTTGCTGTAACTTTGAAAATAATGATGCTACTGCAGCAGCATGTGGTATGAGAATGCAGAGTTAAAATGGCAGAATTATAGCTCAGTAGAAAAATTAAGATACACAAAACTACAAACCACTATTTGAATATTTTTTTGATATTTTGCAAATATCTTTGTGTTTGCTTGATAAACAGAGGTATATGGAAAAGCTAAAAAGAAAATAGTGCAGTAAGGCAACATATCTATTACTCTGATATAGCTAGGTCCTTCTGGTGTCCCTTAAACCTTCACCTCCAACACATGTCTCCCTATTTTCCCTTCAAGTTAAGACTGGTTCACATCAACTGAGAATGAGAATAACAAAGTTAAAGTACATACATTTCAATTGGAGCATTGACAATTGACAGAAGCCTTCTTGGTCCCTGAAAACAGGAAGCAAGTTTAAATTTCTTTTTCTCATTCCCGGGCATGACATATTAGATCCATATTGTGCATAATAGACTCTTCACTGTGGAGATTGTTCTAAGTGGCTATGATAAGAAACAGCCAGCAGAGCTCAGTTTAGTTGCAATTCTTTTAGATGATGCTGGCTAACCCGCATTATGTTGACTGAATTATAGGCAGATGAAAAAATATCATTGGTCAGTTAAAAAAAGAAAAGAAAGAAAGAAAAAACAAAGTTTTAATTTGCAAAATTGATAGAAGAAGAAGAGAAAGAAGAAGCGCATTCCATTCTCATTACCAGAGAGTTGTGAACCAAAATTTGTGTCCTGCCTGGCTTTCTGCTTGAGTAACTGTTCTTGGGTTATCGTGAAGTAGCCTTATTAAAGGGATCCAGCATTCAAAGCTGTGTGTCATACTTTTTCTGTTGCATTGTTTTTTTCTGGAGAGATTTTTACCTACCTTGTGTAGGAGTTTCCTTCTTTGTATCATTGTTTTGAACACTGAATATAATCTTACTCTAGCTTTTACACATAAATCTCTTCCTCTGTATTTTTTCTTTAAAGCAATTTTTACTTATGCAAAATCATTTGACAATTTTCCGACTCCCCATATTTATTATCTGCAGTTTCCTCTTCTATTTTTTTCCCTCCTCCTGCTCTGCTTGACATTAGTTTTATTTTTATATGATTATGTAAATTTTCGTAAAAACAACATTATTACTGCCAAGAGCTGAGTACCTGGATACAGTGATATTAAATATCTTTCATCAGGAAGAGAAGAAAAAATGTAAATAAATTTTAGCTAGCATTTTTAAATTAATATGAAAATGTAGCTTAATGGCTATTTGGAGGATATGGGTTGTCCAATCATTAAGATGGTGTTTTAAACTGAACAATTAAAATGATTTCCTCTTCTTTTTTGTCTACATTTTTTTTTAACTTATGTGTTCTATAATGCAATTTGTCATTTTATACAACAGTGATTTTCAAATTGGTGGGTCTGAGGCAAGATTCTTCCCACACTTATTTAAGCATAGCAACTGCACAATGAAAATGCTGAAAGGATTGCCCTGTACTGGTGATCTGTTCCAGATAAAATATGGATGACTGTGCCTCAGAGCCATGCTTAAATGGAACCATCTGTAAAGATGAGATAGGAGGATTTCAGTGTGAATGCCTGCCAGGATGGACTGGGACACGATGTGAATCTGATGTTGGTACATGTGAAAATCAACCCTGTCAAAATAATGCAAACTGCATTAATCTCTTCCAGGATTTCTTTTGTGTGTAAGTCAAGATTCAAGTAATCATGTGTTTAAATCATCAGATTAGGCTGTATAACCTATTATAGAATCCTAATAGTGGAAATTCATGATCAGCATCAAGTTGTGGCTGAAACTGTTAATAGCTTCTGAAAGGCATCACTAGTTATTTGTAATTAAAGTAATAGATGCTGAGTGCATTTATAGTTTCAATAGGTGATTTGTGTGTCTAAGGATACATTAACAAAATCACTATACAAACCATCAAGAAATCTTTCTTTTAATGACCAGCTTAGCCTGAGTCATTCCATCAAACTAGACAAACTCCTGACATCAGTTTTAAATTTTTTTGTAAGTTCTTATAAATGTTTTGTAGGTGTATTTAACATAACCCTGTACTTTTGATTTGGCTAAACCTCATTATTTTGGAATTTTTCAACATCAGAATTTTGGAAAGAGCATACACACTCTTGTGTACAAATGTTCATTGCTAACAATATATTTGTCATATGTAGTGAGACAAATGTATTTTAAAGGTTAAAAGTTGTGTTTTCAGGCTGTACACTTACATTTTCTTAAAACATCTACTCATAAACATCACATTACTGTTATTAAAGAAACAGTTTTTTTCATGTAGTTTCTATCAATTTAATTATAATTTTGAAATACCAGCATAATCTCCATTTAATTATCCTTTCAAATACAGAATTTTAGAGACCAGCAGTAATAAATTATGGTGCAAAGCATTTCTAAATAAATGCACACATAAGCTACCCTGCAATTTAGCTTAACTGTGGTCAGCTTAGTGCTCGACTCAGTTTATGTTTATAAGAATTAAATAGATCATCTGGCACAACACTTTGGTAACACCAATATTTCCCTGGAAGATGCATTGTATACTAAACCTTACTATAAGAATGTTGTACATATAAATGATAGTCACAATATAGTACTAGAAACCAAAATAATTGCTACAGAGATAATGTTAGTAAGAAAACCACAGAGAAGGATTCCCTAATAATGAGTAAACTTTTGTACAATAAGTTGCCAAAGGAATTAAATCCATAAGAGGAAATGTATTTAAAAAAAAAGTTAAAAACCTTTTTAATAAAAAGAAATGCCTATATAGAATATATATATATGGACTTTAAATAGACTGTAATTATGGGTTTACTTTATTTCTGACAAGGCTTGAAACTTGTAAAAGTCTATGAGCTAATAAAGATCATTATTACTATTATTATTATTATTATTGTTATTGTTATTGTTATTGCTGGTGCTGCTGCTGTTGTTGCTATTATTATTATTATTATTATTATTATTATTATTATTATTATTATTATTATTATTATTATTGTTGTTGTTGCTATTATTATTATTATTATTACTATTATTATGATTATTATTATTATTATTATTATTATTATTATTATTATTTTACACAACTTAAATGCAGAGTATATACCTACTTCAAATTAAAAGTATCATGGATATATGAATTACAAGTTACTAGGTAATAGTTTTGAAGTCATGAGCATTACAAGGTCATTGAAATAACATTTTTTTTGAGGCCAGTTCACGTACTATTTAAAATATTGCTAAGTATAACATTTCAAAATATCAACATGTTTATTTATGGAAATGACTATGTAAATAAAGTATTTCACCTAGAAATTAATATAGTCATGTATACATATGCTCAATCTATAGAGGTAGTTGTTCACAAAATAATTTCATCATAATTTAGGAAAGGTTCAACCATTTGTGGATTTTAAGTTTTCTGGCAGTTTAATGTAAATTAATATTCTGCAATTATATAGGCCTTTGTTAGCTGATGATTTGTTCATGGAATTTCTGTAATATATATTAGACCTTCGAGTCCTATATATTCAATTGTCTTCATTTAATGGAGTTAATGTATTTTTTTTCTTTAGTGAATAGAATCCTGTAATCCTGTTATTATCACGCTAATGAGAAGGTTAACATGTGGGCATCAAAGACTGCAATAAGATTACAGTATTCAGTGACACAGAAGGCAACGTTGTCAAGTTTTCTCCAAGTAAACTTGCGTTACACACTTGGACATTTATTTCTTAGAGTACTAGGTGAATAATAAATTAGCAAGGTTGATATTAAGTGCAACATAAGTACTACACAGTGCTAATAATAATCTAATCACATTTTCTCCTTACATTATGCTGTGCCTTTGCCTTCCTCACTGTCACTGTTACCTTCACTCGTATGTATCGCAAATGAAGTATTGTCATGTGAAATATTCCACAGTTGAAAATTTTGCTGTTGTTATATGGTGTGCTGCACACATCTTTCTCACATACTCAACTCTATATTTGGTAAACATTCTCTCAACTCTTTGCAGACACTGTCACTTATAGGAGGAGTCACATTCTGCTATCTTGTAGCATGTTTAAGGTGTACCCATATCAGCTCAGTCGGATTCAGTCAACAGTGATATGGTGGTAACCTGAGGACTTCATGGCCATGATGTTTTGCCATTTTGTCTATTACATATACTTTCTGTATATTAAAAATGTTCTCCAAAAACACACCTTTTATAGGAACTGAACTGGGTAAAACTAAATTATGTTCTTCCATGAATCTTATCATTTCATCTTTTCTGCTGGACATGATAGGAATTTTAATCTTTAGCCAGGAATGATAACTAGTACCTTCTAACACAGTAACACTCTTAGGAGGAATTTTTAAAAGTGTGTTCTTGAACCAAGCTTCAGGTTTTTCAGCAATCATCTCATGGTATGAATCAGCCAAGGATTCCTGAATATTTTTAGAAGGTAAATATAAGCAGCCCTCTGTCCATCCCTGACTACCGCCTGCATGCAAAATTATGATTCTTTTTCTTCATGACATAGGGGCTGGAAGGCAGCAATAGCAACTGCCATCATCCCAAACTTTTCTTACATCATGAGTATCCCACCAAGATTTATCTAAATAAAGTATATAGTATCCAATCTGCCTGAAATAGTTTAGTCCACTCAAGTACTGATATCTGCGTGCCACAATCCTTGCTGATTCCGTTATCACACACCTTATTTAATGTGTGAAAGCAGAGACCTAACTTCACTAACAATTGTCTAACCAAATCACTTTTGTAAGGAAAACTAGCTAGATTATTGACCATTACTATTATTTCAAGCATCAAAGTTAGATACTTCCGAGGCCTCCACATATTTAAGAATATACAGTAAACACCTCTTGCACCTATGAAGTTCACAAGAAAACTACATGAACGAGAGAGAAAATAGCCAAGATGTGCAAAGTTGTATTTTACTCCATGTGTGGTTGGTTAGTTTCTGTCATTTGTGATATTTACGCATTCATTGGTTGAAGCGATATGCTCATTGGTGCACTGCAAAACTTCGGCAACTTCCCAGAATAATCAGTGCATTATCTGAGAGGTTTCTATTAACAAAGAAAAGCGCATGTTCACCTTTTCAGTAGCATATTAAAATATCTTAGAGCCCTCAAAATTGCTCAGTTTTTAATCTTAACTAAAAACTGAAGTAAATAAATTCATGAGCCGTGCAAATCAACACAACATTATTCACTTCTTGAATCTGAAATTGTTAAACCAATAATAGTTATATTTTATTACAATATGAAGTTACTAG
The DNA here is from genome assembly GCA_030762935.1 of Hymenopus coronatus. Lineage (NCBI taxonomy): Eukaryota > Metazoa > Arthropoda > Insecta > Mantodea > Hymenopodidae > Hymenopus > Hymenopus coronatus. The sequence goes on from CM060900.1 coordinate 262,754,286, forward strand.
TAAAATACATCTCTTAAAACTTGCCAATGATATTGCATGGAGCAATGCTTACTCAAGCACAATCTATAACTATTATAGTTAGTCTTTTCATTATGTTTTTCGATTAAAAATGTTGAACAATCTAAAACATTTGTACTATTTTATGCTATAACAAATAAATAAACATTTGATGATTAAAATATTAATTTTTTATCATGCTTTTCCTCTTCTATCAGCTTTAAAATTATATGTATACAAATTTGTTATTTGAAAAATGCATTAACAAGAGGATATCAGCATTTGTTGCATTCAACAACTAAATCTTTAGTCTTAACAAAATGTTGTTTTGCAAGGAAGTTACAGAATGCCAAATAACATTTGCTTAGCAGCTTTAACCATTTTAAAGTAAGTCACCATGTCTGTTAGCACAAAAAGGAACCACTAAGCCACATTACTTCAACAGTACTAAACAAAATTAATATGAAACACACCCAGGTGTACATTTTAATGTTGTGACAAGTGTCTTAATAAAATGTCATTATTAGCTTTAGCTGATTAATTTTATACACTGTACTTGAGCACATTTTCTTTCAAATAAGTTGTCTTTTAATTTATTAAGATTACATGTACTTAATGCATAAGCTGGCACTCTATGCCATTTACCTAATGCATAAACTGACACTGTGAGTATCCATGTATCCTTGACAGCAGAAGAAGTTCTCATTATGATGCATTTGCATCTCATTCTGAAATTTGGGGCATATGAAGCTTAAAAAACAAGGAAACATGAGAGCTGTTTTAAAATTTTAAAACAATCCATACATTATACGGAAAAACTGAATCTGGAAAATACTTTGCCCAACAACAATGTATTTTATTATTTGTGTTATCTTAAAATAAACATTATAAAAAGTGTGTTTAATTACCTTGTAACTATCCTTAAGCTTAATTAGTGTGATAATAACTGCAAAATTAATCACATTATAAACAAGTAGCAATACAATATATTTAACTCCTTGGCACGACAGCTCACGGGGAGCCTTGGCCTACCGCCCGGCCGCTGCGTCCCCCATCTCGGTCCACTACAGACGTCATGGATGGGGTACAGTATTGGAGGGTGAGACGTGGTCAGCGCCTCAAGCCCCTCCCGGCCGGTTAATGCAGTCCTCACGACCTGGAGCCGCTACTTCTCCATCAAGTAGCTCCTCAATTGGCCCCCCAGGGACCTCACGAGGCTGAGTGCACCCCGGTCCAGGTCTCCCAGCGGGGGAAAAATCCCCACACCGGTACTGGGGATCGAACCCAGGTCTCCCGCTTGGTAGGCAGCTGCGCTACCACCGCACTAAGGAGACGACCCAATACAATATATATGCATGTATATTTTCAAATATTCTATGGTATAAAAGAGTTCAATACAAATTAAACACATGATGGTCAAATTTTCTTAGAATTAGTCTGGTGTGATGTTTGATAATTTATATTCATACAAACACACAAGAACTTCCTTTTATACTATGGTTAAAACAATGAATTCTGAGCATTATTTTGTATGATTTTTAGTTAACCAAATTGTGAATTTTGACAAAATAAAATGAACATGTATTGATAATTCCATTTTCTTGCAATTATTCAGGTGTCCCTCAGGAACTGATGGAAAGCATTGTGAGACAGCTCTTGAAAGATGTATTGGCAATCAATGCATGCATGGAGGCCAATGTCAAGATTTTGGATCAGGTTTAAATTGTTCATGCCCGGAAGACTACACAGGTATTGGTTGTCAGTATGAATATGATATTTGTGCCGCAGGTGCTTGTCAGAATAGTGCAATATGTATTGATAATGGTCCAGGTTGTACTTGTATCTGTCCTCCAGGATACAGTGGTAAATTTAACTATGGAGTATTAACACAAAAAAAAGAAAAACCTTTAAGCCTTACTTACATATAACTTTACTCAGGCACTGTTTGTTTCGTCTTTTGTAGTGAATAGAAACTTCTCCACTTTAGGAATTTTCCTGTGCTGTGCATAAGTTCATTACTCTTAACAACAGTTAGTATTTCATAAAGATGAGTTGGAGTCACAAAAACAATGCATATAATGTACCTGAGCAGGTTTTCAGGACTACAAACTTGTTCTCGTTGTGCTCATTGTCTTTATAGATTATCAATGCATCACTGTTTCTAATACTACTGCTCATGTGTGATAACATTTAGTATATTCAAGTCCCTTTTAATAATAGTGTAACCAAATTGCTTATTCTATAATAGTAGTATCAAACAGCTGTTGCTAATAGCTTAGCAATGCATGAGTATCTGGAGCCATATATTTTAAATAGTACCTAAAATCACATCACTAACTGTTTTTTTTTTAGAGGTAGATGCATTATTACAATGTATATTTATTGTCAAAAGATGAAATTAAAATTAGAATAAATTTGCATTTCATATAAAAAAGGAACAAAAAATACTTGCTTTGTGAGTTGGAGTAGAAGTGTGCTTCTCAGTTACATTCATGAATTTTTCCAACTCTGTTTAAAATTGAGAAAACAAAAATAATATATAACTAATATATTTTGATTATATTTACATCTTATATAATATATATTTAATAATAATAATAATAATAATAATAATAATAATAATAATAATAATAACCATAAAAATATTAATAGTACAATATCAACAAGCTTCAATTGGGGTAGACTAAGTAGTCTAGAAACTTGAACAAAGTGGTTAAAAAAGTTATTATTTTAGGTTTGTAATTATTTGTAAATATCTATCAATGAAATAATCAGAATAGAAACTTAAAAGTGCACTAACCAGATCACCATAATCACAATCATCAATTGGGTTATGTAACACATGATCTAGTAGTCTAATAGTAGGGGTGATGTGCAGATATGTATTTAGTGAAGCAATTTGTTCTATATCTGATTAGTTACTCAGCAGCATGCTTTTATAGCCTTATGTTACTTTTCTTTTCATGCTTTTCATGTGCCTTTTAATGCATTATTCTTTAACCTCTGCTATACTATCTCATAAAAATCATCTGTCACGTATTCTGTAACACTCATCAGTCAGCAGAGCAGGAATGTTTTAATTAAGCTTATTTTGATATTTATTTTTCCAGGTAAGAACTGTGATGAAAACATTGTGGATTGCAAGGAGAATTCATGTCCTCCCTCTGCAACATGCATTGATCTCACAGGGAAGTATTACTGCCAGTGCCCATTCAACCTTGCAGGAGATGACTGTCGTAAAAGTAAGTTCCAACCCCTTAAGTAAATCATATAAATTCTGTGAAATGGAAGAAGTTGGTGCCTACATGGGTTTAATTCATTAATTGTACCTCTAGCAATCCAAGTTAACTATGATCTGTACTTCAGTGATCCTACAAGAAGCAGTGCCTCATTAGCAGTGCCATTTTTCCTCGGCAGTAAAACAAGCCTTACTATTGCTGTATGGGTACAGTTCACTCAAAAGGATGAAGGTGGCATATTTTTCACACTTTATAGTGTCTCATAAGTACAAAATATTTATAAAATAAGTTTTTACCTGGCTAGAAGCCCGAGAAGATTTTGAATTAAAATATTTATAACTTATGATAATCTATGTAACTTCCAGTTACTGTACTTATCTGAATACAAGACAACCTTGAATGTAAGATCACCTCCCTTTTTCAGAACTTAATTTTGGAATTTAGTATATTATCTTAATATTAAAAAGAAGATATGATAACTTAATTATTAAATGAAAATCAATTTTTTGTCATGCATTATAAACAAACTAAAGGGCACTTAAGCCAATTAAGTCTATTATAATTATCGTCATCATCATCCTTATTATTATTATTATTATTATTACTATTATTAATATTATTATTATTATCATCATCATTATCATTATCATAATTATTGTTATCATTATCATTATTAGTATTATCATTATTATTATTATACTTAATTTGAATTTGCGCAAAAATTCATGTTATGAGCAGTTAATGGAGAGGGGAGTATGGAAATGTATATTGTGGGTGCAAATGTACAATGATGGTAATGTAACTGTAATGACAATGTTGGGTATGATTTTGATTAGGACAACAAAAGGGAGAACAGAAATGTACGGTATATGTCATGTGTGCAATGATAAAATGTGACAGTGGTGGTGGTGGCGGCAGTGTACCGTTAACAACAATGATGGATATGATTTTCTGTTTAGAAAACATGCTTACTAATACACATTGTACGTTGTCTTACCTAATTTGAATCTGCACAGAACTTCACTTTGCAAGTGGGAGTGAGATAGAGAAAGGAGAACAGAAATGTAGCAGTATGTCTGTGTTTGGTAGTAACGGCAGCAACTTAGCTGTAATGACAATTATGGATATAATTTTCATTTAAGACTTCCTACTTAATATAGGAAATTAAATGATCTTCCGGGCTTGTAGGCGGTGGTCTATTGGAGTTTTAACTACCAATAAAAACTCAAATAGACCATGGCCTACAAGCCCAGATCATTTAATTTCCAATGGCACCAGCCAAGAAAGCCTACATATTTTACTACTTAATATAATACATTGTAAAATATTTTACCTAATTGAAATTTGTACGTAATTCAGGTTTTGAGTGTGAGAGATGAACAGCGGTGTACAAAATGTATGCGATGATAGAATGTGACAGTGGCGGCAGTAGCGGTATTTAGCTGTAATAACGATAATAGTTACTATTTTCCATTAAGACAACATATGTAATATATCATAAAATGTTTTACCTAATTCAAATTTATGTGTAAATTCACATTCTGGGTGGCACAGAGAAGCAGAGGGGAAAATGGAAATGTACTGGTATAAGTGCGATCTGAGGAGAAGAAATGTGCTTTCTGCTTGACCTTTAGCTTCAAATATAGCGTTATGTGCTCCCACCAATGTGAACATTATTTTAGTGTCAGAGAGTAATCTTTTTTCCACTGAGAATGCTCAAAGGCCCATTAACAGATACTGTTTGATGCAAAATGAAATCCACAAATACTGCCACATATGTCACAACCTTTGCAGTAATGTATACCATTTCCCCCAGGCTTTGACCAACTCAATAATTTTGAAACTTACTTTTTCCCCACATGGTATTTTGAAAACATATCACAAATAAAGATGATCCCCCTGTTCTGAACATAAATATTTTGAAAGAAAAGCATTATCTTGTATTTGAATAAATGCAACATTTTTTGAGAGACATTAGAAGAGGGTATCAATAGCATATTGCTCCTAATCAAATTTTTGCATACCAGCAGCAGCAGAAAATTTCTGAGCTTCAATAAATAGACATTCACTTGAATACTATGGAAGTGTATCAGAAAGAAATTTCCTTGTTCACTGTTCCAGTAAAACCTCTGTTGGCAGTAAATAGTTGACATACTGATCTCCAGGTACACAATAAATGCTCATGCACAGGTTTTGTATATTGTCTGCTGTATTTATATACATAGTAGTAACCCTATTATCTGTATGGTCTTTGTTATGCTTGTTTCTGTGTTTGGGTCTGTTGTCTAAGTCCTGGTTCAAAGAAAAAATGAATAAGATGTGTTGCTAAGATCAGTGTTACTCAAGAAAATTAGAATGAAGTGGAATTTCTAACAAAGGAAAAGTTATACAATCTGTTAATTGCAAAACTTGGTTACCAGGCTCACGGCCCATGTGACCTTTACTGCATTTCCCTGCACATGCGTTCTACATCCATTCTATTGTTACACAAGCATCAGTCTTCTGTTTAAGTCCAGTTCACACATGAATAATTGTAGGAATTTAGAAGTGTTTAGTTTTGCTTGAAGTGCTTTCAAAATGCAGTTACTGTACTACAAAGAGCATTATGTACAATATGTATGCGCTTACATCATCGTGTCGGGAGGTTGTGAGGCAGTTTGAAACTAGATTTCCTGGCATGCACGATCCAAGTAGAGAGGCCGTTTGTTTGCTTATAAATAAATTCACAAATATGGAACAATATGTGATAGGAAAAGAAAGGTAAACAATGTTTACTTCAATATTACCAATTTATTAATAATAATGCCTGACAGGCCAAAAGTAATTAAATATTCCTTCAACTACAGATCTCTCCCCTTCAATTGTCATTTGCTCTTTACTTTAAAAACTTGTAAAAACATTTAATTTGACAAATACTGCATTTGGTGTATATGGTAGGATGTAGTGCCACAAGATGATGACTGGGCACAAGACTTGCTTCAGCAAAACGCCTGCAACAATCACACTGATATACCACACTAGATGCTGGGAATACCGATATAGGTACATTCCAATTAAGATGATAAATCAGTAGTATGTAAGATGTCCTAAGAAAATGTATAACAAATATTATACACAATAATAGTGATAGCTTTGTTCACTGTCTAAATTTATTGTTCTAGCAAAAGTGAACCATGTGATGAATTTTTAAAAAGTTCACATACAAATATCCAATTTTACAGCAATTGAGTTTACAAATAAATCTGTGCTATTATACTTTTATTCGTTTTTTAATCGACTGACCCTCCCCCTAGATATGATTAACACTCGCACTAGGACTTACAAGCGGATACCTAGGGATCAGAACTTTGTTGGGGAGCCTATGGCACAAAATCTCAGAATGGAGAACCTGGAACGAGGGGTCGGCCCATAGCCAGGCATGAGCGTGAAGAAGTGAATGATATGAAATGCAAATAAAATGGATGATAGCAAAGGTGATAGGAAAGCAATTGGTGGAATGAGTGGCGGGGGAAATCAGAGGACCTGGAGAAAACACCCAGATGCAGCTCCGTCCACCACAAATCCCACATGCGCCATTTGTGATCGAAACTGGGCCACCTAAATGGGACAAGAGCGGTCGAACCACTCCTTTTACTTTTCTTACTCTCCAAAACTCCTGGTTTTTCAAAATGTAATAACAATTCTGAAAACTTGTATCTTGTGGAGCATTTTGAGTACAGAAAAGTTTTTGAAAAATGTTTGCAAGAAAATGAGGCCTAAAATTGGTAGCTCTAATTAATTAGAATGTACTTACCCATTTATTTAATTGGTAGCCAAGTAGAAACATTCTGATGTGTTCCATTACATGACTTTCTCTACATCTCTGCAACAAATTATTCTTAAAAAGCTTATGCTTCTAATTACTTCTTTCTAATCGAGAAATGGTCTTAATACTTGCTTCCTTGTAAATAAAAGGGAAATAAGGGAGTACTATACCCTAAAGTGAATGTCAAATGGTTTAAATGCTGGCTTCCATGTGAATGAAGTTCCTTTATTTGTATGGCCAGAAGTTGACAAATTCCCATATGAGAAAAGTATAAGTATTTTAAAACTGAAACCACTAATAAGGAATATCTAAAAGTGGCCAACTCCATGAAAAAAAAATGTATATAACATAAATTTTGTTTTAACGAGATCTACATTTTTGTAAAGTAAGTTTTTGTCAATTTCTTACGGTTTACCGGCTATGCATAATTCCGCAAAATTCACCCAGAATAAAGATGTTTTCAGACGCCATTCCCAGATAATTCAAGATGCACATTTTATTTTTCATGTAAATATCTTTAATATGCGAAACTTTAATCAAAATCATTAGAGCCGTTTTTGTGAAAATCAAAATTTTTGCAAATTTTTCCATGTAAAGAGTAGTTGGGGGTGGGGGGATTTTCTTGAAAATCTTTGTGACGTATCCTAAGAAGAAACTGAACTTAATGGCAGCTAGAGTCATGTGAGTGTAACACATCAGCTTTTTTATTTTTATAGCTATCATTATTTGATAAATTATAAGTATTTTCAAAAATGTATATGCTCTGTGAAGAGAGGTAAGAGTAGCGTTTATTAATATGAACTGCTGATTTGGCCTCCTTAATGTGAGCCAAGACGTTACCGCCTGAGCCACCTCACTGGGTCAACAAACACAGTCTTCTCTATCATATATCAATATGAGCTGGTTATCTTGAAAGCATAATCTGGTTTCCGTTTTTTGCTTTGAAATAATATTCCATGCACCATTTCTTTGAGTACATATCCTAGCGATCATCCAATTCCATTTTTCCTTCTGCTTAGATAGGAAGTGCTCATATTTTGTTTAGCCATTTCACAATCTCCCTTTTTCTTTGTATTCCCGTTTCTTTCTTCAAATTCTACGAACTGCTTTTCCTCACTTTGTCACGTGTATAAATTTTTAAACTAGACAATGCTAATTTACACACAAACCAACTTAGCAATACCAGGAGGCCCAACAATTTTCTTTCTCTAACCGCATCTATTCCACCTAAAAATTTGATGTCGAGATTTCACCGGAAAGATTGTTTTGGGGTCCCCTGTGTCCGAAAAAGAGCATTTTTAGCAAAATGTCTGTGTGTGTCTGTGGACAGCACAGCTCAAGAACAAACAGGCCTTTAAATACCAAACTTGGTATTCAGATTTAGTATTTTCCAAGGATGCGACACAACAAACTACACTTTACATGGAATAATCTTAGAAAATTTTGATTTTCCAAAAATGGCTCTAACGATTTTAATTAAAATGCTGTATGTTAAAGATATGTACATCACAAATACAATGTTTATTTTGAACATTCTGGGAATAGCCTCTGAAGACCTCTTTATTCTGAACGAATTTGCCGAATTTTGCTTAACTGCTAAACTGTAAGAGATAGTCAAATACTTACTGCAAAAAATGTAGATCTCCTCAAAACACACAATTTACAGTCCTTTACATTTTTGTTGTAGAGGTAACCGTTTCTAAGATATTCCTTGTTATTGGTTTCAATTGTAAAGTAGGTACGTAAGCCTTTCTCAAACAAGCAGTGTGAGTGTCCATTTTACTTTTGTTTTATTTATGGCCAAGCAAAGGAGCTATTTGCAATGGCAATCTCATAAAGACAGCTTTTGAAACATTTAACTATCGCTTAAATGTAGTGTATTTCCTCGGTCCCCTACCCAGTCCCATTCTATTATAAGGATCTAACTAATAAGAATATTCTGCTAATGCTTTCCTGTATTAGCATTGTATAAAAAGAAATGTAAATTCTTGTAAGAAGTTGTAATGTAGCTATAGCAATGTGAGTTTACCACATCAAATATATTTGTTGCTAGCATTATTTGATATACTATAAGTATTATAAAAAATGTATGTAATCCGTGAGTATAGAGGAAAGAGTAGCGTTGATGTATATGTACTGCTATGCAAAGCATCACCTTATTTAAACAAACTAGTTGAGCATTTGTTCCAAATTCTCAGCAACTCAAGTGCACCTGTTACAAATTCAAACCACTGTAAGGCTAATACGCTGCGTGTAAACATAACCACCTATTTTTAATACAATAAGTAAGTAGCTATGCTTCATAACAATTCCGAATACAGAAAATATTTATAATAAATAAGTAAATAACTTGCTTATCTACATAGTAGCGATGTCTGTTGGCAGTCGTTAGAGATACACAACTATGACAAAACAAAATTGGAACTTCCAGAGGTGAATATGAACTCATTCTTTGGATAAACATTAAGCACCCTAAAACAATAAAATGTTTTAAATTCAAGTCCTCTGAGTTTGGGTGACGTGCATTAACAAAATCGAGCATATGCTCAACTTTAAAAACAAACAGACATCAGTTGAAACAAATGTTCAGTTGGCAAGCTTTGTAACCTCACTATATATTTGTCCTTTTGGCCAGTAGAATGCACTTTTCTGATGTTCTTATTTTTCAACTCAGACCATAGTCTTGTAAGACTCTCAATTCGTAGGGCGGCATGCTAGCGTTTTGCTGAAACACGTCTTCATTCCAGTCATCATCTTCTGGTAATACATATACTGTATTACACAATAATAGTACTCTTCTTTTTTTATTCCCTTTTCTATTTCCCTGAGCACTTCAATGTTTTACTTTCACAAGCCCTATATACATACAATGTACATATTAGTTAGAGAAGGTATTTTATTTCACCCAAAAATTCTGTGTGGTGATTTCACCAGAAATATATATTTGGGGTCCCCTCTGTGTGTGTGTGTGTGTGTGTGTGTATGTGTGCGAGCGCATGTGTGCGTGGGTGGGGAATGGTCTTCCAAGGTGTGTGTGTGTATGTGTGTGGGGGGCGGTTGGTCTGCCAAGAATGCTACACAGAAATTTGCAAGAAAATTCCCCCTCCACATACTACCCTTTATATGGAGAAGTATTTCAAAATTTTCATTTTCTCAAAAGAGCTGTAACAGTTTTGATTAAAACATCATATAGTAGAGATATTTACATCACAAATAAAATTTATATCCTTAATTTCCTGAAAATAGTCTTTGAAGACCTCTTCATTCTGGATGAATTTTGCTTAACTGCTAAACTGTAAGAGATAAACAAAAACTTGCTGTACAAAAACTGTACGTCTCATCAAAACGCACAATTTATGTTCTTTACATTTTTGTTGTGGAGGTAACAGTTTCTGAGATAGTCCTTGTTGGTTTCAATTGTAAGCTACTTATACTTTTCTCAAACAAGAAGTGTCATTTTTCTTTTGTTCTTCTCCCAGCCAACCAAAGCAGTGAGCTGCAATTACAATCGCATAATGACAGCCTTTAAAACATTTGACTATCACTCCAGCCTTGTGTATTCCCTTAGTTCGCTTCTACTTATAAGAAATTAAGACATGTGAGTGTAATACATCAGATGTTTTCCTTAATGCTAATTCAGTAAACTCTCTACCTTTTGACATTGAAAAAGTAGCCTCTTTTATGGCAGAAATATTGGGTGTTGTATGAATGTATATACATATATAATGTGATATTGTTTGTAGTATGTAAGGAATACATGGTACAGATAAAAGATAGCCATAAGTATAACACCAGAATGCAAAATAAGTACTATAGATATAATGTAAATAAAAAGACCACAGAAATGGATCTCCTTACAATGGGCAAAATCCTTTACAGTAAACAGCCAAATGAACTAAAAACTCAAAGAGGTAAATTGTTCCAAAGATAACTAAGGACATTCTTAATAAATAGATGCTTATATAGGCTGGATGACTTGTAAATATTTTGAAAATACATATTTAATTTTGACAATGCTTGAAGCTTGTTTAGGTCTATAGACTAATAAAGATTTATTATTATTATTATTATTATTATTATCATCATCATCATCATCATTATTTATTTATTTATTTATTTAATTATGATGGTGCATGTGTTATGAATGGTGAAACAAGTGGAGTGCAAGCAATAATAAAATTACAATATCAAATGAGCATTTCATATGCTGCTGTACAGAACAGTTAAATCTTATCATGAAAGCGCAGCATCACAAAATTCTAAAACAAGAGTATTTTTTGACACTTTGTCAGGCACTCCAGCATTTTTTTAACAATTCTCCACAACAAATAGCTGCATTTGAAGAAATTGTTGCTAAAAGGATGCTCCAACCTGATTGAATTTTAAATGAAGAACAATCAACACTGTGTATGGGCCTAAAGATTTATTAATTGAAGGTTTCTTGGAATTACAGATATCTCTTCTTTAAAGATCAACATTCAAGAGACAGCAGACTTAAGCTATATTTGCAAGACAAGGAATTACATTTTTGGCTTTCATTCGTTCATGAAGTATGCTATTGTGGAACTTTTGTATAAACAATTACAGGCTACAGAGATTGATCCATTGAAAGCTAGAAATAGTGCTCAGAGATTTGTAGTAGCAAATAGTAACTTGGAATAAAGATGCAGAAATAAACATACATTAAACACCCATAGGATAATAGAGGCGATGGAAGTTCCACAATCAATTCCATAATTTTGATCACCATTCTGTAGAAAAACTCATCCAAAGGAAGAAGTTTCCATAGCATTTAAATACGAGGGCTATTTTTTTTCAACCACCAATGGAGCATAATAGATAGACAAATATGAATCACAAAAGTTATTTTATTACCAGAAGTCAAGCGCAAATTATAGTTACTTCTCCACATAGTCACTATGAAGATTAAGGAATTTGTTGTATTGATAAACAAGTTTTCCAATGCCCTCTTCACATACAGGTGCCACCAGGGTATAGAGATAAATAGGTAGAGTCAGACTGAAAAATTCAATGCCATAGCCAGGATTTGAACCATGTATCTCCTGATCTCTAGCCAGTTGCTCTGCCACTGAGCTGCCATGGCAACATGCTGCCATACCACTGTATTTCTCAACTGACTTGCTAAACCACAAGGTGATCTCAAATTATTTTGAGATGACAACCCCAATGGCGACTTACAATGTTGTAAGTAATTAAGTCCATGCATTCATAGTATAACCAACTATTATGGTTAATTAGTATTGGAATAATTGTTTTTGTGTAGGACAGGGTTTGGATAGGTAGAGTCAGACTGAAAAATTCAATGCCATAATTGGGATTTGAATCACGGATCTCATGACCTATAGCCGGTTGCTCTGCCAAAGCTACCATGGTAACATGCCAGCATAGCACTGAATTTCTCAACTGATTCGCATGTTTCCCGGTAAACCTCAAGGTGATCAATGTTGTAACTGCTTTACGACACAAGATTGCTAGTATAGGCAATTATCATGTATAATTGGTGTTGGTTTAATTGTTTTTTTTTTTCACACAAGCCATGTGTAGGACAGGAGTTCGATAGATACAGTCAGACTGAAAAATTCAATCCCATAGTTGGGATTTGAAGCACGGATCTCCTGATCTCTAGCCGGTTGTTGAGATACCATGGCAACATGCTGGCATAGCACTATAGATATAGGCCTTTGCAGCATTTTGACGTTCTTCACTGTGCAGAGGTGCTGTCCTTCCAGACCTTGTTTCAGCTGCCAAAAAAGATGAATGTCACTAGGCACTAGATCTGGGATGTATGCCAGATGATAGAACACTTCCCAGTGAAACTGAGTAAGCAGCTGCCTGGTTACTGCAGAAGTATACAGTTTCACGTTATCGTGGATGAAAACAATGCCAGATGACAGCATAATCCCTCTTTTGTTTTGTATGGCACTCCACAATACACATTTGCAGTGACTGTAGTCCCTGGCTCCATAAATTATACAATGCATCTTTCTGATCCCAGAAAACAGTAGCCATGGTCTTCCTGTTGCTATTTGGGTTTTTGCAGGGAACGTGTGTGCATCCATAGTTTTGATTGTTCTTTGGATTCTGGATTGTCATAAAAAAATCATGTTTCATATCCTGTTACAATGGAGCTCAAAACTCTTCTCTTTCATCAGCATAACGTTTTAATCCACGACAACTTTCATCTCTTTCAGCATCTGAAACAAGGTCTGGGAGGAGAGCACTTTCACACCAATGGAGAACTTCAAAATGCTGTAACAACCTATCTCCATACGCTGGCGGCAACTGTATATGAAGAGGGTTTTGGAAAGCTCATTTATTGATACCACAAATGCCTTAATCTTCATGGTGACTATGTGGAGAAGTAACTGTAGTTATGCTGGACTTCTGGTAATAAAATCATTTTGTGATTCATATTTTTCTATCTGTTATGCCCCATTCAGAGGTAAAAAAATAGCCCTCATACATTTTGTGATGAAGTGGTTGATGCCGTGTTTCAACAGTACAATATTTAAGATAAAAATTGGCATAAAACTTAGCACTCTGACTGATACAATAGACAGGATTTTCTCTTATTAAAATGCATTATATTGGAAAATTTGGGTGAAGCCTTTCAGGAACTGACAAAGCTCCTCAGAACTCTGCTAACTTACCTGTGACAACTGCAGAAGGCAGGATAGGGTAGGATACAGTTGGAAGGGGCTCAGGTTTATAAATCTACACCCCATTAGGGGGTGCTCCCTGAAGGGAAGGATGAGGTGAGAGAATACACCAGGTGGCCAGAACCAGGAGAGATGGCACAACAATGTAGTGTGGTGGTAGCATATCTGCCTCACATTCAACAAGTCACAAGTTTGAATCTCGCCTAAGGTGAGTTACCAGATAAAGTTTTTCTTTGGGGTTTTCTCTTATACTGAGAAGGCTGTGCTATGGCCGAGTGGTTAGACCATTCACCTCTCACCTAAATGGCCCGGGTTCAATCCCAAGCAACCACGTATGAGATTTTTGTTGGACAAAGCAACACAGATACGAGTTTTCTCCGGGTTCTCTGGTATTCCTTGCCATCGTATTCCGATGGTGTTTCATCTTCATTACATTATCATCAGTGTCATAGCCTGCAGTAGCACAAGTAGTAAAAATGGGTGTTAAACACTACCATAAACAAAAATATCCTGAGAAGACGAATGTCAAGTAGCTTTAAGCTCCGTGGAACCTCAAAATATATTTCCATTGAAATCTTGGTATCAAAGTTTTGGGTGGAATACAATTCTTCCTCTATACACTACCTTCATGTTACATGTAGAGAAAGTAGAAATGAAAATCTTAGATTCAAAAAGTAGTATAATCATAACCTTTCCTCTTTCTTCTAGTTCTATATGCAGTGTGCACAATAAGTACCATATGTAAATTCTACAATGCTAGCAAACCATAGATACTGAGTTATGTAAAAATGTTTAATCATACATAATCACACTCTACTGTAATACAATCATGAAGCTTTGCCGCTGCTGGTGTGATTACGGCACTACTGGTGGTCAGTTTCTAAAAGAACGGTTTTGAGCAAACAAACACCTGTGTTAATTTATTGTTTGAGAAAAAAATACTTGTTATATGAAATCTTTGTTAGTAAAAATATGAACCACTTATTGGCTGGTAGACCATACTTAACTTAAAGCTGTTCTGTAGAAGTTTTAGATACTTGAATGGCTTATTTTAAACATCTCATATTACACTAACCTTCTTTTTTCTTGTGCTAATGACCCCCTTCATATGGACAACTTACACCCTCCGGGACATACAAGCTGCTACCATGAGTTCATCATAAATCTCCACTGAAGATGGTGGCAACAGCCATCAAAACATGTTCGAAGTAAGTAACTTATTTCAATTAGCGAAGTCTGAGTGTGATGCTGTGTTTTTATTCTTAATTCCCTTTAGCATTCATATGTGCAGGACACATCTGTGGTGATATGCAGGATGCAGAGGGATGAATACAAACATTTGTGTATGTTTACTTCACTGAAACAAATTCATGCTATGAAGTTTTAGAAAACTATGTACAGTGCTGTACTTCTTAAAAGCAATTATTGTATGATATCAAATAAAAGCAAATGCCCATGAACTTTGCTCTGAATCAGCAGCACTAGAGTGTTTTGTGTCAATATCTCTATCTCTCACTTTCTTCCGTCCCATATATTGATATCAGGAATATTCTTGTGTGAGACAAATTGTAATATAAATAAATATAGTGATTATACACTTGGTTTCATTCCAACCTGACCTTGCATTGTGGACTTCAAGCAGTTCACTTCCAGCTGCAACCCACAATTATAAAATGAACAAGTATAGGAATGACAAACCAAGGGAGCACAAAGGCTTGTAGTGAGGGAAATGTAAGGCTCATGGTTCATGCCAATGAAACAAGATTTTGTTGGAATTAAAGACTGAAAATGGGAACAAGTTTTAAAATGTTAAAAAAGCCATTACAAACAATGAAGTTGTCAATTTTATTAAACTCTGGACATCTATTACCAACACTTGCTTCACTTGGTCATGGTGCAGATGGAGTACCCTGGATGCACGTTTTCACAAATTTTGTTGTGGAAACACGCATCCAGGGTACTCCGTCTACACTATGCCCAAGTGAAGCAAGTGTTGGTAATGGATGTCCAGATTTTAATAAAATGGGAACAAGTGTTCGCAAAACTGGTCCCAGTAAGTAATTACTAAGTGATATCTGTGTTACAAAAGCAGACTGAAATTCTTTGTTTTTAATTAAGGGTCTATGTTGTTAGCTAACCTAATAGTAAGAGAGTATAGAATAGGATGATTGATAGACTTTCATCCAAAGTCACTAGATAGCTGCATTGTTAATGCTTATATATGTCAGAAACATTAACACATTCGCATTCTTTGATGGGTTCACCTGTCGTTGCTTAACTTACGCATTCCGTACAATGACAGGTATTTCCGTAATCAGCATTTGCAACAATTTTATGCCTTCTGCATTGCTGATTGAACTGATTATATCATCTGTTTGGGTCTTACAGGTATCCAAGAGATGTTTCTGACTGAAAAAAAGCTGTCATGGTTATTTGTATTTAACTCATATTTGCAAAAATAGCTCTGAGTGAATCATAGAAGCCGTGAAACTTCCATCATTCCATGAGCAGCAGAGCAGTAACAATGGCTGATCTGTATGAATTAGAAAATGCAAGGCTTTTGCAATTAATTTTTTGAGGATAGTGATAAGCCTTCAGGTGATACGTTTACTGATGAATCATCAGAATCTGATGATTGTGAGAAAAAGGAAAATAAGAGTGGCTATATATTCAGACCGGCTTTAATGTCTGCCATCATAATAACTTACAAATCTGCAAGGGATGTGATATATAATGTTCCATTTCAAGCACAATGATCATCTGTGGGTGAAATGAATCCTTCAACAGCTAGACATCTTGGTGAAGAACCCAAAGAAGTTTATGTTGTTAGCAAATACATGACAAGAATAAGTTTTATTATAAAAATGGTACTTCCAGGCACTAATTGTTCAATAAAAATGGTACGTTAATGGGTTAATCCAGTCATATAGTAATCTTAATAAACTCTTACAGTCATCCATATGCTGAAAATTAGTAAATTGCATATTGTTGTGCTGTTTCAATTAATGAATCACAGTGAAATAAGGGTAAACTTTGCAATACAGACAAACAATAAAATGTGTTTAGCCTGCTTTACCACCACTTTTTTCAATGCTGAACTGAAAATAAAAGGAAATAAACTTCTTGGCAGACCTGCAGCAAATCTAAAAGCAATTCAGCTATTAAAACAGAAAAGGAAGTTTTAACAGGAATTAAAAAAAAACAATATATATGAGCATATTACTCCATGCCCTATTTTTTTTTTTTTTGTGTGTGTGTGTGTGTGGCGAAGATGTATTGAAGATCCATGATAAAACATGGTGTGAATAAAATGAAGTAAATCAGTGAGTCAATTTTGTAACACTACACCACTTACTTTTATCATTGGAAAACATGTATCAGAAACTATATGCTTCCGTTGTCAATTCCCTTAGTCGGCTGCCAGCATCACTTGGTGTGGTGGTTGTCATTGTCTCTAGTGGTGGTTTGATAAACCTGTGCATCAGTAGGTCGCCTGGCAGGATTTCAAAATTGAAAACAAGGTTCTTTTTCCAAATATAGATGTTCTCCCAAACTTCTAATTCTGTCTTCTTGGTGATATTTTTTAATACTTTTGGACTTCTATTTATAGTGTGTTGCTCTTTCCAAAACTGCCAAACTATGGCTGATTTGTCCCCTTGTTTTTGTTTAATATTTCTGAGGTGTTCTTTTGTTCTTGTTTTTATGTTTCTTTTATTTCTCCAAAATAGATTTGAAACTGAGATATATATGTTCCTGGTTTGTTTTATGTGGAATATCATTTTTTAATTTAGAATTTAATATGTTTTTTATGGAGTAATTTCTTTTTGGGGCCAGAATGATGTTGTGTTGTTTGAAAATCTCTGGAAGTTTTAGAAAGTTGTAGGGTGGTATGTAAACTTCCTTTTAATCTTGTTTTCTTTCTCGTTTGGAATAAGTGTGCCGAATTCTTTTATTCTTTACCTACCATTTCTCAACCTTAAATTCATCCAAAATGAAAACCACCTGACATTTGGCATTTATAGAAAACCTACCCACACTAACAGTTATATAAAACAAAAGAGTTACAATCCAATTCCCCATCAGCATGCAGTACTCAACAGCCTTGGATGCAGATTAGTAAATGTAATAATGTGCAAAAAAGAATATAACTGCAAACTGGTAAATATATTGCACATAGCTACAGAAAATGGATTGCAGACAGAAATGGTGTACAAGAAAGTTAACAGAGCCTCACTCACCTTAAATGAAAAAGAAAATAAGATTTACAAGGGGTTTACATACCACCCTGTAACTTTCTACAAAGTCCAGAGGATCTTCAAACGACACAACATCACTGTGGTCCAAAAAAACAATTACTCAATAAAAAACATATTAAATTCTAAATTAGATGTTAATATTCCACAAGAAAACAAACCAGAAATATATCAGTTCAGCTGCAACTGTGGAAAAATATATACAGTGGCCAAACTAAAAGAAACAGAAAAACAAGAGGAAAAGAACACCTTGGAAATATTAAACATAACTCGACGAAAGCTTGGCATTTTAGGAAAGCACAAGATGCTATAAATAGAAGTCCAAAAATACTCAAAAATGTCACAAGGAAATCAGAATTAAAAGTTTGAGAGGGCATCTATATTTGGAAAAACAAGAACTGCACTTTGAATTTCAAAATCCCGCCAGGTGACCTACTGATGCAGAGGTTCATCAAACCACCACTAGGGACAAAGACAACCACCACAGCAAGCGATACTGGCAGTCGACTAAAGGAATTGACAATGGAAGCACATAGCTTCTGAAACATGTTTTCCAATAATTAAAGTAAGTGATGTATCGTTACTAAATCGACACACTAATTTCAATTGATAGAACACATCACTGTCACTAAGTGCGCCATATAGTAGTAATAATGGTGTGAATGATTTATAGAATCTTCATTACTTCCACAAAAACATGGCATATAAATGGCACAGATTCAGATAAATGTACAATGAATATTGGGAAGTGTCTCATTGTTAATGACTAACAACTCAAAATTGCTGGTACAGTGTTTATTACTTTAACATATTGAAACTGAGCTATCTATATCTATGTGAACTACTTAAGTTCAGTCACCAGCGGTCCCTGTCTCTTCACATCTAAAGATAAAAATCATCTTCAATACAATAATCTTTGTAATTAAAGAGAATCTCTGGTATATTCATTATTTGTGCTCATTTCTGTACAATATGATAATCTCAGCTATCAGCAGACATGGTTTTCTTCCTTTGTTAGGCAGCTCCTCACCTAATATTTCAGTACCGTTAATTTTTACACACTCAATCTCTTCAGACATTGATAAGTAGTTGCCCTCTTCATTTACTTATTAGTTTACATTCAATGTAAAAGGAAAAGGTTTCAAATCGTTTTAATCAGATGGTGCAATATATATGCTATTGCTGATTTAATAAATAACTATTGTTAAATATAATTAAAATGCAGTATGGTAATCTAACATAACTATCCAACACCATAATATTATTTATTGGCAAGTGTAGCTATAAATATACTAGTTATGTAGAAGTACTGAAATACTTAAAAACTGGAATGACTGGAATAACTTTTAAAATTCACAGCATAAAATTAAGCGTAAACTTATTTGATATAACTGGAAATATATTCTTGCTATGATAATGGCAAAACTCTGGTCTTAAGAGCGACAATCATTGTTAGTGCAAGAGAACATTTTTCCATTCGCAGCACATGTGCAGATGTTGCAGTCGGAGTGGATAACACTTCCTGGCTCACATCTGTGAATTGCTGGAAAAAATGAAAGTAAAGCATTACTGATATGTTTTTGTCTTGTATAGAGTCACTAAATTTAAAGACAACCCTTCTCGTGGCCTCTCTCCACTGCGCGAGAGATCTGAGAGGCACCGGCAAAGTGGTACCAACAAAGATGCACTGGAGTCCTTACCTTAAGTAAATGCTGAAAATAGTGACCATCTGCTCTCAAACAGGCAGTATAACAAGCTAAGGATGTTCTTACTTATCCACCTAAGCTCAGCAGCAGAAATCCCTGTGTAATCTACAGAAACTTAGTGATAATATCACAAGGATTCCTGATGCTAAGCTTAGATGAGTGAGCTGAATATTTTCGCAAATTGTGCTGCCCATATTTAAACAGAAGATCAACATTTTCTTAATATATCTTAAGATGTATACTTTAGTGCGGGCCTTTGCTGCCAACTGTTGGATCTCTCATGCAGTGGAGAGAGACTGCAACAGGGGTTACCTTATAATTTAACTATCCTAAACTTTACTTATAAATATAAATCAATATTTCCACCACATTATGTACAAGGCAAATCACAAATCTGTAAGTTCATCAACATAACACCTCCATATTCCAAAGAACCATATTGCACTCCAGTATAAAGATATACAACTGCCTTCCAAAATTCTTAAAGGAAATACAGCAACCACTGCAAACATAGCAACTTTTTTCTGTTTAATATTATTTATTTAAGGTTGCAGACATCAGTAGTCTTTTTGCGACCACAACATTACAATAACAGAATACAAACATTATGTATGAACAATAATGGAACAATAACTATTTCTAAAGCATACATAGAACATTACATTACATAGGTAATTAACATATAAATTGATTTATATAAAGACATCTCTTTAAAATAACAAACAGCATTATGAAATAACTTAGGATTGCTCAAGCTGTGGTAATTCCTGATATTTTGTACTTCTGTCTAAATGTGCTGTGTATGGTACATTCTGTAAGGATGTGGTTTATTGTTAGAGGTGTTTTACAGGTGCTGTACTCTGGTGACACTTCTTTGGATATTAGATGAGAGTGCATTAACTTGGTGTGTCCAATTCTTAATCTTGTCATTAAAACTTGATCTGTTCTCTGTAGCTTATATATGGCTGGCATTTATTTGTGGTTTTCTTTGTAGTGTGTGGTCCTTAGGTTTTTAATCTTTTTATTTATGAATGTTAGTAAATCTCTGTGAAGAGTATTAATGTTTTGAATTGTGGAGTTTTGTTTGCAAGGTCTAAGTTCCATTACCAGTTATGTGACAGTGTGAAGCTATCCATAAGATGACAATTTCTTTTCCCTTTTGTTTCAATGAATGGCTCAGGATCTGAATGTCCTGAATGTCTTGTATTAGTGTATCTGTTGTCCATGGGCCACTAATTGCTTTTATGAAACTGAGGGAGTCAGAAAGAATAATGAAATGCTGGTGTTCCATATTTCTAATATTCAGCATTGCCTGTTTGATTGCACAAAGTTCACAGGTAAAAAATAACACTTATGTAGCACAGTGTTTTGAACATGACTTTTACTTCTGCACACTTTTCTTCATAAATATATTAGACATCCCCTCAAGGGATCATGGCAATCTTGCTTTTTCTGTCTTTGTGTCTGGAGGGGTGTTGCCAACATTCATAATCTGAACATAGAGGAAGAAGTTGCATAGCATAGCAGAGGATGGAGGTACTTAAGCTACAAAGCATGCAGAGGGATGTTTTTTAGAAGGAGGGAAGTGCAGCAGATGCAGCTGAGACAGGGTATAACCGAGGGATCTATGAAGATAAACCTCACTGAACCATGGCATTGACATAGAGTGTATGAGGCCTAAATCCACCAAAATTACCAAAAATAACAAATTTTGATGGTTGTCAGCACCTATATGATGCTATTTTTGGCACTCATAACTGACAGTGCAATTGACAATTCAGCTCAACTATTAAAATGGCAATGCAGTGGCCGAGATTAGGCAATTTCAGCCAATTGTGGCCATCTAACTGGAGCAATATTGTCGAAACATCTCATCACAGCTGATCTTCATTTCTTTGAAATCTTGTTGAGCTGACGTTCATTTGTTTAATCTCCTGTCTTGGTTATTGGTAACATGACAATCTAGTCAGCTGTGACACTGCATGATGGCTTGGTCAGGTGACTGCTCAAGAAATAAAAGAAATCATTAATGAAGTCAGCCAGACCCATTAATATTGAAAAAAAAAAACTATGCTAATATATGAAAACAGTTCATGCAATTTTGCTTAGAAAGAGGTCACAAGCTTTTATGTATTTAGTTCAAAAAAGGAGTGAAAATAATCATTATTTGTAATTCCTATGTATGAATTATTAAAATCTGAAATAATATAATTCTTCCCTGTTTCTGTTGTTGCTATTGATATGTGTACTTTGTGTGTAGGCATGATTTACCATATCATAATTTAGGGGGTAGTAAAGAAAGGGAAAAAAAAAAAAAAAAATTCTGTAAATAAATAGGGTCCAATAAGTCATCTAACATTTGAGAACTAAAGTAAGTATTATAATCATACCTGATAAAATATCCCTTCCTATGTATTATAAATTATTAATAGTCTATTTCGCTGAATTGTCCTATCAAATACAACTCATGTTTTCATCTCTTAGAACAATTCAATCCTGTTGCCTCGCTCTGCTTGTGTGAAAAAACAATTAATCCAATACTAATTGACCGTAATAGTTGGCTATACTATGAATCCCGGGACTTGAGTACTTACAGCATTGTAAGTCGTCATTGGGCTTGTCATCTCAAAATAATTTGAGATCACCTTGTGGTTTATCGGGAAACATGTGAGTCAGTTAAGAAATTCAATGCTATGCTGGCATGTTGCCATGGTAACTCAGTGGCCGAGCAAACAGGTAGAAAACAGGATATCTGTGGTTCAAATCTCGGCTATGGCATTGAATTTTTCAGTCTGATTCTACCTATCCAACTCCTGTCCTTCACACGGCTTATGTGAAAAACAATTAATCCAATAAGTTCTAGGTAGAGAAAACAAAATTTCAATACTAGTACTTTTTATCACCACTGCCACTAGTAATAACAATAATAATGATGATGATGATGATGACGATGACGATAATTATTAAGTTACCTGCTCATATGTCTGCTGCTAAAAAAAGAAGAATTGAGGGAACTCTGATCCTAGCATCTGGCTGCATTGGTTTGATAAGATTTGTGAATATAAGGAATTGGTTTGATGATCATGTCAAGGGCTAAGGAGGGCAGATTTCATTTATAACATTTCCCGGAAACTGATAAAACCACACATTGAATGCAGGTCTAAAATTCCGCAAATTCCAGCAAAGATTCGACTACTGCCCAAAATTGCTTGATTTTCAAGAAATGCCCAGAATACTGGTCATTGTTTACAATGTTGTATTCTGGGGATGATATAATTGTAGAAGTAGAGGAGATAAATAAACCAGGAAATGATATATAAAGTGTTGTGAATGGGCTTGCTGTAGTCATCTGAGAGATGTGTCAGTGTAAACTGTAAACTGATGAATGCCAGAAGAAATAAGCTGACTAAAACTGTAATTTTTTACCAAGAGGAGACAATCTAACAACTAAAGCTCTGCTCAGTGATCAAATCCAGCTTCTTGCTGAGAGAAAGAAAATACAAACCAAGCTTCTTGCTGAAAGCATGAAAATATTTTACGAATATTTTTACACATAGACGCTTAGAAAAATAATATTTCTTCATTAATTTTGTTTCAGGTTTGTTAATTATGTGATTTATTAATTAGAAAAAAAAGGAATTAGCTTTCAGTAGACATTTACTATACATAGAAAATTCAGGTTCAAACTTCAAAATCAAAGCCGTTAAACAATTTAGTGGGATGCTACATTGGCAAACACTGATTAAACGTTGCTACCAACATTGTATGGACTTGTTCCAGCCAGCAGTGAGGATCATCTATTGTGCTATAGCTGTTGTATGGATGGCCAAACTGACTGTAGTTGCATTTTAACGATGGGCTAATTTAGTTGAGAGGATATTTGAAAAATAATCTAATTTTTCCATTCTCATGACTTTCTCTACATTTCTGTAACAAATTATTGTTAGAAACCTTATTCCTCTGTGTATTTCACGATAATCAAGATAAGCATTAATAGAAATTGTCCTTATTACTTGGTTCCTGTAAGTAGAAGGGAAAAATCTGGTTCCATTCATATGATGTCCTCTACCTGTTTGGTAAACAAAGCTTTTATTCAAAACATTAATCTGTTATCTACATCATGCTAATCAAGATAAACATAAGCAGAATTAGTCTGATTACTACCTTTAATAAATGTTTCATTTTCAAGCGGGCTGTTTCTTGAGAGGTTAAAAGAAGCAAAAGTAAAATTTATTTATAATAAGGGTAACAAAGGAGAGGTCCAGAATTACAGACCATTATTAATAATCTTAACTTTTGCTAAGATATTTGAGCAAATAATGTATAGAGGATTAGTAAGCTTCCTGGATAGACTTAAAATGATAATAATAATCAAAATAATTTTAGGAAAAATAAATCTACAAACTTAGCTTTAATAAGTTTTACCGAAAAAATATATAATGCATTGGATAATAAACAGGAATAGGGATTTTCTTGGACCTTACGAAGTCCTTTGATTTCATAGACCATGCACTATTTTTACAGAAACTATCATTATATGGACTGAGAGGAATAGTGATTAGAATTGGTTCAAGTCTTATCTGGATAATAGGAAACAATTAGTAG
This sequence comes from Hymenopus coronatus, assembly GCA_030762935.1. Lineage (NCBI taxonomy): Eukaryota > Metazoa > Arthropoda > Insecta > Mantodea > Hymenopodidae > Hymenopus > Hymenopus coronatus. The sequence goes on from CM060900.1 coordinate 262,778,571, forward strand.
AAATAGAATATTTTGATACAGAAACTAGTGAAATCAAAACTCAGTTTTCTGATAGTAGCATACTATATTACAGAGTACCTCAAGGATCTGTGCTCAGAACTCTTTTAGTTATCATATACAAATAACTTAGCAGACAATGTAGATAATATGGCAGATATAACTTTAACACTTTTGGCAGATGATACAAGTACTTTTATTAAAGGGGAGAACAAGAGCGAGGCACATCTGCATATAAAGTATAAAGTATATTTTGAAGTATATTCAAAACTGATCCAATGCAAACTAGCTAAACCTAAGTAAAGAGAAAACAGCAGCTCTAAACTTTCCTAACAAGCTAAGTAAAAATCCTATGTATCCGAACTTAGCCCTGGGATATTACCAATTAAATTACATAAAAACAAACAAATTCTTAGGTCTAAGATTATATGAAAATTTGAGTTGGGAAGCACACAGAAATACATTAATCAAAGAGCTCAAAATGTGCTACCTAATAAAGACAGGCAAATCCATGTCTAGTTTAAATGAACTGTAAAAGCTGGTGAATCTGATATAGGCGGGTAATTCCAATTTTTTCTTCTTTTACTCAGAAAACAACAATAAACGGCAGGACAACTGTTTAGAGTTAATTATTGCACCGTGTGTTCAGAACGAGAATACAATTGGAACACAACATTGTTGCGTCGCAACTGTTATTATTGTTTTCTATAGTGGTAGATCAGATTCAAGTGAACGCATAATAGTTGTGGAAGAAGCTTACTTGTGAAAAGTTCTGTTGTGCGTTTCATCGCTTTCGTATAACCAGGTATGTTTTAACATATTTCATTTCCTTCGTGTTTCTTGCGGTAGTATCAGTAACTAAACCTATTCAAGTTCATTTTGTTTTAATGGTAGCTCGTCTGACATTAAAATTTGTTACATTGTAGGCTGAATCCGATCAGCATGGGGAAGTATAAAAAGAAAGTTGGTCCTGGCAGTAGATGTAACTACAATCCTGTATACTTAACTATTGCTGTGAAATCGGGAGAATTAAGCATCCAAAAAGCATCAGAGCAATATGTTGTGCTATATACCACCCTTAACGATAAAATAAATAACAAATATAAATTCAGAATGAGAGGAGAAGTAGAGAAGAAGAAAAAGCTTTAGTTGAAGGATTAGTGATGTGTGCCAAATGGAGTTTCCCGCTAAGAGTTTGAGATATCAGAAACGTAGTACAAAGGTATCTAAATAGGATAGGGAAAATAGAAAAAAGATTTACTGACAACAGACCTGGCAAGGAATGGTTACGTGGGTTCTTTGGAAGAAACAAGGAATTAAGTGTAAGATTAAGTGAAAATATGAAGAGGGCCAGAGCAGCTGTTACACATGCTACAGTGTGTGAATATTCTTCTAATTTAGAGACATCAATGGAGGGAGTGCCTCCATCTAACATCATTTTAATTATGATGAAACCAATTTCTCAGGGCCAAGTTAGAGTCGTCATTAAATGTGGTGTGAAACATCCAGAAAGAATAATTGATTCTTCAAAGAACAGCATTAGCGTTATGATATCAGCTACAGCAGCTGGAAAATTGCTACCTCTGTATACAGTGTACAAGAGTAAGCATCCCTATGACACATGGCTGTTAGAGGGTATGCCTGGTGCTGGCTATAATAGAAATATGTGTGGATGGTTTGATATGAGTATGTTTGAAGCATGGATTTTGGACATTCTGCTTCCTTTTGTAAGAAGATTAGAAGGGACAAAGTTGCTAATGGGGGATAATTTAACAAGCCACATTTCTCTATATACCATCAAACAGTGTGAGTTGCACAATGTGCGATTTGTTCTATTGCCACCTACACCATCCACTCGATGTAGCATTCTTTCGACCACTCAAATGTGCTTGGAGGAGTGTTCTTGACGAGAGGAAACAACATAACAGAGGTGTAGTGCCAAAATCAGAATTTCCTTGCCTTCTTAAAAAGGCATTTGATGTAATTGGAGATAATAAGAAACAGAATATCATATCCAGTTTTGCAAAGACAGGGATTGTTCCCTTCCACCCAGAAAAACTTCTCTCTCAAGTTGTAGATGTTAATGATGATAATGGTACACAGGATATGGAAAAGTCATGGACAGAAGCATTTGTGGATCACTTAAAGAAGTCTCATACTGGAGAAGCAGCTAAGAGAACAGCAGCAGTTTCTAAGACTCATTTGAATGTGGCGCCAGATAAGGGAGTGGTTGTGGAAGATTTTGAGAGTCAACAAAATGTCCACATTACAGGTGAAGGATCCAGTGTAGATGAGCCAGCAGAGAGAGATGATGACGATGATGAAGCATCAAAAGCGGTTGAGGAAAGTGAGGATGAAACTGAAGAAATTTCAAGAGGAGAGTAGTTGTAAAATTTTCAACGAAGAAGAGGGTTAGATACTTTATTGGAAAAATTGAGGAAGAAGTTGATAAAAATTTGTTTGAGGTTAAGATTTTAAGAAAAAAAGAAAGTGATAACTTGAACACACACTTCATTTTTCCAGAGACTGAAGACATTGCAGAAGTAAAGAGAAGTGAAATAATTTGGAAAATCCAATGGGAAACTCAAAGAAGAGGAAGTTACATGTTCAGAAACATAGATGATATGGTTAATAAAATTGAGTAATGGACAGTTTCAATGATGAGAACGTGTTTATTGATAAACTCAGCTGTGATTTCTTGCATATTCTGTAATCGACCTTTGGTTACAAACATGTGCTGAAACATTTGGAGACCTACAAAATGAATATGAATGTAAATGCACAATTTATATGCCATTGTTCGTTGTTTGTGTGTAATTTATGAAATTATTTTTTAAAAATCACAGTTGTGATCGCATTAACCTATATTAAACTTATAATATGACATTGAATGAAAATAAATGAGTGATCAGAACCACCCACACTATGCGGGTGACACCGATCGGTAAACAATTAAATAAATATGCCATTGTTGAAGTCAGTCAATGACGATATTTATGTATCATTATTGTCAAATATGAAGGAACATATCTTTCATGCTTCACCACTTTTAACAAAGTATTTCATTTCAAAATATTAAATTATATGCAAATTTTGATCGGATTCACCCGCTTTTACGGTACTTAGGACAGTATACTTTGCATATGTCCATAGCTTGCTAACAGATGGTGTTATTTTCTGGGGAAACTCCAAAGACAGTGTTAAGAGGTTCAAAATACAAAAGACAATAACTAAAATCATGGAAGATCTCACTACTACAACTGGTTGTAAACCATAATTTAAACAGTTGAACATTCTACTTTTACCAAGAATATACACACATGAAACTCTTGTGTATATGGAAGCTTATATAAGTTCATTCAAAACTAATTCAGGAGTTCATATACACAACACTAGAACCCCCACCGCTGAATCCTTGCACTTCACAGTTGGGAGTTAAGTTGGTACATCTGCAATTAACAGATGAAAAGCTTTACCTGTTTGACTTTCTGCATTCCAGTCAGCATTCTAGTCAGTCAGTCAGGCAACGGAAACAGATCTACATGCCTCTCTGTTGCAATATCTGACTATTTCCAACCATGTGATCAGTCTGTGAACTCCTAACACGTACATTGAGTTGCAAGCTACATATTATTTGTTGTTATTGTTGATAGTGTTGTTGGTGTTTGTTTTATTTATTTATATAAATATACATTTATCTATATATAATTACCTATATATCATATTATACATACAAGATTTGAGATGCAATAATGCCTCCAAAGCAATGCTGTACACCAAGTGATTCACAAAGTGAAAATCCTTTGTGTCAGGCATTGGAGTTAGTAAGAAGGCTCCGGAAATTCTTTGAAAGTGAGAAGGAGTTAAAGTTAACAGGCATCCCTATATTCCTGCTGATAAACCCATGAAGCACACTGCAGCAGCTCTTGGACTAAATAAAAGAACTGTAATAATAAGGGGGTGAAACTTCAAGAGCTGGAAGACAAAATCTCTGAAACATCTGGAATGCAGCAAATATATCTGCAACGCTAGCGAAGAAAACAAAAGCAGCCTCGTCTGGTCAAAAATCTTGATGCTTTCCAATTAGACGCCATACGTAAGCACATATATGCCTATTATAGTAGAAAGCTATATCGGACCATAGTAAAGCTCCTTATTTCTCTTTAAGGAGCAGAGCTTTTTACTGGAGGTAAGACATCGCTGAAAGCAGTCTTGAAAGAAATGGGCTTTCGATATAAAACATTTTGTGGACAAAATATTGTTTGAAAAGACTCTTATTGTTGTCGCATGAAGCGTGCTATTACACAAAATATTTAACAAAGATATCGACAAAAATAGTATGGCTGGATGGGATTTGGGTCAATACTGGAGAAGCCATGATAAAATGCTGGACAGACCGCACCCCAGATAGTAGCGCCCATCAGCCAACAGGGAAAGGAGCCCTGTTAATTGTGGCCCAAGCCAATCCTTCGGATGGGTTTATTGACGATGGCCTCCTAATCTTCAAATTGAAGAAAATCGGTGATTATGGATCAAACTGGCTTCCTGGAGTGGTGCAGGAAACTGTTGGAGCAGCTGGACTGTCCAACAATTATAGTGATGGACAACACACTATATCATTCAGTAAAACTGGACAAGGTCCCCACTAGCAACGATAGAAAAGAGCTTACGGTAGAGTTGAACAAAAGGGGTGTTGCTGCAGACATGAGCATGACTAAGTTACTTTTATATACCCTGGTGAAACAAAATAAGCTGGTCACACCAACGTAAGTGGCAGTTGAAGTAGCCAAGGAACTTGGCCATGAAGTGATTAGATTACCACTGTATACTGTCATTTTAATCCCATTGAACTAGTATGGAGGGATATTATGACTTATGTGAAGGAAAATAATAAGACTTTCACAATTACAGAGGTGGATAGACATTTGCAGGAAGGTATGGCGAGGGTGGACATTCTTTCATGGAAGAAGAAAGTGAATCATGTGCACAAAATAATACAAAAGGCACAGGATTTAGATGGAATCATCAGTGAATGTGAACCACTAATGATATGTCTTGGTGACGATAACAACAATGTTCATGATGATGATGATGATGATGATGATTATGATGAAGCTTCTGAGAATGATGATGGAGACATGGATGGAATTGAGCCATTAAAAATCTAAACTGGTGAATGAAAATCACTTTGTTATTCCTTTCTCTCATTGTAACAAGCTATTTTGCATTAATTTGTTCTATATTGTTGTAAATACATAATTTATGCTACATATGTTACAGCATTACTGATATTTTCAATTAACATCAATAATAATAAATGAGTTTCATTATTCATTGATATTCATTTACTATACACACTGTTTATATTCGTCTTCACACATGATAAGAGACATTTGTAACCAGTGTTTTTTACTAGTTACATTGGCAATGCCACAAAGGCAGCATAGCCAACTTTAAGGGAAACTACCTGAACTGTCAAGTGCAAGGGTTCAGTGTCTAGGGTATAAGCATAATCTATTTGTAAATACACACAGGACCAAACATGAAAATAGTTTTGCACATGCTGACCTACATCTATATAATAATCTACCTGTATACATACAAAATATTGAATCCCCACAAAAATTTAAGACAATATTGTTATACTTCTTTAAAGACTACAGCTTTCTCAGTGTATGTGATCTTTATTTGTAATTATTATAGCACTGAACATCACACTTGATGTAACTTGTAAACAATGTATGTATTAGAGACAGTCAAGGCAACTTTCAGTCCTGCTTGTTTCTTGCTGGCTGCCGCTTAGCACACTTCTCATAGCCAGTAGATGCAGCTGAACGCAAAGCTGGTATGAGAGAGCATGGCCAATGAATGTATGGGAGTGCTGATTCTCGCAAGACTTAATAACAAGACTACGGTGTAATGTGTGGAAACTTGCATAATAAGTCCTGCAAGTTAAATTATTTCATCTGTTTAAACAATTAAAGATTTAAATAGTCTAACAGGATAATGATGATATTTAAATAACCACACCAGGGAAAGGGTTTCAAACAAAATGTGGTATCACAGAATCTGCAGATATATGTATGTGGTATTCATTTTCATTAAAAATAAGTGTGTATAAGTTTCATTACTGCTAAGGTATTTATTTTGCAAGAAATAATTCTATTTTTGATAACATGTAATCTGAACATGTTTATTCATAGTAACAGAAAGTATAGGTATGTAATTAACAATTAATATCACTGATTCAAACTGTTTACATGAACGCATTTGGGATATATGCACTGTTAAACAATAAGTCATCTTGTATTATTACTAGGACCCGAATTTTTATATTTTTATAAATGCAGTTTTAGGCTTTTAAACAATGTTCCTAGCCTCTTTTTTTTTTATTTTTAAAAGTTTCCTACCTATTTAAGGAAGTTGACGACAAATGCCTTTTATAAATTAATATAGATAAAAATATGAAAACTATTTTACTTCATGGAAGCATACTATTAATATGTACTGTAATTTAAGTTAATTTATTACACAGTATACTCATGCTCCAACATTTTAACTAAACATTTAACACGTATTTTTAATATGTAGCACTCATTTATAACAAATTTCACATTTCAGTAGTTTTGCTGTACACAACTAACGCAAATTTTCTGTTGTTTTTTGATACATTCCAATAAGCAGAAAAAGATTCTTCAACATCGAAAGATGTTACTGGCATCTATTTCATACATGCAATTTTTATACCAAGATAAAAATTGATAAATTCTTCCCTGGCTAGCCCCTCATGTACTCTCAAAACAAAACTAAATGAAAACTAAGTGAATTGCTAAGCAAAAATTGTAATTGAAATGAATTGAAGAAAAAATTGATACATTCTTTTTATCAAGGTTAAAAAAAATAGAATAAAATAAAACTTAAGTTTAGATAAGATTCACACACTAGCATCCAAATGGCTTGAAATATAAAAGTAGTTTGAAGCTTTCTCAGTTATTTATAAGGGAAAAAATTGGTTAAACCTAAAAATCCTGGCCCTATTTATTATGTGACCAGTTTTTTACCACCGATCATATGTGAAGCTAGTTCACCTGTGGTTACAAGAACACTCAAGTCCCCTCACTTGTGAGCACTAGTTCCGGATACTTGACATTCTCGTTGACACACTCTTGAGAAGTGGCATGGCTTACGAGAAATGAGAGAGAGTGGCATAGGTTTTGACCGCTTTTAGTATTTATTTTATGACATATCCAATAACATATGTATGTTTCAATGGATGATAAATAAATGAAATGAAATGAAATATTTTGAACAGGAGATGTAGGTATATGAGGATATCATTTTACCTGTCCATCCTGAATGACAAATACACTGGTGGGTGAAGAGTTTGTCAACACATACACCATACTTGCAACGATTATTACTGCATAAATCAATCTTCTCATGACATCTCTTTCCTGTAAATCCTAGAGGACATGAGCAGAGGAAGTCTGCAACTAAATCTGTGCAGTTAGCTCCAAGTAAACATGGCCTTTCTGCACAGTCATCTGTAGGGGAGAAAAAGAAATTTGTTTTCCATTCCTTATCACAATAATAACAATACCTTTTACGGTACATGTAATATTCAGTAATTCCCTGTTAGTATGTAGAAACAGTAATGCATTTTAAAATGTATTTAAAGTGAGTTGGAATAGTAACACTGACATAAATATAAAAATAAGTGATATTAATATTACCTACTAGTTTTGACTCACCCTAAGTAAATGTATCTGTTACTTTAGAATGGATCTGAGAATAGGACTGTTCCAAAAAATAATCACACATACAGATATACAATTCAAAACAATTGTTTTCAACTCTGCATTTGACATATAACTGGCTGTAAAAGTAACAGTCTAATCAGAGAGGGTATGATTAGATTAGAAAGCATTCTGTAGGTTCGTTTAGGCCAGAAAGCCACTGAACATAGAACTTGTCAAGGCATATACATGTATACATATGTTTATATACTATATACTATGAAAAAAAAAAAAAAATGTATAAAGCTCTAGTGCTAAAAGCATAGGTTACAAAAACAATAGAATACTTTTTTTTTTTTTTTTTTTGCATGCACGTAAAAACAAAGAGTATCAAAATACAGTGTTAAAATGTATACATAAATAAATAAAGATAATTTCATTATATGTAAAACTAATGTTATGTCAGATGATAGTTTTCAAATTATCGATATAATAGTTACTAGTAGTAATTATATAAACTAAAACATGATTATTGTATTATGTACTCTTCATAAATGTCAACAAATTAGAATTTCCAATGCAAAGATTTACAATTATGTACTAGAGTGTAAAATATCAAAACATCAGGCTTTACAGACCTTTTGTCATTGCTAAATACTAAAAAAATTCATTTGACACATTCGTGCAAGTCAAAGTATAAATCAGTTTAATTTTAATATAAAACACACACACACTAATATACACAAAATGCAATACATTCTAATATTTATAAATACAATGATTATTAATGGTATTGTCAGACAGATTTGTCACTTAAATATTTATCTACAGAGTAAAATGATTTATTGCAAAGATACTCATTAAGAGAGGCCTTAAAAGCCCTGAAATTCTCAACATTTTCTTTGAGATTGCTGGGGAGAGCATTAAATATCTTGATTGTTTCATAATATACACCTTTCTGAAAGCAATTGGCATTGGGACGATGAATCAATCCCTTTTGTCTAGTATTAATGTTATGAGGTCTGACTCAGTCAACTGAAGAAGAGGGCAAATGCCCTTGAAACATATGTTTTGAAAAAAATTCATTTAAGTGAGGTGAGTGCCACTATTCCGACTCATTTTCAATTGTTATACTTGAACTACTTCACTTGTCTCAAACTTCTGAGTTATTTAATATTTAAAGAATAACTTGATGTTAAAAGAACCCAAATCAGGCAAGTAACACTGGACCAAGGATATGTGCTGGTCATGCATCAACAGTAAATGCTTGTGAACTTAACCTGCTTTTTATTTGGAAATGGTTATTTGAAACCTAGTATTCTTGGAACTGGAAAGATCGGATATGCTATTAAAAATAATAATTTTCCCCTTCTCCAACCTGACCCATTGTATTACAAGTATATCATGAACGAATAAATGTATTTTTTTCTTGTTTAACACTGTGCAGAATATTATAACTTACTTCTAAATTTAGAGAAGTTTGAAATACAATTAATTTCTGTGCTAAAATCAGAACTTGGTAATCTGTCTAAAATTTTTTAGTTAGCAGAGGATGCTTTCCTTTGCCAGAAAGCTTCAGATATACTATCTAGACTAACTAAGCAAATTCTAAGTAAATTTGTAGAAAGAAATTGGGTGCCAAAGGTGAATGAATTATAGTTTCATCAAAAGGAAATCATGGCAAGTATACTTTTAAACTTTTGTAATGCATTGAAATGTATGTTGGGTAATGATGCAGTTTAATGGAACAAATAACTGGAAATACTCTTAGCACAGCGTATAGAACTATATGGTGTGTTTAGGGATGTAAAGTGGTACAATATATGTGTAAATATGCAAATAATTGCCAAGCATTTAAGCATAAGCTTAATTCTAACATTTTTTTTTTTTTGTTGTTGTAAAAATTAAGTTTGATGTTTAATTGTAATACAGTGTTAAGCATTAATTGGCTCTGTACAGCTCACAAGTCCTACTTAAAGCTAACATTTTATATAGCAAAATACAGATAGTCACAAGTATATATAAATTAACTAAATACAGGTATTTTTATTTTTTCAACAAAATGAGATGGTGATAGCGTTGTGTAGCACAAGATGTGTGATAGTACCTGGCATTGCTGGGAGGAATAAAAAGTAGAACCTATACCAGGACTATGTTATTAAACTTAAAATCCTACTGAGATTCTTTATGTCTTCAAGGTATACTTAAATTTGTAAAAGAAAGAACCTTTGACATATATTCAATTAATATTTAGTTTTACCTGTGTATATTTCACAATATTATCCTTCCCAACCAGGCCTTGTTGAAGCGCAACACACGTTGCTCCATTAGAGCAAGGATTGCCACTTGCAGTGCATGGGTTGATCTAGAAGAGAAAACTAAAGCTGAAGACATACACAACTAAATAATACTGTTCAGTGAAAGGTTATGAAAAGTGGGCATAAACATCTTCCTTTAATCAAGCCTGTTTACCTATTATATTACCACAAAAGCAGTTGAAACATGCAATGTTTTGAAACCTATTGTAAAAACAATGCACTATATAAGCATCCCAAATACTACTCAACTAAACATCTAAATCTTGTTTAATATGTTACACCATAGCCATTCAGTGCTCAACATTTCATCCACCCTGATAGAAGAGGAGACAACTTTGTATTGTGGAGCTTTTGGAATTTTACACTATGTGTCTGGAGATGTTTCCAGGAAAGGAGACCAAAGAGATCAGGATAGAGAATAGATTGTCTGCCATACCCCCATGCTATCTCTGGAGTTACATGGTTTAATAACTGAATGAACCATTTGTCTTTAATCAACAACTAAAACTTTGAATGAAATAACAAGGTATTTTCCTAGAATATAGGGTAAACAGCGAAACAAATACATTCTAACATCACAGGAGAACATCAATTTTTTTTTACCCCAGCAATCTGCAGGAAATGGAAGTTATGATGGACTTAGCAAGTCATAAAATAAAATTTTGAGTGCGTGTTATTTTTACAGAGACTATAATATCATAGCCATCTCTATACACGGCCTGACTTTGGTAAATGTGATAACATTGCAGCAAGTCCTATCAGCTGAGCAATGTTACACATGTTTCAGTGCAAGATACTCTCCTTGCTGGTATATTTGTGCAAATATTTACATTATTATGCCTCTGTAGCAATATAAGTATTACATAAACATGCCACATATATATGCAGTGCCAGATAGCACAAGATTTTATAACACAAGAAATTTTTTTTTTTTTTTTTATAAATTACAACTAAGCGAAAGCTTTTCTAGTAATATTTCCTTCATAAATAAGTTCGCAATGTATAGGCGAGTCTTCCACTGAAGGCCCCCAAAGCTTACACTAATTCTTGCGGTCACACATTAAGTCATTTGGCTTGATTCTTTTCAATCTTCTAACTTCACACTTACTAAGCACATTCAACATCTCTTTATTTCCATGGTGCTGCACTCTTATATGATGTTTCCTTGCTGTATTTTTTATTTCTTCTGTAACTGTGTCGATCTTGAGATCTCTGTGTATCTGATCATTGCGCACATACCAAGGTGCATTAACTATTGTTCTTAGAGCTTTATTTTGAAATGTCTGTATATGTTTTATATTAGTCAATTTAGAACAGCCCCAAAGTTGTATCCCATAGGTCCAAACTGGCTTTAACACCTGCTTGTATATTAATAGCTTATTATATATGTCAAGTTCAGAATTTCTCCCAATAAGCCAGTAAAGTTTCTTATATTTGATATTTAACTCTTTTCTTTTAGTTTCTATATGCTTTCTCCAATTTAGTTTTGCATCTAGGATCATTCCTAGGTACTTCACTGATTGAACTTGAGGAATAGTTTGATTATTTATTTTTATCGGTAGTATCTTAGTTTTCTTATTCGTAAAGTTGATGTGTACGGATTTAGATTCATTTAATTTTACGCGCCATTTCTTGGTCCACTCATTGACCCTATTGACGGCTTTCTGTAATTTCTGTGTAGATTCCTCTACTGTATGGCCTATTGCCATTATTCCTGTGTCATCAGCGAAGGTAGCCATAGTAGTATCATCTTGATATGGAATATCCCTAGTAAATATAAGGAACAGTATTGGCCCCAAGACACTTCCTTGAGGTACTCCAGCAGCTATATTCTTCAATTCAGAGTATTCATTTCCATATTTAACTCGGAAATATCTCCCTTCAATATAGGATAACAATATTTGATAAAAGTGCTCAGGTAGATCTCGTTGAAGCTTAAAAATTAGACCTTTGTGCCATACTTTATCGAAGGCTTTGGCCACGTCTAGAAATACTCCAGAACAAATTTTGTTTTCCTCTAATGTTCGTTCTATGATATCGACTATACGATGTACTTGATCAATAGTTGAATGTTTGTTTCTAAATCCAAACTGGTGATCTGGTATTAACTTAGTTTCCTCTATTATAGGTTTTAATTGCTTTAACAATAGTTTTTCAAATAGCTTAGATAATTGAGATAAGAGTGAAATCGGTCTGTATGATTCCTTTTCATTAGGGTTTTTTCCAGGTTTAAGGATCATGAGCACTTCTGCTACCTTCCATTGACTTGGGATATATTTAAGTCTTAATGCAGTATTTATCATGTGTAATAACTGGATAAGACCTTTTTGTGGTAATTCTTTGAGAATGTGTCCTGTGATTAAATCATATCCTGGTGCTTTTTTTGCATTTATATTCTGCTGTATTTCACGTTTTAATTCTTTGAGCGTTACACACCTAAGTTCTATACCTTGCTTTTTCTTGCCATGTTTTATGTTCTCTTCAGTTGTTTGCCTAGGTAAAGGTTGAAAAATCTCTTCTAGATAGTTGGCAAATAGGTCTGCTTTATCCTTATCGCTCCTTGCCCATGCTCCATCTCCTTTTTTTATTGGCGGAATTTGATTAATAGGTCTTTTAATACTCCTGGTTGCCTTCCATAAAGAGTAATCGGTATCTTTATCTGCTGTTAGTCCTTTCATATAGATAGTAAATGATTTATTTTTTATACTACTGATCAAATTCTTTAACTTATTACAGGTTTGATTTAATCGCTTTTTATCTTCTGGTGCCCGTGTTCTCTGCCACTTTTTACGCAGTTTTCTTTTTTCACTAATTAACTCCCTCACTTCCATTGGATAGGAGATATCATTAATGTTATTCCCACTTTTTTCCGGAGTATGGTTCCATGCTGCTTGTTGAATATTAGTAACAAAGAGATCTATCTCTGCTTCCAACTGTTGCGGTGTTTTTAAAGGAACATTAAGTTCGATAATGCTCTTTAATTCATTTTTGAACCCTTCCCAATTTGTTTTATTATTAATTAGCCTTGGGGGGCTATCCTTTATTATTATATTATCACTTACTGTTAATATGATAGGGGAATGATCTGATGAAATATCATAATCCTCATTTACGTGCACATAATTGTTAGAGATACCCTTCGTTATGAAAAAATCAATTAAATCTGGTGTTTTGTTTTCATCTGTCGGCCAATATGTAGGTTTTCCAGTTGAATGGAATTGGCACTTTGTTTTAATAGCTGCCCTATACAGCTCCCTTCCTTTAGTAGTAATTATTCTTGATCCCCAATGAGAATGTTTGGCGTTATAATCACCTCCAATAATAAAGTTATTTCCTAAAGTCTTAAAGAGGTTGATATAATCCTCTTCTTTTAGATTATACCTTGGAGGACAATATATTGCAGAAACATTAAAAGACTTAGTTTTAACTTGGATAGTGATAGTTATCACTTGCATTTCTTCGGTTTCTATTTTACTTTCTTCGTAGTGTTTAATGCAATTTTTAATTATTACTGCGGAGCCCCCTCTTGCTTTATCAGATGGATGGTCTGAACGGTAGATGTCATAACCTCTTATTCTGACATATGATTGTTTAGCCAAATGCGTTTCGGATATTAAGCATGTATCTATTTTCTTGCTTTTCAGGAACAGTTCCAACTCCTGAATACGCTGTTGCAAACCGTTTGCATTCCATGATAATATTCTATGTGTGTGTGCCATTTTATTTAATTTTGTTAAGTCTAACTTCAAGCTCTCTTAATCTATCATAAATCAGTTTGTTGGTATATTTCTGCTCGTCCAGTATTTCTAGGATGCGTATTATAGCTTTATCAACAGTTGGAAATTCAGCTTTACTATTACGTGTTGCTGCTGCATAATTGTTCTGTTCTCTATTAGGTTCATCCACTATTACTTCACTTTCTTCTAGAACCATATCTAAGTTACAATTCCCTCGAGTCCTATGAATCTGTCTTTGATTTTTCATTGTTTCGTTCCTCCTTTTTTGCAGCTCCTTAGCTACACATTTTGGATGTGCAGTTTTGCTTATTTTACAATCTTTAGTAAAGTGCTTTCCTGCACATTTCACACAGGGTGGTTCTTTTTGGCAATAGGCCTGTGTATGGTTAAAGCCTTGGCATTTCTTGCATTGTGGTATCAAATTAGTATTCTTTCTCAGAGGCTCAATTTTGACAACCACATTCAAAACTGTCTTAATATTATATATATCTGTAATATTCTCCTTATTATCAAAGGTAAGCATAAATAGTGGCAATCCTTGTCTAATTACTTCCTGCTCCCCATTCCTATTTTTATACCTTTCTTTCTTAAGAATATTTACATCTTTAATTTTAAAACCTCTTTCCTTTAATTCTTCTATTATATCTTCTTTTGGGCATGAAGCATGCAATCCTCTTGCCATAGCTCTGATTGGTCTATCATTTTTGTTTTCATAAGTCTGCCAATTGATTTTTTCTGTGTTTAATTTCTTGGCTAGAGCCCTATAGCTATCAGAGTTCATAGTATTGATCTTCCATACATTATTATTTAATGATGTAACTTTATATTCTTTTCCTAGCACTGGCTTTAATAATGCCTTAATTTTTGAATAATCTGCTATATCATATATGTTAATAGGTGGAGGCTGGTGTTCCTTATAGGGAGTTTTTTTCCCCTCCTTCAAGTTATTTGTTTTGCTTTCAGTGTTTCTGGTTTCTGTCTTTTTCCCATTTTTTCCTGGTTTTCCCGTTTCTATTACTGGGGATGTTTCAGCTTTTCGTTTCTTGTTTTTCCTCTGTAATATCCACCCTGTTTCTCTGGCCAAATCTTCCTCATCTGTACAGTAATCTATCATATCGCTAGAACCTGCTTTTTCTATAAGGTCTTTCTCACTAGTTGTTTTCATTCTCTTTTGCTCTACTCTTATAGGCTCCATATTGGCATCCGCAGAATTCTGCTTTGCTTTGTCCATATTTTTTCTAAGTTCTTGATTTTCGAGTCTAAGAGCTTTTATTCCATTTTTTAATTCTTCGTTTTGGCGCTGAATCTCATTCAGTATCTTCTTTAGTTCCTCTTCTGCTGTGTGTAAGTGCACTACTTGTTTTGCTGTAGGCGAGCCTTGAATCAATGCACTCTTTCTAAACACATCTCCCTCAAGCAGTTGATGACTCCCCCCAGAATCCATGGAGTCTGCCTCCGAAGAGGGTGGATTGTCCAGTTTACCTGGAGTACCACCTGGGGTAGTAAATCCAAAATTTGTTTTATCCATTGCTTGGGTTAATGTTGTGGAATGTTCTTAGCTTCCCCTCGTCTCTTGATAGTTAGTAGCTAACGCTCACATAACTACCCATCTGACTCACCGGGTACTAGGCCCCCCCGCCACCACAATGCTACATTCCCTGGGGGAAAAAAAAAAAAAAAAAAAATGTATCTATAAGCTGCTTTCGGTTGCCCAAAGAATTGTTCTATAGAGTATGGATTCACTCTGTTTCAGGGCCAGACTGGTCACCATTTAGGAGATCAGTGGTGTGTTTGAATCATTTTCAGGAAAGTTATAAAAGCTTTGTTGAGAATATGCAGAAAGAATGAAAATGCATGCTTTCATAAATGCAATCATCTAAATATTTGTGAGTTTGCTTTCATATCTAAGCTGTGCAAGTGAAACTGAACGAGAAAAATCCTCAATATAGAAGAGGAGAATATCATGCCTTAAAAAGCTAAAGGAGGATGAAAATATGTAGGCAGAGTAAGAAAACCAGGTACAGGATTTTCTAATTTTGCAGATAATGCATAACTGCCTCAAAAGAATGACTACGCTGTATAAAAAACAAATCAAGTTGGATAATGTATAAACTAGACATGACTAATGCTCCTAAAATAACTTTCAGTCTCAGAGTGAACATGGATCTTAGTGGAAAAGTGTGCATTAATGGTGTACACCTATCAATTGAGGTCTTAAAATGTATAGGTTCTAAAGTGGTAAGGTGTAGGATGTATTCAACTTTCATTTCTAATAAGAAATCTGAAATGTTTATGTTTCAACAAATATCTACAACAAAAATGCTCTTGTATTCCAAATTACAGCCTCCCTATGTGTTTCATATTTTCAGTAAATTATGACAATATTAGGTTCTTTGTGTAATCAGTTTAAACTAATGTTAAGACTGTGTTCTGATGACAAATTAAAATGAAAACAAGCAGATCCCTCTGTGATCATTTAAATTATACTGCAATTGAAAATACGATATCCACTATCAGTAACATACTATTCATAATAATTACTCAAGGCCAAAAAAGGGTTTTTAAACAAATTGAAAATATTCTTCTGAATTCCTCATGTTAACAAAAATGCCTATTAATAAATGACTGTATTTAAGCTTTGATTTCAATGAACTGTCCCATTCCCCACAAAAACAAAAGCAGCCTTAAAAGAAAATGTCCATTGTGCGATGACAAGTCAAAAGCTGTACCTAGTATGTGCATTTAACGCACCTGTAGCAGGACGGCAAAGAACTGCCTGTGCAATGTTTTCAGTTAAGGAGGGCCCGGCCATGTCTAGAAATTGCCATGGTAATTTTCACCCATATTCACAAATTACAGGATTACAGAAATAGAGAAGTTTCTTGACTCCCTGCTACCCATAGAAAAAGTCAGGTAGCAAAGCATTAAATATCAAACATAGATGTATTGAGCATTACAATCACTCTAAAATTTACAGGATCCATAGCTAATGTTTTTAATATTTGCTTGAATAATGGTGTTTTAGCATGAGTGCTGTAAAGCAAGGCATGTCTTAAAATTATATAGATAGAGCTCATCCTGGGTATAATTTTAGCATATTGTCATACAGAGGGCTTTAGCTTGAGAAACAGTTGATGATGTTATAATTTGCTAGTTTCTTAATGCTGGTCAACAAAATCTGCAGATATAGTAACTCGCAGCTTATAGGGAACCATTAATTAAATACCTCAAAACTACTATGTCAGAAGCTATAACTTTTTTGGAGTGGATACTCATTACAAGTGATTAGATTATACTGTAATCTACCGAGAACGGATTAAAGCATGTTGCCTTAAGTATGCCTTTCATAGTTCAGAAAGTGGTAATGTATGGGCGGAAATTGATAATGCATTTCATCCAATAAATACACTGAGATTAAGAGTGATTAATAAAGATTAAATAATACTAATTCTTACAAAATATCCTATTATCTGTAACCTATACCTGCTTCATTTGGTTCCTTAAGAGAATCTCAGAATTGAATTGTACATTTAATGTGACAAATTACAAAAACTGGTACATGGAAAAAAAATTGTTCAATGTGCATTTGAAGCTTTGTGTATTAAATTTCTCCATTTCACCCAAAATATTATTTGATCAAATATATTAAGAGCACCACAATTACAGTGTGATGGTGACAGGGGTGTCTTTATTTTTTGATGAAATAATCTTTTGCTAGCTCATGTACCACATGACTTCAAATAACCAACATCTACAAATGGTATACTATCTGGATCCCGTCATTTCTCCACCATTTTCGTTTCCAAGAAAGATTATTTGTTAATGTGCATAGTTTATAACTTGTTAATCTTAAAGGATTCTGACAGAAAAATTTACTTTATACATGAAACAAGTACGTTTTATTTCTTTATTTAAATGATGAGACAAAGGGAATGTTAGTTAATACATATAACAATATTTTGTTTTCACTGTTATTTTGCGTTATTGACTCCATAACAGGGTATATTTGCTTAGCATTGAATGGAGAAGAAAATTAGAGCAGTACTACGGCCATCTAGCAGCAAATAAATAAGTACATATTTGTTTCTTTATTTTAAACAATAGGAGCAAGAAAAGTTAACACATAAAATGTATTTGAATTTCACTGTTGTGTTGCCTCCTTGTCTCGATAAACTGATGCATTACCGTATCAATGAATGGGGAAGAAAAACAGAGCACTAGTACTTCCATTTAGCAACATATAACCGTGCTACTACCGCCATCTTGCGGCTAACTGTCTGTGTTTACTTGGCACTGTCTGCTCATTTGTACAGTGCTTTTTCATTTTCTAAAATTGGTATGGATTTCCAGTGTTATGCAGTAAACAGACCCTTACTCGATAACATTAACAAAGATCACTCTCCGAGACTAAAATAAAATTAAGAGGGCTTCTAAGAATGTTGTCTTAATAGAAAATAGCACCCATAATCACAGTTACAGCTATGCTCCTGCTGCCGCTGCCATTGTCACATTGTACAATTACACACATTATGAACATGTCCATACTCCCCCTCTCCTTCTCTCCTGCCCAAAATGTGAATTTTTGGGCAAATTTGAATTAGACAAAACATTTTGCAATATGCTATATTAGGTAGATTGTCTTAATTGAAAATCATACTCATAATTGTCATTACAGCTAAGCAGCCACCATCAGAACCAAACAGACATACTATCTATCATCATTATTACAGCTATGCTGTCGCCACTGCCGCCATCACATTCTATCATTGCACACATACCGTACATTTACGTTCTCCGTATCTCCCGCTCACAATGTCAATGTCTGTGCAAATTCAAATTAGGTAATGACATTATATGTTAATTACAAAATCATGTGAATCATCATATTATAGTTACACTGCCGCCGCCATCACATTGCATCATCGCACCCATACCATAAATTTCCATACTCCCCTTTCTATCAACTGCTCAAAATGGGAATTTCTGTGCAAATTCAGACAAATAGATAAAAAAAAAATAAATTAAAAACAAAGTGTCCATTATTTGGCAAACCTTTAAATTTTATTTAAAAATTCTTCTTTTCATATATGTCTTTTAAACATGTCTTCTTTTTGTATATGGAGAAAAAATGCTAAATTTCAAAATTAAGTTCTTGCATTTGAGGTCATCTTGTATTGAGATAAATATGATAATTACTGCCCAGTTTTGTGTTTCCAACTATAAGAAAGAGACTTTAACATAACATCAACAATGCACCTCAACCATACAGCTACAAGGTAACAATAAAATACTAACCCCGTGGAGAACTTCACCCATTTTTTTCTCCATTTTGAAAAGGCTTCACTCATTCTCTTATTGTAAATGAAACCTTGCTATAGCAATTACTCTGTAACTAAATTCATTTTAATATACTGAATTTATTCAATAAAAAGTATTTAATTTTAAAAAAACTGGACTTATTCTCTTCTATCCATTTACACTTCATTTGGCATCATTGTGTATGCAGAGAAAGGCAGTATTTACTCAGTATTAATATATGTAGTTTGAAGTAAAGAGTATCTTACTGTAACATCGCATTCCAAGCCAGTGTATCCTGATCTTCATAGGCATGTGTAGTTATTGATACCAGGTTCATCTTTACACATAGCATGTTCTGGACAAATATCATTGCGGTAGTCACTTTTCTCAACTTGACAGTTTATTCCACTATAGCCTGAAAATCAAACAGTATGCAATTTACTATTTGCTCTGTTATATCCATGTCTCATAGGCTTTAAGCTCCTATAATGTAACCAAGAAATTATAACACATAAAACAAATGCAGATCATCATCTGTTAACCATAATGATGATTAAGATGATGATCATCATCATCGTCATCGTCATCATCATCATCATCAATATTATTATTTTTATTACTATTACTATTATTATTATTATTATTATTATTATTATCATAAAAAGTGTATATAAACCAAGTTTAATGTATATAACACATACCTGGAGCACATTGGCAGCGATAGCCTTGTGGAAGATCTATGCAGCTAGCTCCATTATAACAAGGCTGAGATGAACATTCATCAATATCAACTTCACAGCGATGACCAGAAAACCCGAAACAGTGTATAACATGGCCTGAAAAGGAACAAACAATAGATTTATAGAACTGCATGAAAAATTTGAACATATGTTCATAAGAATCTTTTATAGAAGAAGATAAGTCATAACATACAGCAGGGAAAAGATATTCAAATTATTTATATAAATAATTTGAATAAATTGAATAAGATAGTCATAACATACAAAATATATAAATAAATAATTTTAATTTCTTTTCCCTGCTGTATGTTATGACCATCTTATTCTATTGCCTGATGGCCATTTAAACAATGCATTCTTCTTCTTCCAGATGCTTAGAAACAAAGGTGGGTATTCAATTGGCTGGCAATTTAATGTTATGCTTTGTGCAAGCACATTTACATCTTCCCTGTTGTTAGCATTTTAATTAAATAATGAATTGGAGATACATTTAATGCTGCATGCACTGACTCCAACTGACATGACACCATGGTAATGTGTGGAATTTGCATTCAGGAGGTCCTGGTTCAAATCCCTTGGGCTGACAACTTCATCTGAGGTTTTCTCGTGGTTTCCCTCAGTCTCTAGACCAACGGTTCCCAACCGATGTGCCCCGGCACCCTAGGGTGCCGTGTGATTGGCTAAGGGGTGCCGCGAGATATTGAGATAAACAAAAAAAAAAAATACCTTCTACTGAAGCCTTAACTCTTGTAAGGTCTTGAAATAAAATAAGTCAAATCAATTACTCTCATGCATGGCAGAATGGAGATAGTGGTCGATTCATTTCAATAATTCAGTTATACTAGTACCCCACAGATGGCATTACAGCTATACCCTGCCGAACATTCCCGAGACTACTCACTTCCTCACGAACATTCCCGAGACTTCGACAGATGAATATATAAAAGTGTACGCCACTTGGCGCTCTCAGTTGTCTTCCTCGCGTTGATTCACAGTGTTTAGCTATGGATAAGTTCATTGTTAAACGTAAACGCCAGGACAGTGAAAGTGAACAGTCGGCTCCTACTGCTTGCCTTAAGAAGCCTAATCTTACAGTTTCTCCCGGACCGTCGAATTCACCACATAAAGAAGACAAACGAAAGAAAAGAACATACCAGGTCAGTTACTTAGCGTATGGATTTAAGTGGAATAACAACGAGGAAAACCCTATCACTGTGTGTATAGTTTGTGGCGAAACACTTAGCAACGAGGCCATGGTACCTAGCAAACTGAAGCGGCATCTTACAACAAAGCATCCTAGTGTGTCACAGAAAAGTGTAATGTATTTTTCACATATATTAGAAGGGGAGAAGAAAGCAGCTGTGCGAATGGTAAAGAGAATGACCATAGGTGATACTGCTCTTGAAGCCTCATTTAAAGTAGCAGAACTGATAGCTAAAAAAAAAGAAACCTCATACTCTTGGAGAGGAAATTATTTGGCCCTGCATGTCAAGTTAAAATTTCAACAATACTTGGCGAAGGAGCAGCTAATCAAGTTTCGAAAGTTCCTCTGTCCAACAACACAATCAGCTGCAGGATATCTGAAATGTCATGCAATATCAACGAACAAGTCACAGAGAAAATAAAAACTTATAGAACATTTGCTTTGCAAGTAGATGAGGGTCTCGATATTGGTGACAAACCACAACTCCTTGGTTTTATCAGATATATTGATGAAAAAGATTTTAGTGAACAGTTTCTGTTCTGTAGACCGCTGGAGTCTACAACCACAGGCCATGATATTTTCGTTTCTATTAATTCCTATCTCAATGACCATGATCTTTCATGGAAAGACTGTTGTGGTATATGTACAGATGGTGCACCATCTATGTCTGGGAAAATTAAAGGTTTTAATGAAAATCCATCCATTATTATGACTCACTGTTTTCTGCATAGAGAGGCATTAGTCGTGAAAGCGTGTAATGAAGATTTTGCTGAAGTGTTTAACCAAGTTGTGAAAATGGTGAACTATATGAAGTCTCGACCTTTAAAGTGCAGAATTTTTGAACAGTTATGTCACGCAACAGATGCACCTCATACCTCTTTGTTACATCACACAGAAGTAAGGTGGTTGTCGCAGGGTCGTGTATTGAACCGGTTTCTCGAACTTAAAGAACAGCTAAAAAAATTTTTTAAGGATGAAAATCAAGACACATTTCATGAGCCCTTACTAAGTGATTCTTGGTGTTTTGAAATGTCATATCTGGCAGATATTTTTCATAAGCTGAATGAACTGAATGTTTCGATGCAGGGTCGACATGAAACAATAATCTCCTCAACCAATAATATGAAAGGTTTTAAAAGAAAACTTAGTTCTTGGAAGTCTGCAGTTCAAAAAGGAGATTTGTCGAACTTTCCATCTCTTCTTAATGTGGCAGGAGATAAAGATCTGGGTAAACTGAAAGACCGCATTTGTGATCACTTATCAAGATTGCAAGATGCAATAGATGCGTACTTTCCAACTATTTCCACTACGAATCTCGACTGGGTTGTCTCACCATTTGATTTTGTAGATAGTGCAGAGGAAATAGATTTCACTGCTTGCGAATGAGATGAATTTACTGATCTTTGCGCTGATTCCACACTCAAAGGTAAGTTCAACAAGAGTGGGGCGTCGGTGTCTAGTTTTTGGCTTCAACAGAGAGAGGAGTACCCTAACCTAATGAAGAAAGCAATTAAGGCACTTTTGCCCTTTTCAACATCCTATCTATGCGAGCAAGCCTTCTCTGCTATGGTGACAATAAAATGCAAAGCAAGAAATAGACTGAATAACCTTGAGGATGATTTGCGTGTTTCACTGACAACTGTAAGACCCGACGTCACATATCTGTGCTCTAAGCATCAATCACAATTTTCACATTAATCATTAATGGAACAAAATTTATTGATGTATTTTTACTCAGTGATTGTAGTAAAGTTTACTGTATTATGTTATGGTGTGCGTTATTATTATATAATATTTCAATAAATTAACATATTAAGCTTAATTCTCTTTTAATTCAAGGAAGGGTGCCCCTGTTGTTTAATGTTATTCCCAAGGGTGCCGTGAACTTCAAAAGGTTGGGAAACACTGCTCTAGACGAATGTGGGTTGGAGAATTTGTTTGGCAAATTTTCCTATCATCCCTTTTTTTACTATATTTAATTTCCTTTTTCTTTATTGCCATTCCAAGCATTGGGTTGATAACCAATCCTGATTATAAAACTTCATGGCACAACAGCCCAAATTTGGGCCAAGGCTAACCACCTGACCGCTGCATCCCCATCCCTGTCCATTACAAGCTCCATGGATGGGGTGCAATGCAGGAGCGTGAATAGCACCTCGAGTCCCTCCTGGCCAGTTAATGTGGTTATGCAACCTGAAGCCATAACTTTATTGCTGGATATGCTATGATCCTAAGTTTGCTTGCTCCTCAACAAAATATTGACCAAAGGCATTGGTTTGTATGTCCTTGGAGGTTTAAGTCTTACATAAAGGAGGATATTCTGTTGAAGAAGAACTGACTATATGAAGTAACAGTTTTCTGGAAATTAAACAAAGAATTGAAAATATTTAGCAGTTTTAACAAAAACTTGTTGTCAATATACAGGGAACCAAAGAAACAAAGAGGAAGGGAAAACTATGTAGAAAAAGGTCACAGATGCTGAGATGGGGACTGGAATAGGTGCAGTGAAATTGAAAGGAATAAGAGGAGGGTAGAATTTAGGAATGTCCGATATGCAGATATAAAGACAATTATTATTGGTATGCAGTTCTTGAATGTGAAGAAACCAAAATAATGTGATTAAAACTGAGGATGTAGAAATGGGCATGATATATAGTGGAGGAAATCTTGCTTGACTTGAAATCAGAGAAGCGAATGAGGAAAATTAATAAACATAAGGAATCAGAATTTCTGATTTCTAATTAAAAGTGGAAAAGGACTGAGCTTATCTTCATGTGTAAAATTTTCCTGGTAAGAAACACCATAGTATGGAAATCCTTCAGATCACTACTCATGTTAATGCAGAAATTCATGGGAATGAGTCAAATATTAGCAAGTAATGACATTAAATAAAATTGAAAGTGAAGTTTTCTCAATGAAGGATTTAATTATCTTTAATAAATATGTGTCACACACAATCTTATGCTTCTTTATAATAAGTTGTTACCTAAAATATGTTTTGCATGCCCATTTTGTGCATATTGTTTTGTGTCTTACAAATGAACAAAAATGTTATAAGGAAATTTAACAAATAGAAAAATGAAATATTTTTAAAAGTTTATGAGAAATATCAGCCAATAGTAATTGCTTAGTTTAGTGAGAGTTATGATTGCTCTGGATGAAGAAACAGTACTTCTCAAAGTAACTTGCTTTAATTTTTTATGTTTATTTACTCATGGGAACACACAATCCTCCATGCTGACAGGCATTATCAGTACACTAAATTTCACATTCCTCATGACCAACTGCTCCAGGGCCACTGGTTCGCATATTTGTTGGGCATTCAAAGCATGTTGTTTGGCCAGCTTGAGGTCAATAGAAGTTACGTGGAGAAGGAGCACAAGATGCTAAACCAGTATCTGAGTAGTGACCTGGCAAACATTTGGCTGCAAGAAAAATGTAATGTGTTACAGCTTTTCTACTATTATATGCTAAATGAACAACAAAAGTTATACATTTTAAATATGTATGATCCACAACACAAACAGGAAAAATTTTGTTGGGTTTCTAAAACACTAGAACAAGATCCATACCCTCATCCTGAGCAAATAAGGAACTATTTTAAGGGAACCAGTAAATAATAATGCCTTAAACATGCAGGAAAAATGTCATACAATACTTAGAGGAACAGAGGAGTAAAATTAATATGGGTAATATTTCAAAACCAAAAAGTGAATTTTTCATATGAACTACTAAAATTATGTTCACAAGAATCATCTAATTCTTATAAAAATAAAAACCATGCAGATGTATCCATAATCACAAACTATGTTATCACTTGATTCCAACAAAGCTGAAATCATCCACTAGGTGAAGTTTATAATGATCCACAATTAGTGCTTAGGTTATACTGAATAATGTATGCTACTTAACAGAATCATCACTTACACTAAAATGAAAGTTTTCAGATTTACTAAGTAAAGTGCTAAATCATAAATAAAAATCATTAGTTACAATTCCTAACATTTGCAGAACTTGAAAAAACTATCATTATTGAAAAGGAAATGTTTCAATACACAGGTTAATGTACTTATTTAAGTGATTTTTTGGTGGAATACTTAGTGAAATATGTTATAAACAGAACGATTCTGTATTGTTGTTAATTTTATATTTCCAACTTGAAAGAACCAGGAGTTGGGTAAAGGCAATTCCCAGACAAAATTGGCAATCTACTCCGGCTTCTGCAGTATGCTCACAACACTTTACATCCAACGATCTGGACTTAATAGGACAAACTAGGAGACTAACAGAAGGAGGAATTCCTTCTGTGTTCCCTGCTTATCCCTCTTATTTGCAGAAATGTCCTACATCTCGACATACGCCATCAGATACATCCCCAAACAGTGGAAGTACTCCAACTATTTGTGAAACAGTAACTGAAAAGGCCCCCAGCAAACTGATACTGGCGATAGTGTTGTACTGCAAAGCCCAAGAAAGAGATAATTAATGTTGTAGTTGATGGACAAAACTGCTGAGCTGTGTAAAGCACATAAAAGAATAACATTGCTACAGTATTCAGGAAATAGAATTATAGGTTATGTAGATTGCGCAATGGAATGCAATGGTAATTATCGCAATATTCCTCGACCGAAATTCTTGATTAATATCCCACATTCTACTAAAGCTTTAATCCATGTAATACTAGATACAACCATTTATTACACTAACAATAGTTTTAGGCCAAGAAATTAGAGCAAAATTAAGTTCTGACATGGCCGCAATGTTGACTTCAATAATACCAATTTATCAATAATAGTGCCTGACAGGCCAAAAACGAGATTGCATTAAATATTCCTTCAACTACAGATCTCTCCTCTTCAATTGGCATTTGTTCTTTACTTCAAAAACTGAAAAACATTTAATTTGACAAATATTGCATTTGGTGTAAATGGTAGCATGTAGGGCCACAAGACTTGCTTCAGCAAAACGCCTGTAACAATCACACTGACATACCACACTAGATGCTGGGAATACCGATATATGTACATTCCAATTAAGATGATGCATCAGTAGTATGTAAGATGTCTTATGAAAATGTATAACAAATATTATACACAATAATAGTGATAGTTTTGTTTAGTATCTAAATTCATTGCTCTAATAAAAATAAACCATGTGATGAATTTTTAAAATGTTCACATACAAAAATCCAATTTTACAGCAATTGAGTTTACAAATAAATCTGTGTTATTATACTTTCATTCGTTTTGTAGTCGACTGACCCTCCCCTTAGAGGGAGTAATATACGCTAAAGTGAAATTCAAATGATTTAAATCCTGGCTTCCATGTGAATGAAGTTCCTTTATTTGTATGGCCAGGAGTTGACAAATTCCCCTATGAGAAAAGTATAAGTATTTTAAAACTGAAAGCACTAATAAGGAATATCTAAAAGCGGCCAACTCCATGAAAAAAAAAAAAAAAAAATGTATATAACATAAATTGTGTTTTAACGAGATCTACATTTTTGTGAAATAAGCTTTGTCTATTTCTTACAGTTTACCAGTTATTCAAATTTCCGCAAAATTCACATAGAATAAAGATGTTTTCAGGAGCCATTCCCAGATAATTCATGATAAATATTTTAAAATCCCCCCACCACAAACTATAATCTTAGAAAAGTTTAATTTTCCAAAAATGGCTCTAAACGTTTGTGATTAAAATGCTGTATGTTAAAGATATGTACATCACAAATAGAACGTACATTTTGAATATTCTGGGAATAGCCTCCGAAGACCTCTTTATTCTGAACGAACGAATTTATTGAATTTTGCTTAACTGCTGAACTATAAGAGATAGTCAAATACTTACTGCAAAAAATGTAGATCTCCTCAAAACACGCAATTTATGGTCCATTACGTTTTTGTTGTAGAGGTAACCGTTTCTAAGATATTCCTTGTTATTTGTTTCAATTGTCAAGTAGGTACGTAGGGCTTTCTCAAACAAGCAGTGTGAATGTCAGTTATACTTTTTGTTTTATTCCCGGCCAAGCAACGGAGCTATTTGCAATGACAATTTTATTAAGACAGCTTTTGAAACATTTGACTATCGCTAAAGTGTAGTGTATTTCCTCAGTCCTCTTCTATAATAGGGAACTAAATAAATAGAATCTTCTGCCAATGCTTATCTGTATTAGCATTGTGTGGAAAGAAAGGTAATTTCTTTTCAGTGATTGCAATGTAGCTATAGCAATGTGAGTTTACCACATCAGATATATTTATTGCTAGCATTATTTAATATATTATAGGTAATATCAAAAATGTATGTAATCGTGAATACAGAGGAAGGAGTAGCGTTGATGTATATGAACTGCTATGCAAAGCATCACCTTATTTAAACAAAATAGTTGAGCATCTGTTCCAAATTCTCAGCAACTCAAGTGCACCTGTTACAAATTCAAACCACTGTTAGGCTAATACACTGCGTGTAAACATAACCACCTACTTTTTAATACAATAAGTAAGTAGCTATGCTTCATAATAATTCCGAATACAGAAAATATTTATAATAAATGAGTAAATAACTTGCTTATTTACATAGTAGCGATGTCTGTTGGCAGTCGTTAGAGACAAAACAAACCTGGAAATTACAGAGGTGAATATGAGCTCGTTCTTTGGATAAACATTAAGGACCCTAAAACAAGAAAATGTTTTAAATTCAAGTCCTCTGAGTTTAGGTGACGTGCATTAACAAAATCAAGAGTATGCTCAAATTTAAAAACAAACAGACATAAGTTGAAACAAATGTTCTGTTGGCAAGCCTTGTAACCTCGACTATATAATTGTTCTTTAGGCCAGTAGAATGAGCTTTTCTGATGTTCTTATTTTTCTTCTCAGACCACAGCCTTGTACGACTCTCAATTCATAGGGTGGCATGCTAGCGTTTTGCTGAAAAATGTTTTCTGTCCAGTCATCTTTTGCTATAACACATACTATGTTATACAATAATAATACTCTTCTTTTTTATTCCCTTTTCTATTTCCCTGAGCACATCAATGTTTTACTTTCACAAGCCTTATGTACATACAATGTACATAGTAGTTAGAGAAGGTATTCTATTTCACCCAAAAATTCTGAGTGGTGATTTCACCAGTAATATATATTTGGGGCCCCTCTGTATGTGCGTGTGCCCACGCGCGTGCGCGCGTATGTGGAGGCGATTGGTCTGCCAAGAATGCTACACGAAGATTTGCAAGAAAATTCCCCCTCCACAAACTACCCTTTATATGCAAAAATATTTCAAAATTTTGATTTTCTCAAAAATGCTGTAACGGTTTTGATGAAAACATCATATAGTTGAGATATTTACATCCCAAATAAAATTTATATCTTGAATTTCCTGAAAATAGTCTTTGAAGACCTCTTCATTCTGGATGAATTTTGCCTAACTGCTAAAGTGTAAGAGGTAGACAAAAACTTGCTGTACAAAAACTGTAGGACTCATCAAAACACACAATTTATGTTCTTTACATTTTTGTTGTGGAGGTAACAGTTTCCGAGATAGTCCTTGTTCTTGGTTTCAATTGTGAGGTACTAATACTTTTCTCAGACAGGAAGTGTCATTTTTCTTTTGTTCTTCTCCCGGCTAACCAAAGCATTGAGCTGCAATTACAATCACATAATGACAGCCTTTAAAACACTAGACTATCGCTTTAGCCTTGTATATTCCCTTAGTTCCCTTCTGCTTATAAGGAACTAAGCCATGTAAGTGTAATACATCAGATGTTTTCTTTAATGCTAATTCAGTAAACTCTCTAAGTTTTGACATTGAAAAGGTAGCCTCTGTTAAGGCAGAAATATTGAGTGTTGTATTAATGAATATACATGTATAAAATGATATTGTTTGTAGTAAGTAAGGAATACATGGTACAGATAAAAGATAGCAATAAGTATAACACCAGAATGCAAAATAAGTACTATAGATATGATGTAAATAAAAAGACCACAGAAATGGATCTCCTTACAATGGGCAAAATCCGTTACAGTAAACAGCCAATTGAACTAGAAACTCTAAGGGGTAAATTGTTTCAAAGATAACTAAGGACATTCCTAATAAATAAATAAATGCTTATATAGGCTGGAAGAATTGTAAATACTTTGTAAATACATATTTAATTTTGACACTGTTTGAAATTTGCTTATGTCTATAGACTAATAAAGATTATTATTTATTAATTATTATTAATATTACCATTAGTATTATTATCATCATTTATGTTATTATTATTTATTTAATTATGATGGTGCATGTGTTATGAATGGTGAAACAAGTGGAGCGCAAGCAATAACAAAATTACAATATCAAATGAGCATTACAGATGCTGTTGTACACAAGAGTTAAATCTTATCATGAAAGTGCAACATCACAAAATTCTAAAACAAGAGTATTTTTTGACACTTTGTAAGGCACTCCAGCATTTTTTTAACAATTCTCCACAACAAATAGATGCATTTGAAAAAATTGTTGCTAGAAGGATGCTCCAACCTGATGGAATTTTAAATGAAGAACAATCAACACTGTGTATGAACCTAAAGATTTAGTAATTGAATGTTTCCTGAAATTACAGATATCTCTTTTTTAAAGATCAACATTTGAAAGACAGCAGACTTAAGCTATATTTGCAAGACAAGGAATTAAATTTTTGGCTTTCATTCGTTCATGAAGTATGCTATTGTGAAACTTTTGTATAAACAATTACAGTCTACAGAGATTGATCCATTGAAAGCTAGAAATAGTGCTCAGAGCTTTGTAGTAGCAAATGGTAACTTGGAATAAAGATGCAGAAATAAACATGCATTAAACACCCATTGGATAATAGAGGTGATGGAAGTTCCACAATCAATTCCATAATTTTGATCACCATTCTGTAGAAAAACTCATCCAAAGCAAGAACTTTCAATAGCATTTAAGTATGAGGGCTATTTTTTTCAACCACCAATGGAGCATAATAGATAGACAAATATGAATCACAAAAGTTATTTTATTACGAGAAGTCAAGCACAAATTATATTTACTTCTCCACATAGTCACTATGAAGATTAAGGAATTTGTCATATTGATAAACAAGTTTTCCAATGCCCTCTTCACATATGGTTGCCACCAGCGTATACAGATAAATAGGTAGAGTCTGACTGAAAAATTCAATACCATAGCCAGGATTTGAACCATGGATCTCCAGATATCTAGCCAGCTGCTCTGCCACTGAGTTACCACGGCAACATGCCGACATATCACCGTATTTCTCAACTGACTTGCATGTTTCCTGCTAAACCATAAGGTGATCTCAAATTATTTTGAGACGACAACCCCAATGGTGACTTAGAATGTTGTAAATAATTAAGTACCAGGATTCATAGTATAACCAACTATTATGGTTAATTGGTATTGGAATAATTGTTTTGTTGTAGGACAGGGTAGAGTCAGACTGAAAAATTCAATGCCATAGTTAGGATTTGAATCACAGATCTCCTGATCTCTAGCCGGTTGCTCTGCCAGAGCTACCATGGTAACATGCCAGCATAGCATTGAATTACTCAACTGATTCGCATGTTTTCCCGGTAAACATCAAGGTGATCAAAAATTATTTTGAGATGGCAAACCCAATGGCAATGTAGTAACTACTTTAGGACCCAGGATTCATAGTATAGCCAATTATTATGGTCAATTGGTGTTGGTTTAATTGGTTTTTTTTTCACACAAGCCATGTGTAGGACAGAAGTTGGATAGATACAGTCAGATGAAAAATTCAAAACCATAGTTGGGATTTGAAGCACGGATCTCCCGGTCTCTAGCCGGTTGCGGAGTTACCAAGGCAACATGCTGGCATAGCATTATAGCTATAGGCCTTTGCAGCATTTTGAAGTTCTTCACTTGTTTTGTATAGCACTCCATAGGTGACGTAATGTCTGGCAATACACATTTGCAGTGATCCTAGTCCCTGGCTCCAAAAATTCCACAAACAATGCATCTTTCTGATCCCAGAAAACAGTAGCCTAGGTCTTCCTGTTGCTATTTGGGTTTTTGCAGGGAATGTGTGTGCATCCATTGTTTTGATTGTTCTTTGGATTCTGGATTGTCATAAAGAATCCATGTTTCATATCCTGTCACATTGGCGCTAAAAAATTCTTCTCTTTCATCAGCGTAACGCTTTGATCCAAGACAACTTTCATCTTTCAGCATCTGAAACAAGGTCTGGGAGGAGAGCACTTTCACAGCAATGGAGAACTTCAAAATGCTGTAAAGACCTATATCCATACGCTGGCGTCAACCGTATGTAAAGAGGGTATTGGAATGCTGATTTATTGATATGACAAATGCCTTAATCTTCATGGTGACTATGTGGAGAAGTAACTGTAGTTGTGCTGGACTTCTGGTAATAAAATCATTTTGTGATTCATATTTTTCTTTCTGTTATGCTCCATTCAGAGGTTAAAAAAAAAATAGCCCTCATACATTTTGTGATGAAGTAGTTGATGTCGTGTTTCAACAGCACAATATTTTAGATATAAATTGGCTGAAAACTGAGCACAATGTGTGATACAATAGATAGGATTTTCTCTTATTAAAATGCGTTTTATTGGAAATTTTGGGTGAAGCCTTTCTGGAACTGATAAAGCTCCTCAGAATTCTGCTAACTCACCTGTGACAACTGCAGATAGGAGGATAGGGTAGGA
Source organism: Hymenopus coronatus (assembly GCA_030762935.1). Lineage (NCBI taxonomy): Eukaryota > Metazoa > Arthropoda > Insecta > Mantodea > Hymenopodidae > Hymenopus > Hymenopus coronatus. The sequence goes on from CM060900.1 coordinate 262,810,310, forward strand.
TACAGTTGGAAGGGGCTCAGGTTAATAAATCTACAACCTACTAGGGGTTGCCTCCTGGAGGGAAGGATGAGGTGAGAGAATACACCAGAAGGCCAGAACCAGGAGAGATGGCACAACAATGTAGTGTGGTGGTAGTAAGTCTGCCTCACATTCAACAAGTAAAAAGTTTGAATCTCGCTTAAGGTGAGTTACCAGATAAAGTTTTTCTATGGGGTTTTCTCTTATCCTGAGAAGGCTGTGCTATGGCCGAGTGGTTAGATCATTCACTTCTCACCTAACAGACTGGGTTCAATTCCAGGCAACCACGTATGAGATTTTTGTTGGACAAAGCAGCACAGAGGTGGCTTTTCTCCGGACTCTCTGGTTTTCCTTGCCATCGTATTCCATTGGTGCTTCATCTTCATTCCATTATCATCAGTGTCATAGCCTGCAGTGCCACAAGTAGTAAAAACGGGCGTTAAATACTATCATAAACAAAAATATCCTGAGAAGACGAATGTCAAGTAGCTGTAAGCTCCGTGGAACCCAAGATCATTTCAGCATCATTACATCAATTTCATTCATCATCCGATATGACCAACCAGGTTAAAGGGCTTTAAGCTACAAAAAAAAAAAAAAAAAAGACAGTTTCCAGATTGAAACTCCCCCGACAGTCAGGAAGACCTGGACTACTGCCCTATATAGGGTCCAATGCTCCAGCCAGGAGCAGTCTTCATTCCAGCAACTAGCCGAATTTGGGGGATGCAGATAATCACATTAAACATCCTTTTTCCCTGCCATACTGCACTCAGCATCGCTAACATTACTAACCCTGAAAGAATTAAAGGGATGAAGGATAAATAAAATGACATAGAGGGACATGAAATTTGGGGGATGAAAGAAACTTACCCAGGATTCGGAGAAATCCGTGAAAAAACCCATGGGTCAGATAGGCTGTCTACAGGAGGGCAAGAAAACTGCAGAGCCAGAGGTGTATTTAAACCTTTCAGTTGATAAAACTTTCCTGTTACATGTAGCACACAGTCCATTTTAGACACAAGATGCCACTTGTTATGTTATTTAACATTTGATTTGATACTTATTAGAAGGACATATCTTAGCATATTTTGGAGCACTGCAATCAGTTGGCTGACACCACTTATTTTCTATTATTCACCCTAGATAAGATACAGGTAAAACAAACAGGCAAACAAATGCATAAACATTACATTAGAGGAAATACAAATTTTCATATACAATCACATAGATTAGAAAAGTATAAAACCAAACCTACTGCTGCAGCTCATGAACAAACTCCCTGCTTATCTGAAAAATGTTAATGATTTTAAGATATTCAAGAAATGTTTAAAGAAACTTTGTATTGAAGGATGTTATTATACAGCTGGCAAATATCTTAACTAATATTGACAAAATAAATAGAATTTATTTAATATAGTAGGTAATTATGAATAGTAAAATGTTACTTTAAAAACTGTTTTTGTATATATATATATATATATATATATATATATATATATATATATTAAATTGTATATGTTATTGTACATATTTAACCGGACGATGCTTTGAATGTGTTTGTATTCTTTTAATCAGATAATAAATGAATGAATGAACCCTTACCTTTTCACCTAAAGCAGTTTGCCAATGGAGAAAGAAAGGTGATAAAATTCGTAAAAGCAAGTTGAGTATCGCTAAAATATTATAGTGCCTCTTATAGTATTTCTGTAACAATAATAATTATCCAAGCAACAATAAAAACAATAAATTGTAACAAAATGAGGATGAAATTAGTTACATATCACAAATGAATTCAGTTATTCAAAAATATATAGGTTATAACTAACTGCAAATGAAGTTATTAAATCAAGTTGAAGGCAGTTCCTAAACTTTTGAGTTCAGTTTCCACCAATAAACAGTAAATGAAAAATCTGATGTGTTCCATTCACATGACGTTATCTACATCTCTATAACAAATTATTTTTAGTAAGCTTATTCTTCTTTTTCATGTAATCAAGATAAACATTAGCAGAAACGGTCTAATTACTTAGTTCCTTGTAAGTAGAAGGGAAATAAGGGAATACACTAGGCTAAACCGACAGTCAAATGTTTTATAATGTGGTTGCTATGTGATTGAAATCCCTTTCTTTACATGGCGAGATAATTTGACAAGTTCCCATATGAGAAAAGCTAAGTATTATAAAATGAACCAATAACAAGGAATATTTTGAAAATGGTAAACTGAACGAAAAAACAGTGCATGACATAAATTATGTGTTTTAATGAGATCTACATTTTTTGTCTAGTAACATTTTTGCCTGTCTCTTATGGTTTACCAATTATGCAAAATTCATCCAGAATGATTTGATCTTCAGATGTTATTCAAGATATACATTTTGTTTGTGATGTAAATAGCCTTAATGTATTTTAATCAAAATCGTTAGAGCCATTTTTGAGAAAATGAAAATTTTCAAAAAATGTTCCAAGTAAGGCATCTTTGTGTCGCATCCTTGGAAGATACGGCACTTAAATTCCAAGTTTGGTTTTTAACAGACTTTTATTTTTGAGCTATGCTGTGCCTGCCCCCCCCCCTGCACTAACGCTTGCTTGCACAAACACACACAGAGACCTTTTTCTAAAAATGCTTTTTTCGGACTCAGGAAACCTCAAAATATATTTCCGGTGAAATCTTGGTATCAAAGTTTTCGGTGGAATACAATTATTCCTCTATACACTACCTTCATGGCACATGTAGAGAAAGTAGAAATGAAAATCTTAGATTCACAAAGTAGTATAATCATAGCCTTTCCTCTTTCTTCTAGTTCTATATGCAGTGTGCACAATAAGTACCATGTGTAAATTCTACAATGCTTGCAAACCATAGATACTGAGTTATTAAAAATGTTTAAGCATACATAATCACACTCTACTATAATACAGTCATGAAGCTTTGCCGCTGCTGGTGTGATTACAGCACTCCTGGTGGTCAGTTTCTAAAACAACGGTTTTGAGCAAACGAACACCTGAGTTAATTTATTGTTTGAGAAAACAGTACTTGTTATATGAAATGTTTGTTAGTAAAAATATGAACCACTTATTGCCTGGTAGAGCATTACTTAACATAAAGCTGTTCTGTAGAAGTTTTAGATACTTCAATGGCTTATTTTAAACATCTCATATTACATTAACCTTCTTTTTTCTTGTGCTAATGACCCCCTTCATATGGACAACTTACACCCTCCAGGACATACAAGCTGCTACCATGAGTTCATCATAAATCTCCACTGAAGATGGTGGCAACAGCCATCAAAACATGTTCGAAGTAAGTTACTTATTTCAATTAGTGAAGTCTGAGTGTGATGCTGTGTTTTTATTCTTAATTCCTTTTAGCATTCATATGTGCAGGATACATCTGTGGTGATATGCAGGATGCAGAGGGATGAATACAAACATTTGTGTATGTTTACTTCACTGAAACAAATTCATGCTGTGAAGTTTTAGAAAACTATTTACAGTGCTGTACTTCTTAAAAGCGATTATTGTATGATAGCAAATGAAAGCAAGCGTCCGTGAACTTTGCTCTGAATCAGCAGCACTAGAGTGTTTTGTGTCAATATCTCTATCTCTCGCTTTCTTCCGTCCCATTTATTGACATCAGAAATATTCTTGTGTGAGACAAATTGTAATATAAATAAATATAGTGATTATACATTTGGTTTCATTCCAACCTGACCTTGCATTGTGAACTTCAAGCAGTTCACTTCCAGCTGCAACCCACAATCATAAAATGAACAAGTATAGGAATGACAAACCAAGGGAGCACAAAGGCTTGTAGTGAGGGAAATGTTGGGCTCATGGTTCATGCCAACAAAACAAGATTTAGTTGGAATTAAGGACTGAAAATGGGAACAAGTTTTAAAATGTTAAAAAAAAAGCCATTACATACAGTGAAGCTGTCTATTTTAAAAATTTATTAATATTTTATTATATAATTTATAATATAATTTAATTTATATATAATTTTATTAATAGATGTCCAGATTTTAATAAAATGGGAACAAGTTTTTGCAAAACTGGTCCCAGTAGGTAATTACTAAGTGATGTCTGTGTTACAAAAGCAGACTCAAATTCTTTTTTTTTAATTAAGGTTCTATGTTGTTAGCTAACACAACAGTAAGAGAGAGTATAAAATAGGATGATTGCTAGACTTTCATCCAAAGTCGCTAGATAGCAGCATCGTTAATGCTTATATATGTCAGAAACATTAACACATTCGCATTCTTTGATGAGTTCACCTGTCATTGCTAAACTTACGCATTCTTTACAATGACAGGTATTTCCGTAATCAGCGTTTGCAACAATTTTATGCCTGCTGCATTACTGATTGAACTGATTATATTATCTGTTTGGGTCTTACAGGTATCCAAGAGATGCTTCTGACTGAACAAAAAAGCTGCCATGGTTATTTGTATTTAACTCATATCTGCAAAAGAAAGCTCTGAGTGAATCATAGAAGCCGTGAAACTTACATCATTCCATGAGCAGCAACAATGGCTACTCTGTATGAATTAGAAAATGCAAGGCTTTTGCAATTATTTTTTTGAGGATAGTGACAAGCCTTCAGGTGATATGTTTACTGATGAATCATCAGAATCTGATGATTGTGAGAAAAAGGAAAATAAAAGTACCTATATATCAGACCGGCTTTAGTGTCTGCCATCATAATAACTTACAAATCTGCAAGGGATGTGATATATAATGTTCCATTTCAAGTACAATGCTCATCTGTGGGTGAAAAGAATCCTTCAACAGCTAGGCATCTTGGTGAAGAACCCAAAGAAGTTTATGTTGTTAGCAAATACATGACAAAGAGTAAGTTTTATTATAAAAATGGTACTTCCAAGCACAAATTGTTCAATAAAAATGGTACGTTAATGGGTTAATCCAGCCATTTAGTAATCTTAATAAACTCTTACAGTCATCCATATGCTGAAAATTAGTAAATTGCATATTGTTGTGCTGTTTCAATTGATGAATCAGAGTGAAATAGGGGTAAACTTTGCAATACAGACAAACAATAAAATGTCTTTAGCCTCCTTTACCACCACTTTTTTCAATGCTAAACTGAAAATAAAAGGAAATAAACTTCTTGGCAGACCTGCAGCAAATCTAAAAGCAACTCAGCTGTTAAAACAGAAAAGGAAGTTTTAACAGGAATTTTAAAAAAACAATATATATATATATGAGCATATTACTCCATGCCCTATTTTTTTTTTTCTTTTTGTGTGTTTGTGGCAAAAATGTATAGAAGATCCACTGATAAAACATGGTGTGAATAAATTGAAATAAATCAGCGAGTCGATTTTGTAACACTACACCACTTATTTTTATCATTGGAAAACATGCTTCAGAAACTATGTGCTTCCGTTGTCAATTCCCTTAGTCGGCTGACAGCGTCACTTGGTGTGGTGGTTGTCATTGTCTCTAGTGGTGGTTTGATAAACCTGTGCATCAGTAGGTCGCCTGGCAGGATTTCAAAATTGAAAACAAGGTTCATTTCCCAAATATAGATATTCTCCCAAACTTCTAATTCTGTCTTCTTGGTGATATTTTTTAATATTTTTGGACTTCTATTTATTGTGTGTTGCTCTTTCCAAAACTGCCAAACTATGGCTGATTTGTCCCCTTGTTTTTGTTTAATATTTCTGAGGTGTTCTTTTGTTCTTGTTTTTATGTTTCTTTTATTTGGCCAAAATAGATTTGAAACTGATACATATATATATATATATATATATATATATATATATATATATATATATATATATATATGTGGAATATCATTTTTGAATTTAGAATTTAATATGTTTTTTATGAAGTAATTGCTTTTTGGGTCAGAATAATGATGTGTTGTTTGAAGATCCTCTGGAAGTTTTAGAAAGTTGTAGGGTGGTATGTAAACTTCCTGTTAATCTTGTTTTCTTTCTCGTTTGGAATAAGTGTGCTGAATTCTTTTATTCTTTACCTACTATTTCTCAACCTTAAAGTCATCCAAAATGAAAACCACCTGACATTTGGCATTTACAGAAAACCTACCCACACTAACAGTTATATAAAACAAAAGAGTTACAATCCAATTCCCCATCAGCATGCAGTACTCAACAGCCTTGGATGCAGATTAGAAAATGTAATAATGTGCAAAAAAGAATATAACTGCAAACTGGTAAAAATATTGGACATAGCTACAAAAAAATGGATTGCAGGCAGAAATGGTGTACAAAAAAGTTAACAGAGCCACACTCGCCTTAAATGAAAAAGAAAATAAGACTTACAAGAGGTTTACATACCACCCTGCTACTTTCTATGAAGTCCAGAGGACCTTCAAACGACACAACATCATTCTGACACAAAAAAACAATTACTGAATAAAAAAACGTATTAAATTCTAAATTAAAAGCTAATATTCCACAAGAAAACAAACCAGAAATATATCAGTTCAACTGCAACAACTGTGTAAAAAAATCTACTGTGACCAAACTAAAAGAAACCAAAAAACAAGAGGAAAAGAACACCTCGGAAATATTAAACATAACTCGACGGTAGCTTGGTATTTTAGGAAAGAGTAAGACACCATAAATAAAAGTCCAAAAATACTCAAAAATGTCACAAGCAAATCAGAATTAAAAGTTTGGGAGGACATCTATATTTGGAAAAACAACAACTGCACTTTGAATTTCAAAATCCTGCCAGGTGATCTACTGATGCAGAAGTTCATCAAACCACCACTAGGGACAAAGACAACCACCACAGCAAGCAATACTGGCAGTCGACTAAAGGAATTGACAATGGAAGCACATAGCTTCTGAAACATGTTTTCCAATAATTAACGTAAGTGATGTAGTGTTACTAAATCAACACACTATATCATTTGATAGAACACATCACTGTCACTAAGTGCACCATATAGTAGTAATAATGGTGTGAATGATTTATAGAATCTTCATTACTTCCACAAAAGCATGCCATATAAATGGTACAGTTTCAGATAAATGTACAATGAATATTTGGAAGTGTCTCATTGTTAATACCTAATAACTCAAAATTTCTGGTACAGTGTTTATTACTTTAACATATTGAAATTGAGCTATCTATATCTATGTGAACTACCAAAGTTCAGTCACCAGCGGTCCCTGCCTCTTCATATCTAAAGACAAAGGTCATCTTCAATACAATAATCTTTGTAATTAAAGAGAATCTCTGGTATATTCATTATTTGTGCTCATTTCTGTACAATATGATAATCTCAGCTATCAGCAGACATGGTTTTCTTCCTTTATTAGGCAGCTCCTCACCTGACATTTCAGTACTGTTAATTTTTACACACTCAATCCCTTCAGACATTGTTAAGTAATTGCCCTCTTCATTTACTAATTAGTTTACATTCAATGTAAAAGTAAAAGTTTTCAAATAGTTTTAATTAGATGGTGCAATATATATGCTATTGCTGATTTAATAAATAACTATTGTTAAATATAATTAAAATGCAGTATGGTAATCTAACATAACTAACCAAACCCATAATAATATTTATTGGCAAGTGTAGCTATGCATATACTACTATGTAGAAGTACTGAAAATCTTAAAAACTGGAATGACAGGAATAACTTTTAAAATTCATAGCATAAAAGTAAGCATAAACTTATTTGATATAACTGGAAATATATTCTTGCTATGATAATGGCAAAACTCTGGTCTTAAGAGCGACAATCATTGTTAGTGCAAGAGAACATTTTTCCATTCGCAGCACATGTGCAGATGTTACAGTCGGAGTGGATAACACTTCCTGGCTCACTACTGTGAATTGCTGGAAAAAATGAAAGTAAAGCATTACTGACAAGCTTTTGTCTTATATAGGGTCATTAAATTATAAGACAACCCTTCTAGCGGCCTCTCTCCACTGCGCGAGAGATCTGAGAGGTGCCGGCAAAGTGGTACCAGCAAAGGTGCACTGGAGTCCTTACCTTAAGTAAATGCTGAAAATAGTGACCATCTGCTCTCAAACAGGCAGTATAACAAGCTCAGCAGCAGAAATCCCTGTGTAATCTACAGAAACTTAGTGATAACATCAAAAGGATTCCTGCTGCTAAGCTTAGATGAGTGAGCGAGAATATTTTCGCAAATTGTGCTGCCCATATTTAAGCAGAAGATCAACATTTTCTTAATATATCTTAAGATGTATATTTTAGAGAGGGCCTCTGCTGGGGACAGTTGGATCTCTCGTGCAGTGGAGAGAGACTGTGACAGGGGTTACCTTATAATTTAACTATCCTAAACTTTAGTCACTTTCTTAAATAATAATTCAATGGATAAACTCCCAAACCAAGGGGATGGCTATAAATCAATATTTCCACCACATTATGTACAAGGCAAATCACAAATCTGTATGTTCATCAACATAACACCTCCCTATTCCAAAGAACCATATTGCACTCCAGTATAAAGAAATACAACTGCCTTCCAAAATTCTTAAAGGAAATACAGCAACCACTGCAACCACAGCAAATTTTTTTCTGTTTAATATTATTTATTTAAGGTTGCAGAAATCAGTTGTGTTTTTGCGACCACAACATTACAATAACAGAATACAAACATTATGTATGAACAATAATGGAACAATAACTATCTCTAAAGCATACATAGAACATTAGATTACATAGGTAATTAACATATAAATTGATTTATATAAAGACGTCTCTTTAAAATAACAAACAGCATTATGAAATAACTTAGGATTGCTCAAGCTGTGGTAATTCCTGATATTTTGTACTTCTGTCTAAATGTGCTGTGTATGGTACATTCTGTAAGGATGTGGTTTATTGTTAGAGGTGTTTTACAGGTGCTGTACTCTGGCGACACTTCTTTGGATATTAGATGAGAGTGCATTAACTAGGTGTGTCCAATTCTTAATCTTGTCATTAAAACTTGATCTGTTCTCTGTAGCTTATATATGGCTGGCATGTATTTGTGTTTTTCATTGTAGTGTGTGGTCCTAAGGTTTTTAATCTTTTAATTTATGAATGTAGGTAAATCTCTGTGGAGAGTATTAATATTTTGAATTGTGTAGTTTTGTTTGCTAGGTCTACCAGTTATGTGACAGTGTGAAGCTATCCATAAGATGACAATTTCTTTTCCCTTTTGTTTCAATGAACGGCTCAGGATCTGAATGTCTTGTATTAGTGTATCTGTTGTCCATGGGCCACTAATTGCTTTTATGAAACTGAGGGAGTCAGAAAGAATAATGAAATGCTGGTGTTCTATATTTCTAATATTCAGCATTGCCTTTTTGATTGCATAAGGTTCACAGGTAAAAAATAACACTTTTGTAGCACTTGTAACATGTTTTTAACATGACTTTTTCAATTTTGTCACTTCTGCACAATTTTCTTCATAAACATAATAGACATCCCCTCAAGGGATCATGGCAATCTTGCTTTTTCTGTCTTTGTGTCTGGAGGGGTGTTGCCAACATTCATAATCTGAACATAGAGGAAGAAGTTGCATAGCATAGCATAGGGTGGAGGTCCTTAAGCTACAAAGCATGCAGAGGGATGTTTTTTAGAAGGAGGGAAGTGCAGCAGATGCAGCTGAGACAGGGTATAACCGAGGGATCTATGAAGATAAACCTCACTGAACCATGGCATAGACATAGAGTGTATGAGGCCTAAATCCACCAAAATTACCAAAAATAACAAATTTTCATTTTAGCAATATTTTCATGGTTGTCAGCATCTATATGATGCTATTTTTGGCACTCATAACTGACAGTGCAGTTGACAATTCAGCTCAACTATTAAAATGGGAATGCAGTGCCCAAGATTAGGCAATTTCAGTCAATTGCGGCCATCTGACTGGAGCAATATTGTCGAAACATCTCATCACAGCTGATCTTCATTTCTTTGAAATCTTGTTGAGCTGACGTTCATTTGTTTAATCTCCTGTCTTGGTTATTGGTAACATGACAATCCAGTCAGCTGTGACACTGCATGATGGCTTGTTCAGGTGACTGCTCAAGAAATAAAAGAAATCATTAATGAAGTCAGCCAGACCCATTAATACTGAAAAAAAAAAAAAAAAAAAACTGTGCTAATATATGAAAACAGTTCATACAATTTTGCTTAGAAATAGGTCACAAGCTTTTATGTATTTAGTTCAAAAAAGGAGTGAAAATAATCATTATTTGTAATTCTTAGTATGAGTTATTAAAATCTGAAATAATATAATCATTCCCTGTTTCTGTTGTTGCTATTGATATGTGTACTTTGGGTGTAGGCATGGTTGGCCATATCATAATTTATAGGGCAGTAAAGAAAGGAAAAAAAAAATTCTGTAAATAAATAGGGTCGAATACGTCATCTAACATTTGAGAACTAAAGTAAGTATTACAGTCATACCTGATAAAATATCCCTTCCTATGTATTATAAATTATTAATAGTCTATTTCGCTGAATTGTCCTATCAAATACAACTAACGTTTTCATCTCTTAGAACAATTCACTCCTGTTGCTTCGCTCTGGTTGTGAATTATCGACAAGATGAAAACACTCGTGGTATTATGATAATTTTGTTACTTTGCCGTATATAAGTAGGCTCACAAACAAGGGTGGATGGGTGTGTAAAACAATCTCATTGTAGCAACATCAACTGCCTAATATGTTCCTTGCTCCTTCAGGATTACGCTGATATAAGAATCATCAGAATCCATAAGTTTTTAACTAGTAAAACAAATTACCTCTGTGTTTGGGAGTGAAATGATTCAATTTATGATTTCCAACTTTAGCTTTAAGGGGAGATTAAAAGCCCTATCCCGCCAATGTTAAATTTACTAATTTAGTGACCCTATTTAAGCTATCATGATGACATTTTTATAAGACATATATATATATATATATATATATATATATATATGTTGTAAGTTTACTGAACTAAGATTATTGCATCATTTTGTTCCTTAAGAAAGATATAACTTTTTCTTGATGATAGAAAAAATTTTTGGAAAATTTTCGGTAATTATTTGTTTAAAAATCAACTAACCATTGTATTAAAATAATCCTAGTACCATAGTATCACCAATGCCTTGTTTTTATCATCCTAAAATTTCATTGAGCTAGCTAATATAGCTTCTCAGAAAAAGGGTCATATATATTAAAAAATGTTAACTGGAAAAAATGCAGTTTAAATAAAAATTTAGAAACAACATTTGAAGCAACATACAGAATCCTCCTAGAATCGACTTGGTATATAATCCTGATCCTCTTTAGTGTCCTCCTGTTGAAGCCTGGCTCTACTTCTTGCATATCGGGCCTGCTTAGTCATATTTTGCTGCTTTTGTCATCCTCAGCTGTCGAGTTCTGTTATGATAGTAACTGTGTTTTTACCCATTTTCAATATAAATGATCTGTTTTCTCGTAAAGCATATTCGCTAGCTCAATGACATTTTAAGATAATAAAAGCAACACATTGATGCTGCTGCAGAACTGGAATATGTTAATAATATGGTTAGTTAATATTTAATAAAATTATTATCAAAATATTTCCAAACATTTTTTCCATTGTCGAGAAAAAAGTATATTTTCCTTAAGAAACAACATGATGGAATAATCACATAGTTCAGTAAACTTATCACATATGCATCTATGTCCCATATAAATTTCATCATGATAGCTTAAATAGTTGCTGAGAAAAAGTGCATTAATTTACCAAATTTAACATTTGGCGGCTGTAAGCTCATTTCGAAAAATTGTTTAAAATACAAGGAATTATTAAAACTATTATCTATATATCAAATTAAATAGGAAATTCAAATTATAACACAGCACAAAAAACTAAAAAAATCATTTTTCTGGCGATTTTCACCATGTTGCCATGGTAGCTCAGTGGTAGAGCAACTGACTAGAGATCGAGAGATCCAGTATCCAAATCCCAGCTATGACATTGAAATTTTCAGAGTGACTCTGCCTATCCAACTCCTGTCCTACACACGGCTTGTGTGAAAAAACAATTAATCTAATACTAATTGACCATAAAGGTTGGCTATACTATGAATCCCGGGACTTGAGTACTTACAGCATTGTAAGTCGTCATTGGGCTTGTCATCTCAAAATAATTTGAGATCACCTTGTGGTTTACTGGGAAACATGTGAGTCAGTTAAAAAATTTTATGCTATGCTGCCATGGTAGCTCAGTAGCAGAGCAACCAGGTAGAGAACGGGAGGTCCGTGGTTCAAATCCTGGCTATGGCATTGAATTTTTCAGTCTGATTCTACCTATCCAAATCCTGTCCTACACACGGCTTATTGAAAAAACAATTAATCCAATACGTTCTAGGTAATGAAAACAAAATTTCAATACTACTACTTTTTATCACCACCGCCACTGGTAATAATAATGATGATGATGATGATAAAGTTACCTGCTCATACGTCAGCTGCTAAAAAAAGAAGAATTGTGGGAACTCTGATCCTAGCATCTGGCTGGGTTGGTTTGATAGGATTAGTGAATATAAAGAATTGGTTTGATGATCATATCAGGGGCTAAGGAGGGCAGATTTCATTTATAACATTTCCTGGAAACTGATAAAACCACACATTGAATGCAGGTCTAAAATTCCACAATTTCCAGCAAAGATTCAACAACTGCTCAAAATTGCTTTATTTTCAAGAAATGCCCAGAATACTGGTCATTGTTTACAATGTTGTATTCTGGGAATGATATAATTGTAGAAGTAGTGGAGATAAATAAACCAGGAAATGATATATAAAGTGTTGTGAATGGGCTTTCTCTAGTCATCTGAGAGATGTGTCAGTCTAAACTGTAAACTGATGAATGCCAGAAGAAATAAGCTGAGTGTTGGTGAAATGTTAACACAACACAACTTCTTTTGGAAACAGTGATAACAAAGCTAAAACAGAACTGTGTTTTACTTATAAGCAGAAAAAGGCACTAAAACTGTAATTTTTTACCAAGAGGAGTACAATCTAACAGCTAAAGCTCTGCTCAGTGATCAAATCCAGCTTCTTGCTGAGAGAAAGAAAATACAAACCAAGCTTCTCGCTGAAAGCATGAAAATATTTTACGAATATTTTTACACATAGACACATAGAAAAAATAATATTTCTTCATTAATTTTGTTGCAGGTTTGTTAATTATGTGATTTATTAATTAGGAAAAAAGGAATTAGCTTTCAGTAGACATTTACTATACATAGAAATTTCAGGTTCTAACTTTGAATTCAGAGTCGTTAAAGAATTTAGTTGGATGCTACATTGGCAAACACTGATTAAACATTGCTACCAACATTGTATGGACTTGTTCCAGCCAGCAGTGAGGATCATCTATTGTGCTATAGCTGTTGTATGGTTGGCCAAGCTGACTGTAGTTGCATTTTAACGATGGGCTAATTTAGTTGAGAGGCTATTTGAAAAAAAATTCTGATTTGTTCCATTCTCATGACTTTCTCTACATTTCTGTAACAAATTATTGTTAAAAACTTTATTCCTCTGTGTATTTCATGATAATTGAGATAAACATTAAAAGAAATTGTCCTTATTACTTGGTTCCTTGTAAGTAGAAGGGAAAAATCTGTGTTCCATTCATATGATGTCCTCTACCTGTTTGGTAAACAAAGCTTTTATTCAAAACATTAATCTGTTATCTACATCATGTTAATAAAGATAAACATAAGCAGAATTAGTCTGATTACTACCTTCCTTGTAAGTAGAAGGGTAATAAGAAAATGCACGGGTTAAAGCAATAGTATCATCCTATAAAAGCTAGTCGCTATGTGAAACAACTGAAATTCCAAACTCTTTGCTTACCAGGAATAAATTAATGAGAAACAAGAAGAAAGATATCTTCCCATTTGAGAAAAGTTTGTGGCTAAAATTGAAACCATTAATCCAGAATATCTTGAAAATGGTTAACTCTACAAAAAAAATGTATATTGCAGAGATTGTGTGTTTTAATGAGATCTACTTTTTGTGCAGTAAGTTTTTGTATATCTTTTACGGTTTGCCAGTTACATAAAAGTCATCCTGAATGAGTAAGTCCTCAGAGGCTGTTCCCACAAAATTAAAGATATACATTTCGTTTGTCATAAAAATATATCAAAATGTAGTACTTTAATCAAAATCATTAAGAGCCATTTTTGAGAAAATTAAAATTTTCACAAAATGTTGCACGTAAAGGGTACCCTTGGGTGGGGGAATTTTCTTGAAAATCTTTGTGTCGCATCCTTGGAAGATACCTACCAAGTTTGGTATTTAACAGCCTTTTCATATCTGAGCTATGCTGTCCACAGACACACACACACGCACATGCACACAGACCTTTTTCTAAGAATGCTTTTTTTGGATTTAGGGGGACCCAAAACATGTATTTCTGGTGAAATCTCGGTATCAAATTTTTGGGTGCATTGCAATACCTTCTCTATACACTATGTACATAGTACGTGTAGAGAAAGTGAAAATTCCTTAATCAAAATGAGAAACAAAACTTTAACGCGAAAACGTAAACTTGAAAAGCTGTGCAAAGAACAGGGGAAAAGAAAACGCAATTCGAAAATCCACACCACAAATGAACATCAAAAACCTATCGGACCAAACTTTCACCAAATCAGAACTGGATTTCTTAAACAAAGGGATGAAAACTTGCGTCGATTATTCAGATAAAATTGACAATTACATTGCGGACGTACAAATAGCCACCCAGGACATAAATGATATTGATAAAAGCATAATAAAAAGTGAATGTTGCCAAATTATCCAAACAATAGAAAGCAATAAGAAAACTAACCCCCCAAAAAATGTAATAAGAGCATTAAAAAGCAAAGCAGTAATTTATAGCAAAGCTGACAAAGGAAACACAATAGTAATTATGGACAAAACTGAATATGTAGAAAGAATGGAAACACTTTTAGAAAAAGAAGAATACTCTACAGTACAAAAGAACCCTCTAAACCAATGTATAGTTAAATTAAATGCCAGTATTCAAGAATGTAAACTAAGTAGACAAAACAGAAAAATGCAAAATTAAAGTTGATAATCCAGTTCTGCCCAGAATTTATGGCCTTCCAAAAATACACAAGCCGGGAAATGCAATGAGACCAATTATAAACAATATAAGTGCACCTACATACAATCTAGCAAAATGGTTAAACAGCAAGTATAAAAAACTCTCTAGATCTGATCGATAAAATTAAAAGACATAAAATTAGAAAATTAGAAAAAACCGATATGTTAGTTGCCTTTGATGTTACTGCTCTGTTTCCAAGCATACCTACAGAAAGCATACAATCCCACATCAAAAACTGGTTACTTGCAATAGGGAAAACAACAGAAGAAGTCCGAGAATACATCATATTAACGAATCTGTGCATCAATCAAAATTTTTTCACATTTAACGGGAAATATTACAAAAAAACATCTGGTTTAGCTATGGGCAGCCCGCTGTCACCAATATTAGCAGATCTCTTCATGAGCACTATGGAAACTAGGATTAAAAAGGCATTCCCCTGGATGTTCAAAATATGGTACCGCTATGTAGACGACATCTTTGCAATAGTCCCAGAAAAACACCAAGAAGATGCACTAAAACTCCTAAATATGCAAGAAAAGTCTATAAAGTTCACAATGGAGAAGGAATGTGATGGACAACTACCATTCCTCGACCTAAAAATCATCAAAACTAATAATCACCTTACATTTGGCATCTACAGAAAGCCTACCCACACCAACAGCTATGTAAAACAAAAGAGTTACAATCCCATTCCCCATCAGCATGCTTTACTCAACAGCCTTACACACAGATTGGTAAATGTATCAATGGGCAAAACAGAATACCAATGTGAACTTACTAAAATATTGGACATAGCTACAGAGAATGGATTCTGGGCAGAACTGGTGTACAAAAAAGTTAATAAGGCCAAAAATAGAAAGAGAATTAAAGAAGTCAGCACACTCACTCATAACCAGAAAGAAAACAAGATCTACAAGAATTTACATACCACCCTACAACTTTCTACAAATTCCAGAGGATCTTCAAACGACATAACATCATTCTAGCCCCTAAAAACAATTACTCTATAAAAAACATTTTAAATTCTAAATTAAAAGATGATATCCCACAAGAAAACAAACCAGGAATATATCGGTTCAGCTGTAATGACTGTGAAAAAATCTACATCGGCCAAACAAAAAGAAATATAAAAACAAGGGCAAAAGAACACCACAGAAATATTAAACTCAAACAAGAAGACAAATCTGCAGTAGCTTGGCATTTTTGGAAAGAGAAATACACTATAAATAGAAGCCCAAAATTCCTCAAAAACATCACAAGGAAGACAGAATTAAAAATTTGGGAAAACATATATATTTGGAAAAACAAGAACCGGGTTTTCAATTTTGAAATCCTGCCAGGCCATCTACTCATTCAGAGTTTCATCAAAGCACCACCAGGGACAAAGGCAACCACCACAGCAAGCGATGCCGGCAGTCGACCAAAGGAATTGACAATGGAAGCACATGGCTTCTGAAACATGTTTTCCAAAATAAAAAAGTAAGTGATGTAGTGTTACAAAATCGACTCAACTAAATTTCAAATTGTTAAAACACATCACTGTCTCAAAGTCCACCATATATCAGGATGATAAATCTTTATTATTAAAAATATATGTTCCTTTTAATTTCTTGGCTCTTTTAAGTACTTCATGAACTAATTCGGATGTTCATTATGATTGCTCTCTAACTAAGCTGCCTTCCAACTTGATGAGCTTCAATAATTTCCCATCTATACAATTCCAAACCCAGATTTTCTTTCGTTATTTCTAAAATTTCTTCTGCTGACCATTTATCCGTTATTTCCTTAACTCTTATGAACACTAAATTAAACCTTCTCTCCCTTTCTTCCAATCTTTCCATTCTTTCCTTAACCATTTCAACTTCCGTTCTTGTTTCCTGCACCTCAACCCTAACATCTTCTTTGATATCTATTGCAATCTTTTCCAATTATTTACCTATTCGTTGTTTCATGCCTTCTATTTTGTTCATTTTCGCAGTTAGGTTTTCCAGAATTGCTATTATATCAGCAGGGGTTTACCTCAATTCCTCCAATCACTAACAAGAAAGTTATAACGCTTGCTATAACCAATATGTTTGTCATCTTCTCTCCAAAATTGTTTTTACTGTTTACCAATTTTACTTTTCTAAACCATCCAATTCTTGCTCTACACACTGTAATGTCCACTCCCATTGTGACTTAGATCCTTCTTCCTTCACCACAGGAGCCACTCTCAAAACACAACCTTCCTCTATCACTGCTGGCTTAGCACTCACCTACAATATAATAAGCACATGAACAATTTTAAAAGTCTTTGAATCATTATTTTTCATCATGTTGCAAGATCAGCCATTGCATGAGCTCTGAGAGGGTATGGATACAAAGTTTATGAAGAGGTTAATGGTCTCTCCAGTAACCAGGCATTTCGACATCATTGCCTTTAAACCTAGCACCATCAGATTTGAATCTTATGAACACCAACCTGAAGAAGTAAATGTCAAGAAGAGGTTAGTATACAAGGGGCATTCAATAAGTCCTTAGAAAATCCAAGAAATCACACTCATTGCATCAAAAAAAGTTTGTATTTAGTAACTATCATCTCTTACTAGATGGCAGTTAAAGTTTCAGCTATATCCATTTCATGGTTTTGTTCAACAATCTCGTGCTTATTTAGAAAGATGGGAAAAAAAAAAAGTTTTATGTGGTGATTAAGCACTTATATTTAAAAGGTTTAACACTAAAAGAGATAAAAGTGAAGTCCGATGAAGTCCACGGCACACCTGCGCTTGTGTTTGCAACAATTTATAATTACATAAATGAATTAAAACATGGCGGTATATCACAAATTATGAACAACACTCTGGGCATCCAGTAAAATTGACTTCTTCTGAAATTGTTGATTAAATTCAGGATATGGTTTTGAGTGGTCGATGAATCAAAATTTGCAAAATAATAGAGGCCACAGGCATATCACATGGTACAGTGTTCTCAATTTTGCACCAAAAATTGGGTCTGACAAAGGTTGTGGCAAGATGGATGCTGCATTTGCTCTCAAAGGAGATTAAACGCAATCATGTGACCAATTTGGAAGCTGGTTAGAGACTTTTCTGCCGCAATCCTAATTCGTTTTCGCGTTGATACATAACTGTGGATGAAACATGAATATACTACTATACTACAGAGACAAAAAATCAGTCAAAACAGTGAGTTTTTAAAGGCAAACCGGTTCTGAAGAAGGCAAAGGTGGTGAAATCTGCAAACAAGGTGATGGCCTCAGTTTTTGGGATGCACACGGAATCAGCTTCATTGATTTCCTGCAGAAAGACAGCACAATAAATGGAGGATATTATGCATTGTTATTGCATGGGTTGAACAGAGTAATCAAGAAAAATGCCCTCATCTGGCAAAGATAAATATTCTCTTCCATCAAGACAATGCAAGGATGCAGGGTTTTGATGGCAAAAATTGTAGAATTAAGGCCTGAATTACTACAATATCCGCCGTATTCACCACAGTTGGCTACCAGTGACTTTTTTTATTTCCAAACTTGAAAAAGTGGCTCAGCGGAAAACATTCACATCTAACAAAGAGGTCATCTCTCAAACAAATGCCTATTTTGGGGATCTTCCGAAATCCTACTTTTGGAAGGTTTAAAACAGTTGGAGAAATCCTGGAAAAAGTGTATCCAGCTAAAAGGAGTTTATGTTAAAAAAACAGAAAAAAAAAGAAGACTAAAAAAAAACAAAAATAATTTGTTTTTCTAAGGACTTATTGAATGTCCCTCATATGAAGACACGACCAATTACTTCAAAGTAAACTACCACCTTTATTGCAATCATGTAACTGGGAAACCATTTCCCAGTATTTTATAAACTTTTGTAAGAACTTTGGGTTTAATATAATATACATTATTAACTTTCTATTAATACAATTAAACATTCTGTTGTAATATACAAAATAACAAAAAGTATTTTAGACAGTGGCGCCCATTCTATCAAGGTTTGATAAAACTGAGTCACTTGATTACACTTTTAGCTCCACTTCCTATTCATTCAGGACGACCAGTTTCAGTGTACCTCTACCCTATCTTTAGTTCTATGGTTTTTCAAGAGATAAGTTTGGTTTCTCAATCAGAACTAAAACATTTAATTTCCTGATAGGATTACATAAAAATGAAAATAAAAACAGATGAAAGTTATGTAACTTTCCTTTCATGACATGGATGATTACATAGCTTGGTTAACCCATTACAGCTAATTGGTAATTACTTTAGCTTTTCTGGAATGAGGTCCTGCATTGTTGTAGTTATGCAGATCTATCAAAAATAGCAGGTATATATGTACTGGTGTTAGATATTTTGACAAAAGTTATTGAAAGATTTGTGCTTATGTTAACACCATTACACCTGAATTTAAGTGGTGTCCACTAATTGTTTTTTTTTTTTTTGGGGGGGGGGGTTGTGTGTATTCTGTGAGTGAACAGGCTGATGTCAGTTCCTTTTATGGTCTTGCAGATACGAATGCATCATGAGCACATAAGCTTTATATAGAAAGATACACCAACAGGCACGTAACTTGTTCACAAACATTCTCTCAAACTCATCAATGCTGTGTGAAAGTGACTCATTTGAGAGGAATCTTCTGGATCCTGGGAGACCAAGAGAGGCAAGAAGCACTGATTGTGAAGAATGAGTTTTTTGTGATGTGGACAGAAATCCAATAGATAACAGAAGATGTAATGCAATAAGAGAAGACAGTCCTCACATGGCTATCTAGAGAATTTTGCATAAAAATCTGCTGTACTCATATTTCAAGGATTAAATGTGGAAGACTTTGGGTGAAGAAAACATTCTGGCCATTTTATCTTACAGAATTGTGCCGTTTTTACAAATTTCTTAGCATGTGCATTGTTCACTGGTGAGGCTGGGTGTAATTGCGATGGTATCTTCATCTCGTTTAATATTCTTAACTAGACTTGCTAGGTTTTTATGATGACAATAAGGGATACTCATCCCTCCACCCCAGCATTTGAAAGCCAGATATGGTGCTGTAGAAAAATATTAACTTGCAAATATACCTGTATTTAACAAATTGAACATGTAACTGTACTGTGTGAAAATTTCATAGGAGGTCTCATTGTGATTCTGTGCTAAAATGTGCACATTAACAATATTTTACAAATATATAATTAAATATTAATTGTATTATTATATTATTAGATATAATAATTACATATTAACAAATTTAACCACATTTATTTATTTTTATAACAGAAAATTAACCCATAATAAGGTCAGTTGTATATTCTGATAGACTATTCCACTTCATATTTGTAGATTTTCTCTTGCATTGTCGAAAGTACTTACATCATTCTTAAGGAGGTCATAAAAACCATGATAAACCACACTGCTGTTCAATATGATCAATTTACCATATCAAATTAAAACAAAATTTATTAATTACAATGTTCCATATTTGATTCACAGTTGAAGTCCCTGCTCTATACAGACATTTTAGCCAGAACATTCAATAAATGTGGCTCCTCTTGGGGATATCCAATTAAAGATGCTCACTGATAAATGTCAAGCATTTAATTTGACATCATCAAATTTTAGGATATTTAATGATGTAAAAATACCTCAAAATATAAAGAATTCTTGATAAAACGAAATCTGTTACACCTTTTGAGCCCAACATATGCTCTACTAATGCTTCTACTTTGGTTTTGTCAGTTTACTTATCCTGCCAGAATTGAGTCACCAAACTTAAGCCAAACGAGTTATACATTGGGATCAAAACTATTACCACTAAGATTGGTTTATATTGTGATAATTCATTGCAATTTCACTAACTGTTACTGACATTCTTCATTAATACTCTTTATCACAAAGAATTTGTTTTTTTTTGCTTAAAAGAAGACTGCACTGTGCTTTTATGATATATTGTAAAGGTGTTTCAAATGGGATTCACCACCATGTACATCAGAAGCATCAGGGGTGTAAGTGTTATGCTACTATTTTAACAGAAGATAACAATACATTTTTTTCTTCCTATTTTGTTAAAAACAGAAACAAATTTGCCTTTTCTTCAGGTAGGAGTTATTCATTTTTTTCCATAAGTGGCAGATAAAACGATGTGCCGTACATTACAACCTTCAGACACTAATTACATGAACTACAACCGATATGAAGTATTAGATCAGCAGAAAAACACAAACAAGGTGGAAAAAAGGGAGCAGCTTGTGAACTATAATATGCCAAACTTGCATTTCAGTGATAAAAAAGTGCTTGTGGCCGATGACTCTTTACTAACATTTTCTTGTGAAGTGTGTATGAAGAAAGGTTATAACGTGCATTGTTTTCCCAGCATTAAGGTGTGCGAATTCCAGGAAAAAATGGAAAACATGAACCTTAAAGAAGTCAAACCTGTTGCATGCTGACACAAATTACATTGGTTATCGGATAAGTGTGGAAGAAATTATGGATGATACTATGGATATTGTTAATGCTATCAGGTCCCAGGTGCCAGATGTAAAAATCATAATAAGAGGCGTTCTTCGCAGAAGCAATGTTAAAGTCAGAAGAACCATGAGAATTAATCGGAATTTAATTTGTTATGTAATTTCTGATTGTGTGACAAGGATTTTTGGTGGGATTCACCTGAACAGAAGAGGCTCATTCAAGTTCAGTAACCTACTTAGTGAGGTAATAGCTTCAGTAACTGAGGAAAACTAGAAACTAATGTGGTGGATGAAATAGTAAATTTAAATTCAGTGCAGATATCTATGAGTGAAATTCCTCTCTCCTGTTCAATAAATCCTGTCAGATCACGTTGCAAAATATACAATGTATAAGAAGTAAATTAAAGGATCTCAAATTACTGCTCAACCAGGAATACACAAATGTAGCAATAGTTTGTTTGACGGAACATTGGCTCAAAGAGGATGAATGTACATTGTATACAATTCCTAAGTATAGCATGATAAATGTGTACTGTAGGTAAGTTCATAAAAATGGGGGCATAGTATTGCTTTGAGATCCGGTCTACAATACAAAAATGTTAATCATACTGCTTATTTAAATGTGGAAATTAATTTTGAACATGTATGTGAGATCATATACCCTAGTTTTAATTTTCTAGTCATCTGTATATACAGATCTCCTGATGGTTTTATTGATACCTTCCTTGATAAGCTTGAAACAATATTGGGTATCTTACAAACTATAAAACTCCCTATAATTTTGTGTGGAGACTTTAATACAGATTTTTTTACTTGATAACTCTCTAAGATTTAAAACCCTTATTGTTACCAACCCCCATAACCTCAAGCATGTAATACTAAATGCAACACATTTCTCTAATTTCTCAAAAACATGCTTAGATCAGTTTTTTGTCAGTTACAATTTTCCTCATTGCACAATCAATAACAATAATACAGGAATTTCTGACCATAACACTGTATTTTTAACTCCGAAAATACTGGAGAAGAATAATACTTTTTTTAGGTATCTTTTGAGTATGGAGACCTGGGATAATCTAGATGATAAGTGTTAATAAAGAGTAAAAGATTTTGAACATAGTATCCCATTATCATGATGTAGCATTCCCATTAAAAAAAGTTAAGCCCTATTCTAATTCTTTATCTAAATCTAAAAGCTGGCTAACCAAAAAGGATTCATTTGTAATGTAAAAGGAAGGGATGTTTAGGGAAATTAACAAAATTACAGAGGATCCTGAATTTAAAGTATATTTTAAAAAGTATTGTAACATTTTTTATAAAGTTATAATAACAGCTAAGAAATTAAGTAATAACAATTATATTAATAAACACTGGAATAAGGAATTTGTAACATAGTAAAAAAGGTAACCAATAGCAAAAAAAAAATAATAATGATAATGTAACATTATCTGTGAATAAGAACATAATAGTAGATAAAAGAATGATCTCTGAGACATTTATTAATTACTTTGTTGTGATGGCTAAGAACTTAACAGAAAACGTGTCTCCACTATCTGATAACCTAACACAATTCCTGGTTATAATGCCTCACTTTATTTATTTCCAACTACAGAAAAAGAAATTCAACAAATTATTAATGGTCTCAAAAATTAAAATTGTAGTGCCTCAGATAATGTACTCGATTCTCTCACGAAGGCATGTGGAACTTATTTGCTAAAACTATTATCAGATATTTGCAATATGTCCCTTGCAACTGGCTGTTTTCCTGATGATTTTAAAATCGCCAAAATGGTTCCCATATTTAAGAAAGGCAATAAAACGTGTGTTGAAAACTATAGACCTATTCCTTTATTCCATGTTTTTCCTAAAATACTTGAACAAATCATGCACAATAGATTAGTACCCTTTTTACTGATGTATAATATAATCTCTAAATCATAGTTTGGATTTCTAAAGGGCAAGTCAATAAATATGGCTTTTTTCTACCTTCTAGAAGAAATCTTTAGTGCAAAAGATAAGAATAACAGGCGTTAGGATTGTCTGATGATTTAACTAAAGCATTTGACACAGTGGACCACAACATTATATTGAATAAGCTCAAAAAATACGGCATCAGAGGTGTTGCTAATGACTGTTTAGATCATCTATGTATATAAAAATGAATTGCCGAAATGTATGTAAGCGCATCACTTCCGAATAACTGCACCAAAAAAGAACAATTGCTTTTTTATTGTGTTTGTTATTGTCACAACACGATTTGTGGAAAAGAAAATGTTAAAAATAGTACAGGAAAGTTTTTAAAGTCTCACAATATAAATCAGCAAACAGTGCCAAAGGAACGCATTTTGGTTTATAGCTGCCAGATGGCAATGATACCTTGGTTATTTGTTGCTAAATGGCTTTAGTATTGCTATATTTTTCCTCCCCATTCAATGTTAAGGTAATGCACCAGTTTATCGAGACAATGATGCAACATAGCAATGAAATTCAAATACATTTGTATGTATTAACTGTCCTTTCCTTACTCCTATCGTTTAAGATATAGAGACAAAGAAGCTTTCCTGGCAACAAAAACCTAGAGTAAATACTTATTTATTTACCACTAGATGGCCATAGTCCTGTTCTATTTTTCCTCCCTATTCTTTACTAAGGTAATGCAACAGTTTATTGAGACAATGAGGCAATGCAGCAGTGAAATTCAAATACATTTTTATGTATTATCTGTTCTTTCATTACTGCTATGGTTTAAAATAAAGAAGCAAAGAAACTTTCCTGGCAACAAACACCTAAATTATGCACTTATTTATTTGTTGCTAGATGGCTGTAGTATTGTTTAATTTTTCCTCCCCATTCAGTGTTAAGGTAAGGCAAAAGTTTTTCGAGATAATGACGCAAAACAGCAGTGAAATTCAAATACATTTTTTGTATTAAGCGTCCTTTCTTTACTCTTATTGTTTAAAATAAAGAAGCAAAGAAGCTTTCCTGACGATGAACACCTAAATTATGTAATTATTTATTTGCCGCTAGATGGCAATGATAATAAATCCCAAGGTCAATAATTAGAAATGTGTGAAATATACCATGAATTGCCATGTTTTTTGTATGGGCAGTTGTATATTGTGTGCTCGAGAGTCGGCAAACCATTGGCGCTATTTATTTTCTCTCCAGAAAGAAAATTGTACATTACAAGGCATTATAATAAAGTATTGTCAACTTATTTAACTGTAATTTTAATTTGTTGCATGGTCGTATTGTAAACAAAAGAATTTGTCTCAGTTTGTTTATTAGGTACATCACCCATGTGAAGCTGGGACAGGCAGCTAATATTCATAAATAGAGCCCACTTAATCAAAATTAATAGTATACAATCAAAATTACAAATAGCGGACTGCAGCATTTCTCAAGGCTCTTTAAGCAATTTCTGTAACCTTTAATTTTTTCTTCTAATTCAGCAATAAATTATTTTCAGACCCATGGTCATGTTTTGATCTAGAGAGGGTATCCCAGAAATATATGACACCAATCAAGATAAACGCTGTATAACTGGATGACCAATAGTTTTGAATTTGTAATAAACTTAAGTAAAAAATCTATAACAGTAAAGATAAAACTATAAGTACACTGAACAATTATGTTTATGTCATATAAGTTAATAACCTGATAAAGATTATAAATTAAAGATATTTATAGTACCATCCGTACACAT
Source organism: Hymenopus coronatus (assembly GCA_030762935.1). NCBI lineage: Eukaryota > Metazoa > Arthropoda > Insecta > Mantodea > Hymenopodidae > Hymenopus > Hymenopus coronatus. The sequence goes on from CM060900.1 coordinate 262,835,580, forward strand.
GCATTAAGGGCAGTTTTTGCTAGACTACCATATCTGTAACAGAAAAAGTGAGGTAAATATGTGATTATTAAATATGTTTAAGCTGCTTGCCTTTCCTTCCTGAGTATGCATGTCAATTTAGCCTGTCATAAAGACCTTCTTTATTTCCCTAAATACTTGCATTAGACTGTGCTAAGCTGTTCATCTTTCTTCCATTATGAAGGCTTTCTAGAATTCAAAAAAAGAAAGGTGAACAAAATTAAAAATAGAGAAAAGAACATTCTTACTTCTGGTATCTAAAATTTAGGTAGCTGTTGTTGCTGAATGGGAATTGAGTCTTGCCATGATACTTAGTAAAGCGAGACTCATTATCACTGGAATGCCCAATAGTGTGGTGATCACCTAGAATGCCCATTAGAGTTGACTCATGAAATTTAAATGCGTTCTTTTTATGTTTACATTTTACTTAGCAGTACTTTGGTATAAAAGATGCACTTTTTATTCTCCATTAATGATAATGAATCCATCCTGAATTACTATGGTGATACTGAACCAGCAGTATACAATTATACAACAGAGGTTGTTTACAAAGCAAGGGAAAAATATGAAATAATTCAGATATTTGAGACAAGCGAAGTAGTTCAAATATAATAACATAAATCGGGATAGTGATACTCACCGCACTTAAAATGGATTTTACAGAACATATGTTTCAAGGGCATTCACCCTTGTGTAATACATAACAAAAAGACCAGCTCATGAATTCTGAAATACCACCACATTAGTATGAACTTCTGCTGAGAACACCAGATGTCTCCACCATAACGGACCACAGAGCAACACACAACAGTCAGTTGGACTTCAACTGAAGAAGAGGGCAAATGCCCTTGAAACATGTTTTGTAAATTCCATTTAAGTGGGGTGAGTATCACTATCCCAAGTGATGTTATTATAAGGAAAAAAAAAAACTTTAAAAAGTTATATACAGTGTCTCGGAATGCTCTCTAAAACTTCATCAGAGCTCCCATCATTGGAGCACTTAAAATTATACTTAGAACTTCTTTTGCAGTTTGAATATAAACTTAGGATTTATAGAATATCTCCATGATGGTAGCCCATAAAGTAAGAGTTAATGGAAATAACATAACAGGCAGGTTTATGTATGTCAAAGGTATACAGGGCTTACATTATAGCATAAATCTTAAATCAATATCTGGTACTCCCAGCTGAAGTTTTTCATTGTAATAGACAAACTGCTTTTATAATAACAAGCTATTATTATAGTAGCCTGAACTGAAATATGATGAATAGTATTGAGCAAAATATTAAGTTCAACTCCGCAAGTGTACTTTAGGAACATGTTCTTTAATTCCTTGTTTCTGTAAAGGGTAATCTTTCTGTCATTAGGATAGCTATGCTAAGTTAACTTTTTTAAAACTTATTGTAGACTACAAACATTGGTTAAAAATTACTATAAAATGTTTACCTAAGAGCACCTTTTTTCAGAAATAAACCTTCTAATACCTTCTTTCTTTGAAAAGTAACATAGTCTCTTTTCCTTTTGTTAGAATGCTTTTTTTAGTTAAGAATGATGTTACTGGGCACAAAAAGAAATACTGGAATATTATTTGTTAATTTATTTGGCAAGCTGATTATGGTTTTAAAATAAGTGCCTATAGAGGATGGAATGTAGTGAGGGATTCTACATGATGAATGTAACAAACAGAATGTCTATAAATAAAGAGTCATTCAATGCTCCCTTCATTAAAAAAACAAACAACAACAATAACTGTGTCAAATAAATGGAGTGACCTATCTTGTTAATGAGTTACACACGGTTTTTACTCCATTAATTGATGCTTAAATGTTATCTGAACGATTTGTCTAATGTCTTTATACTGTAACTCACAATGATTAGCCACAATTTAATTGGAATTATACCAATTTCTGAACTTAGCAATTCTGTGGAGTGCTCATTTACCTGTGTGAGATGTGCCTAATACCTAGTATGAAGGGGTATTGCAACCATGTTCAGGGGATAACGCTTAAAGGTAGGAGAGAATGTGGCTTATGTTACAGCACAGCAAAGTTAACTGACTGTACAGTGAAGTAATATAGAACTGTGAAACATGTGGATGAGATTTTGATTTATGAAGAAGTAAATATTTGGGTTAAGGAGACTGTAACTACTCAGAATGATTTTAAGTACAAAAACAAAAGTTCCTTGTCAGGCATAACACAGCGAACTTTTTTCTGGGCAGGCTGCATAGGTAAAGACACCATATAGTATTAACAAACATAATACTAAATTACCAAAGTATAAAACTTAAAATATAGGTATTATCTAAATTTAAATTAAACCTAGAGGATAATAAAACAAGCAAATGTTTCTTTTTGGGTAACCCAACCTTACAGTCTGACAGAACATTGCACATGATAGCTGTACAAACATCACAATTAATGTCCAACCATTCACAGATAATGCTCTGTATACAATGTGTGATTGGAGGAACTGTATTGTCATGGAATGTAAACTGATTGCCAATGTTCCCTTCTTGCAAGGCTCATACAGTGAAGACGGAGAAAGGACAAAGCTCTGACATGACTACCATGGGAGTGAAAGGGAGGGGTGAAGCTGAGGATGAATATAGAACATTTAAAGATTCAGTCATTAAATTAAATTGGTTTTGAGTAGAAAATTATATATATATATATATATTTCTCCAGATGAGTACATTTATTTTAACATACATCCAGATTAAAGAAAAACAATCTGTATGTTATTTTAATATGGAACAGTGTGCAAAATCAGAAAGGTTATGTGGTTGCAGAAAATCTTCAAGTTACACTGCCTAGTATTTTCAAATGAAAAACATACTTGGAATATTCTTATTTTGATGACATGAATTTATCGAAAACTATGTAGCATCTCAGTCCACATGAATTTACTTACACTTAGACCAGTAACTAAAGCAAGCAACTGCCAAGTATAATGAATGAGTGAAAAGTAATAGGAAGGTTATGCTAATGACTGATGATGTTATTTTTCTGGCCTGCAAGGAACTTTCTTTTAAAGACATGGAAAATGAAGATTCTGCCACCAGTTGAATTACATTGAGTGGTTAATTTTGAGATATTTGATGAAACTCTAAACAATTGTGTTCAGAAAGCCACAGTTTTCTCTGGAATAAAACATATTCAGAATGATTAGATTTTAAGACATTTTATAAACTTTGCACTTTGGGTGCCACCATTCTAGTTAAAAGCGCCACTGCCACCAATTCTTTTATCTGTGCAGTGACAAATATATACATACTGTAGTAATACAGAAGAGCAAGTGAGATTTTCACAGCTATCTCTAGTCTCAGTTGAAAGAAAACTGGTAAAACTGAAATAAGCCAAAAATGAAGATGAGTTTTATAAGCTAGTTACCAATAAGTTTGGAAAGAAAAGCTGGAGGATTAATTTGCATTTCAAGTGAACTCAGAGTAGTGCCAGCTGCTGTGTATGCAATCAAAGTTCTATAGAGTAATTTTTATAAGAGCATTGCTTCCGATTGTCTAGAACACATTGGAAAAAAGTAAATAATTAAGAGTGACTTACCTTCCATGTATGTTTCATTATAAAATATTGGCATTTTCCAATCATCTTTCCTTATCATCATAATAGTGAGCACACGTAGAGTGGTAAGAAGGTGCTATGCATTCAGCATAGGGTGTAGGTGCATCATAGTAGAAATTCACCTGAGATCCATTCTGTTTGGTGGCTGCAGTAAGAATCGTCTATGGTTCCGTCCTTCTAGTGGACCTGCTCAGAAATAATGGAAAATCACTTTTATTATAGTGGTGACATAAAGCAGTGGCAGTCTGAAAACAATTTCTGTCGTACTTTGCTATATATTTTCAAGAGCCAGGGCTGAACACCGATCATATTCACCTGTATAATGCTTAGCATAAATAAATAAATAAATAAAAAAAAATAAATAAATAAATAAAATAAATATATTTTCAATGAAAATGATGCTTACCTCACACAGATCATCCATACAAGAAGTACTATGATAATTGTGCAATTCCACTAGCAATATATGCAAATTCTGATTTTACCTGGCAGTGCTTGCCAGTGAAACTACCAATACAGCGACATGAAGGCTGTCCTCCGGAATCCTTCATACATACACCTTCATTATCACATTACCCACTGCAAACAACTGTGAGATAAATAAAATAAAAGATTGTCATTTGTTTTATAAATCAATTCAACAGAAAGTAATGATGTCCATTGTACGGGTGTAAAACGTCAATTGGCGGGTAAATACACAGTTAATGACATTAAAGGATGATGATTTGGTACTCATAGTAAAATTATAAAACACAAATTCGTATCTATATGAATTCTCATGATAAACTGAATATTCAGTTGTGTTATTATGAGTATAATTATGATATCTGACATGTAACTCTGATTGTTTGGTAATGATTTTTCAACATAATTTATTGTAATGATTTTAGCTATAAGAAAATCAAGATTATCTTCTCTATTTGTGTAATACTGTGCAGTATATAAAAGGAAGAGTAATGTACTATGAATTTATTTTTCTGTCTATTTTTCTATATTTTATTGTTTAACATATCAGACCAGTTTATATTTGGATGTTCAAAGTAAAATTATGTTGTCTTTTAGGAAAATATAAATGTAAACAGTTTTATGGAAAACACACATTTATTTTAAGTCCATTTCAAACATGCAAAGCCAAGATGAATGAAAATTCAAGTACAAAATATGTGTTACTTATAATCAAATAACAGGATATAATGTATTGGATAATGCTTAACCATATGAGATGGTTCATTTAATCATTAGTTTTAACAGGATATATATTTAATGAATAGAAGAATGAAATATAAGCACTAAAGCATTTCTTACACTTATATGACTGAATAGTAGTATAGACATTCAACTAGGATAGAATGTGTGAGTAAAGAAATGATGTAAGAAAAGCCAGAAAATAGTAAAATTATTATTACGTCCAAATCTCCTGGTGTTTATAGAATGTCCACTAATACAGCACTAGCAAATAACTTACAAACAAATACCTGCAGTATGACATGTTATAAATTGCTAAATGGAGTATTCAGATCTCCCAGTTTAAGGAACATTCCTTTGCACGAAAGCCATGCATTCTTTGAAGCACTCACTCCGTTAACAAGTAAAAAAGGATAAATTACAGAACATCATATAGATAGAACTCTTTGACAATATCTTCCTCTAGACTGAAAAAAATTAAAGTTTGGGAAGCAGTAACATAACCAAAATGAATATTGAATAGCTGTAGGCACCTCAGTTGAGAGTTAAAATTTGGTGTAATGCTATTATTCAGTTTTTCAGTGATATGCTCTGTTCTAACACTTAGTGATGGCTTTACTATAATGTGCAACATTCTGTTGAAACAGAATAAACTTTGGCAACAGTATGGTTAAAGTGTATAGGTCCCTCCTAAATCTCAGGTTGCTTGGGTCACATTATAAATTTCAAGAAGTAGAAGTTAAAGTAGTGGTATGAACTTCTGAAACAAAATATAATTTCAAATTGTCTTCTGTTGTGTCAGCATTAATCACATACCTGTGTAGATCTTTTCAGTACCATTATACCCAGGTTTACATTCACATTTGAAGTCATTTATTTCAGATATTAGCAAACAGGAAGCATTGGGGTCACACAGCATTCCTGGCCCATTCATATCACAAGGATTTGTACATTCAGGTTTACTTGTCTGTAAATAAATTGTGCAAACTATGAGTCAGGTAAATATTTCAAACTACTGTAAATTTATCAAAATTAATCAATCAATCAAGCTAACAATCAATCAATCTCACTCTCTCATTTTAGAAACTGAATAAAATATTAATATGGAGTCACATGCACATATTTTCAGCCTTAAGTTGATCCTCATTAAAACAAAACCCAGGTGACCAGTGCACCATTATAATGTTAGCCTTCTGCCATTTGCGTCAGAAATGCTGTCATATTTTCATGACCACGTGGCAGGTACACACGGCATATTTAATGCAAAACAAACAGAGCCCTTATTCTGACAATTTAAACAGTGACTAAAATATTCTGTTAGGTATAATGGTGATAATCTTGATAGTCATAATAAAATAAATGGGTACACATGTAATAATTAACTCTAAAAACACGAGTAGAAAATAAATAACATGTATGAGATAATTTGCATTTATATGCTCTCTGCAAGCGTCTCTATTCCCTCCAGATCAGAATCATCGTCTGAGCTGTTTGTGCTACTTGTTTTCCACCCCAAGATTGATGACTAGCTTATCAACAATGGGGTCACTTAAACTACCCATCTTTCAAAACAACGCTTCTTCTTTTGTTACAAGCAGCACTTTATCAACTGTTAGTGTCTCATTTTTAAAAAAGAAATCTTGCTCTATTACGCGAATTGTATACTTCACAAAATCTTCACATTCTTGCATTGATATTTCACACACTTTATTTTTTGCCCAGGTGTAACAACTTTTTCTGTTTCAGATTTTTCTTTGTGAGCATTGTTTATGTTTGCAGCCAAAGCACAGATGAACACAGATGTTAATTTCACCACTTCTTACAAAACTAAACATTCAACACCTTGGGTGTTCACCACTAGTCAACAATTTATCAGCCTTATGCTTTATGTAACTCGAAGATGCAAGAGCAAATTCATGATGACCATCCTCCATGATTCTAAACAGCAACAACCAACAATCATTACTGCATGAACAATATTGCAGAAATCAGATGGCTCATACAAATAGCATGTTGGGGCCTATAGCCCCGTTTAATGGTACAAATCAATGCCAATTTAACTCTTAGGTATTTGTATAGAATATTATACCATTTAAGAATAAATTCATTCTGTAATTTAGATTGTTGGCATGGGATTACATTCTTGTACACACTACTTCTGTGTTGTACCACAGTGCATTGGTCATGTGGATCCATTCTGGTGCAGATCAATGATAAAGCTTACAATCTTAAGGTGCTATTGTTATTAATATAAGAGTGGAAACACAGTAAATTGAAAAATTATTCTTTATTGTACATTAACTAAACTTCCTTCCTGATGTCATCTAGATTTCACCTGCAGATGTGTTAAGAACTTTATCTCCATTAGTTTTTCTACTATCAAAATATACTAGTTACACACTCCATCTGTATTTCGGTCATAAGTTTGAGGGTTTGTGCAGGGTGGTATAATGGGGCCTGAAAGCACTTGATGTATGCTTAGATTAACCATTAGCTTATAATTAAGAGGAAATAATTGGTTTCTTATTTGGTGTGAAATTTGATATAGCCTTTCGTTCAGAGCTGTAATGGAATGAAAAGTAGTTCTTTTATGGGAAGTGTTATACTGGAACTCTTACTTTTTTTCTATTGAATATTTATGATAATTCATTTCAAATTAACTTTAGAAGCTGAAAACTGTACCCATAATATTCCTAATCTATCCAGATACAATTATAATTATACTTGTTTGTTCTTTTGAATGTATCACTATCTGGTGTGGCACTAGTAAACTATCAATTCAGTTTGAAGAATTCAAGGATCAACTGCAGTTGAAGGGATACCTGATATTATAAATAAAACAATGAATTTGGAAATGGGCATTATTTGGGACAATAACTTTATCCCAGATTTATAAACTTACTGTAATACCACAATTTACCAACATTGGTGAATATGACCCTAAGTCCTAAATAAGAAATATTTTCCTATTGTATCCCTAACTTGAAATATCACAATATAACTATGGAGAAAGGTATGCTCTGGATTATCCAGGTAATGTGGGGGAGAAGAAACACAAATTATCGAGTAACCTGTAACTTAATGATTTTAAGGTACTACATATGTATGTAATTGGGACATTATGTTTAAAAGCTTTTTTCAACATGTATTCTTTGTTCAAAAGTTTATTCTACTTCTGTACATAGGTATTATAGGTTGTGATGTTGGTCTGCTTTTGAGAGGAGTTAACATTCTTTCGCACAGTACTTCAAATTCTTCTTGCATCAATAATGTCAGTCTATTCAAACAGGGGTTCCCTATATACTCTAGAAGAGTTTCAACTAATAAAAGTCACTGTCTTCATCCCACTTTCACATTCACTATCCTTTTCTTTGTTTTGTTGTGAAGCAGCTGTAACAATTTTTCTGTCACTCATGAACATGAAGCCTGGTTCACATGCGTTGATCTTCAGCCATTCATTCCAAATTTTCTTTATCAATATCTTCAAAAACATTTAAACCCGTTGCCAGTTTCATTAATTGTGAAGTTGCTTCATCATCATCACTGAAACTTTGAAAACCATTTTCTTCTCTATCTGGAAGAATTCTCCTCAATGACATCCTGCCAGGTATCAGAAATCCTGTGTATGGCATCTAGATAGATCAATTTCTTCCCGAACACAACCAAATCATCTTCATCAAGTAGCATTCTCAGTAGTGCTATTTAAATGATGCAATTGGCTGTATAATGGCAGTCACATTAGGTGGTAAAAACTTAGTTATGAGGAGTCCATCATCAGATATGAGAATGCTCTCATTAGGAGCATTATCAAGCAATAAAACAGCCTTTTGTGGCAATCCATTTTCTTACAGAAATTGCTAAACTTCTAGCACAACATTTTTGTGGAACCAGCTTTTTATGCCACTATTCAACCATGCTTCTTTTTCGTTGTAATAATACACAGGAAGATCCTTAGCTTCAATAACCTTAAATGATGAGGTGTTTTTTTTTTTTTTTTTTTTTTTTTTTCCCAATTACTAGTGGTTCCCAAAAGCATTAGCAGTGCCAAAATTGTAATGCATTCTTATATCCAGGAGAATGAACTTTGCTCTTAAAAGCAAGGGTTCTGGTTAATAGACATTTCCAATACAGACCACTTTATATCAATTTGGTCTGGTGTCTTCCACAAATTTCTGGAACTCTTTGCGGAAGAAATAAGCTGCAGTAACATTAGATTTAAGCCGCTCTCCTTGTACAGTAAGTTTGCGAATCCTGTGACGTTGTTTGAATCTGGTTAGCCAACCAGATGAGGCATTACATTCTCCCTCTAACCCTAGAGCTTCATGAGAAAAAGTTGGCCTTTTCGGCACACATCATGCCTGAAGCGATGACACCTTCTCTTCGTTTTTCGCTGAACTATTGTAAAAGAGCAGCATTTAAGTCATGAATGTATATCTCTTCAGGCTTTTTCATGCAGCTGGTCCAGAATTAGAATCACAGTTCCTGATAAAAATCCTACATTTTCTGCTTATTGGTTTTAATGTCCCAAACAGTCTGCATTCCAATCCCATAATCAGCATTAGTTTTGCAACAATTTCCCACTTCTCAAATCTTTCAATTAATTCTAATTTTTAATATCAATACACATTTTATCGGTTCTCCACCACTTCTTTTAAAAATTTATTTTAACTTGCCTCATTACACTTACACTCTGATTAACACTAGAAAAACTGAACCTTTTTTAATTTACACAGAACAGGCAGGTCAAATGGAAATGGTACTCGGTTGTCATGCAGTGAACATTTAAACACTGTAAATGACTTATTCTCATGCAGCGGGTCTTTAATTGCTGTTTTCCAAAGAAAAAATATATAATAACATTCCTTTCTGGTGGGGGGGGGGGATGTATGGATAATCCACAACCTGGATAATCCGCACACGAATAATCGTGAGTATGCTGTACTTCCTTTTAATGTATAGATAGATGTTAATGAATATTTAGTTTACTCCTCTAATTGGGCCTACCAAGATTTATGTGTAGTGCTGTGCTTCAGCGACTGGAGGCCCTTCCATCTGATTAAACCTAATCTTAGCTAGATCACCATATTTGATAGTTTAAGATTAATAACAAATTGTGATCATTTACACAGTGAAAAATTTTGGGCACCTGTTCCATGTAATCTTATATTAAATAATTTTGGAGACATTTAAATTGCTTTTAAGTCACAACATTTTAAATTGACCATTAATCAGTAATTCCTTATATACTTATTTAAAGCATTGGTTCTGGAAAAAACCGAAAACAAATAAAATTAAATTGATTTTGAAAGGTTTTAAGCGTTAGTTTCCATTTCACCCTTTTAGAATAACAGCAATTAATAAAAGTTATTTTCTTAAATTATACTACCAAACAGACATCTTGATTGCTTGGTTAATCAGAGCTTAGGATTTGTAATTACAAATGCAGTGCCTTTAGTACTTGAATTTGGTGGGCATGGCAAACAAGTAGTTTGCTGTGGATCAGGCTGGTAGGTGCCTTTTCGACAGGGTATGCAGATATTTTGTGTTCCATTTATATATGTTCCAGGAGGGCAGACAGGTAAGGTACATTCTTCTACCGTTGCAGCTCCAGGTCTGTGTGTTTTACGACCTGTGGGACAACCCTGATAGGCAGCTTGCACACCCATTGTACGATAAGTTCATCCCGACATTCCTGTCAATTATCAACACAAGTTCATTATATCAAACAAAAATAATGAAACATTCTATCTTACGATGCTGTAAAGCTATTTTAACAGTACTTTTAAAAATAGAGAATAAATACCAACATAAATGCTACTCAGTATTATGTAGCAGAAAGTGAGTTAAAAACAGTAAGAAAATGGGAGTGAAACAGGCAGCTTTATGGCAGCATAAATAAAAGTGAGGATCTTCAACATTTTGTAAGTTTGTGAAAAGTGATCTGAATATTTTTATCATCATCTTCATCATCATCCAGGATGCAAAGTATTACACACAATAGACATCTTTCATCTAGATACTCAAACTTGTTTTTAATAGCACCTGAAGTACATGAATACTAAAATTAAATATAAAAAAAAGAGGAAAAATCAAGATGTATTTTATAGATCTTATATTTCTTTGAAAGTCAAAATGATATATACAATACACATAGTAAGAGATACATTTCATACATTTTGGTAACTTGATACAATAAATGCAGCATGACTCAGGTGATGATTTTTTGATTTCAAATTTTTGTCAAAAAGCTCTGTGTGTCCCCATAAATGCTGTGTGTTACTAGCTATCTTGTATTACACATATATCAATATGCCCCAAAAATGAAGCATTGGGACCTTGGATATCTATGCAAGCATGCAGACAAAAACTGGGGAAAAGCAAAGCCTTTGAGTCCTGTATTGTAATTCTGAATAAATTAAAGGAAGAATGAGAAAAGGGAGTAAGGATAGTTTGAGTTGAAATATCTCTAAAACAAATCCATCCCTACTTTTTAATGAGACATTTTTCTATAGACCATTTATGACATCTCAACAGTTTACATTCTCTCTTAAAAACCCAATATCATTATGTTATTTAATTTTCAATCCACATTAATTTGGGAAATTTAAATATTCTGTGATGGCTGTTTCTAATCTGTTACTGAAATTGAGCTACCTATTCGTGTGTACAGAAGCCCTGGTCCATATTATTAATTACTGGTATACCTATGCTTGACAGCCTTTCCTAATTTAATAATATGTCACACTCTATCTAAAAGAAGCATAGGAGTTTAGTCACCCTGAATTTTAACTTCACTGTACCCTATTTTTCTTTTAACCAGCCTTTTTATATCCTCCTATGTTTATAGCGCATTCCCTGATTTCATCTTTTACTTTAATTTATTTTTCCCCTTCCAATTTATGCCATTCCCTTGTTTTCATACATCCTTACATGTACCATTCTAACTTGAAACTCTTAATCACCCTACCTCCCTGATTTTTTCTTAATATCATAAAACTATTTCATTATATATTATGTACTATATTGTTGTCAGTGATCTTTGTCCCCTAAATGTATACAAAGTTTTATCAAAATGGCAATGACTTTATTTTGCTTTGGTTCTTAAAAGTTAGTAGAAAAGGTTTCCTATCTAAGAGAATAAAAATTAAGAATTAGGATGAAAAATTAAATCATACGATGTTTTTAAGCCAATTTCTCATTACCAATATTCTTATCTCAATTTACACATTCCTTTCAACCTTAGCATCATATATTATAAGTTCCTGGTTTCAAAATATTTTTTTACATTTCTTCTTCTATCTTAAGAAATTGTGTAGTTGAATTTTATAACACTGTGTGTCAGTACATAACTAAAGAAATTTAGGTTAGCAGCTAACTGTGAATTGTATGCATATTGCAGTACCCATAAAATGTAATCCAAGAAGTAATGATGCATATTAAATACTGTGGTGCTTTAAGAGGTTTATGTTAATGAATATATTAAAGTCATACATTCTATACATTTCTTCAAAGCATTAGCTAATTATTATAGGGTTAAGGCTGATTCACAAATACCTGAGAATTGGAACCAGAAATGGAAATGGGAAGCATGAAACATTTTGATTCAAATACACTGGGAATGAGAACAAGAATTACTATCAGTGATTATATCAGTAGCAAAGCAGAAAGTTGATATGGCTCATTGGAACATGTGTGTACAAACTGACGATATTTCTTTAGCTGCTTCCAATTCAGCAAATAAAAGCAGGTTAGCCAACGATAACATTCAGTAGGGTAAAAATGTTCTAAATGCTAATCCTTTACTGTTTCTATTCCTCTAGGGAAAGTGCCATTACAATTTATTAATTTCTTTATTAATATTATGCATTAAAGTTATTTGGTTTTTCTTATCTGTTAATTTATACCTACTTTTGCTGTTCTTTATCTTTTTACAATAATTACTTTTGAGGCAATGGCCAGGTTTTATTTGCATGACAGAGAAGCATCTAATATACATTTAATATGGCATTCCTGGGAATAACGCAGAAAATATTAAGAATTAAACAACCTTCTTTCCTATTTCCAGGACCTACAAAACCTCTAGTTAATATCAAGTTAATTATTCACATTGTAGTATTTGTACTTTAACTCTATCATTATCATTCTGGTTTCTGTTACCAAATATTGTGATTCAGTCATTAATATTTCTTGGTTTGTGTACATACTTCCTGAGAAACAGCTTCAGTAGTTCTGGTGGTTTACCTAAACCACATAACAGGCAGCTGAAGCTACCTTCATTAGGCTGATAAAAAGCATGACCACAATTTCTGACAGACCTGCTTCATTATTTTCCTGCCGGGCAATGCTCCAAAATCTTAAAAGAATATATATCTGTAAAATATATAATGAAATACCAAACTATATCTCCCTAGGGGGATAAAAATACATTAAACAAATTGGAAGCAAAAAGAATACTTAATGTGCAAGGCTTAAAAATATCAAAATATTAAACTGCTATTCTTTTTAAATTTTCAGAAATATTTTCATACATACAATAAATCATTATTTTATTCTTGGTAGCTACTGATGTTTCACTTCAGTCTCTGAAAGCAAAGCTTCTTATTGCTTTGCTCCAAATGAAATTAAGGAGGCTTTATAGAAGTAAAGGCAAAATGCATGCTAAACTTTACACTCATACTATTATACCAGAGCCTTCTGCACCATCTTAAACAGTCAATAATCAGCTGAGCATGAATGCAAATGTTCCTGAAACATGGCCTGAAGAAAAACTAGGCCTGTGGAGCAGTAATGATAGTGAAAGTGACTCATATGTTTTAAAATTTTAAGTGAAGGTACATTCCATTACATTACCAAAGCAAGAAATGTTGCCTTCATTCATATAGCTACATTTCAAAAGATATAGCTAATATTGGCTTCATATAGAAGGTGTTAATAGATAATAATGTATATTAATTACTTTTGCAATCACTTGCACTCCTTGCTCCTGGAGCAATAGTTACTCCTTGCCAGCCTGCAATATTTGGACAAAGTGAACGCTCTGAACTTTCCAGCCTCACTTTGGTATGTTCCAAGTGGACAAGGCTTGCAAGTCCCTGACTCTTCATGGAAATAGGTCCCGACTGCACAAGGTACTGTAAAAGTTTACACAAAGCTGCATTAGTTTTTGCATTTAAAAGCTTAGTCTTAATCCTCTTTTATTCCCTTTCATTGTTATTTGTACATGAGCCTATAACAATCCTATCCACTCTTGTTATGCCTATCTTTTGTCAAAATCTGACAATATAACTCTTGTAAATTCAAAGATTTCTGGTTTGCAAAATATACGCTATAATTAATTATGTATTGCTAAACAAACTTACCACAATCAAGCGCCATAACAACTTGTCCTGTGGTACAAGCGTAATCTGACTTCAGAATAAGTGATGCTGGATCTGGCATGGTATTTGGCAAAATGTCATGAACATCAAATTGATCCTCTTCCAAAATCAATTTTTCAAGAAGGCGTTGCACTGTTGACCTCTCATTAGAGTTGGTGTTGATTACAGGAACACTAGAAAAAAAAAATTCTGTATGAGTTTTAGCTCAGTTCAATTACATTTACTCCCTCTACAGCTTACTTATAGTGAGTAGAGGAAGCATTGTATTCCAACAAAAAATGTCATGCTGAGATTTTACTGGAGATACGTTTTGAGAATCCATGAATAAACAAAGTAGTTTTAGAAAAATATGCATGTGCATGTGTCTGTGTGAGCAGCATAACTCAAAAATGAAAAGTTTATTGAATACCAAATTTGGTATTCAAGTTTACCATTATCCAAGGATGCAACATGAAGATTTTTCAAGAAAATTCCCAACCTCAATGAAAAACATTTCGAAAATCTTGATTTCCTCAAAAACTACTCTGACGATTATGATCAAAATATCATATGTTATAAGATATTTTTCTAAAAATATATAACTTGAATTTATTGGTAATAGCCTCTGAGGTGCTCTTCATTCTGAAAATCTTTTGCATAATTGAAAACTCTAAGAGATAACACAAAATTTTACTACACAAAAAATATAGGCCTCATTAAAGCAAACAGATTACATCACATTTTTTGCACAGTTAAACCATTGTTCAAGATATTTCTATGTTATTGGATAGAGTTTTCAAACACTTATAATTTTCTCAAATAGTAAGCCTTCCCTTTCCCTCTCCTGGCCATGGAAAGAGAGCAACATTTTAAAGTTACCAGTTACAAACAGTTGGTCAGTTACAGACAAATAACATTCCAAGCCCAAAATTGACTTTCCACTTTATCGATATGGACACCAATATGCATTTGTTTTCTTTTTTTATTATTTACTTTTTTTTCTTGCTCCTGGTGTACTGGAACCAAAATGTTGTATGGGATTTTCCTTTCCATTTTGGTTTTGTTCCATTTCCAATATTGCCTTATTTTGAATCATTAATACTTAAATGTGAACCACATATTTGGTTATTTAACCCATTTTTTTCACCTTGCACATTTATGCTAATTACTCATCCTAGAGTGTTTACAAGCACAGAACATGACAAAAGAAACTCTCCGCAGTAACTAATGCTTAAGTGCTAGGAATGAAAAAGGATGCAACATTATAGGACTGACATATGCAAAGGAAAAACAAACTTTCTTATAAAATGTGAGAGAGGAATTTAGTTCTCATTTTACTGTAATTATGTAATTTCTTCACCACTTGTTTACTCCTAAAAGTTTAGAGATATTTTATAATTGGGATAATTACTATAGAATCATTTAAATTTTAATAAAATAAGCAATATAGATGGTTGCACCTTGATTAAACCCCTATTTGATGTTGAGAGGATTAATAGAACATGTGAATGCAACAATGAAAGTGCCATCAAGAGAATGGAATCAGAAATCATATTTTAGTATGATTTTCAAATTACAATATCATATATTAGATGATTGGTCGGTACTCCTAGGTAGAAACTTTACAATCTCGTAAGCATATTTAATTTTCTACTGTAAGAAAAATATATCTCCTTGAAAACAGAAGAAATAATTCTATTATGCAGGCATTTCAAAATTTCAAAATAGTTTTTTTTTAGCCCATAGTCAGCTTACCTTCCCCATTTTTAGGACTGGTACCCACATAGGACTTACAAGCGGGTACGAAGGGGTCAGAAGTCTGTCGGTGAACCAACAGCATGAAACCACAGAATGGAGATGTTGTAACGAGTGGTCGACCCATAGTCTGGCATGAGTTTGAGGAAGTGGATGTTCTGAAATAAAAGTGAAATGGATGATAGGAAAGGTGATGATGGAGCAATTGGTGGAACGAGTGGTGGGGGAAACCCGAAGACCTGGAGAAAATCTGTCCAGATGCCACTTCATTCATCACAAATCCTACATGTAGGCACTTGGAATCGAACATGGGCAGCTAGACGGGAGGTGAGCAGTCTAACCACTCAGCTGGCTTCTAAAATGATATGAAATTAAGTTCATTTTCAAATTCAGCATAAAATAAAGATGGAGACATTATTGTTTATGGAAATATCCAACTAATTAAAAGTAAATATGTGTATTATATTTATAGCAGATTTAAATTCAGGATTTCATTTGGCAATTAGTTCCTTAACTTCTGAGATAGTATAATGCAACCTCAAACAATACAGATTAGCCCTAATTTGCCTTCATTAACACAAGTCCTCATTTAATTCTTTACTCTGCCCTCCCTGAGCAGGAAAACAAATTTACTTTTAATTCTTTTTTCAGTAGGACTGATAATTCAGACTCATTTTTTTTTTTTTTCATTATTTATTATCATGATGCAGCTACTGTGAACCGAGCTTATCACATGAATTTGGTGTCCATCACTTCCAGCCGACTGTTTGGTGGAGAGACAAAGAGGGTAAGAGGTTGTTTTGTATGTGATTCAATACACTGCTACATGCACAAAAATGGAAAAGTGAAGTGACAGTCACCACAGTAATGGTGTGACAGTGGAAACTGAACAAGTTCACAACATTCTCAAAAATGTAAGTAAAAGTGTTATTACTTACTTTATTGCTGGAAAGCTGATCTCCACACTGTAGGTACCACTGGCTTGCCGAGTCTTTCTACTTGTCCTATGAGAATCATATACTATTATAAGCAATGACGATCTATGATTAAACATGTCAGTATCTAATGACTACTGTTCTAACAAAGGAATACATTGCGACTAGAAATAGTGTACACAAATTCATATCTGTTTAAAATGAATAATATATTGTAATTGTCTTTATTGTTGCAGGAAGGCTGTCAAAGTTTAGTGCCGTTAGTTGAGGGCTCTGGTGTGTTAAGATAATGAGCTTAATAAAAAGAAAGTATCTCCACAGGAAATACTTATCATCTGTCTATAACCAATATAGTTAAATTCTTTTAATTCAGAATAAAATATTATTGTGAATCTCAAATATGAATGAACATCTATCAGTAAATGAAAAAACTTAAAGAGACAGGTATTTTAAAAGCCAACAGAGCTGGCAGACCTTTCATTTTGGATCAACATGTTAAAAAGGTGCAAAAGACATTTGCAAGGAATCTTAAGAAGTTAATCCAAGTCGCCAAACATCAACTAGATATGCCATGGCAATGATGCAGAAAGTTCTTTCCACACATCTCTACCTGTATGCAAATGTTGTCCAGATGACAAAGTAAATTGTCATTAAATAAATAAATAATAATAATAATAATAATAATAAATAATGATAATAATAATAATAATAAATAATAATAATAATAATTATTATAATAACAATAATTACTACAGTAAAACTTGTCTTCAACAGAATTGAACAGGACTCTCAAGCATTTCCATTATTGACAGATTGACAGGTTTCCATTTAACGAAGATATAAAAAAAATTAAATCATAATCATACATAATCATATTGGGATAAAAAATATGCATAACTTATTTAGTTGTATATCTATGCATTTCTGCTACACATAATACACACCAAAACTTAATGAATGAATAAGAGATGTGCACCAAATCATTTATTTTTTCCTGTATTCAAAATATCTGGTGTCTTTTGCAGAAACACTCCAGCCATCCATTAGTTGCTTTGAAATCAGTCTTGCCTGCTGTTTTCAGCTATCGTTTTAGCATATTCCTGTAACATAGGCCCTGGTATGCAGTGAGTTTTGCCCTGACATTAACAAACCACTCCCACACTAATTTATAGACGTTTTGGTTTTCAGTTTTCTTAAGCTCACTCTACATTTTCCTTTTTGCACAGTTTTCCATCACTTCAGAATCTCTTATTTCTTCTTTAGAATTTCATAAACTTGAGTTTTGTCTACATTGAACGGCTTGATGATCATGACACTCAAGTTTATCATGTTAACTAGCATAAATCACTTTTGATCTCATGTTAAGATATAGCACAGCCCTGGTTTTTCAAGTCATGGTGACTACTGCTGAACTGAATTATCACCTATAAAACTTTACAGGTGAGTTATCCTGATATATGGTGGACTTTGAGACAGTGATGTGTTTTAACAATTAAAATTTAGTTGAGTCGATTTTGTAACACTACATCTTAAAGTGCTGTTTGACAGGCCATTATAGTGACAGGGCACAGGCAAAAATAAAAAGATGATTAGCAGTGCTAACTTAGCTATGCAATGAAGGATGACTATGATAGGATTTCTCAGTATTCAATAGTGCACCCCCTCTCTCATAGATTGGTCAGGTAGCAGCAAAATGGCCATGTTTTGATATACACATCACATTTGTAAAGCAGCACATCACCCAATGCAGATTTTCACAGTATGCCTGAACATTTTCTAAAAAGCTACATTCTGTAACTGGAAATTAACTGTTAAAAGGCATACTTTGATTTCCATTGTCCGTGTTTGTTTCCATTTAATAATGGAAAGTAAGCATGTTTTTCGCCCATAGATTCACAGCGCCATGAAATATTTCCCTTTAATAAGAGGTCCATTAAACTCAGGTTTTACTGTAATAATTAGTGGTCGTGGTCGTGGTGGTGGTGGTAATAATAATGATGATAATAATAACAGCAATAACAATAATAATAATAATAATAATAATAATAATAATAATAATAATAATAATAATAATAATAATAATAATAATAACAACAACAACAGCAACAGCAACAGTTGCTATAGGTTTTCTTCAATGTATTATATAGATCCAAAATATCTTTGTTCATTAATGAATTGGCTTCTATGTTTCTGAAAAGTTAATACGAGGGCAGATCAAATATAAACGGGAATTTTAATGTAACGCTACTGTTGGTCATAATTTTGAGGAGAGACTATGTCAGTATGTTGGTGGGGGTATCTGGCGAGAGGGTATTGCACGACCACCCACCGTGGAGAACGGGGCTGCGTGAGTATGCCATGAGTGAGCAAGATGTACACATGTCTGTTGCACAACGCATCATCATCAGATTTCTTGCAAAAGAGGACACCAAACCTTTGGAAATTTTGAGATGGCTCCGCGCACAGTTTGGGGAAGAAACCCTTTCAAAGACTCGAGTGTATGAGTGGGCTAAAATTTTTGTGGCGGGAAGAGAAGCTGTGCAAAATGAACCTCATAGGAGGAGACTATGGACAAGCATTACTGCAGACAACATTATTGCCATTCGTGACATTATTGAAGAAGATCAGCATATAAAAATATCCAAAATTGTTTTTGCCCTAAAAATAAGTTACAGAAGTGTACAAACAATCATCCGAGATGAACTCTATTACAGAAAATTGTCTACCAGTTGGGTTCCTTGACACCTCAACGAGGAATGTTACGCCAGGAAGTTTGTCAGAGACACCTGCATTGCTATGAGGAGAAGGGAGAAGATTTTTTGAATCACATTGTGATTTGTGATGAAACATGGGTGCATCATTACTCCCCAGAGTCAAAGCTAGCAAGCAGGGAGTGGTGGCGAGGAGACAAAGCAGGTCCGGTCAAGGTCAGAACATGCACATCTGCTGGAAAGGTGCTTGCAACCATTTTCTGGTACTCCATGGCATTTTGCTGGTCAATTTTCTTCACGAACAAAGGAAAATTAATGCAGTCTATTACTGTCACATTTTGGATGAAGCACAAGCTGCTAATTGCAACAAGCAATGTTAGCAACCAATCCGAAATGTCATTCTTCTCCATGACAATGCGAGGCCACATACTGCCGATTTAACGTGCAAAAAACTGGAGAAAATGCATTGGACTTCTCTGGAATACACTCCTTACGGTCCAGATTTATCACCCTGTGGCTACCTTTTGTTTGGACCACTCAAGCAAGACCAAGGAGGACAGCGGTTTGATGATGACACAAGGCTATGAGAATTTGTGCTCAACTGGCTCCGTATGCATCCTCCTTTTTGTATAAAGATGCCATCAAAAACTTGCCAATGTGTATAGAAGGCAGGACACTATGTAGAAAAGTAATGTGTATATGGGTATTTTTGTTTGTTGATGCAATTTAAAAAAATTAATCCCGTTTGTATTTGATCTGCCCTCGTAATTATAACTGCAGGAATGCAGAGTATGGGGTTTAGGGAATCCTCATAAGGCAGCCCAAAGATAAATCTAGAGTGAACAAATGATACATGATGGAAGGTTTTTTTTTTTTCTTTTTTTTTTTTCTGTTATTGAAAAAATCACTAAAACTGTAATATACTTGAATATATAAGAATAATTGTGATTTTGCAACCTGAGGATATTACCAATATCATATTGCAGCAGGATGGCACACTCCCCATTCATTTCTGATGGTTCAAATTCATTTAGAATATTTCCCAAGACACTAGATTGGACAAGGAGGAAAAAACAAATACCTGTTATGAAAAATAAAGACAAAAGCACTACTAACAGTGAAGTATTCTTCATGATGGAACTTCGATGAATCACACTTATTTATTCTCATCAAAATTCCATCACTTATTTTGTTTCCCTGATATTATCCCATGTGCTTTTTTTCATTGGGTCTGTTAAAACTCATTCACAAGACCAATTTAACATCAAACCAACCTGGGTGGTGTGGGGGTAGTGTGTCTCTCTCACGTTCAACAGGTCATGAGTGTGAATCTCGCTTAGGGCGAGTCACCCAGATATGGTCACCCATTAACCTGAGAAGATGAATGTTGAGTAGCTTTAAGCTCCTAAGACCCCAACCCATTTCATGAATTTCATTTATCAGACAATATGACCAACCAGCTTAAAAAGGATTTTAAGTTTCAAAAAAAGAAAAAAAAAAAAAAAAAAAAAGAAGCTAGTAATCTATTATTGACCTATGACAATGTATTATGCTGCCTTCCTGTAATTCTGCAGCTACATTAATGGAAGTTCACAATTATTTGCAACAAAACTTTCACTTGTGTGACATATGTTAGAGGAATAAAAGTTTATTCTTGTCATAATTTAATTTTGTATGTAACCTGAAAATGCATACATCTTTTGTGGACATTTTAAGTCATCCATGAAGCAACTGTTCCTGTTGTTTTTTATTATCATCGTCGTTGTTATCATCATCATCATCATCACTATTATAGGCATTACTAATACAGCTTACTTCACTTTCATTAGTAAGGTATATGAAATTTGAATTATAATTTGAGCAATATTAACCCAGTATTACACATTAGGTGCTGTTACTAACAATTACTTACTTTTACAATGATAATGCTGTTTCCAATCTCTCTTCAGGTGTTTCTCTTGTTGAACGAGAGTGATGATCACATTTAACGTCAATAGCAAGGTCCTTACATTCCCGAGTTCCTAAAAAAGATTAATAACTAAATAGGTTGGAGATCTCTTTACAGCTTATACAATATTATTTCTCAGTTTCTGAAACTATAAAAATTATATAAGGTTGAAATATTTAATAAACACAATATCAAATTAATATTTAATATGTAGTTAATAGTTATAGTTAATAAACTTTATTTAAACATTTTAGCTCAACACTTTATTGAATAACCAAGTTTCTTCAATGAAGAAAAGTACACTGGACTTTAGATCAGTACTCTACTAACAACAGAAAAGGAATGTCAGATATCAGAGCAAAAGATATTTCTGCATTTCCCAATTGGATTTGCATATTATGTTTGAACTATTTTTGCATTACTTATACCTAAATGAGTAGAATTTAATAGCAAAATCAATTTTGGACAGTTGGTAAGCTTGTTATGAAATCTTCATATAATAGGCACTGTCAGGTGGATCAAATGGATGGGGAATTCTTTGATGAAGGTTCTACAGAGGTAAGGAAAGCAATTACCATTCAATACCAATACAGAAACTTAGGTAATTTAATATGAGAATGGTTGGCGACATGTAATGCTATCGGCATCTAGCATATCATTCTGGCCCACAAACATCAGCTAATGTGACTAAATGGAAATCATACTGTTGTGCACTTAATTTTCTATTCAGATCTATATATCAATTTATGCATTTTCCTTTTAGTCATAACTAATATGCAAGCTTTTATATTTCAAGTGTGGATTGAGTTAAGCCTTACAGGCCACACAGTATAATTATTTATATTGGTCTTCATTTAGGCCTACATTAGTGGAAAGAGTATCAGGTTCAGTAATGCTTTTATGTCCAATGTATCAGCATACATATGTTTTGTGGTCTTATGGAATAAAATCTAACTTTAACCCAATTTTTTGCACCAAAAAGCCATTACCAAGAGCTATCATGGAGTATTTTGAAAGAAAGCCAATTTTGACACAAAATCTGTTCACAGTTTAGAAAAACTGAAATTGAATTTGTTTACCATTTAAAAGAAGGCCGCGTTATCTTGCATTGTAGTGCCAACGTTTCGCTCATCTTGCCATGAGCTTCTTCTGGGCTCTTGTGCGGTGGTTGCTTATTTGCTCTCGCTTATATAGTGGCAGTGCGGTGGAGGTTGCCCTGCCTTCTCTCTTCTGGTTGGCTAGTTGCCTGCCAATTGGCGTGGGTGCTGGCGCCGCTCTTTCCTGGTGATGTTGGAGTTGCTTTACGCTTTCTTTTTCCAGGTTTTTGTTTCCTTTTTGACTTATTTCTGGTTCTAGATTGTGGTTTGGATCTTCTTTTAGTAAATGCTGCCGTGGATTGCCGTCCGTTTCTAGAATGCCGCATGTCTCCGCCCCTTGCCTCTCTTTGGCTGGAGGCCAGCCTATTATGGCTCTCCTTGTGAGCAGAGTTTTCCAGATGTTATGGAGATGTTTTCCGCTGTCCCTGTTGATGTTCTTCTTTTCTTTGAAAATCTCTATGCTTTCACGTGTCATTCTGTGATGAAAATTGCTGCAGGTGGCTATGAGCTCTGTGTTGTCAAAGTCGATGTGGTGGCCGGTTGTTATTACGTGTTCAGCTAGTGCGGATTTTTCGGGTTGGTTGAGTTTTAGACTGCGTATGTGTTCTTTTCTGCATGTTACATGATTCAGATGTGTTGTCCATGATAAAGTTTTATTAACATATAGGTTGGTTGAGGGATTATGGACCGTCGCAAGGGGCGGAGACATGCAACATTCTAGAAATGGACAGCAATCCATGGCAGCATTTACTAAAAAGAAGATCTAAACCACAATCTAGAACAAGAAATAAGACAAAAAGGAAACAAAAACCTGGAAATGGAAAGCGTAAAGCAACTCCAACATCACCAGGAAAGAGCGGCGCCAGCACCCATGCCAATTGGCAGGCAACTAGCCAACCAGAAGAGAGAGGGCGGGGCAACCTCCACCGCACTTCCACTATATAAGTGAGAGCAAATAAGGAACCACTGCACAAGGGCCCAGAAGAAGCTCACGGCAAGATGAGCAAAACGTCGGCACTCCAATGCAAGATAACGCGGCCTTCTCCGGAAGCTAAGAAGACACATCAAGACACAGGTTGTGGAAGCCTACGCATCCGATGATAAGAGATGTTACTTCACAGTGCTCCTAAGCAGTCTGCAAACATATCTGAATGAAATGCTGTTAAGCATTCATCCATGTTCATTTCAGAATGCAATGACTAACAACATTTGTAACTTATATTTTGAAATTATGAAACTGAGCAAACAAGCAATTTGTTTTCAGTTGTAATACAGCTGCTTAGTTTGCACTTGCTGTATGCATCCAGTCTTTATTTTTGATACCGACTGTGGGTGTGAAAATTCACATGAGTACCAGGAATTGCATGAGTTTTACAGACTGTTTTAAAAAAGGTAAGAAGTAGAAATAGACCTAAAGAGTTATGCTGTACTGTGATGCTAAGTATAACTGCAGGTGACAGAAAACTCCTGTCATATTGTATTTTTAAGAAAAACAATCTACCTAAAGAAGACTTTCACATCAGTATTTAGGAAAAAGGGTGGATGGTTATAGATGTGGTGAAGGATTGGTTAATAACTGGGAGGGAACTATGTCCAGGAGCTCTTCTTATTAAAAACTCTATGACTGTACTCAACAGTTTTCATGGTCCCTTAGTTAGCGGTGTTAAAACTCAATTGAATTTAACCAAAACATATCCAGCTATTATCCCAGGAGGACTTACATCCATTTTACAGCCACTACACATCTCCATAACCAAGCCTTTTAAGGGCCTTTTTACACTAACTGGATGATGGAAAATGTGCAAGAGACAACAAGAACTGTGAAAATCCTCCCTTATGACATTTCCAGGCACAAAGATTACCTTCATTTTAGTACAAAATGCAGCAAAACAGGTATAAGCTTAAATACTGTTGATTTCCATTATTCCTCCTTTCTTAATAGTTTCATGTTCATGTGGACTCTTACTCTACAGTGCAAATAAATGACACTTACCTACTGAAAACAATGACTGAACTTACCTTCAGTTGCGTATGAGCAGAAATTCCAATCTCTATTGAGAGAGTTTACAGCATTACGTTTTTTCTGACGCAGCACTCCTTGACCTGCACTGTTGCACAGAACGGAAGTGGGGAGAAGCATGTTAATCTTGAAAACACGCTGTGCTGATTTTGCAGCTGTACAAAAAAATTGCAACAATTTAAAACCATGCTTTTCTGCTTAGCTGTTTTTTAACAAAATATGACAACTATGATACTGATGGCATGTAGCAATAATCTGAGCAATATCACTATGGCTTGTGAAGGTTTTTGTATGAGTAAGGAATTATCTGATTGTCTTATATTTTCTTTTGTTCATAAATACATACCTGTTTCTGAATTTCATTAGTGACATCAAGGGCTCTGCTCCAGACTTGTACTTTTGTTAGATGGCCTTGGAAACCAGACTGAGAATATCCTTTGGGACTAGTGCCAGTGGGCTTTCCTAACATCACCCATCCATTGCAAATTTAGAATAAAATATTTAAATATAAATAAGTTGTTTTATTCATCTTTGAAACCCAGAAATGAAAAACTGAACTTATTATTTTGGTAACTTTTTTCCACCTCCATAGTTCTCAACTTTACTGGCAATGAGACCTTCAGTGATGAGGGTTAATTTGCCTCCTTTATCTCAATCCCACACAATTGCTATGTGGTGCCACTGGCCATTGTTTATTGTGGCATATTCACGGAAGCTTAGGAAAACATCTTGTAAATCAGAGAATAAGGACACTTGTACACCATTGCTTTGTGCTTGTACCATTATCTGATGATCACTTATTACTATAGGGGAGCTGCAAAAATCACCAATATTTAGAAAAATTGTTTTCCTAAACATAAAATGCAAATACTGCCTACATCTGTATCATTTTTAATTTATTTTGTATGATGCATATACTTTATCCTTCAAATTTAGTGGCAGAAAAAACAAAAAATTAGTCCAATAAATAAATTTAGCAAATTATTGCCTTCATTATCATCATCATCATCATCATCATCATCATCATCATCATCATCATCATCATATTAGGGCTCTGCACAGGCTGGAAAAAAACTAATTATACTCCTAATAAGTAGTTCATAGAGGTAATATAATGTATAATAATAGCATTATGTCTTTTGATCAGCAGATGTCACATCTTATTCAAAATAGATTGCTTATTCAATTAGAATGTACAAAAATTGTATTATATCTGTAAAATGAGTGGAAGTAACCTATTTTATATACATTTGTATGAAAGTGATCAACGAATAGGATTTAATTCAATTCAATTTTATTGCATCCAATAGACCATTCCAAATAGTATCTGGCATTGTCTGCTTATATTTAAATCATATAATAAATAAAAGTTGTATTCATAAAAATTACATACAAATAATGACTAATAAAATAAATTATACTTAATCTTTACAAATATTCGTCTATATCATAAAAGGCACATTTAATTAAATAGATTTTTAGCTGCTATGTGAATAAAGTACCTGTTTCTTGCTTAATTGCAGCCGGTAATTTATTATAAAATGTTTTTTTCAACTACTAATATATTTTTATCATGAAACTTCTTTCTTTTTACATCCCTATACGTATTATCTTTAGTACTGGTGTCATGTCCATGTATATTGCTATTAGTTTTTATTTGTGATTTACTTCTTACTAAAATAATAACCCTAAAAATATATAATGAGACCATGGTTAAAATTCCTTCAGTTTTAAAAACTTCCCTACAGGAATCCCTGAGTTGTAATTAACACATAATTCTTATACACCTCTTTTGTAATATTAAAAATTGTTTTAAATTGTCTTTACACATACCTCATAATTCAATATCATAATTCAATTGAGAATGTATAATACCATAATATATCAATTTCAAGCTGTGTTTATCCAAATAACATGCCATATATTTCAACAAATAGATACCCTTACTAATTTTATTACATACATGATTTAGATGTGTTGTCCATGATAAAGTTTTATTAACATATAGGTTGGTTGAGGGATGAGACTGTTATAGTTAAAAAGCTCATTTTGTAACTGTTGGGTGTTTGTGTGTGGTAAATGGCCTGGGCCAGTACCGGACAAATTCTAGGAAAGTTTAGTTTAGTATTATTACTAATAAATGGTAAATATACACATTTACAGTGTTCTATTGAAAACACTGTTTTGAATAAGTGCTTGGGAACATTTATAAGGATAGCATGTGAGAGCTCATACACAGAATATATTTGAAAACATCACCTTGGTAAGTTACATGTTAAGTGAAACTTAATGTAAAGTTTGGAGACTGATCATGAACATATCTAGCAATAGTGAAATAAATGATACAAAGAGGGAAAAATTATTCTATGATTATATATTCATGCTTGGCTAGCCATCACAGTTAGGAGTTTGTGAAAGATTTTTCTAGTAACTGTATTGAGTGCCAATATTATACAGTAAGTATGCTACAAAACCTGGCTGACAGGCGCACGGTCCTTCTCACGGTCACATACTGTACACTTGGCTGACAGTCGCATGGCCTGTCACCCTCACATAAGGGTGGACATCAAATAAACTCTCAAATCATATTAACAATTATCAGAATAAACACAAAGCATATCTTATCACAGGAGATGTTGGAAATGCCATCCAGCTGCTTCAATACATCTACGGCATCTTCTGAGAAAATTTTCATTCACACATTAGCATAGCTTCCAAAATAGTGCTAATTTCTGTTTAATATTTTATTTTAATTCTTATAATGTGTTGGGATTAGTTTTGTATACCTCATATTTCAAGTTGTGCAATAAATAAAAATAGAATGCTACATGACCAGGGGACCAAGCAGGCCATAAAACCTTACTAATTATGCTATCCTCAAAAAATTCCACATAAACTATAGTGACTTATCAGCTGTGTGAACGGTGGCAGAATCCTGTGGAAAATATCCAGACTGACATGCAATGTCCGTCAGCTATTCAAAACATGGTGCCTGTATATTATTTCTGTATCTGTCTGCATTTATACTACTCTCATAAAGAATAGGCCCTATTCTGTATCCATTTATTGCGCACCATACCCCAACTTTTTTATTATGAATGGGTATTTCATTAATGAAATTGGGTTTGTCTGTAACATAATATTGGTTGTGTTGTGATGACACGTCTTGACCAGGTAAATGAAACTATGCTTCATTACTGTACAGTATTAATCGTGGATTGATTGTTCCATCTCTAATATTCCTCAAAATCCAGTTATAGAAATTTATCTGACACTGGTGAACATATGGTAGCAATTCCTGGACAATAGCAACTCTGTATGGTTAGAGTTTTAAAAGTTTTTTTGTTTTCCATGCTGAAGCTTTTGAAATGTAAGTTTCTTGTGCAAGGCACCTAAGAGGTTTTCAATGTGACCGATCTAACCTTTCTCCAATTTCGTCTAATTTCTGTTTCGTAAGCACATGCCTGTTTACCTTTCTTTTCCTATCACATATTGTTCCATCTTTGTGAATTTATTTACACGCAAACAAACATCCTCTCTTTTGGAATGTGCATGCCAGGAAATTTAGTTTCAAACTGCCTCACCACCTCCCGTCACGATGATGTAAGCACATACATATCGTACATAAATGCTCTTTGTGCCACAGTAACTGCACTTTGAAAGCACTTCAAGCAAAGCTAAACACTTCTAAATTCTACAATTATTCACGTGAATGGATGTAGAACACATGTGCAGGGAAATGCAGTAAAGGTCACATGGGCTGTGAGCCTGGTAACCAAGTTTTACATTAACATATTGTATAACTTTTCCTTTGTTAGAAATTCCACTTCATTTTAATTTTCTTGAGTAACACTGATCTTAGCAACACATCTTATTCATTTTTTCTTTGAACCAGGACTTAGACAACAGACCCAAACACAGAAACAAGCATAACAATAACCATACAGATAATAGGGTTACTACTATCTATGTAAATACAGCAGACAATATACAAAACCTGGTGCATCAGAATTTATTGTGTACCTGGAGATCAGTATGTCAACTATTTACTACCAACAAAGGTTTTACTGGAACAGTGAAAAAGGAAATTTCTTTGTGATACACTTCATGGTATTCAAGTGAATGTCTATTTAGTAAAGCTCAGAAATTTGCTGCTGCTGGTATGCAAAAATTTGATTAGGAGCAATATGCTATTGATATCCTCTTCTAATGTCTCTCAAAAAATGTTGTGTTTACTCAAATACAAAATAATGCTTTTCTTTCAAAATATTTATGTTCAGAACAGGGGGATCATCTTTATTTGTGATATGTTTTCCAACTACCATTGGGGAAAAAGTAAGTTTCAAATTTTGTGAGTTTGGCAAAACCTGGGGGAAATGGTATACATTACCGCCAAGGTTGTGACATATGTGGCAGATTTTGTGCATTTCATTTTGCATCAAACAGTATTTGAGCATTCTCAATGGAAAAAAGATTACTCTCTGACACTAAAATAATGTTCACATTGGTGGGAGCACATAGCGCTATATTTGAAGCTAAAGGTCAAGCAGAAAGCACATTTCTTCTCCTCGGATCGCACTTATACCAGTACATTTCCATTTTCCCCTCTGCTTCTTTGTGCCACCCAGAATGTGCATTTATACATAATTTTGAATTAGGTAAAACATTTTATGATATATTATATTACATATGCTGTCTTAATGGAAAATACCATCGTCATTACAGCTACATACCGCTACTGCCGCCACTGTCACATTCTATCATCGCACGCATTCTGTACACCCCTCTCCATCTCTCACACTCAAAACCTGAATTACGTACAAATTTCAATTAGGTAAAATATTTTACAATGTATTATATTAAAGTAGGAAAATACGTAGGCTTTCATGGCCAGTGTCATTGGAAATTAAATGATCTTCTGGGCTTGTAGGCCATGGTCTATTTGAGTTTTTATTGGTAGTGAAAACTCCAATAGACCACGGCCTACAAGCCCGGAAGATCATTTGATTTCCTATATTAAGTATGAAGTCTTAAATGAAAATTATATACATAATTGTCATTACAGCTAAGTTGCTGCCGTTACTAACAAACACAGACATACTGCTACATGTCTGTTCTCCTTTCTCTGTCTCACTCCCTCTTGCAAAGTGAATTTCTGTGCAGATTCAAATTAGGTAAGACAACGTACAATGTGTATTAGTAAGCATGTTTTCTAAACAGAAAATCATATCCATCATTGTTGTTAACGGTACACTGCCGCCACCACCACCACTGTCACATTTTATCATTGCACACATGACATATACCGTACATTTCCGTTCTCCCTTTTGTTGTCCTAATCAAAATCATACCCAACATTGTCATTACAGTTACATTACCATCATTGTACATTTGCACCCACAATATACATTTCCATACTCCCCTCTCCATTAACTGCTCATAACATGAATTTTTGCGCAAATTCAAATTAAGTATAATAATAATAATAATAATAATAGTAATAATAATAATAATAAGGATGACGATAATTATAATTGACTTAATTGGCTTAAGTGCCCATTAGTTTGTTTATAATGCATGATAAAAAATTGATTTTCATGTAATAATTAAGTTATCATATTCTCTTTTTAATATTAAGATGATATGCTAAATTCCAAAATTAAGTTCTGAAGAAGGGAGGTGATCTTACATTCAAGGTTGTCTTGTATTCAGATAAGTACAGTAACTGGAAGTTACATAGATTATCATAAATTATAAATATTTTGTACTTACGAGACACTATAAAGTGTGAAAAATATGCCAACTTCATCCTTTTGAGTGAACTGTACCCATATAACAATAGTAAGGCTTGTTTTACTGCCGAGGAAAAATGGCACTGCTAATGAGGCACTGCTTCTTGTAGGATCACTGAAGTACAGATCATAGTTAACTTGGATTGCTAGAGGTACAATTAATGAATTAAATCCATGTAGGCACCAACTTCTTCCATTTCACAGAATTTATATGATTTACTTAAGGGGTTGGAACTTACTTTTACGACAGTCATCTCCTGCAAGGTTGAATGAGCACTGACAGTAATACTTCCCTGTGAGATCAATGCATGTTGCAGAGGGAGGACATGAATTCTCCTTGCAATCCACAATGTTTTCATCACAGTTCTTACCTGGAAAAATAAATATCAAAATAAGCTTAATTAAAACATTCCTGCTCTGCTGACTGATGAGTGTTACAGAATACGTGACAGATGATTTTTATGAGATAGTATAGCAGAGGTTAAAGAATGATGCATTAAAAGGTGCATGAAAAGTATTAAAAGAAAAGTAACATAAGGCTATAAAAGCATGCTGCTGAGTAACTAATCAGATATAGAACAAATTACTTCACTAAATACATATCTGCATATCACCCCTACTATTAGACTACTAGATTATGTGTTACACAACCTAATTGATGATTATGATTACGATGATCTGGTTAGTGCACTTTTAAGTTTCTATTCTGATTATTTCATTGATAGATATTTACAAATAATTACAAACGTAAAATAATAACTTTTTTAACTACTTAGTCTACCCCAATTGAAGCTTGTTGATACTATTATTATTGTGATTATTATTATCATTATTATTATTGTGTTTATATAAATAATAATAACAACAATAATAAACAAATATTAAAAATGATATAATATATCATTAACCAAAGGAGCTTCAAAGTTGTTTACATTTACGTCAATTTATTATTACAAGTGTAACAATTTTTACAGCAAACAAGCACTACCACCCTTATCCCCAATTCTTTCTTTCCTGAAAACATTATATTGCTATTCAAAGAGCTCATTATTATAAACTCCTTTCCTAAGCCATATTTCTGCTAATATGATAATATCATTATAATTATTTGATTTATTAATATGAAACACACTAAGCTTAGTATTTAGATCCCTTACATTCTGATAAGAAATACATACATCAACTTGGTTGATTTAAATTGTTAATTTATTTATATCTACTAAAGATTTTGGTATATAAACATTCTTATCTTGTCCTGATTTTTTAAATGTAATGTTACTATTTGCATCAATCCACACAAACGCATAGCTTCTCTCTTTCTTCAATTTACATGCTTGTATTAATATACTTCTACGAAAAGGTGATGCTCGTAAATTGGTGATTTGTCAGATATAGTATACAAATGTGAATAAAAATTGTTATGTACAATATTTACAAGATAATAGTTCATCTTCCATGTAGTCCTTAATTGAGCAATATGCTTTGTTAACAAACAAATTCATATAGATTTTTGAAGTGATTTTGGTGATGTATTTCCCTAAGATTTTGTGGTAACTTATTATATATTTGAATCCCCATATAATATGGACTTTTTCAAGCATTGCAAGCCTATGTGTGCGGTATTTTATGTCCCTTTTACCTCTTGTGTTGTAATTATGTTTGTGTTGATCGTTTAGCAGACTATCATATCTATTGTGGACATATATAGCTAGATTATACATATATTCAAAGAGTGGTCTATAAGAAACTCTGTAACCTGAGTGGGTCATTATATGTATTATTTTCTTTTGGATTCAAAAGATTCTTTCACATCCTACTGCGTTTCCCCAAATAGTTATTCCATAAGAAAGTATTGAGTGGAAGTAAATATAAGATACAATTTTCTTGTTTGCAGGTGTGTAATTTCTGATAAAGAGGCCATGTTAAAACAGGCAGTGTTCAACATTTTTCTACATAATTTAGTTAGCTAGCCCATTTTAAATGCTCATCTGTAAATACTCCCCAAAGTTTCACCTCTTTTATATCCGAAGATGATATTTGAGTGTTATTTTCAACTGAGGTTTTAAATGTTATTATTTCCATTTTACTTTTGATTCATTTCAAACCATTGTCCATGAATCACATTTCCAATTGTTTAATGATTTGGTTATGATTTTCTTTTAAATTTTCAATATATGAACCACTTCAAATGATTGAGGTGTCATCTGCATAAAATATTGGATGTCCGTTAACTATAAGTGGGAGATCATTAACATATACAACATAAAGTAGTGGACCAAGTACCGAACCTTGCAGAATCTCATTTTTAACATCTTTCGATCTTGTATGAATAGGACTCTCCCTAACATCAAGTATTATTTTGTGTTTACAGCCAGCTAAACATGGTTTGAATCATTCCAAGTTTACATTTTTATGCCATAGATGATTGCAGGACAGCATCCTCTTCACTTTTCTTAGTTCATGAGTTTCTCTTTATCACATCTTCGAATGAACTTCATCACAATACCACCAGTAGGGAGATGGGCTGTTGCAGAGGGAAAATATCAGTATTCTTTATTCATTTTTCTATCCAAAGTTTTACTTGCTCTTAACCGTTTTATACACATTTTCTTTGTTCTTCTTGGGCACATCATATGTCTTGATTGTATTATGTCTGCCATACTCATTTAGATCATTTAGTTGGCTCTGTGAATTTGCTAGCTGTTTTCTTAACAAACTATTTTCTTCTTTTAGGCCATCTCTTTCATACGGGAACCAATACCATCTGTTAACTGTTTTATTATAATGCAGTTTTCTTCAAGTTTCTCACCAAAATGTTCCAGGGATATATTTAGCTGTCTCTTGAAATCATTCTGATGCCTTCTGAGTACACTAATTTCTTCTCTCAAGGTTTAAGTTAATAAGTATACGTCACTGAGAGATGGTGTATCTTTGTTTGTAGTGCTATGACATCTAAAATGGCAGTTATTATAACACCACAATTTATCAATTGATTTCATATAATCAACATAACTTTCACTCAACTTAACAAATTTAACATATCAGTTATTTAAGTTATTACATTCGTAACACTGAATTTTACCATATATGTCTTGTTGAAGTACTGATTTGGAACAAACACTGCGACTACTAATCTTCCAAGTTTGATTGATCCATACTATGGTCAAGAATGTGCTCCTATTTTCAAATGTTGGCAATAACTTGTTGCATTACAAACTTCTCACTTTCAACTTCTTTCTTATATAAAGATTTTTGCTAGGGTATAATAATAATTTATATATCAAACAAAGCCAGTTTATTTCTTAATCATTTAATACATAGATTCTTTATTCGAACTACTAAATACCTATATAGATACTCAATTTATATGGAGCACATGACCCTACTGCACCATTACCAACATTATCATTGTTGCATCCTTATTAGGAAGAAGTTAAATACAATACAGTAATCTTGATCTTTTATATGCATACCTTCCCTCATATTCTCTGGGACTTTTAGAAGGATTAAATAAATTGGAGACATGCTAAGAATAAATGGGGTAATCCATGTCATAATTAAGGGATTTACACTACCGTTCAAAAGTTGTTGAACACATCTCATTTTTAAGATTTATTGAAGCAATGAAATAAAAAGACATAGTTTGAAGTCACAACAGTATATTTAATGAAAATCAGCAATACATGTTACATTTTGCTTTTTTCAGAGTAACCTCCCCTTGCTTTAATTACAGCTGCGATAACTCTGGGCATTCTTTCTATTAAATGCGCCAGTGTATCTTCAGAAATATCCCTCCATATGTTGTGCACATGACTCCACAATACATTTACATTAGTGGGTGTTTTGTTTCTTATCCCTCTGTCCACATGATCCCAAAGTAGTTCAATAAGATTGCAGTCAGGACTTTGAGGGGGCCAAACCATGATCTTCAAGACTTGTGTCTCTGCCAATCGCTCAACGTATCTTTTACAGAGTATAGATGTATGCCTGGGACCATTGTCCTGCTACAGAATGAACCCCTTGCCAATTAACTGCATCCCAGATGGCTTGGCATGGCGTAGGAGAACATTGTGATAATGCTCCTTCTTCATCATTCCTTCTATTCTCACATTATCGCCTGTCCTATTGCCACCAAAGCAACCCCATACCAGCACCGAACTACCTCCATGCTTGACTGTAGGGGATATGCACTGAGGTGCCATGCATTCACCTTTTGCACATCGAACAAACTGGTGACGTTTTGAGCCAAATAGATCAAACTTAGATTCATCAGTAAATATATCTTTTTCCACTGATCAAAAGTTCAGCTTACATGTTGCTGGGCCCATTGTAATCTTTTTCGTTTATTGACAGCTCTCAATAAGGGTTTCTTTGGCGCAATGCAACCATTCAGATGTGCATCCAGAAGTCGTCTCTTCACTGTAGAAACACACGTAGATTCATCCCTCAACTGGTTCAGTTCTGCTGTCAGCAAGGGTGGTGTTTTGAAACGATCAAATTTGCTGGTCACTATTAAATGTTTATCCTCACTCTTTGAGGTCACCCTAGGCCTCCCCTTTCAATAATGATCCTTATTGCTATTTGTAGTTACATACCTCTTTACAGTGTAATGGACACTTTCCAAGGAAACGTGTTCTTGAGTGGCAAATTGACACATGGTGTGGCCTGCTTTATGTAAGTTGACTATTGTAGCTCGTTTTTCTACTGAAAGCTCCATTCTTTTACCCATTTCAGACTTTTCAACTGCACAATAACAATGTATACCATTCACCTGCTTATGAAGCACTAAAATGCTGTTCACAGCCAATACCTATGTACAGATGTCTGTGAATGACATCTAGGGAATCACAGACATACTACGACATCCAAAACAATGTTAGGGTAATTGTTCCTATAAGGGCCAACAATTGCTACATTTTAAAATGCAAATAATTGACAAACAAAAGGTAGCACAGTAAATTTCCATTATGTCTCCATGGATTTCTACCATTTATAATATGACATTGGCTTTGTTTGGCATTATATGCTTTTTAATTGCAGCAAAACAGCTGTTCAAAAACTTTTGAGGGTAGTGTATCTATACAGAAAGAACCATTTAATAACAGTAATAATTAAAATATGAATTATAGTTATTTACCTCACAAAGTTTTCCACTATAACCTTCTCTGCAGTGGCACAAAAATCTGTTTCCAACTCAATGCACCTTTCTGTTCCTTCAGGGTTACACGAGTCACTTAAACATTCATCAATTTCTGCTTCACATAGCAACCCTAGGTGAGAAAAGTTGTACAAAATTGTTTTAGTACAAAGTATTTTAGTCTTGACTTACTTTTAAAATTTTATTGCTCAAAGTTTGTTATATATTAACTAAATAAGGATGGTTGTGTTGCACACTTTGTTCTCACTTAAAGTTACTGGGCACTTAACACTGCACACTTAGGATGTAATTCACAGAGCTACATCTGGCTGAGGTCATTAAGGCATGGACTCATGCATGGGAGGTTCACAATTTGAATCCCATCAGGATCGTCCTCCCTGACGGACATATTTTCCTTAATCCTTATAAATGATGTATCTAAATACAAAGTTGCCAAGTGCAAATAAAACTGAACTCTTAGTGGAGAAAAATATATCTATGCTTTC
This sequence comes from Hymenopus coronatus, assembly GCA_030762935.1. Taxonomy (NCBI): domain Eukaryota; kingdom Metazoa; phylum Arthropoda; class Insecta; order Mantodea; family Hymenopodidae; genus Hymenopus; species Hymenopus coronatus. Next base: position 262,871,622 of record CM060900.1, read on the forward strand.
CATGCGGCTTTGCATTCTTGGTTGCTAGGATTACTTTTTCACTTCTGATCTTGGTTTGAATCCCATGGACTTTTAATAACATTTTCATCTATTTTCACTTTCTTTCAAAAAAATATTTAGAAAACTCAATTGTGTCTTACAAAATGATATACTAACAGCTAGCAAAGCTATGCAGAAAAAGGTGTCAAACTGTGTCATGTGAGGTGTGTGATGACTACCACAGGACGATAGACTGGCAGTTAAAATTTCAACATACAAATTTAGCATAAAATGACAGGTTTTGTTACTATTTAAATTTAACAAGAGGTCTCCCTCCATTGTTTATATAAATGCATATACAGCTGCTAAAATGGGCTTGGCAGATTTTGCATCTAGATGCCTCAAATTTCAAAAGCCTTAGAGAAATCCTAAACTTAGATCTAAAACATTTCATTTCCTAATTATCATTAATATTCATCAAAATAATAGTTATATGGCAAAACTTGAAAAGATTGAAACAGGTTCAAAAAATTTGGTGCCAAAATAGTTTCCATCCTCTTGGAACTCTAATCATCATACTGCAGGAGCAAATATGTTTCAATTAATTTTTTCCCCTTTTGCAGAAGTAAATTGTTTTCTCAATTAATTTTCTTTATAATTGTTATAGTTTATTACTGATATTTTAATTCTTCTCTACTTCTCTTTCCAACCCTTCTAATTAAATACTATTTGAAACATAATATCTGGACTCACAAGTTGCAGAAAAGATGTGTTAAAAATTGAGACACTGCATCAGATAATGAATTATGTGTACTGATTGGATCTATAACCTAAACCTATTGCAAGGTCTCTACTGCAAAAGGACATTCCTGCATCTGTCATTCATGAGGAAAGTTACAGTATTACGCAAAACATTCTTGATAGTTAATAGACTTAGTACTTGATAGCCTTGCATGAAAATATATCAAGTATCTGGTAGTATTCTTAAACTTTATTTACATAGCTGTATGTACTAACCAACAAATCCAGGCCTGCGTTTACAAACAAAACCATCTAATATATCTATCTATACATGTTGCCCCATTCTGACAAGGTTCTGATGCACAGTCATCTACTGTATGTTGACAGCGTTTTCCTGTAAAGCCAGGCTCACAGGTACAGTGATATTCATTTACTTCATCCTCACATTGTCCATCATTTTCACAAGAAGTGCTCACACAGTCATTAATATTGCTTTCACATGCTGTACCTATGAAAGGAATAAGATTACTATAATAACTAATTATTAATTACTGCATAAAGCTTTAGTAACTGCGAAGTAAAATAATAAATATTACTAACTTGACTCTAGTTTTATTCATACCACTGTTGATGATGAAAGAAACATACTTTTGAAGCATAAACATATTCTTCAGTTATCAACAACAAATGGTGTGCTAATGTAACTATTAACAATAATTAATGCAATAATTATTAATGGAGAAAACCTCTCATTTTTCACATTTTTGTTTGTGCTTCACATAAATCACTTTTCATGTTTTTGGTGATTCACATAAAATATTAAGTAAATAAACAAAGTTGAAACAGATTAAATAAACCAAAGTCACTTAGTTTATGCAACATATCACTTTATAACCTTATTATGAGAGCGAGGGAGAGAGCCAAATGAAAACTGCATTAGAGGCAAAAATTGGTACTTAACTACCTGAAAACTAATCTCTACAACTGTTGATACATATATCCACTGGAAGATATAATGATAAAGAATCATTTAGGCTCCTAATGAATTCACATTTAACCAGTGGCATATGTCCATATTGTGCATAAATATCATTCTTTGTAATAAACTTAAGATGGAACTTCATTCTTAAGAATGAACTTAGGAAGATTGCTGATGTACATTTTGGCCAAATGCTGAATTAACCATGGGCTTCTGTGGAGAAAGCAAGAAACTTTGAGACATATTAATATTTATGAGAAGTTCTTTCCTAACATCATTCATGCAGGCTTAGGTTCTTTTGATTTATGTAATTCTCTATATGGAGAGGTTACTATTTCTCCACATGATATATTACTTTTCAACTGCAAAAAAAATTCATATATCTTTCAGCTGTGATGGCAATTGATTAATGTTTATTAGGAATAGAATGGCACCTAAAATTGATTGATGCTTGTGGAACCCCAATTTTTTTATAACAACTGAGATGGAGTGACAGCTTTAACTTTCACAAGATATTCCCTTTAGGAGAGTAAAATTCAAATCAATCATATGCTCCACCTCTTGTGCCATAATTACATAATTTATCATTTGTTTTGACTTTTATGCCACATTTACATAATTTATCCACTGATACATCATGATTGTCTTGTGTTGAATGCCTTTGTGAGGCCTAAAAGGAGACCAATGTCTTTCTGAATTTTATCTGTTGCTTTGGTGATGTCAACTACATATAAGTGTAAGGTGTTGTTAGTAGACATTCCTTCCTGCAAACCCAACTGAGGAAGGACAAACATAAAGTATTTTTTTAGAAATTATATTATTCTATTGTAATGATTCATTCTATGATTTTTTTAAAAAAAAAAACACACACACACACACAACGATGAATAGGTCTGTAGCTCATATTGAATAGGCAGGTGCTACAAAGAAGTTGCAAATAATGTTTCAGACACATCACTGACATCCCTTAATACCTGGGTAAGTGTTCTGATAGTAGTTTTCAAGTAAATAACACTCAAAAATTGAAATGGTGATTATTGTCCTGAGCTTGTTGCACACCTCTCACGAGGCATCTATGTTCTTAATGTCTAAAATTGGCATAACCACGTAAAAGTATGAAAATTATAACAAAGATGCCCTACATTTTCTACTTGCTCTCAAGAACTACCCTATTACTAAATAATAATACAATTATGTCATAACTCTAATACATACCATCCCATTAATTGGACCTGTCAGAGGTTTAGTTTGCAAAAAATCATACTAGTAACTTGAACAGTGTGGAAATCAGATATACACAGTTAGTAATCCTCCAAAGAGATCAAATGGTATTGTAAATGATATCTATAAAAGCAGTAAAGTGAGAAATTTTAACCTTTCGATTTTCCACCGGAACATTCAAAGTATCAGAAACAAAAAATGTAATGTTGAGGTGCTAATAACATCTACCTTAAAAACTTTAGTGCCATTTGTTTAACTGAACATTGGTTGGAAGGAAATGAAGTTGAGTACTTCAATTTACCAAACTATGTAACACCTTGTAAATTTTGTAGATCAAATATGAAAAATGGTGCATCATGTATATATATAAAATTATTGCTTAATTTTAAGGAAATTGTTCAAATTAAACACTTAAATCAGGAGGAACATTTTGAAGCCGGCATATGCAAACTAATAGATAGTAAAATAATTCTTATTTGTGTTTACAGATTTCTTTACAAAACTTGAAAATTATCTTGGATTTCTTTAAAAAGGTTAAAAAGGATGTAATAATAGTAGGGAGCATGAATTTTAACTATTTAACTGAAAATCTATATAAAAAACAGCTTCAAAACCTTTTAAATATCTATAGCATGCAAAATGTAGTAACAGAACAAACTTGAGTCACAGATTTAGCCTTTTCAGCAATTGTTCAAGTAATTCTGGGTACAAATGGCAGGGAATATGAAATACAGGTGTTGGACACAGCTTTGTCAGATCATTATGCGCAGGTGCTTAAACTGGTAATTCCAGTTGAATGTCATGTTCAAAAACTAAATGCAAACAGAATATATAAAAAGGCCAGACTTGCAAGTGATGATAATTTAAGTTATTTAAATTTTTTTATTAAGTAACTAAAAATGGGAAAATGTATATGTATTAAAATCCCTGAAGAAGCCATAAATTATTTTTGTATACATTTGATTTTTACTTTAAAACAGCTATAACACTTGTTAGAGTTTCAATAAACAAGGTGAATAATAAATGGATCACAGCTGGAATTTGTAAATAAGGTGATAGATTAAGATTCTTAAGTAAAATTGTAAAGGTAAATGGTACAATAGAATTTAAGGCTTATTACTTGAAATATAGAAATATATATATTAAAGTTATAAAGGACACAAAAGATTATATCATGATAAAATAATTAAACACACAATAAACAAATCTAAGACCATGTGGCAAATAATTAGAAACAAGATTAAATCTGAGGACAGACCAAAAAGCAACTATTGCTTCGAAGTAATTGTCAATGTGTAAATGATCCAAAAGATATTTCGGAATTATTTAATAAGTTCTATACGACTGTTGTGGAAAAACTATCAAATACACATCCTTCAGGAAGTAAAGAGAGTTTAAACTTAAAGCATAATGAGCGTTCTATGTTTTTAATACCAGTGACAGTAGATGAAATAAAAGATGTTATAACGAAATTGAAGAATAAAATGTCAGCAGGATAAATGGATATTTAAACTTTGTAGTAAAAAATGCTCCTCTTTTCTAATTGAACCACTCACATATTTAATAAATGTTTCATTTTCAAGCGGGCTGTTTCTTGAGAGGTTAAAAGAAGCAAAAGTAAAATTTATTTATAATAAGGGTAACAAAGGAGAGGTCCAGAATTACAGACCATTATTAATAATCTTAACTTTTGCTAAGATATTTGAGCAAATAATGTATAGAGGATTAGTAAGCTTCCTGGATAGACTTAAAATGATAATAATAATCAAAGTAATTTTAGGAAAAATAAATCTACAAACTTAGCTTTAATAAGTTTTACCGAAAAAATATATAATGCATTGGATAATAAACAGGAATAGGGATTTTCTTGGACCTTACGAAGTCCTTTGATTTCATAGACCATGCACTATTTTTACAGAAACTATCATTATATGGACTGAGAGGAATAGTGATTAGAATTGGTTCAAGTCTTATCTGGATAATAAGAAACAATTAGTAGAAATAGAATATTTTGATACAGAAACTAGTGAAATCAAAACTCAGTTTTCTGATAGTAGCATACTATATTACAAAGTACCTCAAGGATCTGTGCTCAGAACTCTTTTAGTTATCATATACAAATAACTTAGCAGACAATGTAGATAATATGGCAGATATAACTTTAACACTTTTGGCAGATGATACAAGTACTTTTATTAAAGGGGAGAACAAGAGCGAGGCACATCTGCATATAAATAACATTTTGAAGTATATTCAAAACTGATCCAATGCAAACTAGCTAAACCTAAGTAAAGAGAAAACAGCAGTTCTAAACTTTCCTAACAAGCTAAGTAAAAATCCGATGTAACCGAACTTAGCCCTGGGATATTACCAATTAAATTACATAAAAACAAACAAATTCTTAGGTCTAAAATTATATGAAAATTTGAGTTGGGAAGCACACAGAAATACATTAATCAAAAAGCTCAAAATGTGCTACCTAATAAAGGCAGGCAAATCCATGTCTAGTTTAAATGTACTGTAAAAGCTGGTGAATCTGATATAGGCGGGTAATTCCAATTTTTTCTTCTTTTACTCAGAAAACAACAATAAACGGCAGGACAACTGTTTAGAGTTAATTATTGCACCGTGTGTTCAGAACGAGAATACAATTGGAACACAACATTGTTGCATCGCAACTGTTATTATTGTTTTCTATAGTGGTAGATCAGATTCAAGTGAACGCATAATAGTTGTGGAAGAAGCTTACTTGTGAAAAGTTCTGTTGTGCGTTTCATCGCTTTCGTATAACCAGGTATGTTTTAACATATTTCATTTCCTTCGTGTTTCTTGCGGTAGTATCAGTAACTAAACCTATTCAAGTTCATTTTGTTTTAATGGTAGCTCGTCTGACATTAAAATTTGTTACATTGTAGGCTGAATCCGATCAGCATGGGGAAGTATAAAAAGAAAGTTGGTCCTGGCAGTAGATGTAACTACAATCCTGTATACTTAACTATTGCTGTGAAATCGGGAGAATTAAGCATCCAAAAAGCATCAGAGCAATATGTTGTGCTATATACCACCCTTAACGATAAAATAAATAACAAATATAAATTCAGAATGAGAGGAGAAGTAGAGAAGAAGAAAAAGCTTTAGTTGAAGGATTAGTGATGTGTGCCAAATGGAGTTTCCCGCTAAGAGTTTGAGATATCAGAAACGTAGTACAAAGGTATCTAAATAGGATAGGGAAAATAGAAAAAAGATTTACTGACAACAGACCTGGCAAGGAATGGTTACGTGGGTTCTTTGGAAGAAACAAGGAATTAAGTGTAAGATTAAGTGAAAATATGAAGAGGGCCAGAGCAGCTGTTACACATGCTACAGTGTGTGAATATTCTTCTAATTTAGAGACATCAATGGAGGGAGTGCCTCCATCTAACATCATTTTAATTATGATGAAACCAATTTCTCAGGGCCAAGTTAGAGTCGTCATTAAATGTGGTGTGAAACATCCAGAAAGAATAATTGATTCTTCAAAGAACAGCATTAGCGTTATGATATCAGCTACAGCAGCTGGAAAATTGCTACCTCTGTATACAGTGTACAAGAGTAAGCATCCCTATGACACATGGCTGTTAGAGGGTATGCCTGGTGCTGGCTATAATAGAAATATGTGTGGATGGTTTGATATGAGTATGTTTGAAGCATGGATTTTGGACATTCTGCTTCCTTTTGTAAGAAGATTAGAAGGGACAAAGTTGCTAATGGGGGATAATTTAACAAGCCACATTTCTCTATATACCATCAAACAGTGTGAGTTGCACAATGTGCGATTTGTTCTATTGCCACCTACACCATCCACTCGATGTAGCAGTCTTTCGACCACTCAAATGTGCTTGGAGGAGTGTTCTTGACGAGAGGAAACAACATAACAGAGGTGTAGTGCCAAAATCAGAATTTCCTTGCCTTCTTAAAAAGGCATTTGATGTAATTGGAGATAATAAGAAACAGAATATCATATCCAGTTTTGCAAAGACAGCAATTGTTCCCTTCCACCCAGAAAAACTTCTCTCTCAAGTTGTAGATGTTAATGATGATAATGGTACACAGGATATGGAAAAGTCATGGACAGAAGCATTTGTGGATCACTTAAAGAAGTCTCATACTGGAGAAGCAGCTAAGAGAACAGCAGCAGTTTCTAAGACTCATTTGAATGTGGCGCCAGATAAGGGAGTGGTTGTGGAAGATTTTGAGAGTCAACAAAATGTCCACATTACAGGTGAAGGATCCAGCGTAGATGAGCCAGCAGAGAGAGATGATGACGATGATGAAGCATCAAAAGCGGTTGAGGAAAGTGAGGATGAAACTGAAGAAATTTCAAGAGGAGAGTAGTTGTAAAATTTTCAACGAAGAAGAGGGTTAGATACTTTATTGGAAAAATTGAGGAAGAAGTTGATAAAAATTTGTTTGAGGTTGAGATTTTAAGAAAAAAAGAAAGTGATAACTTGAACACACACTTCATTTTTCCAGAGACTGAAGACATTGCAGAAGTAAAGAGAAGTGAAATAATTTGGAAAATCCAATGGGAAACTCAAAGAAGAGGAAGTTACATGTTCAGAAACATAGATGATATGGTTAATAAAATTGAGTAATGGACAGTTTCAATGATGAGAACGTGTTTATTGATAAACTCAGCTGTGATTTCTTGCATATTCTGTAATCGACCTTTGGTTACAAACATGTGCTGAAACATTTGGAGACCTACAAAATGAATATGAATGTAAATGCACAATTTATATGCCATTGTTCGTTGTTTGTGTGTAATTTATGAAATTATTTTTTAAAAATCACAGTTGTGATCGCATTAACCTATATTAAACTTATAATATGACATTGAATGAAAATAAATGAGTGATCAGAACCACCCACACTATGCGGGTGACACCGATCGGTAAACAATTAAATAAATATGCCATTGTTGAAGTCAGTCAATGACGATATTTATGTATCATTATTGTCAAATATGAAGGAACATATCTTTCATGCTTCACCACTTTTAACAAAGTATTTCATTTCAAAATATTAAATTATATGCAAATTTTGATCGGATTCACCCGCTTTTACGGTACTTAGGACAGTATACTTTGCATATGTCCATAGCTTGCTAACAGATGGTGTTATTTTCTGGGGAAACTCCAAAGACAGTGTTAAGAGGTTCAAAATACAAAAGACAATAACTAAAATCATGGAAGATCTCACTACTACAACTGGTTGTAAACCATAATTTAAACAGTTGAACATTCTACTTTTACCAAGAATATACACACATGAAACTCTTGTGTATATGGAAGCTTATATAAGTTCATTCAAAACTAATTCAGGAGTTCATATACACAACACTAGAACCCCCACCGCTGAATCCTTGCACTTCACAGTTGGGAGTTAAGTTGGTACATCTGCAATTAACAGATGAAAAGCTTTACCTGTTTGACTTTCTGCATTCCAGTCAGCATTCTAGTCAGTCAGTCAGGCAACGGAAACAGATCTACATGCCTCTCTGTTGCAATATCTGACTATTTCCAACCATGTGATCAGTCTGTGAACTCCTAACACGTACATTGAGTTGCAAGCTACATATTATTTGTTGTTATTGTTGATAGTGTTGTTGGTGTTTGTTTTATTTATTTATATAAATATACATTTATCTATATATAATTACCTATATATAATATTATATATACAAGATTTGAGATGCAATAATGCCTCCAAAGCAATGCTGTACACCAAGTGATTCACAAAGTGAAAATCCTTTGTGTCAGGCATTGGAGTTAGTAAGAAGGCTCCGGAAATTCTTTGAAAGTGAGAAGGAGTTAAAGTTAACAGGCATCCCTATATTCCTGCTGATAAACCCATGAAGCACACTGCAGCAGCTCTTGGGCTAAATAAAAGAACTGTAATAATAAGGGGGTGAAACTTCAAGAGCTGGAAGACAAAATCTCTGAAACATCTGGAATGCAGCAAATATATCTGCAACGCTAGCGAAGAAAACAAAAGCAGCCTCGTCTGGTCAAAAATCTTGATGCTTTCCAATTAGACGCCATACGTAAGCACATATATGCCTATTATAGTAGAAAGGTATATCGGACCATAGTAAAGCTCCTTATTTCTCTTTAAGGAGCAGAGCTTTTTACTGGAGGTAAGACATCGCTGAAAGCAGTCTTGAAAGAAATGGGCTTTCGATATAAAACATTTTGTGGACAAAATATTGTTTGAAAAGACTCTTATTGTTGTCGCATGAAGCGTGCTATTACACAAAATATTGAACAAAGATATCGACAAAAATAGTATGGCTGGATGGGATTTGGGTCAATACTGGAGAAGCCATGATAAAATGCTGGACAGACCGCACCCCAGATAGTAGCGCCCATCAGCCAACAGGGAAAGGAGCCCTGTTAATTGTGGCCCAAGCCAGTCCTTCGGATGGGTTTATTGACGATGGCCTCCTAATCTTCAAATTGAAGAAAATCGGTGATTATGGATCAAACTGGCTTCCTGGAGTGGTGCAGGAAACTGTTGGAGCAGCTGGACTGTCCAACAATTATAGTGATGGACAACACACTATATCATTCAGTAAAACTGGACAAGGTCCCCACTAGCAACGATAGAAAAGAGCTTATGGTAGAGTTGAACAAAAGGGGTGTTGCTGCAGACATGAGCATGACTAAGTTACTTTTATATACCCTGGTGAAACAAAATAAGCTGGTCACACCAACGTAAGTGGCAGTTGAAGTAGCCAAGGAACTTGGCCATGAAGTGATTAGATTACCACTGTATACTGTCATTTTAATCCCATTGAACTAGTATGGAGGGACATTATGACTTATGTGAAGGAAAATAATAAGACTTTCACAATTACAGAGGTGGATAGACATTTGCAGGAAGGTATGGCGAGGGTGGACATTCTTTCATGGAAGAAGAAAGTGAATCATGTGCACAAAATAATACAAAAGGCACAGGATTTAGATGGAATCATCAGTGAATGTGAACCACTAATGATACGTCTTGGTGACGATAACAACAATGTTCATGATGATGATGATGATGATGATTATGATGAAGCTTCTGAGAATGATGATGGAGACATGGATGGAATTGAGCCATTAAAAATCTAAACTGGTGAATGAAAATCACTTTGTTATTCCTTTCTCTCATTGTAACAAGCTATTTTGCATTAATTTGTTCTATATTGTTGTAAATACATAATTTATGCTACATATGTTACAGCATTACTGATATTTTCAATTAACATCAATAATAATAAATGAGTTTCATTATTCATTGATATTCATTTACTATACACACTGTTTATATTCGTCTTCACACATGATAAGAGACATTTGTAACCAGTGTTTTTTACTAGTTACACTGGCAATGCCACAAAGGCAGCATAGCCAACTTTAAGGGAAACTACCTGAACTGTCAAGTGCAAGGGTTCAGTGTCGAGGGTATAAGCATAATCTATTTGTAAATACACACAGGACCAAACATGAAAATAGTTTTGCATATGCTGACCTACATCTATATAATAATCTACCTGTATACATACAAAATATTGAATCCCCACAAAAATTTAAGACAATATTGTTATACTTCTTTAAAGACTACAGCTTTCTCAGTGTATGTGATCTTTATTTGTAATTATTATAGCACTGAACATCACACTTGATGTAACTTGTAAACAATGTATGTATTAGAGACAGTCAAGGCAACTTTCAGTCCTGCTTGTTTCTTGCTGGCTGCCGCTTAGCACACTTCTCATAGCCAGTAGATGCAGCTGAACGCAAAGCTGGTATGAGAGAGCATGGCCAATGAATGTATGGGAGTGCTGATTCTCGCAAGACTTAATAACAAGACTACGGTGTAATGTGTGGAAACTTGCATAATAAGTCCTGCAAGTTAAATTATTTCATCTGTTTAAACAATTAAAGATTTAAATAGTCTAACAGGATAATGATGATATTTAAATAACCACACCAGGGAAAGGGTTTCAAACAAAATGTGGTATCACAGAATCTGCAGATATATGTATGTGGTATTCATTTTCATTAAAAATAAGTGTGTATAAGTTTCATTACTGCTAAGGTATTTATTTTGCAAGAAATAATTCTATTTTTGATAACATGTAATCTGAACATGTTTATTCATAGTAACACAAAGTATAGGTATGTAATTAACAATTAATATCGCTGATTCAAACTGTTTACATGAATGCATTTGGGATATATGCACTGTTAAACAATGAGTCATCTTGTATTATTACTAGGACCCGAATTTTTATATTTTTATAAATGCAGTTTTAGGCTTTTAAACAATGTTCCTAGCCTCTTTTTTTTTTATTTTTAAAAGTTTCCTACCTATTTAAGGAAGTTGACGACAAATGCCTTTTATAAATTAATATAGATAAAAATATGAAAACTATTTTACTATTAATATGTACTATAATTTAAGTTAATTTATTACACAGTATACTCATGCTCCAACATTTTAACTAAACATTTAACACGTATTTTTAATATGTAGCACTCATTTATAACAAATTTCACATTTCAGTAGTTTTGCTGTACACAACTAACGCAAATTTTCTGTTGTTTTTTGATACATTCCAATAAGCAGAAAAAGATTCTTCAACATCGAAAGATGTTACTGGCATCTATTTCATACATGCAATTTTTATACCAAGATAAAAATTGATAAATTCTTCCCTGGCTAGCCCCTCATGTACACTCAAAACAAAACTAAATGAAAACTAAGTGAATTGCTAAGCAAAAATTGTAATTGAAATGAATTGAAGAAAAAATTGATACATTCTTTTTATCAAGGTTAAAAAAAATAGAATAAAATAAAACTTAAGTTTAGATAAGATTCACACACTAGCATCCAAATGGCTTGAAATATAAAAGTAGTTTGAAGCTTTCTCAGTTATTTATAAGGGAAAAAATTGGTTAAACCTAAAAATCCTGGCCCTATTTATTATGTGACCAGTTTTTTACCACCGATCATATGTGAAGCTAGTTCACCTGTGGTTACAAGAACACTCAAGTCCCCTCACTTGTGAGCACTAGTTCCGGATACTTGACATTCTCGTTGACACACTCTTGAGAAGTGGCATGGCTTACGAGAAATGAGAGAGAGTGGCATAGGTTTTGACCGCTTTTAGTATTTATTTTATGACATATCCAATAACATATGTATGTTTCAATGGATGATAAATAAATGAAATGAAATGAAATATTTTGAACAGGAGATGTAGGTATATGAGGATATCATTTTACCTGTCCATCCTGAATGACAAATACACTGGTGGGTGAAGAGTTTGTCAACACATACACCATACTTGCAACGATTATTACTGCATAAATCAATCTTCTCATGACATCTCTTTCCTGTAAATCCTAGAGGACATGAGCAGAGGAAGTCTGCAACTAAATCTGTGCAGTTAGCTCCAAGTAAACATGGCCTTTCTGCACAGTCATCTGTAGGGGAGAAAAAGAAATTTGTTTTCCATTCCTTATCACAATAATAACAATACCTTTTACGATACATGTAATATTCAGTAATTCCCTGTTAGTATGTAGAAACAGTAATGCATTTTAAAATGTATTTAAAGTGAGTTGGAATAGTAACACTGACATAAATATAAAAATAAGTGATATTAATATTACCTACTAGTTTTGACTCACCCTAAGTAAATGTATCTGTTACTTTAGAATGGATCTGAGAATAGGACTGTTCCAAAAAATAATCACACATACAGATATACAATTCAAAACAATTGTTTTCAACTCTGCATTTGACATATAACTGGCTATAAAAGTAACAGTCTAATCAGAGAGGGTATGATTAGATTAGAAAGCATTCTGTAGGTTCGTTTAGGCCAGAAAGCCACTGAACATAGAACTTGTCAAGGCATATACATGTATACATATGTTTATATACTATATACTATGAAAAAAAAAAAAATGTATAAAGCTCTAGTGCTAAAAGCATAGGTTACAAAAACAATAGAATACTTTTTTTTTTGCATGCACGTAAAAACAAAGAGTATCAAAATATAGTGTTAAAATGTATACATAAATAAATAAAGATAATTTCATTATATGTAAAACTAATGTTATGTCAGATGATAGTTTTCAAATTATCGATGTAATAGTTACTAGTAGTAATTATATAAACTAAAACATGATTATTGTATTATGTACTCTTCATAAATGTCAACAAATTAGAATTTCCAATGCAAAGATTTACAATTATGTACTAGAGTGTAAAATATCAAAACATCAGGCTTTACAGACCTTGTGTCATTGCTAAATACTAAAAAAATTCATTTGACACATTCGTGCAAGTTAAAGTATAAATCAGTTTAATTTTAATATAAAACACACACACACTAATATACACAAAATGCAATACATTCTAATATTTATAAATACAATGATTATTTTTGGTATTGTCAGACAGATTTGTCACTTAAATATTTATCTACAGAGTAAAATGATTTATTGCAAAGATACTCATTAAGAGAGGCCTTAAAAGCCCTGAAATTCCCAACATTTTCTTTGAGATTACTGGGGAGAGCATTAAATATCTTGATTGTTTCATAATATACACCTTTCTGAAAGCAATTGGCATTGGGACGATGAATCAATCCCTTTTGTCTAGTATTAATGTTATGAGGTCTGACTCAGTCAACTGAAGAAGAGGGCAAATGCCCTTGAAACATATGTTTTGAAAAAAATTCATTTAAGTGAGGTGAGTGCCACTATTCCGACTCATTTTCAATTGTTATACTTGAACTACTTCACTTGTCTCAAACTTCTGAGTTATTTAATATTTAAAGAATAACTTGATGTTAAAAGAACCCAAATCAGGCAAGTAACACTGGACCAAGGATATGTGCTGGTCATGCATCAACAGTAAATGCTTGTGAACTTAACCTGCTTTTTATTTGGAAATGGTTATTTGAAACCTAGTATTCTTGGAACTGGAAAGATCGGATATGCTATTAAAAATAATAATTTTCCCCTTCTCCAACCTGACCCATTGTATTACAAGTATATCATGAACGAATAAATGTATTTTTTTCTTGTTTAACACTGTGCAGAATATTATAACTTACTTCTAAATTTAGAGAAGTTTGAAATACAATTAATTTCTGTGCTAAAATCAGAACTTGGTAATCTGTCTAAAATTTTTTAGTTAGCAGAGGATGCTTTCCTTTGCCAGAAAGCTTCAGATATACTATCTAGACTAACTAAGCAAATTCTAAGTAAATTTGTAGAAAGAAATTGGGTGCCAAAGTGGAATGAATTATAGTTTCATCAAAAGGAAATCATGGCAAGTATACTTTTAAACTTTTGTAATGCATTGAAATGTATGTTGGGTAATGATGCAGTTTAATGGAACAAATAACTGGAAATACTCTTAGCACAGCGTATAGAACTATATGGTGTGTTTAGGGATGTAAAGTGGTACAATATATGTGTAAATATGCAAATAATTGCCAAGCATTTAAGCATAAGCTTAATTCTAACATTTTTTTTTGTTGTTGTTGTAAAAATTAAGTTTGATGTTTAATTGTAATACAGTGTTAAGCATTAATTGGCTCTGTACAGCTCACAAGTCCTACTTAAAGCTAGCATTTTATATAGCAAAATACAGATAGTCACAAGTATATATAAATTAACTAAATACAGGTATTTTTATTTTTTCAACAAAATGAAATGGTGATAGCGTTGTGTAGCACAAGATGTTTGATAGTACCTGGCATTGCTGGGAGGAATAAAAAGTAGAACCTATACCAGGATTATGTTATTAAACTTAAAATCCTACTGAGATTCTTTATGTCTTCAAGGTATACTTAAATTTGTAAAAGAAAGAACCTTTGACATATATTCAATTAATATTTAGTTTTACCTGTGTATATTTCACAATATTATCCTTCCCAACCAGGCCTTGTTGAAGTGCAACACACGTTGCTCCATTAGAGCAAGGATTGCCACTTGCAGTGCATGGGTTGATCTAGAAGAGAAAACTAAAGCTGAAGGCATACACAACTAAATAATACTGTTCAGTGAAAGGTTATGAAAAGTGGGCATAAACATCTTCCTTTAATCAAGCCTGTTTACCTATTATATTACCACAAAAGCAGTTGAAACATGCAATGTTTTGAAACCTATTGTAAAAACAATGCACTATATAAGCATCCCAAATACTACTCAACTAAACATCTAAATCTTGTTTAATATGTTACATCATAGCCATTCAGTGCTCAACATTTCATCCACCCTGATAGAAGAGGAGACAACTTTGTATTGTGGAGCTTTTGGAATTTTACACTATGTCTCTGGAGATGTTTCCAGGAAAGGAGACCAAAGAGATCAGGATAGAGAATAGATTGTCTGCCATACCCCCATGCTATCTCTGGAGTTACATGGTTTAATAACTGAATGAACCATTTGTCTTTAATCAACAACTAAAACTTTGAATGAAATAACAAGGTATTTTCCTAGAATATAGGGTAAACAGCGAAACAAATACATTCTAACATCACAGGAGAACATCAATTTTTTTTTACCCCAGCAATCTGCAGGAAATGGAAGTTGTGATGGACCTAGCAAGTCATAAAATAAAATTTTGAGTGCGTGTTATTTTTACAGAGACTATAATATCATAGCCATCTCTATACACGGCCTGACTTTGGTAAATGTGATAACATTGCAGCAAGTCCTATCAGCTGAGCAATGTTACACATGTTTCAGTGCAAGATACTCTCCTTGCTGGTATATTTGTGCAAATATTTACATTATTATGGCTCTGTAGCAATATAAGTATTACATAAACATGCCACATATATATGCAGTGCCAGATAGCACAAGATTTTATAACACAAGAAAATTTTTTTTTTTTTTTTTTTTTTTTCATAAATTACAACTAAGCGAAAACTTATCTAGTAATATTTCCTTCATAAATAAGTTCGCAATGTATAGGCGAGTCTTCCACTGAAGGCCCCCAAAGCTTACACTAATTCTTGCGGTCACACATTAAGTCATTTGGCTTGATTCTTTTCAATCTTCTAACTTCACACTTACTAAGCACATTCAACATCTCTTTATTTCCATGGTGCTGCACTCTTATATGATGTTTCCTTGCTGTATTTTTTATTTCTTCTGTAACTGTGTCGATCTTGAGATCTCTGTGTATCTGATCATTGCGCACATACCAAGGTGCATTAACTATTGTTCTTAGAGCTTTATTTTGAAATGTCTGTATATGTTTTATATTAGTCAATTTAGAACAGCCCCAAAGCTGTATCCCATAGGTCCAAACTGGCTTTAACACCTGCTTGTATATCAATAGCTTATTATATATGTCAAGTTCAGAATTTCTCCCAATAAGCCAGTAAAGTTTCTTATATTTGATATTTAACTCTTTTCTTTTAGTTTCTATATGCTTTCTCCAATTTAGTTTTGCATCTAGGATCATTCCTAGGTACTTCACTGATTGAACTTGAGGAATAGTTTGATTATTTATTTTTATCGGTAGTATCTTAGTTTTCTTATTCGTAAAGTTGATGTGTACGGATTTAGATTCATTTAATTTTACGTGCCATTTCTTGGTCCACTCATTGACCCTATTGACGGCTTTCTGTAATTTCTGTGTAGATTCCTCTACTGTATGGCCTATTGCCATTATTCCTGAGTCATCAGCAAGGTAGCCATAGTAGTATCATCTTGATATGGAATATCCCTAGTAAATATAAGGAACAGTATTGGCCCCAAGACACTTCCTTGAGGTACTCCAGCAGCTATATTCTTCAATTCAGAGTATTCATTTCCATATTTAACTCGGAAATATCTCCCTTCAATATAGGATAACAATATTTGATAAAAGTGCTCAGGTAGATCTCGTTGAAGCTTAAAAATTAGACCTTTGTGCCATACTTTATCGAAGGCTTTGGCCACGTCTAGAAATACTCCAGAACAAATTTTGTTTTCCTCTAATGTTCTTTCTATGATATCGACTATACGATGTACTTGATCAATAGTTGAATGTTTGTTTCTAAATCCAAACTGGTGATCTGGTATTAACTTAGTTTCCTCTATTATAGGTTTTAATTGCTTTAACAATAGTTTTTCAAATAGCTTAGATAATTGAGATAAGAGTGAAATCGGTCTGTATGATTCCTTTTCATTAGGGTTTTTTCCAGGTTTAAGGATCATGAGCACTTCTGCTACCTTCCATTGACTTGGGATATATTTAAGTCTTAATGCAGTATTTATCATGTGTAATAACTGGATAAGACCTTTTTGTGGTAATTCTTTGAGAATGTGTCCTGTGATTAAATCATATCCTGGTGCTTTTTTTGCATTTATATTCTGCTGTATTTCACGTTTTAATTCTTTGAGCGTTACACACCTAAGTTCTATACCTTGCTTTTTCTTGCCATGTTTTATGTTCTCTTCAGTTGTTTGCCTAGGTAAAGGTTGAAAAATCTCTTCTAGATAGTTGGCAAATAGGTCTGCTTTATCCTTATCGCTCCTTGCCCATGCTCCATCTCCTTTTTTTATTGGCGGAATTTGATTAATAGGTCTTTTAATACTCCTGGTTGCCTTCCATAAAGAGTAATCGGTATCTTTATCTGCTGTTAGTCCTTTCATATAGATAGTAAATGATTTATTTTTTATACTACTGATCAAATTCTTTAACTTATTACAGGTTTGATTTAATCGCTTTTTATCTTCTGGTGCCCGTGTTCTCTGCCACTTTTTACACAGTTTTCTTTTTTCACTAATTAACTCCCTCACTTCCATTGGATAGGAGATATCATTAATGTTATTCCCACTTTTTTCCGGAGTATGGTTCCATGCTGCTTGTTGAATATTAGTAACAAAGAGATCTATCTCTGCTTCCAACTGTTGCTGTGTTTTTAAAGGAACATTAAGTTCGATAGTGCTCTCTAATTCATTTTTGAACCCTTCCCAATTTGTTTTATCATTAATTAGCCTTGGGGGGCTATCCTTTATTATTATATTATCACTTACTGTTAATATGATAGGGGAATGATCTGATGAAATATCATAATCCTCATTTACGTGCACATAATTGTTAGAGATACCCTTCGTTATGAAAAAATCAATTAAATCTGGTGTTTTGTTTTCATCTGTCGGCCAATATGTAGGTTTTCCAGTTGAATGGAATTGGCACTTTGTTTTAATAGCTGCCCTATACAGCTCCCTTCCTTTAGTAGTAATTATTCTTGATCCCCAATGAGAATGTTTGGCGTTATAATCACCTCCAATAATAAAGTTATTTCCTAAAGTCTTAAAGAGGTTGATATAATCCTCTTCTTTTAGATTATACCTTGGAGGACAATATATTGCAGAAACATTAAAAGACTTAGTTTTAACTTGGATAGTGATAGTTATCACTTGCATTTCTTCGGTTTCTATTTTACTTTCTTCGTAGTGTTTAATGCAATTTTTAATTATTACTGCGGAGCCCCCTCTTGCTTTATCAGATGGATGGTCTGAACGGTAGATGTCATAACCTCTTATTCTGACATATGATTGATTAGCCAAATGCGTTTCGGATATTAAGCATATATCTATTTTCTTGCTTTTCAGGAACAGTTCCAACTCCTGAATACGCTGTTGCAAACCGTTTGCATTCCATGATAATATTCTATGTGTGTGTGCCATTTTATTTAATTTTGTTAAGTCTAACTTCAAGCTCTCTTAATCTATCATAAATCAATTTGTTGGTATATTTCTGCTCGTCCAGTATTTCTAGGATGCGTATTATAGCTTTATCAACAGTTGGAAATTCAGCTTTACTATTACGTGTTGCTGCTGCATAATTGTTCTGTTCTCTATTAGGTTCATCCACTATTACTTCACTTTCTTCTAGAACCATATCTAAGTTACAATTCCCTCGAGTCCTATGAATCTGTCTTTGATTTTTCATTGTTTCGTTCCTCCTTTTTTGCAGCTCCTTAGCTACTTCGCATCCACGATAATTTGCAGGATGTTTTTCTCCGCAATTAACACATTTTGGATGTGCAGTTTTGCTTATTTTACAATCTTTAGTAAAGTGCTTTCCTGCACATTTCACACAGCGTGGTTCTTTTTGGCAATAGGCCTGTGTATGGTTAAAGCCTTGGCATTTCTTGCATTGTGGTATCAAATTAGTATTCTTTCTCAGAGGCTCAATTTTGACAACCACATTCAAAACTGTCTTAATATTATATATATATATATATATATATATATCTCTGTAATATTCTCCTTATTATCAAAGGTAAGCATAAATAGTGGCAATCCTTGTCTAATTACTTCCTGCTCCCCATTCCTATTTTTATACCTTTCTTTCTTAAGAATATTTACAACATCTTTAATTGTAAAACCTCTTTCCTTTAATTCTTCTATTATATCTTCTTTTGGGCATGAAGCATGCAATCCTCTTGCCATAGCTCTGATTGGTCTATCATTTTTGTTTTCATAAGTCTGCCAATTGATTTTTTCTGTGTTTAATTTCTTGGCTAGAGCCCTATAGCTATCAGAGTTCATAGTATTGATCTTCCATACATTATTATTTAATGATGTAACTTTATATTCTTTTCCTAGCACTGGCTTTAATAATGCCTTAATTTTTGAATAATCTGCTATATCATATATGTTAATAGGTGGAGGCTGGTGTTCCTTATAGGGAGTTTTTTTCCCCTCCTTCAAGTTATTTGTTTTGCTTTCAGTGTTTCTGGTTTCTGTCTTTTTCCCATTTTTTCCTGGTTTTCCCGTTTCTATTACTGGGGATGTTTCAGCTTTTCGTTTCTTGTTTTTCCTCTGTAATATCCACCCTGTTTCTCTGGCCAAATCTTCCTCATCTGTACAGTAATCTATCATATCGCTAGAACCTGCTTTTTCTATAAGGTCTTTCTCACTAGTTGTTTTCATTCTCTTTTGCTCTACTCTTATAGGCTCCATATTGGCATCCGCAGAATTCTGCTTTGCTTTGTCCATATTTTTTCTAAGTTCTTGATTTTCGAGTCTAAGAGCTTTTATTCCATCTTTTAATTCTTCGTTTTGGCGCTGAATCTCATTCAGTATCTTCTTTAGTTCCTCTTCTGCTGTGTGTAAGTGCACTACTTGTTTTGCTGTAGGCGAGCCTTGAATCAATGCACTCTTTCTAAACACATCTCCCTCAAGCAGTTGATGACTCCCCCCAGAATCCATGGAGTCTGCCTCCGAAGAGGGTGGATTGTCCAGTTTACCTGGAGTACCACCTGGGGTAGTAAATCCAAAATTTGTTTTATCCATTGCTTGGGTTAATGTTGTAGAATGTTCTTAGCTTCCCCTCATCTCTTGATAGTTAGTAGCTAACGCTCACATAACTACCCATCTGACTCACCGGGTACTAGGCCCCCCCGCCACCACAATGCTACATTCCCTGGGGAAAAAAAAAAAAAAAAAAAATGTATCTATAAGCTGCTTTCGGTTGCCCAAAGAATTGTTCTATAGAGTATGGATTCACTCTGTTTCAGGGCCAGACTGGTCACCATTTAGGCGATCAGTGGTGTGTTTGAATCATTTTCAGGAAAGTTATAAAAGCTTTGTTGAGAATATGCAGAAAGAATGAAAATGCATGCTTTCATAAATGCAATCATCTAAATATTTGTGAGTTTGCTTTCATATCTAAGCTGTGCAAGTGAAACTGAACGAGAAAAATCCTCAATATAGAAGAGAAGAATATCATGCCTTAAAAAGCTAAAGGAGGATGAAAATATGTAGGCAGAGTAAGAAAACCAGGTACAGGATTTTCTAATTTTGCAGATAATGCATAACTGCCTCAAAAGAATGACTACGCTGTATAAAAAACAAATCAAGTTGGATAATCAATGTGATGTTGAAAATGAGTCGGAATAGTAACACTCACCTCACTTATATGTAATTGTTCAAAACATATGTTTCAAGGGCAATTGCCCTCTTCTTCAGTTGAAGTCCGACTGATGGCTGCTATTTGTGCTCTGTGGTCTATTACGGTAGAGCCATCTGGTGTTCTCAGTAGAAGTTCAAAATCATGTGGCGGTATTTCAAAATTCATCAGTTGGTCTTTTTGTTGTGTAATGAGAATATTCTCCCAAACTGTAAGTTCTGCCGGGTTGTTTACAGGTTTTAGCAATTTTATGTCATTTTGTATTTCATGATGTGATGTCCAAAAATGGTATGCTACTGCCGATTTATCTGTTTGTTTCTGTTTGATATGTCTGAAATGTTCCTTTAGCCTTGTTTCCAGTCTTCTTTTTGTTTGGCCAATGTAACATGATTTGCAGTCCTTGCAATCAATTCTGTAGATGCCTGATCTCTGGTTTGTAGGTATGGGGTCTTTAATGTCTGTTTTCAATGCATTTTTTATGTTGAATTGGTTACTTGAAGCTAAACTTATATTGTATTTCTTGAAAATTTTTTTGAATTTCCTATCTGCTGTTGGGTGATAGGTGAATTTTTTATATATAACTTTCGGTTTTTGTATGGACAAAGTGGTGATTTGTTTTAAGGTTAATTTCTCCTTATGTTTTTTAATTTTTTGGTCAATGATGTCTGGGTTAAAACCATTGGCTGAGGCTATATGTCTTAGTTGGAGGTATTCTGTGTTGTACTCTTCTGGGTCAAGTGGGATGCTGAGGAGTCTGTGTACTGAACTGTTGAAGACTGCCTGTTTATGAGGTTCTGGGTTGAAACTATTCTGTTTTATGTAATTGTCTGTATGTGTGGCCTTCCTGTAGATGCCATAAGTGATCTTTTGTTCTTTCCGTGTTAGTTTTAGGTCCAGGTATGGTAGCATTTGGTCTTTTTCTGTTTCCATTGTGAATTGTATGTACCTGTCCTGTAGGTTTAGTAATTTTAGAGAGTCTTCTGCTAATTTTTTGGGGACCACCGCAAAAACATCATCAACATATCTAAACCATTTTATGAATATATTCGGAAAACTGGAGGTTATATGTACTTCAAGTCGTCCCATGTACAGATTTGCTAAAAAGGGCGAAAGTGGGTTACCCATCGCTAAGCCTGATGATTGTCTGTAAAATCTACCATTGAATTGGAAATAATTCTGGTTGATGCAAAGTTCTGTTAAAGTATGGAAGTCTTCTATTTCTTTCTGGTTTAAGCCAATGCCCCTGAGCCATGCTTTGAAGGTTTCAAGTAACTTGTCGACTGGGATGCTGGTGAATAATGATTTCACATCAAACGAAACCAACAACTCATTGTTTGAAACTTTGTACTCTTCTAGATGTTTTATTAGTTCTATGGAGTTTTTAATGAAAAGGTGGTTGTGTTCGGGGAAGCTATTGAATTTGTTAACTAACCACTTAGATAATTTGTAGGTTGGAGAGTTTATGCAATTGACTATTGGTCCGGTTTGTGGATTTTTGGCAAAGCATAAAGACGTGGTAGAGTTGGGTTTGCTTCTTTCATTTTGAATTTTTCTAGTTTAGGTATAACTTCTGTTCTTTCTATTGTATGTTTTAAGGATGTTATCAGTGTGTTTAATGGGTTTTTACTTATTTCTGTATATTCTTTATTCTCTAAAAGGGTTTCTACTTTTGAAATGTAACCTTTTTTGTCCATTATGACTGTTGTTTCCCTTATCTGCTTTTAAGAAAACTACCGGTTTTTTGTTTAAGGACCTGATTATTTGTTTATGTTTGTTCTTCTGTATTTTTGTGTCTTTGATTTCCTGCAGTATAGGTGCAACTTCTTTCTTTATTGTTAATTGATCGGTCCGGTTTAGTTCTTTTGTAGCTATTTCTATGTCCGCTATATAATCTTGTACGTTGGTCGAGAATTGAGTGCAAGTTTTGAAGCCCTTGTTTAAAAATGTAATTTCTTCGTTATTGAAGGTTTCTTCCGAAAGATTTACTACGTTCACATTAGTTGGTTTGTTTGACTGTATATTGAGTTGGGTTTGGTTTTTCCGCGTCGTTTTGCTAATTAGTTTCTCTAATTTCTTTTTAAGCTTCATTGTTTTTTCGTGCATTATTCTATTGAGTTTTTCTAAAAGATTTTGTTGAATGTTATTCCAAATGATGTCCCCTACATTTTGCACAAGTTTCATATGTGACGCGTATAGCTGGAGTTCTAATTTATTTAACGTGGCATAGTGTTTGTTTCTTGCAAGTGTGATAACTTTCCTATCTGCAGCTTTTTGTATCATACTGTTGTTGTCGAATTTTATGAATTTTCTGACAAAAATCGGCGTTACGCGGTGTCTTAGGCATAGGTTCAAAAAGCGTATGTCGGCAAGTAGCGTTCTTCTTTTGATCTGGTTTTTGAGAAATATCTTGATATCTTTTTTGTTATTGTCTAAAGTTTTATTAAATGAATCATACCTGCAGTAATCTTGTGATGAGCACATGTTCCAAGTTGGATAATGTATAAACTAGACATGACTAATGCTCCTAAAATAACTTTCAGTCTCAGAGTGAACATCGATCTTAGTGGAAAAGTGTGCATTAATGGTGTACACCTATCAATTGAGGCCTTAAAATGTATAGGTTCTAAAGTGGTAAGGTGTAGGATGTATTCAACTTTCATTTCTAATAAGAAATCTGAAATGTTTATGTTTCAACAAATATCTACAGAAAAATGCTCTTGTATTCCAAATTACAGCCTCCCTATGTGTTTCATATTTTCAGTAAATTATGACAATATTAGGTTCTTTGTGTAATCAGTTTAAACTAATGTTAAGACTGTGTTCTGATGACAAATTAAAATGAAAACAAGCAGATCCCTCTGTGATCATTTAAATTACACTGCAATTGAAAATACGATATCCACTATCAGTAACATACTATTCATAATAATTACTCAAGGCCAAAAAAGGGTTTTTAAACAAATTGAAAATATTCTTCTGAATTCCTCATGTTAACAAAAATGCCTATTAATAAATGACTGTATTTAAGCTTTGATTTCAATGAACTGTCCCATTCCCCACAAAAACAAAAGCAGCCTTAAAAGAAAATGTCCATTGTGCGATGACAAGTCAAAAGCTGTACCTAGTATGTGCATTTAACGCACCTGTAGCAGGACGGCAAAGAACTGCCTGTGCAATGTTTTCAGTTAAGGAGGGCCTGGCCATGTCTAGAAATTGCCATGGTAATTTTCACCCATATTCACAAATTACAGGATTACAGAAATAGAGAAGTTTCTTGACTCCCTGCTACCCATAGAAAAAGTCAGGTAGCAAAGCATTAAATATCAAACATAGATGTATTGAGCATTACAATCACTCTAAAATTTACAGGATCCATAGCTAATGTTTTTAATATTTGCTTGAATAATGGTGTTTTAGCATGAGTGCTGTAAAGCAAGGCATGTCTTAAAATTATATAGATAGAGCTCATCCTGGGTATAATTTTAGCATATTGTCATACAGAGGGCTTTAGCTTGAGAAACAGTTGATGCTGTTATAATTTGCTAGTTTCTTAATGCTGGTCAACAAAATCTGCAGAAATAGTAACTCGCAGCTTATAGGGAACCATTAATTAAATACCTCAAAACTACTATGTCAGAAGCTATAACTTTTTTGGAGTGGATACTCATTACAAGTGATTAGATTATACTGTAATCTACCGAGAACGGATTAAAGCATGTTGCCTTAAGTATGCCTTTCATAGTTCAGAAAGTGGTAATGTATGGGCGGAAATTGATAATGCATTTCATCCAATAAATACACTGAGATTAAGAGTGATTAATAAAGATTAAATAATACTAATTCTTACAAAATATCCTATTATCTGTAACCTATACCTGCTTCATTTGGTTCCTTAAGAGAATCTCAGAATTGAATTGTACATTTAATGTGACAAATTACAAAAACTGGTACATGGAAAAAAAATTGTTCAATGTGCATTTGAAGCTTTGTGTATTAAATTTCTCCATTTCACCCAAAATATTATTTGATCAAATATATTAAGAGCACCACAATTACAGTGTGATGGTGACAGGGGTGTCTTTATTTTTTGATGAAATAATCTTTTGCTAGCTCATGTACCACATGACTTCAAATAACCAACATCTACAAATGGTATACTATCTGGATCCCGTCATTTCTCCACCATTTTCGTTTCCAAGAAAGATTATTTGTTAATGTGCATAGTTTATAACTTGTTAATCTTAAAGGATTCTGACAGAAAAATTTACTTTATACGTGAAACAAGTACGTTTTATTTCTTTATTTAAATGATGAGACAAAGGGAATGTTAGTTAACACATATAACAATATTTTGTTTTCACTGTTATTTTGCGTTATTGACTCCATAACAGGGTATATTTGCTTAGCATTGAATGGAGAAGAAAATTAGAGCAGTACTACGGCCATCTAGCAGCAAATAAATAAGTACATATTTGTTTCTTTATTTTAAACAATAGGAGCAAGAAAAGTTAACACATAAAATGTATTTGAATTTCACTGTTGTGTTGCATCCTTGTCTCGATAAACTGATGCATTACCGTATCAATGAATGGGGAAGAAAAACAGAGCACTAGTACTTCCATTTAGCAACATATAACCGTGCTACTACCGCCATCTTGCGGCTAACTGTCTGTGTTTACTTGGCACTGTCTGCTCATTTGTACAGTGCTTTTTCATTTTCTAAAATTGGTATGGATTTGCAGTGTTATGCAGTAAACAATGTTACCCTTACTCGGTAACATTAACAAAGATCACTCTCCGAGACTAAAATAAAATTAGAGGGCTTCTAAGAATGTTGTCTTAATAGAAAATAGCACCCATAATCACAGTTACAGCTATGCTCCTGCTGCCGCTGCCATTGTCACATTGTACAATTACACACATTATGAACATGTCCATACTCCCCCTCTCCTTCTCTCCTGCCCAAAATGTGAATTTTTGGGCAAATTTGAATTAGACAAAACATTTTGCAATATGCTATATTAGGTAGATTGTCTTAATTGAAAATCATACTCATAATTGTCATTACAGCTAAGCAGCCACCATCAGAACCAAACAGACATACTATCTATCATCATTATTACAGCTATGCTGTCGCCACTGCCGCCATCACATTCTATCATTGCACACATACCGTACATTTACGTTCTCCGTATCTCCCGCTCACAATGTCAATGTCTGTGCAAATTCAAATTAGGTAAAGACATTATATGTTAATTACAAAATCATATGAATCATCATATTATAGTTACACTGCCGCTGCCATCACATTGCATCATCGCACCCATACCATAAATTTCCATACTCCCCTTCCTATCAACTGCTCAAAATGGGAATTTCTGTGCAAATTCAGACAAATAGATAAAAAAAAAATAAATTAAAAACAAAGTGTCCATTATTTGGCAAACCTTTAAATTTTATTTAAAAATTCTTCTTTTCATATATGTCTTTTAAACATGTCTTCTTTTTGTATATGGAGAAAAAATACTAAATTTCAAAATTAAGTTCTTGCATTTGAGGTCATCTTGTATTGAGATAAATATGATAATTACTGCCCAGTTTTGTGTTTCCAACTATAAGAAAGAGACTTTAACATAACATCAACAATGCACCTCAACCATACAGCTACAAGGTAACAATAAAATACTAACCCCGTGGAGAACTTCACCCATTTTTTTCTCCATTTTGAAAAGGCTTCACTCATTCTCTTATTGTAAATGAAACCTTGCTATAGCAATTACTCTGTAACTAAATTCATTTTAATATACTGAATTTATTCAATAAAAAGTATTTAATTTTAAAAAAACTGGACTTATTCGCTTCTATCCATTTACACTTCATTTGGCATCATTGTGTATGCAGAGAAAGGCAGTATTTACTCAGTATTAATATATGTAGTTTGAAGTAAAGAGTATCTTACTGTAACATCGCATTCCAAGCCAGTGTATCCTGATCTTCATAGGCATGTGTAGTTATTGATACCAGGTTCATCTTTACACATAGCATGTTCTGGACAAATATCATTGCGGTAGTCACTTTTCTCAACTTGACAGTTTATTCCACTATAGCCTGAAAATCAAACAGTATGCAATTTACTATTTGCTCTGTTATATCCATGTCTCATAGGCTTTAAGCTCCTATAATGTAACCAAGAAATTATAACACATAAAACAAATGCAGATCATCATCTGTTAACCATAATGATGATTAAGATGATGATGATCATCATCGTCATCATCATCATCAGTATTATTATTTTTATTACTATTACTATTATTATTATTATCATAAAAAGTGTATATAAACCAAGTTTAATGTATATAACACACCTGGAGCACATTGGCAGCGATAGCCTTGTGGAAGATCTATGCAGCTAGCTCCATTATAACAAGGCTGAGATGAACATTCATCAATATCAACTTCACAGCGATGACCAGAAAACCCGAAACAGTGTATAACATGGCCTGAAAAGGAACAAACAATAGATTTCTAGAACTGCATGAAAAATTTGAATATATATTCATAAGAACCTTTTATAGAAGAAGATAAGTCATAACATACAGCAGGGAAAAGATATTCAAATTATTTATATAAATAATTTGACTAAATTGAATAAGATAGTCATAACATACAAAATATATAAATAAATAATTTTAACTTCTTTTCCCTGCTGTATGTTATGACCATCTTATTCTATTGCCTGATGGCCATTTAAACAATGCATTCTTCTTCTTCCAGATGCTTAGAAACAAAGGTGGGTATTCAATTGGCTGGCAATTTAATGTTATGCTTTGTGCAAGCACATTTACATCTTCCCTGTTGTTAGCATTTTAATTAAATAATGAACTGGAGATACATTTAATGCTGCATGCACTGACTCCAACTGACATGACACCATGGTAATGTGTGGAATTTGCATTCAGGAGGTCCTGGTTCAAATCCCTTGGGCTGACAACTTCATCTGAGGTTTTCTCGTGGTTTCCCTCAGTCTCTAGACCAACGGTTCCCAACCTGTGTGCCCCAGCACCCTAGGGTGCCGTGTGATTGGCTAAGGGGTGCCGCGAGATGTTGAGATAAACAAACAAAAAAAAAATACCTTCTACTGAAGCCTTAACTCTTGTAAGGTCTTGAAATAAAATAAGTCAAATCAATTACTCTCATGCATGGCAGATGGAGATAGTGGTCAATTCATTTCAATAATTCAGTTATACTAGTACCCCACAGATGGCATTACAGCTATACCCTGCCGAACATTCCCGAGACTACTCACTTCCTCACGAACATTCCCGAGACTTCGACAGATGAATATATAAAAGTGTACGCCACTTGGCGCTCTCAGTTGTCTTCCTCGCGTTGATTCACAGTGTTTAGCTATGGATAAGTTCATTGTTAAACGTAAACGCCAGGACAGTGAAAGTGAACAGTCGGCTCCTACTGCTTGCCTTAAGAAGCCAAATCTTACAGTTTCTCCCGGACCGTCGAATTCACCACATAAAGAAGACAAACGAAAGAAAAGAACATACCAGGACAGTTACTTAGCATATGGATTTAAGTGGAATAACAACGAGGAAAACCCTATCACTGTGTGTATAGTTTGTGGCGAAACACTTAGCAACGAGGCCATGGTACCTAGCAAACTGAAGCGGCATCTTACAACAAAGCATCCTAGTGTGTCACAGAAAAGTGTAATGTATTTTTCACATATATTAGAAGGGGAGAAGAAAGCAGCTGTGCGAATGGTAAAGAGAATGACCATAGGTGATACTGCTCTTGAAGCCTCATTTAAAGTAGCAGAACTGATAGCTAAAAAAAAGAAACCTCATACTCTTGGAGAGGAAATTATTTGGCCCTGCATGTCAAGTTAAAATTTCAACAATACTTGGCGAAGGAGCAGCTAATCAAATTTCGAAAGTTCCTCTGTCCAACAACACAATCAGCCGCAGGATATCTGAAATGTCATGCAATATCAACGAACAAGTCACGGAGAAAATAAAAACTTATAGAACATTTGCTTTGCAAGTAGATGAGAGTCTCGATATTGGTGACAAACCGCAACTCCTTGGTTTTATCAGATATATTGATGAAAAAGATTTTAGTGAACAGTTTCTGTTCTGTAGACCGCTGGAGTCTACAACCACAGGCCATGATATTTTCGTTTCTATTAATTCCTATCTCAATAACCATGATCTTTCATGGAAAGACTGTTGTGGTATATGTACAGATGGTGCACCATCTATGTCTGGGAAAATTAAAGGTTTTACTGCCAGAGCTCTCAATGAAAATCCATCCATTATTATGACTCACTGTTTTCTGCATAGAGAGGCATTAGTCGTGAAAGCGTGTAATGAAGATTTTGCTGAAGTGTTTAACCAAGTTGTGAAAATGGTGAACTATATGAAGTCTCGACCTTTAAAGTGCAGAATTTTTGAACAGTTATGTCACGCAACAGATGCACCTCATACCTCTTTGTTACATCACACAGAAGTAAGGTGGTTGTCGCGGGGTCGTGTATTGAACCAGTTTCTCGAACTTAAAGAACAGCTAAAAAATTTTTTTAAGGATGAAAATCAAGACACATTTCATGAGCCCTTACTAAGTGATTCTTGGTGTTTTGAACTGTCGTATCTGGCAGATATTTTTCATAAGCTGAATGAACTGAATGTTTCTATGCAGGGTCGACATGAAACAATAATCTCCTCAACCAATAATATGAAAGGTTTTAAAAGAAAACTTAGTTCTTGGAAGTCTGCAGTTCAAAAAGGAGATTTGTCAAACTTTCCATCTCTTCTTAATGTGGCAGGAGATAAAGATCTGGGTAAACTGAAAGACCGCATTTGTGATCACTTATCAAGATTGCAAGATGCAATAGATGCATACTTTCCAACTATTTCCACTACGAATCTCGACTGGGTTGTCTCACCATTTGATTTCGTAGATAGTGCAGAGGAAATAGATTTCACTGCTTGCGAACGAGATGAATTTATTGATCTTTGCGCTGATTCCACACTCAAAGGTAAGTTCAACAAGAGTGGGGCGTCAGTGTCTAGTTTTTGGCTTCAACAGAGAGAGGAGTACCCTAACCTAATGAAGAAAGCAATTAAGGCACTTTTGCCCTTTTCAACATCCTATCTATGCGAGCAAGCCTTCTCTGCTATGGTGACAATAAAATGCAAAGCAAGAAATAGACTGAATAACCTTGAGGATGATTTGCGTGTTTCACTGACAACTGTAAGACCCGACGTCACATATCTGTGCTCTAAGCATCAATCACAATTTTCACATTAATCATTAATGGAACAAAATTTATTGATGTATTTTTACTCAGTGATTGTAGTAAAGTTTACTGTATTATGTTATGGTGTGCGTTATTATTATATAATATTTCAATAAATTAACATATTAAGCTTAATTCTCTTTTAATTCAAGGAAGGGTGCCCCTGTTGTTTAATGTTATTCCCAAGGGTGCCGTGAACTTCAAAAGGTTGGGAAACACTGCTCTAGACGAATGTGGGTTGGAGAATTTGTTTGGCAAATTTTCCTATCATCCCTTTTTTTACTATATTTAATTTCCTTTTTCTTTATTGCCATTCCAAGCATTGGGTTGATAACCAATCCTGATTATAAAACTTCATGGCACAACAGCCCAAATTTGGGCCAAGGCTAACCACCTGACCGCTGCATCCCCATCCCTGTCCATTACAAGCTCCATGGATGGGGTGCAATGCAGGAGCGTGAATAGCACCTCGAGTCCCTCCTGGCCAGTTAATGTGGTTATGCAACCTGAAGCCATAACTTTATTGCTGGATATGCTATGATCTAAAGTTTGCTTGCTCCTCAACAAGATATTGACCAAAGGCATTGGTTTGTATGTCCTTGGAGGTTTAAGTCTTACATAAAGAAGGATATTCTGTTGAAGAAGAACTGACTATATGAAGTAACAGTTCTCTGGAAATTAAACAAAGAATTGAAAATATTTAGCAGTTTTAACAAAAACTTGTTGTCAATATACAGGGAACCAAAGAAACAAAGAGGAAGGGAAAACTATGTAGAAAAAGGTCACAGATGCTGAGATGGGGACTGGAATAGGTGCAGTGAAATTGAAAGGAATAAGAGGAGGGTAGAATTTAGGAATGTCCGATATGCAGATATAAAGACAATTATTATTGGTATGCAGTTCTTGAATGTGAAGAAACCAAAATAATGTGATTAAAACTGAGGATGTAGAAATGGGCATGATATATAGTGGAGGAAATCTTGCTTGACTTGAAATCAGAGAAGCGAATGAGGAAAATTAATAAACATAAGGAATCAGAATTTCTGATTTCTAATTAAAAGTGGAAAAGGACTGAGCTTATCTTCATGTGTAAAATTTTCCTGGTAAGAAACACCATAGTATGGAAATCCATCAGATCACTCATGTTAATGCAGAAATTCATGGGAATGAGTCAAATATTAGCAAGTAATGACATTAAATAAAATTGAAAGTGAAGTTTTCTCAATGAAGGATTTAATTATCTTTAATAAATATGTGTCACACACAATCTTATGCTTCTTTATAATAAGTTGTTACCTAAAATATGTTTTGCATGCCCATTTTGTGCATATTGTTTTGTGTCTTACAAATGAACAAAAATGTTATAAGGAAATTTAACAAATAGAAAAATGAAATATTTTTAAAAGTTTATGAGAAATATCAGCCAATAGTAATTGCTTAGTTTAGTGAGAGTTATGATTGCTCTGGATGAAGAAACAGTACTTCTCAAAGTAACTTGCTTTAATTTTTTATGTTTATTTACTCATGGGAACACACAATCCTCCATGCTGACAGGCATTATCAGTACACTAAATTTCACATTCCTCATGACCAACTGCTCCAGGGCCACTGGTTCGCATATTTGTTGGGCATTCAAAGCATGTTGTTTGGCCAGCTTGAGGTCAATAGAAGTTACGTGGAGAAGGAGCACAAGATGCTAAACCAGTATCTGAGTAGTGACCTGGCAAACATTTGGCTGCAAGAAAAATGTAATGTGTTACAGCTTTTCTACTATTATATGCTAAATGAACAACAAAAGTTATACATTTTAAATATGTATGATCCACAACACAAACAGGAAAAATTTTGTTGGGTTTCTAAAACACTAGAACAAGATCCATACCCTCATCCTGAGCAAATAAGGAACTATTTTAAGGGAACCAGTAAATAATAATGCCTTAAACATGCAGGAAAAATGTCATACAATACTTAGAGGAACAGAGGAGTAAAATTAATATGGGTAATATTTCAAAACCAAAAAGTGAATTTTTCATATGAACTACTAAAATTATGTTCACAAGAACCATCTAATTCTTATAAAAATAAAAACCATGCAGATTTATCCATAATCACAAACTATGTTATCACTTGATTCCAACAAAGCTGAAATCATCCACTAGGTGAAGTTTATAATGATCCACAATTAGTGCTTAGGTTATACTGAATAATGTATGCTACTTAACAGAATCATCACTTACACTAAAATGAAAGTTTTCAGATTTACTAAGTATAGTGCTAAATCATAAATAAAAATCATTAGTTACAATTCCTAACATTTGCAGAACTTGAAAAAACTATCATTATTGAAAAGGAAATGTTTCAATACACAGGTTAATGTACTTATTTAAGTGATTTTTTGGTGGAATACTTAGTGAAATATGTTATAAACAGAACGATTCTGTATTGTTGTTAATTTTATATTTCCAACTTGAAAGAACCAGGAGTTGGGTAAAGGCAATTCCCAGACAAAATTGGCAATCTACTCCGGCTTCTGCAGTATGCTCACAACACTTTACATCCAACGATCTGGACTTAACAGGACAAACTAGGAGACTAACAGAAGGAGGAATTCCTTCTGTGTTCCCTGCTTATCCCTCTTATTTGCAGAAATGTCCTACATCTCGACATACGCCATCAGATAAATCCCCAAACAGTGGAAGTACTCCAACTATTTGTGAAACAGTAACTGAAAAGGCCCCCAGCAAACTGATACTGGCGATAGTTTTGTACTGCAAAGCCCAAGAAAGAGATAATTAATGTTGTAGTTGATGGACAAAACTGCTGAGCTGTGTAAAGCACATAAAAGAATAACATTGCTACAGTATTCAGGAAATAGAATTATAGGTTATGTAGATTGCGCAATGGAATGCAATGGTAATTATCGCAATATTCCTCGACCGAAATTCTTGATTAATATCCCACATTCTACTAAAGCTTTAATCCATGTAATACTAGATACGACCATTTATTACACTAACAATAGTTTTAGGCCAAGAAATTAGAGCAAAATTAAGTTATGACATGGCCACAATGTTGACTTCAATAATACCAATTTATCAATAATAGTGCCTGACAGGCCAAAAATGAGATTGCATTAAATATTCCTTCAACTACAGATCTCTCCTCTTCAATTGGCATTTGTTCTTTACTTCAAAAACTGAAAAACATTTAATTTGACAAATATTGCATTTGGTGTAAATGGTAGCATGTAGGGCCACAAGACTTGCTTCAGCAAAACGCCTGCAACAATCACACTGACATACCACACTAGATGCTGGGAATACCGATATATGTACATTCCAATTAAGATGATGCATCAGTAGTATATAAGATGTCTTATGAAAATGTATAACAAATATTATACACAATAATAGTGATAGTTTTGTTTAGTATCTAAATTCATTGCTCTAATAAAAATAAACCATGTGATGAATTTTTAAAAAGTTCACATACAAAAATCCAATTTTACAGCAATTGAGTTTACAAATAAATCTGTGTTATTTGTTATTATACTTTCATTCGTTTTGTAGTCGACTGACCCTCCCCTTAGATATGATTAACACCCCCACTAGGACTTACAAGCGGATACCTAGGGATCAGAACCCTGTTGGAGAGCATATGGCACAAAACCTCAGAATGGAGAACCTGGAACGAGGGGTCGGCCCATAGCCAGGCATGAGCAAGAAGAAGTGAATGATATGAAACGGATGATAGTAAAGGTGATGTGAAAGCAATTGGTCGAATGAATGGCGGGGGAAATCGGAGGACCGGGATAAAACCCCCCAGGCGCAGCTTCGTCCACCACAAACCCCACATGCACCGCTTGGGATCGAACCTGGGCCGCCTAAATGGGACAAGAGCTGTCTAACCACTCCTTTTACTTTCCTTACCCTCCAAAACTCCTGGTTTTTCAAAATGCAATAATAATTCTGAAAACTTGTACCTGTGGAGCATTTTGAGTACAAAAAAGTGTTTGAAAAACGTTTGCAAGAAAATGAGGCCTAAAATTGGTAGCTCTAATTAATAAGAATGTACTTATCCATTTATTTAATTGGTAGCCAAGTAGAAACATTCTGATGTGGTCCATTCACATGACTTTCTCTAAATCTCTGCAACAAATTATTCTTAAAAAGCTTATGCTTCTAATTACTTCTTGCTAATCGAGAAATGGTGTTAATACTTGCTTCCTTGTAAGGGAAGCAAGTATTCCCTAAAAGGGAAATAAGGGAGTAATATACGCTAAAGCGAAATTCAAATGATTTAAATCCTGGCTTCCATGTGAATGAAGTTCCTTTATTTGTATGGCCAGGAGTTGACAAATTCCCCTATGAGAAAAGTATAAGTATTTTAAAACTGAAAGCACTAATAAGGAATATCTAAAAGCGGCCAACTCCTTGAAAAAAAAAAAAAAAAAAAAAAAATGTATATAACATAAATTGTGTTTTAACGAGATCTACATTTTTGTGAAATAAGCTTTGTCTATTTCTTACAGTTTACCAGTTATTCAAATTTCTGCAAAATTCACATAGAATAAAGATGTTTTCAGGAGCCATTCCCAGATAATTCATGATAAATATTTTATTTCTCATGTAAATTTGCTTAATACGCGAAATTTTAATCAAAGTCATTAGAGCCATTTTTGAGAAAATCAACATGTTCGCAAATTTTTGCATAAAAAAGTTGATTTTTTTGAAAATCTCCGTGTCGCATCCTAAGAAGAAACTGAAATTAATGGTAGCTATTGTCATGTGAGTGTAACACATTAGCTTTTTTTTTTCTTTATAGCTATCATTATTTGATATATTATGAGTATTTTCAAAAATGTATATGCTCTGTGAAGACGGAGGTAAGAGTAGTGTTTATAAATATGAACTGCTAATTTGGCCTCCCTAATGTGGGCCAAGACGTTACCGCCTGAGCCACCTCACTGGGTCAACAAACAGTCTTCTCTATCATATATAAATATGAGCTGTTTATCTTGATAGCATAATCTGGTTTCTGTTTTTCGCTTTGAAATAAAATTGCATACACCATTTATTTGAGTACACATCCTAGCGATCATCCAATTCCATTTTTCCTTCTGCTTAGATTGGAAGTGCTCATATTTTGTTTAGCCATTTCACAATCTCCATTTTTCTTTGTATCCCTGTTTCTTTCTTCAAATTCTACGAACTGCTTTTCCTCACTTTGTCATGTGTATAAATTTCTAAACTAGACAATGCTACATAACACACAAAGCAACTTAGCAATAACAGGGGGCCCAACATTCGTCTTTCTCTACTCACATCTATTCCAACTAAAAATTTTATGTCGAGATTTCACCAGAAAGGTAAGTTTTGGGGTCCCCTGTGTCCGAAGAGAGCATTTTTAGAAAAATGTCTGTGTGTGTCTGTGGACAGCACAGCTCAAGAACGAACAGGCCTTTAAATACCAAACTTGGTATTCAGATTTAGTATTTTCCAAGGATGCGACACAAAGATTTTAGAGAAAATCCCCCCACCACAAACTATAATCTTAGAAAAGTTTGATTTTCCAAAAATGGCTCTAAACGTTTGTGATTAAAATGCTGTATGTTAAAGATATGTACATCACAAATAGAACGTACATTTTGAATATTCTGGGAATAGCCTCTGAAGACCTCTTTATTCTGAACGAACGAATTTGCTGAATTTTGCTTAACTGCTGAACTATAAGAGATAGTCAAATACTTACTGCAAAAAATGTAGATCTCCTCAAAACACGCAATTTATGGTCCATTACGTTTTTGTTGTAGAGGTAACCGTTTCTAAGATATTCCTTGTTATTGGTTTCAATTGTAAAGTAGGTACGTAGGGCTTTCTCAAACATGCAGTGTGAATGTCAGTTATACTTTTTGTTTTATTCCCGGCCAAGCAACGGAGCTATTTGCAATGACAATTTTATTAAGACAGCTTTTGAAACATTTGACTATCGCTAAAGTGTAGTGTATTTCCTCAGTCCTCTTCTATAATAAGGAACTAAATAAATAGAATCTTCTGCCAATGCTTATCTGTATTAGCATTGTGTGGAAAGAAAGGTAATTTCTTTTCAGTGATTGCAATGTAGCTATAGCAATGTGAGTTTACCACATCAGATATATTTATTGCTAGCATTATTTAATATATTATAGGTAATATCAAAAATGTATGTAATCGTGAATACAGAGGAAGGAGTAGCGTTGATGTATATGAACTGCTATGCAAAGCATCACCTTATTTAAACAAAATAGTTGAGCATCTGTTCCAAATTCTCAGCAACTCAAGTGCACCTGTTACAAATTCAAACCACTGTTAGGCTAATACACTGAGTGTAAACATAACCACCTACTTTTTAATACAATAAGTAAGTAGCTATGCTTCATAATAATTCCGAATACAGAAAATATTTATAATAAATGAGTAAATAACTTGCTTATTTACATAGTAGCGATGTCTGTTGGCAGTCGTTAGAGACAAAACAAACCTGGAAATTACAGAGGTGAATATGAGCTCGTTCTTTGGATAAACATTAAGGACCCTAAAACAAGAAAATGTTTTAAATTAAAGTCCTCTAAGTTTAGGTGACGTGCATTAACAAAATCAAGCGTATGCTCAAATTTAAAAACAAACAGACATAAGTTGAAACAAATGTTCTGTTGGCAAGCCTTGTAACCTCGACTATATAATTGTTCTTTAGGCCAGTAGAATGCGCTTTTCTGATGTTCTTATTTTTCTTCTCAGACCACAGCCTTGTACGACTCTCAATTCGTAGGGTGGCATGCTAGCGTTTTGCTGAAAAATGTTTTCTGTCCAGTCGTCATCTTGTGGTATAACACATACTATATTATACAATAATAATACTCTTCTTTTTTATTCCCTTTTCTATTTCCCTGAGCACATCAATGTTTCACTTTCACAAGCCTTATGTACATACAATGTACATAGTAGTTAGAGAAGGTATTCTATTTCACCCAAAAATTCTGAGTGGTGATTTCACCAGTAATATATATTTGGGGTCCCCTCTGTACGTGTGTGTGTGCGTGCGCGTGCGCGCGTATGTGGAGGCGATTGGTCTGCCAAGAATGCTACACGAAGATTTGCAAGAAAATTCCCCCTCCACAAACTACCCTTTATATGCAAAAATATTTCAAAATTTTGATTTTCTCAAAAATGCTGTAACGGTTTTGATGAAAACATCATATAGTTGAGATATTTACATCCCAAATAAAATTTATATCTTGAATTTCCTGAAAATAGTCTTTGAAGACCTCTTCATTCTGGATGAATTTTGCCTAACTGCTAAACTGTAAGGGGTAGACAAAACTTGCTGTACAAAAACTGTAGGTCTCATCAATACACACAATTTATGTTCTTTACATTTTTGTTGTGGAGGTAACAGTTTCCGAGATAGTCCTTGTTGTTGGTTTCAATTGTGAGGTACTAATACTTTTCTCAGACAGGAAGTGTCATTTTCCTTTTGTTCTTCTCCCGGCCAACCAAAGCATTGAGCTGCAATTACAATCACATAATGACAGCCTTTAAAGCATTAGACTATCGCTTTAGCCTTGTGTATTCCCTTAGTTCCCTTCTGCTTATAAGGAACTAAGCCATGTAAGTGTAATACATCAGATGTTTTCTTTAATGCTAATTCAGTAAACTCTCTAAGTTTTGACATTGAAAAGGTAGCCTCTGTTAAGGCAGAAATATTGAGTGTTGTATTAATGTATATACATGTATAAAATGATATTGTTTGTAGTAAATAAGGAATA
This sequence comes from Hymenopus coronatus, assembly GCA_030762935.1. Taxonomy (NCBI): domain Eukaryota; kingdom Metazoa; phylum Arthropoda; class Insecta; order Mantodea; family Hymenopodidae; genus Hymenopus; species Hymenopus coronatus. The sequence goes on from CM060900.1 coordinate 262,909,629, forward strand.
CATGGTACAGATAAAAGATAGCAATAAGTATAACACCAGAATGCAAAATAAGTACTATAGATATAATGTAAATAAAAAGACCACAGAAATGGATCTCCTTACAATGGGCAAAATCCGTTACAGTAAACAGCCAATTGAACTAGAAACTCTAAGGGGTAAATTGTTTCAAAGATAACTAAGGACATTCTTAATAAATAAATAAATGCTTATATAGGCTGGAAGAATTGTAAATACTTTGTAAATACATATTTAATTTTGACACTGTTTGAAATTTGTTTATGTCTATAGACTAATAAAGATTATTATTTATTAATTATTATTATTATTATTATTATTATTATCAATATTATTAATATTACCATTAGTATTATTATCATCATTTGTGTTATTATTATTTATTTAATTATGATGGTGCATGTGTTATGAATGGTGAAACAAGTGGAGCGCAAGCAATAACAAAATTACAATATCAAATGAGCATTACAGATGCTGTTGTACACAAGAGTTAAATCTTATCATGAAAGTGCAGCATCACAAAATTCTAAAACAAGAGTATTTTTTGACACTTTGTAAGGCACTCCAGCATTTTTTTAACAATTCTCCACAACAAATAGATGCATTTGAAAAAATTGTTGCTAGAAGGATGCTCCAACCTGATGGTATTTTAAATGAAGAACAATCAACACTGTGTATGAACCTAAAGATTTAGTAATTGAATGTTTCCTGAAATTACAGATATCTCTTTTTTAAAGATCAACATTCGAAAGACAGCAGACTTAAGCTATATTTGCAAGACAAGGAATTAAATTTTTGGCTTTCATTCGTTCATGAAGTATGCTATTGTGAAACTTTTGTATAAACAATTACAGTCTACAGAGATTGATCCATTGAAAGCTAGAAATAGTGCTCAGAGCTTTGTAGTAGCAAATGGTAACTTGGAATAAAGATGCAGAAATAAACATGCATTAAACACCCATTGGATAATAGAGGTGATGGAAGTTCCACAATCAATTCCATAATTTTGATCACCATTCTGTAGAAAAACTCATCCAAAGCAAGAACTTTCAATAGCATTTAAGTATGAGGGCTATTTTTTTCAACCACCAATGGAGCATAATAGATAGACAAATATGAATAACAAAAGTTATTTTATTACGAGAAGTCAAGCACAAATTATATTTACTTCTCCACATAGTCACTATGAAGATTAAGGAATTTGTCATATTGATAAACAAGTTTTCCAATGCCCTCTTCACATATGGTTGCCACCAGCGTATACAGATAAATAGGTAGAGTCTGACTGAAAAATTCAATACCATAGCCAGGATTTGAACCATGGATCTCCCGATATCTAGCCAGCTGCTCTGCCACTGAGTTACCACGGCAACATGCCGACATATCACCGTATTTCTCAACTGACTTGCATGTTTCCTGCTAAACCATAAGGTGATCTCAAATTATTTTGAGATGACAACCCCAATGGTGACTTAGAATGTTGTAAATAATTAAGTACCAGGATTCATAGTATAACCAACTATTATGGTTAATTGGTATTGGAATAATTGTTTTGTTGTAGGACAGGGTAGAGTCAGACTGAAAAATTCAATGCCATAGTTAGGATTTGAATCACGGATCTCCTGATGTCTAGCCGGTTGCTCTGCCAGAGCTACCATGGTAACATGCCAGCATAGCATTGAATTACTCAACTGATTCGCATGTTTCCCGGTAAACATCAAGGTGATCAAAAATTATTTTGAGATGGCAAACCTAATGGCAATGTAGTAACTACTTTAGGACCCAGGATTCATAGTATAGCCAATTATTATGGTCAATTGGTGTTGGTTTAATTGGTTTTTTTTTCACACAAGCCATGTGTAGGACAGAAGTTGGATAGATACAGTCAGATGAAAAATTCAAAACCATAGTTGGGATTTGAAGCACGGATCTCCCGGTCTCTAGCCGGTTGCGGAGTTACCATGGCAACATGCTGGCATAGCATTATAGCTATAGGCCTTTGCAGCATTTTGAAGTTCTTCACTTGTTTTGTATAGCACTCCATAGGTGACGTAATGTCTGGCAATACACATTTGCAGTGATCCTAGTCCCTGGCTCCAAAAATTCCACAAACAATGCATCTTTCTGATCCCAGAAAACAGTAGCCTAGGTCTTCCTGTTGCTATTTGGGTTTTTGCAGGGAATGTGTGTGCATCCATTGTTTTGATTGTTCTTTGGATTCTGGATTGTCATAAAGAATCCATGTTTCATATCCTGTCACATTGGCGCTAAAAAATTCTTCTCTTTCATCAGCGTAACGCTTTGATCCAAGACAACTTTCATCTTTCAGCATCTGAAACAAGGTCTGGGAGGAGAGCACTTTCACAGCAATGGAGAACTTCAAAATGCTGTAAAGACCTATATCCATATGCTGGCGTCAACCGTGTATAAAGAGGGTATTGGAATGCTGATTTATTGATATGACAAATGCCTTAATCTTCATGGTGACTATGTGGAGAAGTAACTGTAGTTGTGCTGGACTTCTGGTAATAAAATCATTTTGTGATTCATATTTTTCTTTCTGTTATGCTCCATTCAGAGGTTAAAAAAAAAATAGCCCTCATACATTTTGTGATGAAGTAGTTGATGTCGTGTTTCAACAGCACAATATTTTAGATATAAATTGGCTGAAAACTGAGCACAATGTGTGATACAATAGATAGGATTTTCTCTTATTAAAATGCGTTTTATTGGAAATTTTGGGTGAAGCCTTTCTGGAACTGATAAAGCTCCTCAGAATTCTGCTAACTCACCTGTGACAACTGCAGATAGGAGGATAGGGTAGGATACAGTTGGAAGGGGCTCAGGTTAATAAATCTACAACCTACTAGGGGTTGCCTCCTGGAGGGAAGGATGAGGTGAGAGAATACACCAGAAGGCCAGAACCAGGAGAGATGGCACAACAATGTAGTGTGGTGGTAGTAAGTCTGCCTCACATTCAACAAGTAAAAAGTTTGAATCTCGCTTAAGGTGAGTTACCAGATAAAGTTTTTCTATGGGGTTTTCTCTTATCCTGAGAAGGCTGTGCTATGGCCGAGTGGTTAGACCATTCACTTCTCACCTAACAGACTGGGTTCAATTCCAGGCAACCACGTATGAGATTTTTGTTGGACAAAGCAGCACAGAGGCGGCTTTTCTCCGGACTCTCTGGTTTTCCTTGCCATCGTATTCCATTGGTGCTTCATCTTCATTCCATTATCATCAGTGTCATAGCCTGCAGTGCCACAAGTAGTAAAAACGGGCGTTAAATACTATCATAAACAAAAATATCCTGAGAAGACGAATGTCAAGTAGCTCTAAGCTCCGTGGAACCCAAGATCATTTCAGCATCATTACATCAATTTCATTCATCATCCGATATGACCAACCAGGTTAAAGGGCTTTAAGCTACAAAAAAAAAAAAAAAAAAGACAGTTTCCAGATTGAAACTCCCCCGACAGTCAGGAAGACCTGGACTACTGCCCTATATAGGGTCCAATGCTCCAGCCAGGAGCAGTCTTCATTCCAGCAACTAGCCGAATTTGGGGGATGCAGATAATCATATTAAACATCCTTTTTCCCTGCCATACTGCACTCAGCATCGCTAACATTACTAACCCTGAAAGAATTAAAGGGATGAAGGTTAAATAAAATGACATAGAGGGACAGGAAATTTGGGGGATGAAAGAAACTTACCCAGGATTCGGAGAAATCCGTGAAAAAACCCATGGGTCAGATAGGCTGTCTACAGGAGGGCAAGAAAACTGCAGAGCCAGAGGTGTATTTAAACCTTTCAGTTGATAAAACTTTCCTGTTACATGTAGCACACAGTCCATTTTAGACACAAGATGCCACTTGTTATGTTATTTAACATTTGATTTGCAACTTATTAGAAGGACATATCTTAGCATATTTTGGAGCACTGCAATCAGTTGGCTGACACCACTTATTTTCTATTATTCACCCTAGATAAGATACAGGTAAAACAAACAGGCAAACAAATGCATAAACATTACATTAGAGGAAATACAAATTTTCATATACAATCACATAGATTAGAAAAGTATAAAACCAAACCTACTGCTGCAGCTCATGAACAAACTCCCTGCTTATCCGAAAAATGTTAATGATTTTAAGATATTCAAGAAATGTTTAAAGAAACTTTGTATTGAAGGATGTTATTATACAACTGGCAAATATCTTAACTAATATTGACAAAATAAATAGAATTTATTTAATATAGTAGGTAATTATGAATAGTAAAATGTTACTTTAAAAACTGTTTTTGTATATATATTAAATTGTATATGTTATTGTACATATTTAACCGGACGATGCTTTGAATGTGTTTGTATTCTTTTAAGCAGATAATAAATGAATGAATGAACCCTTACCTTTTCACCTAAAGCAGTTTGCCAATGGAGAAAGAAAGGTGATAAAATTCGTAAAAGCAAGTTGAGTATCGCTAAAATATTATAGTGCCTCTTATAGTATTTCTGTAACAATAATAATTATCCAAGTAACAATAAAAACAATAAATTGTAACAAAATGAGGATGAAATTAGTTACATATCACAAATGAATTCAGTAATTCAAATATATATAGGTTATAACTAACTGCAAATGAAGTTATTAAATCAAGTTGAAGGCAGTTCCTAAACTTTTGAGTTCAGTTTCCACCAATAAACAGTAAATGAAAAATCTGATGTGTTCCATTCACATGACGTTATCTACATCTCTATAACAAATTATTTTTAGTAAGCTTATTCTTCTTTTTCATGTAATCAAGATAAACATTAGCAGAAACGGTCTAATTACTTAGTTCCTTGTAAGTAGGCTAAACCGACAGTCAAATGTTTTATAATGTGGTTGCTATGTGATTGAAATCCCTTTCTTTACATAGCGAGATAATTGACAAGTTCCCATATGAGAAAAGCTAAGTATTATAAAATGAACCAATAACAAGGAATATTTTGAAAATGGTAAACTGAACGAAAAAACAATGCATGACATAAATTATGTGTTTTAATGAGATCTACATTTTTTGTGTAGTAACATTTTTGCCTGTCTCTTATGGTTTACCAATTATGCAAAATTCATCCAGAATGATTTGATCTTCAGATGTTATTCAAGATATACATTTTGTGTGTGATGTAAATAGCCTTAATGCATTTTAATCAAAATCGTTAGAGCCATTTTTGAGAAAATGAAAATTTTCAAAAAATGTTCCATGTAAGGCATCTTTGTGTCGCATCCTTGGAAGATACGGCACTTAAATTCCAAGTTTGGTTTTTAACAGACTTTTATTTTTGAGCTATGCTGTGCCTGCCCCCCCCCCCCCCTGCACTAACGCTTGCTTGCACAAACACACACAGAGACCTTTTTCTAAAAATGCTTTTTTCGGACTCAGGAAACCTCAAAATATATTTCCGGTGAAATCTTGGTATCAAAGTTTTCGGTGGAATACAATTATTCCTCTATACACTACCTTCATGGTACATGTAGAGAAAGTAGAAATGAAAATCTTAGATTCACAAAGTAGTATAATCATAGCCTTTCCTCTTTCTTCTAGTTCTATATGCAGTGTGCACAATAAGTACCATATGTAAATTCTACAATGCTTGCAAACCATAGATACTGAGTTATGTAAAAATGTTTAAGCATACATAATCACACTCTACTATAATACAGTCATGAAGCTTTGCCGCTGCTGGTGTGATTACAGCACTCCTGGTGGTCAGTTTCTAAAACAACGGTTTTGAGCAAACGAACACCTGAGTTAATTTAAGGTTTGAGAAAACAGTACTTGTTATATGAAATGTTTGTTAGTAAAAATATGAACCACTTATTGCCTGGTAGAGCATACTTAACATAAAGCTGTTCTGTAGAAGTTTTAGATACTTCAATGGCTTATTTTAAACATCTCATATTACATTAACCTTCTTTTTTCTTGTGCTAATGACCCCCTTCATATGGACAACTTACACCCTCCAGGACATACAAGCTGCTACCATGAGTTCATCATAAATCTCCACTGAAGATGGTGGCAACAGCCATCAAAACATGTTCGAAGTAAGTTACTTATTTCAATTAGTGAAGTCTGAGTGTGATGCTGTGTTTTTATTCTTAATTCCTTTTAGCATTCATATGTGCAGGATACATCTGTGGTGATATGCAGGATGCAGAGGGATGAATACAAACATTTGTGTATGTTTACTTCACCGAAACTAATTCATCCTGTGAAGTTTTAGAAAACTATTTACAGTGCTGTACTTCTTAAAAGCGATTATTGTATGATACCAAATGAAAGCAAGCGCCCGTGAACTTTGCTCTGAATCAGCAGCACTAGAGTGTTTTGTGTCAATATCTCTATCTCTCGCTTTCTTCCGTCCCTTTTATTAACATCAGAAATATTCTTGTGTGAGACAAATTGTAATATAAATAAATATAGTGATTATACATTTGGTTTCATTCCAACCTGACCTTGCATTGTGAACTTCAAGCAGTTCACTTCCAGCTGCAACCCACAATCATAAAATGAACAAGTATAGGAATGACAAACCAAGGGAGCACAAAGGCTTGTAGTGAGGGAAATGTTGGGCTCTTGGTTCATGCCAACAAAACAAGATTTAGTTGGAATTAAGGACTGAAAATGGGAACAAGTTTTAAAATGTTAAAAAAAGCCATTACATACAGTGAAGCTGTCTATTTTAAAAAAAACAACAACTGCACTTTGAATTTCAAAATCCCGCCAGGTGATCTACTGATGCAGAAGTTCATCAAACCACCACTAGGGACAAAGACAACCACCACAGCAAGCAATACTGGCAGTCGACTAAAGGAATTGACAATGGAAGCACATAGCTTCTGAAACATGTTTTCCTATAATTAACGTAAGTGATGTAGTGTTACTAAATCAACACACTATATCATTTGATAGAACACATCACTGTCACTAAGTGCACCATATAGTAGTAATAATGGTGTGAATGATTTATAGAATCTTCATTACTTCCACAAAAGCATGCCATATAAATGGTACAGTTTCAGATAAATGTACAATGAATATTTGGAAGTGTCTCATTGTTAATACCTAATAACTCAAAATTTCTGGTACAGTGTTTATTACTTTAACATATTGAAATTGAGCTATCTATATCTATGTGAACTACCAAAGTTCAGTCACCAGCGGTCCCTGCCTCTTCATATCTAAAGACAAAGGTCATCTTCAATACAATAATCTTTGTAATTAAAGAGAATCTCTGGTATATTCATTATTTGTGCTCATTTCTGTACAATATGATAATCTCAGCTATCAGCAGACATGGTTTTCTTCCTTTATTAGGCAGCTCCTCACCTGACATTTCAGTACTGTTAATTTTTACACACTCAATCCCTTCAGACATTGTTAAGTAGTTGCCCTCTTCATTTACTAACTAGTTTACATTCAATGTAAAAGTAAAAGTTTTCAAATAGTTTTAATTAGATGGTGCAATATATATGCTATTGCTGATTTAATAAATAACTATTGTTAAATATAATTAAAATGCAGTATGGTAATCTAACATAACTAACCAAACCCATAATAATATTTATTGGCAAGTGTAGCTATGCATATACTACTATGTAGAAGTACTGAAAATCTTAAAAACTGGAATGACAGGAATAACTTTTAAAATTCATAGCATAAAAGTAAGCATAAACTTATTTGATATAACTGGAAATATATTCTTGCTATGATAATGGCAAAACTCTGGTCTTAAGAGCGACAATCATTGTTAGTGCAAGAGAACATTTTTCCATTCGCAGCACATGTGCAGATGTTACAGTCGGAGTGGATAACACTTCCTGGCTCACTACTGTGAATTGCTGGAAAAAATGAAAGTAAAGCATTACTGACAAGCTTTTGTCTTATATAGGGTCATTAAATTATAAGACAACCCTTCTAGCGGCCTCTCTCCACTGCGCGAGAGATCTGAGAGGTGCCGGCAAAGTGGTACCAGCAAAGGTGCACTGGAGTCCTTACCTTAAGTAAATGCTGAAAGTAGTGACCATCTGCTCTCAAACAGGCAGTATAACAAGCTCAGCAGCAGAAATCCCTGTGTAATCTACAGAAACTTAGTGATAACATCAAAAGGATTCCTGCTGCTAAGCTTAGATGAGTGAGCGAGAATATTTTCGCAAATTGTGCTGCCCATATTTAAGCAGAAGATCAACATTTTCTTAATATATCTTAAGATGTATATTTTAGAGAGGGCCTCTGCTGGGGACAGTTGGATCTCTCGTGCAGTGGAGAGAGACTGTGACAGGGGTTACCTTATAATTTAACTATCCTAAACGTTAGTCACTTTCTTAAATAATAATTCAATGGATAAACTCTAAAACCAAGGGGATGGCTATAAATCAATATTTCCACCACATTATGTACAAGGCAAATCACAAATCTGTATGTTCATCAACATAACACCTCCCTATTTCAAAGAACCATATTGCACTCCAGTATAAAGATATACAACTGCCTTCCAAAATTCTTAAAGGAAATACAGCAACCACTGCAACCACAGCAAATTTTTTTCTGTTTAATATTATTTATTTAAGGTTGCAGAAATCAGTTGTGTTTTTGTGACCACAACATTACAATAACAGAATACAAACATTATGTATGAACAATAATGGAACAATAACTATCTCTAAAGCATACATAGAACATTATATTACATAGGTAATTAACATATAAATTGATTTATATAAAGACATCTCTTTAAAATAACAAACAGCATTATGAAATAACTTAGGATTGCTCAAGCTGTGGTAATTCCTGATATTTTGTACTTCTGTCTAAATGTGCTGTGTATGGTACATTCTGTAAGGATGTGGTTTATTGTTAGAGGTGTTTTACAGGTGCTGTACTCTGGTGACACTTCTTTGGATATTAGATGAGAGTGCATTAACTTGGTGTGTCCAATTCTTAATCTTGTCATTAAAACTTGATCTGTTCTCTGTAGCTTATATATAGCTGGCGTGTATTTGTGGTTTTCATTGTAGTGTGTGGTCCTAAGGTTTTTAATCTTTTAATTTATGAATGTCAGTAAATCTCTGTGAAGAGTATTAATGTTTTGAATTGTGGAGTTTTGTTTGCTAGGTCTACCAGTTCCATTACCAGTTATGTGACAGTGTGAAGCTATCCATAAGATGACAATTTCTTTTCCCTTTTGTTTCAATGAATGGCTCAGGATCTGAATGTCTTGTATTAGTGTATCTGTTGTCCATGGGCCACTAATTTCTTTTATGAAACTGAGGGAGTCAGAAAGAGTAATGAAATGCTGGTGTTCTATATTTCTAATATTCAGCATTGCCTTTTTGATTGCATAAGGTTCACAGGTAAAAAATAACACTTTTGTACCACTTGTAACATGTTTTTAACATGACTTTTTCAATTTTGTCACTTCTGCACAATTTTATTCATAAACATAATAGACATCCCCTCAAGGGATCATGGCTATCTTGCTTTTTCTGTCTTTGTGTCTGGAGGGGTGTTGCCAACATTCATAATCTGAACATATAGGAAGAAGTTGCATAGCATAGCAGAGGGTGGAGGTCCTTAAGCTACAAAGCATGCAGAGGGATGTTTTTTAGAAGGAGGGAAGTGCAGCAGATGCAGCTGAGACAGGGTATAACCGAGGGATCTATGAAGATAAACCTCACTGAACCATGGCATAGACATAGAGTGTATGAGGCCTAAATCCACCAAAATTACCAAAAATAACAAATTTTCATTTTAGCAATATTTTCATGGTTGTCAGCATCAATATGATGCTATTTTTGGCACTCATAACTGACAGTGCAGTTGACAATTCAGCTCAACTATTAAAATGGGAATGCAGTGCCCAAGATTAGGCAATTTCAGTCAATTGCGGCCATCTGACTGGAGCAATATTGTCGAAACATCTCATCACAGCTGATCTTCATTTCTTTGAAATCTTGTTGAGCTGACGTTCATTTGTTTAATCTCCTGTCTTGGTTATTGGTAACATGACAATCCAGTCAGCTGTGACACTGCATGATGGCTTGTTCAGGTGACTGCTCAAGAAATAAAAGAAATCATTAATGAAGTCAGCCAGACCCATTAATACTGAAAAAAAAAAAAACTGTGCTAATATATGAAAACAGTTCATGCAATTTTGCTTAGAAATAGGTCACAAGCTTTTATGTATTTAGTTCAAAAAAGGAGTGAAAATAATCATTATTTGTAATGCTTATTTATGAGTTATTAAAAGCTGAAATAATAAAATTGTTCCCTGTTTCTGTTGTTGCTATTGATATGTGTACTTTGGGTGTAGGCATGGTTGGCCATATCATAATTTAGAGGGCAGTAAAGAAAGGAAAAAAAAAATTCTGTAAATAAATAGGGTCGAATACGTCATCTAACATTTGAGAACTAAAGTAAGTATTACAGTCATACCTGATAAAATATCCCTTCCTATGTATTATAAATTATTAATAGTCTATTTCGCTGAATTGTCCTATCAAATACAACTAACGTTTTCATCTCTTAGAACAATTCACTCCTGTTGCTTCGCTCTGGTTGTGAATTATCGACAAGATGAAAACACTCGTGGTATTACTTATGATAATTTTGTTACTTTGCCATATATAAGTAGGCTCACAAACAAGGGTGGATGGGTGTGTAAAACAATCTCATTGTAGCAACATCAACTGCCTAATATGTTCCTTGCTCCTTCAGGATTACGCTGATATAAGAATCATCAGAATCCATAAGTTTTTAACTAGTAAAACAAATTACCTTTGTGTTTGGGAGTGAAATGATTCAATTTATGATTTCCAACTTTAGCTTTAAGGCGAGATTAAAAGCCCTATCCCGCCAATGTTAAATTTACTAATTTAGTGACCCTATTTAAGCTATCATGATGACATTTTTATAAGACATATATATATATATATATATATATATATATATATATGTTGTAAGTTTACTGAACTAAGATTATTGCATCATTTTGTTCCTTAAGAAAGATATAACTTTTTCTTGATGATAGAAAAAATTTTTGGAAAATTTTCGGTAATTATTTGTTTAAAAATCAACTAACCATTGTATTAAAATAATCCTAGTACCATAGTATCACCAATGCCTTGTTTTTATCATCCTAAAATTTCATTGAGCTAGTTAATATAGCTTCTCAGAAAAAGGGTCATATATATTAAAAAATGTTAACTGGAAAAAATGCAGTTTAAATAAAAATTTAGCAACAACATTTGAAGCAACATACAGAATCCTCCTAGAATCGACTTGGTATGTAATCCTGATCCTCTTTAGTGTCCTCCTGTTGAAGCCTGGCTCTACTTCTTGCATATCGGGCCTGCTTAGTCATATTTTGCTGCTTTTGTCATCCTCAGCTGTCGAGTTCTGTTATGATAGTAACTGTGTTTTTACCCATTTTCAATATAAATGACCTGTTTTCTCGTAAAGTATATTCGCTAGCTCAATGACATTTTAAGATAATAAAAGCAACACATTGATGCTGCTGCAGAACTGGAATATGTTAATAATATGGTTAGTTAATATTTAATAAAATTATTATCAAAATATTTCCAAACATTTTTTCCATTATCGAGAAAAAAGTATATTTTCCTTAAGAAACAACATGATGGAATAATCACATAGTTCAGTAAACTTATCACATATGCATCTATGTCCCATATAAATTTCATCATGATAGCTTAAATAGTTTCTGAGAAAAAGTGCATTAATTTACCAAATTTAACATTTGGCGGCTGTAAGTTCATTTCGAAAAATTGTTTAAAATACAAGGAATTATTAAAACTATTATCTATATATCAAATTAAATAGGAAATTCAAATTATAACACAGCACAAAAAACAAAAAATTATTTTTTGGCGATTTTCACCATGTTGCCATGGTAGCTCAGTGGTAGAGCAACTGACTAGAGATCGAGAGATCCAGTATCCAAATCCCAGCTATGACATTGAAATTTTCAGAGTGACTCTGCCTATCCAACTCCTGTCCTACACACGGCTTGTGTGAAAAAACAATTAATCTAATACTAATTGACCATAAAGGTTGGCTATACTATGAATCCCGGGACTTGAGTACTTACAGCATTGTAAGTCGTCATTGGGCTTGTCATCTCAAAATAATTTGAGATCACCTTGTGGTTTACCGGGAAACATGTGAGTCAGTTAAAAAATTTAATGCTATGCTGCCATGTTGCCATGGTAGCTCAGTAGCAGAGCAACCAGGTAGAGAACGGGAGGTCTGTGGTTCAAATCCTGGCTATGGCATTGGATTTTTCAGTCTGATTCTACCTATCCAAGTCCTGTCCTACACACGGCTTATTGAAAAAACAATTAATCCAATACGTTCTAGGTAATGAAAACAAAATTTCAATACTACTACTTTTTATCACCACCGCCACTAGTAATAATAATGATGATGATCATAAAGTTACCTGCTCATATGTCTGCTGCTAAAAAAAGAAGAATTGTGGGAACTCTGATCCTAGCATCTGGCTGCGTTGGTTTGATAGGATTAGTGAATATAAAGAATTGGTTTGATGATCATGTCAAGGGCTAAGGAGGGCAGATTTCATTTATAACATTTTCTGGAAACTGATAAAACAACACATTGAATGCAGATCTAAAATTCCACAATTTCCAGCAAAGATTCAACAACTGCCCAAAATTGCTTTATTTTCAAGAAATGCCCAGAATACTGGTCATTGTTTACAATGTTGTATTCTGGGGATGATATAATTGTAGAAGTAGTGGAGATAAATAAACCAGGAAATGATATATAAAGTGTTGTGAATGGGCTTTCTCTAGTCATCTGAGAAATGTGTCAGTCTAAACTGTAAACTGATGAATGCCAGAAGAAATAAGCTGAGTGTTGGTGAAATGTCAACACAACACAACTTCTTTTGGAAACAGTGATAACAAAGCTAAAACAGAACTGTGTTTTACTTAAAAGCAGAAAAAGGCACTAAAACTGTAATTATTTACCAAGAGGAGTACAATCTAACAGCTAAAGCTCTGCTCAGTGATCAAATCCAGCTTCTTGCTGAGAGAAAGAAAATACAAACCAAGCTTCTCGCTGAAAGCATGAAAATATTTTTACACATAGACACATAGAAAAATAATATTTCTTCATTAATTTTGTTGCAGGTTTGTTAATTACGTGATTTATTAATTAGGAAAAAAGGAATTAGCTTTCAGTAGACATTTACTATACATAGAAATTTCAGGTTCAAACTTCGAATTCAGAGCCGTTAAAGAATTTAGTTGGATGCTACATTGGCAAACACTGATTAGACATTGCTACCAACATTGTATGGACTTGTTCCAGCCAGCAGTGAGGATCATCTATTGTGCTATAGCTGTTGTATGGTTGGCCAAGCTGTAGTTGCATTTTAACGATGGGCTAATTTAGTTGAGAGGCTATTTGAAAAAAAATTCCGATTTGTTCCATTCTCATGACTTTCTCTACATTTCTGTAACAAATTATTGTTAGAAACCTTATTCCTCTGTGTATTTCATGATAATTGAGATAAACATTAACAGAAATTGTCCTTATTACTTGGTTCCTTGTAAGTAGAAGGGAAAAATCTGTGTTCCATTCATATGATGTCCTCTACCTGTTTGGTAAACAAAGCTTTTATTCAAAACATTAATCTGTTATCTACATCATGTTAATAAAGATAAACATAAGCAGAATTAGTCTGATTACTGCCTTCCTTGTAAGTAGAAGGGTAATAAGAAAATGCACGGGTTAAAGCAATAGTATCATCCTATAAAAGCTAGTCGCTATGTGAAACAACTGAAATTCCAAACTCGTTGCTTACCAGGAATAAATTAACGAGAAACAAGAAGAAAGATATCTTCCCATTTGAGAAAAGTTTGTGGCTAAAATTGAAACTAATAATCCAGAATATCTTGAAAATGGTTAACTCTACAAAAAAAATGTATATGGCAGAGATTGTGTGTTTTAATGAGATCTACTTTTTGTGCAGTAAGTTTTTGTATATCTTTTATGGTTTGCCAGTTACATAAAAGTCATCCTGAATGAGTAAGTCTTCAGAGGCTGTTCCCACAAAATTAAAGATATACATTTCGTTTGTCATAAAAATATATCAAAATGTAGTACTTTAATCAAAATCATTAAGAGCCATTTTTGAGAAAATTAAAATTTTCACAAAATGTTGCTCGTAAAGGGTACCCTTGGGTGGGGAAATTTTCTTGAAAATCTTTGTGTCGCAACCTTGGAAGATACCTACCAAGTTTGGTATTTAACGGCCTTTTCATATCTGAGTTATGCTGTCCACAGACACACACGCACATGCACACAGACCTTTTTCTAAGAATGCTTTTTTTGGATTTAGGGTGCATTGCAATACCTTCTCTATACTCTATGTACATAGTACGTGTAGAGAAAGTAAAAATTGCTTGGATATGTGCACTTTATGAATACAAAAGGACAGGTGATGACAATAATAGATATAATGGGGAAATGCACCTTGTTGGGAAACAGTCTTCAGAATTCAGAAAAAAATAATATGCACAAGGTCACATGCAAACTTCAAAGACTCTTGTAAACTGCTATTAAAAATTAAAAATATTATTCAACGCCCTCAATGTATCTTTTAGAGTTGCTCAACTCTGTTTATAAAAATTATGACAATTTCATGGAAAAACAAAAGCAACATCACTACCATACCCGGAAAGAATCTAGCATAAAATTCCCCATGCATAGACTAACACTCTGTGTGTGTATGTATGTATGTGTTTATGTGTGTATGTGTGTGCGTGCGTGTGTGCGTGCGTGCGTGCGTGCGTGCGTGCCTGCCTGCCTGCCTGCCTGCCTGTCTGTCTGTCTGTCTGTATGTATGTATGTATGTATGTATGTATGTATGTTTTATTCACCAATTGGAAATTAATTACAATTTCAAGGCTTCATCAAATACAAATTACAATTATCTGAAATTTGATCTAATCCTATACACAGTAATCATGATTATATAAACAATTATATACAACATAATGGTCCTATTTACATTGTTCATGAATTTTGGCTAAAGAACTCATAAAACTCTTGTACATTATAGAAACATTGTTCAATTAAAAACTGCTTAGCATGCTTCCTGAACTTCGGTGGATGCTTGTCATTTATCTTTCTTGAGATTAAATTATACATCAGCATTCTTGTATGTAGTATGAGTTTATCTTTTTTGTTGTTGTGGCAGCTTGCAAGTGGAGATTATTCTCATTTCTAGTGGCATGCTCATGTAAGGTGTTGTTGGAATGAAAGAGATGGATGTTATTTATGAAGCAAACTGTTTCTAATGTAAACAAAACAAGGTAGGTTTAGTATATTGTTTTTTACGAAAAGTGTTTTGTAGTGCTCGGTTTTCTTTAAGTTATACATGTTTCTAATTATTTTCTTTTGAGTTATAGACAGCTTATTTACATCAGTTGAATTTCCCCAAAGGATTATGCCATAAGCAAGTACTGACTGCACATAGGAAAAGTATATCATTCTTATTGTTTGAGGAGTGCAAAGACATTTTAGCATTGATATTACATAGTGTGCCCTATTAATTTTAGATGTAATGCATTGTATGTGTGACTTCCAATTCAGGAGTTTGAAAAAAAGCCTTACTATATGGGTATAAAAGAATATAATAAACTGCCACAAAAATCAATGATATATAAACCTTAAATTTATTCACAAATGAGTTAAAGAAGTATTAGTAAATAAAAATAATTACTCGATACAAGATTTAATGGATGACAGAATGTTGGAGTCACTAGGCTAATATACATATTATATTATTACCATAAAGTGACAAATCAATTTTTCAGTATATTTTAAAAATAATATCTGTATAGCATATACATATCAGAATTTAGGTTACTCAAGTATTTTTTTTTTTTTTTTGGCAAGCCACTAGTTTATGAGCTTAGGCCCACAATGTAAATGTCATATGTCAATAAATATTCTATTCTATTCTAGAACATTGACCCACTAGTTCAGTGGTCTCATTTGTTCACTGGTACTATAGTTTTGTCTTATTGACCTGTTATATCTGGAGCCCACATGTGTCTCATTACATGATAAATGTCATTTCAGAATCATGAAAGGGGGAAGGTTTCCTTGTCAAGGAAAAAATAATCAGTTGTGAGTCAGGGAATTCGCCCCCCCACTTCCCACTTCCATTCATTAACTTGCACACTGGCTCTGCTTAAAAACTTTGTTGATACTACCGGAAAGACTATCAGTGACATTTCAATTATTCCAAACAATGTTAAGAAGCATCTAATATAGAAAAAGTCAATATGCTGGACCCAAATTCAGTAATTTACTGTGTGAAATCTAATTAACATATTGTATTGTGAGACATGTGTTGAAAGATAAGCTCTCAAAACTTTATTATGATGCATAACAATTGCACCCTGCATCACATAATACACCTCAAGCTAATAATGAACCATGAATAGGTTTTTTCTAGGAGTTCATCTACTTCTCATAAAGTATATGGTGACTAATTCTCAGCTTTGCACACTGGAGGGTATAACCTTTCTTAGACCAGGTATATTAAGATTCAAGGTTGTATCCTATCTCCATTTCTATTCCTTTTGGTCAGTGATTATGTTATGCAAAATGTGGTGAAAGGAAGAAAAAGAGGAATCCAACGGAATGTGACAGATAGATTAGAAGATGTAAATTTTGCTGATATTTGTTTATTCGCACAAAGATTATCTGACATGAAATCAAAGAAGGCAAACTAAAAATGAAGCAGCAAATATAGGTTTGAAAATAAATGTCTCTAAAACAAAAGAAATGAGAAATAATCCAAGTGAAATATAGATTTAGATATAAATGGGCAAAAAATTGAAAGAACAAATACATTTACATACCTTGGCAGTGTAGTCACTTTAGGTGGTGGTACCATGGAGGATGTCCAAAGATGCATAAGAAAGGCAAAAGAGGTCTTAGTACAGTTATACCAAATGTGGTAGAATAAGAATTTATGTGTAAAAACGAAACTACAGCTATTCAATACAAATGTAAAATCGGCATTGTTATATGGATGTGAAACATAAAAAAATAACCATACAAATAAATAATAAACTACAAACATTTATGAATCGTCGTCTGTGATGTACATTAATGATCACATGGATAGATAGATTAACAAATCAGGAGCAGAGGCTGAAATCAAAGCAAATACCCATACAGCTACAAATAAAATGCCAGTGGTTAGGGTGCTCTACGTAAACCCCAATCTCCTATTGAAAGACAAGCTCTGGATTGCAACTAGCAAGGCTCGAAGAGGAAAACAGGTACACTAAGGATAACTTGAAGAAGGGCACAGGAAAGTGAATTGCAGGAAATGGGAAAGAGTTGGAATGAAATAAAGAGAATGATTAGAGATAGACATGAATGGGAACATTTCATTAACACATTGAAGCACAGGTGTTTCTTTAGTTGAATGGCCAAGAAATCCAAAGTTTTTATGCTACTTTGAGTTATTATTTACAGTACACCAATCAAATCTGCCAAAAAGTATTGGTACAATCTTAAAGTATGGTATTCAAGACTTTTCTCAACAAGTAAGAAAATAGTCATAACTTTCATATTAATATTTTATTTTAAATTTAAACAAGTATCAAATATGAGTTTGAAAAAATCTGTGTAGAGCAGCTTATGCTCCATTTATTGAAAGTTTGAAAAACTCTCCCTCGGAATCAGAATTTTCCAACGCTTCATTTGTATCTTGAATTTCAGCTTCAGTTCACAGAAATCAAGGAAAATGCAGCATTTTAACATTTAAGAACACAAAATGTACAAACCGATCACCACATTCAAGGAATTTTCTAATAGTTGACTAAAGCGAGGATAGATGGTAGCACAAATCAGACAACTATACAATAACAGATGCATGTTCTTTGTTGCATAGCCCAAGACTGAGTTACGGTCGTGGAATTGCATTATAAGCGTTAGAAATACCTGTCTGAGCTATACTCGGTAATGGGCTGCATTATCATTTTGCACGGCCCGAGCTGTACTCGGGCTCGGGCTTCAATGTGCTAAAGCTCTATGTTCCAGATAGGGGAACAACAGGACCTGATGATGATGATATTATAAGATATTGTTAAATTATCTCGCTCACTCAAAATATTACTTATTCACTTTAACATATATTACATGATGAAGTAAAGTATACTAAATAAAACTGAACCTACCTCTTCTGTTTCAACACAGATTAATGGTGCAAGATGCGTGGGCTACTATGCCCTCTATAGAACTTATGCCTGTGATACAGTCCTGTATGAAATGGCTTCCTGGGTTACATCTCTGTGCACCTGCATCTAGGGGAAAAAGATAAGCTATTATCAGTGTTAACATTAATTTCCCTGTGTGCTTCAGTTTAATAACATTTTAAGTACTCTTTACTAAATCATTTATTTTTAACTGTCTCTCCTAGCTAACAGCAAATATGTTTGAAGGTCAATAATTAGGAATGCTGATATTTCAGAAATGCAACACAGTGTAAAATGCTCATAAAGCCTTGCACTATGGTATTTTTATTTTACTGACTGTTTAATGTGTTTTGAAAAGTGTCATTTTAAATGGTCTACCATTTTTACTGAAGAAGAAAGGACAAACATCTGCTCAGAGTATTGGGATTTAGGTGATTATATTAGGACAGCTATATTTATGTTCTTTGGTCTGGATGCTGATACTTCTTTTGGATTTTCATTAAGAGCACCTCCAAAGGATCCAACACCCCAAAAATAAAAACCAGGAATCTATCAGACCAACTGCAATAAGGTATACATTGAAAAAACCAAAATTAATATCAGCATCTGGACCAAAGATCATAAATACAGCATGAAAAACAAACAAACAGACAAGTCACCAGTTGCAGCACATTTTTAGAATTCCAACCAAGGAATAAACAAAAACACAGAGCTAATAATGCATGTGAATCACTCAATAGACATATATGTTTGAGAAAGAATATTTGTCAAAAAGAACATGCACTGGCTTATGAATTTTACAATACCGCCACCAAACGTATTCAACAAGTACATTATGCTATCTACAAGCCATAGATATGGAGAAGATAACTCCATCCATGCCAGTTGAGAAACTACAGCTGATGATAAAAGCAACGGCTTTTGAAACATGTCCTATTTAAAAAAAACAATAAGTGTGAACACCTGGACTTATAAATTTAATGTTAAAATGTACTCTGATGCTGGTCTAGATACAGTTTACAAACACACAATTTTGGCCTTACATGGATCCAGCAGTTGAATTCACAGCACAATAGAAAATGAAAACTAACACTCCTTGTAACCCACAGCTCCACGCTGCACTAGAAGCCTGTGTCTAGTACCCAAGAATATCTATAAGCATTACAGTAATGTGGCTATATATATATATATATATATATATATAAAGGCTGTTAATGAACTATACGGAAATATTTTCACAGAATATGTAGATTATTTAAATAAGTAATTTGAGATAGGAGGCTTAAGGCCTGTTTATTAACATTTTGAAGTAATGGCTATAAGTTTCTTAAGTGCCAGTACACCACGTATCGTGACACTTCATCTAGAATGAAAAAAATAATAATAAAAAACGTTTACTCTATGACAGGAATGAAAATCAAGACCTTTGGGATAGCAGCTTCCTGTGTTATGCATTTAGCCACCAAAGCAGTTGAAAAAATGCCTCCAGAGTAGACTACATAACTCAAGAACGTAGTTAATGAATGCTCAGTGTCACACTGTCAAGTGATTAGTTCGAGATTTTACAGATTTTTGCGACATTCAAGCTTGATAATGCTAGTAACAAGCTGCTAAAAATAGATATTTCTATACTCAAGCAGCAGTTTTAAAGACATTCTGAGCCATTTTTTCAACCTGCGTTAGCACTGACTTATCAGCACCTGATACCCACAGGTTTAACGCTATGTAGCTTTGTTATGTTTACCTGGGGAACATGCAGCACCGATCTCAAATTACTTATATCAGTCATGTACACAATCTTGCAAATTATTTCAGTGTAGTTTATTTACACGCTGTATATATACTTTTTCTTGGTTTGCAGATTATGATAATGCATATTTATTACCTAATTTTTATTAATTTTATGCCATTTTCTATTTTTAGGGCATTTTATTTTATTTTAGGTCATATTTTGTCATTTTCTTGCAATTTACAGCTTTATTTATTTATTTTATTACATTTACATTCAGTAAATAATGAGTTTTATATTAGAAATTTAAAAATGTTGTCACAGAAGCCAACATGTAATGGCAGGTACCATGAAACATCAGGCAAAAATGCAAAAATATAACTTACTAAAAATCTGCTGATTTATATCATTATGCTTTTTAAACTCACAAAAGTTGTTACATAGCTTCTGGTTATTATTGTGGCACAATTATTCTGCACAATTATTCTATTATGAATATCTACTGTTGCAAGAATTTGTCAGTATTAAACTTGGGCAATCTACACATCATTGTGGGCTAAGAAATTTTTACTTGTGTTGCATTTCCTTTCTATTTCATGCTGATGCAGATGGTATACAGCACCTCCCACATCATTGGCAGATTAGATTAGATTAGAAAGCATTCTGTAGGTTCGCTTAGGCCAGGAAGCCACTGAACATAGTACTTGTCAAGGAATACATTTGTATACATATGTTTATATACTAAAAAAAAACAATGTAAAAGCTCTAGTGTTAAAAGCATGGGTTAAAAAGCAGTGGAATAGACATATAATCACACCATTTGCTTTTGAGGCCTGTATGCCACTGCACTATACTTAATGTGCTCATTTTTTTGCATGCACTTAAAAACAAAGAGTACCAAAAATTAGTGTTAAAATGTGTAAATAAATGTAATTTCATTATATGTAACACTGATGTAATGTCAGATTATATAAAACTAAAATATCAGTATTGAATTAAGTACTCTTTGTAAACGTCAACAAATTGCAATATATAATACAATACAATCCTAAAAAACTCATTTGACACATTCATGCAAGTCAAAGTATACATCAGATTAATATTGAATATATATAAAAGAAACAAAAAAGAAACACACATACATACACACATACATTATAATTCTTATAAATACAATGATTAATAACGGTATTGTCAGAGAGATTTGGCACTTAAATATTCATCTGCAGTGTGTTGTGAATGTTGCATGGGATTACTTTGAGGGTCTTTAGAACAGATATGTAAGCTGGGTAGTGCTGTAATGTGTGTGAAACATGTGACCAATAATAACATGTTAACTGTCTTAATAAACATTGTATGTAGCACAATTTTGAGGTGTTGTTCACTGTCCATACTGTTTATTCCCCCTCCTATCATATCATAAACAAATAGATACATCATTTATTTCATCTTTTCAGTTACAAGCTTCATATATACATAGTTATTTTCCTGGAGTTGCTGAATTTTGTATCCTCTTCAGCTAACACCCTGGTTATTTATGTATATGTACCATTCCGTCTAAAAATACATTTCTATACCATGCCAACTTAATATATTTTTCTCTTTTATACTTACAATCTCATCAGTTCTATTATTAAGATCCTATTTTTCTTTAGCAATTTTCCTCCCCATTTCTCTTTTGCTCTCCCTGTATGCTTTCCTTGTTGTTTCAGATATTCTTTCTTATTGTTTCCAAAAAAAAATTTAATTACACTATTTCTGGCGGTAACTTTTTCCACAGTTTTATTCCATATTTTCGGTCTCCACATTTTATATACTTACAGTGTAAATTGTTATTGACATTGCCACATAGTGGCCATTGATCTTTATCAACTTTTATACCTTTTAGTAACATTTTTCCTGCTATACCCTCTCTTTCCATCCATCCACAGACATCAATACATTTTTCTCTTCCCAATACTTTCTTAACATTCCTATATAATATTAATCTTGCCCCATAAACTACCTATTATTTCTTGTTTTCCTATATCATCTTTCCTTACTTTCACTTTATTCCATAATTTTTGTCTCCCTACTGTCTAGAGCTCCCTCAATCCAACTTCTCTTACAATTTCCGTTCATTGACATAGCCAATTTCTTTCCCATTTTGATGATACTTGTGTCCTTAAATAGTCTTTGAGAATATTTCCTTTTTCTAGTACTTGGATCCTGTTCCAGTATTTCACTCTTATGTTTAACTACTGCCCCCTTCCTCCCAGCTCGACCCCATTCAACCAATGCTATTCCATTTGGAGCTTCCTCTCATGCCACAAGCACTGGTATTGCCCCCCCCCGCCTCCCGCCCCAAAAAAAATAACAGTTACCATGAGTTATGCTGCAACACTCATTTATTAAAATAAAATTCCTAAGAGTTAAATTTAAATGTAATGAGTCACCTTTCAACAGTTTTTCTCCAAGTTTGCCTTCGTTTGGAAAGACCGGTTTCAGGGTACTTTAACCCTATCTTCAGTTCCTGGGGCGACTGACGCTACATGCAACAGGTGGTTATGTGCATTCTGGTGTTGTGTTGTCCTCTACTCTTGTCAGACTGTAATCAGGACACGAAATCACACCAAATATAAAACTATTAAAACCAGCATATAAACCCACAGAATTAGATGTCTGGGAGAAGATCTACATCATGAAGGAAAAGAGCCATATCATGAATTTTGATTTGCCACCACACAGATGCCTCCACAATTAATACACCACCACCCCCATCGTTGTCGCCAACGAAGAAAGATTTGGTCAGAATTAAGGGTTGAAAATGGGAACAACTGTTACCCGAAACTGATCCCCAGTAAGTAAAAATAAATGATGTTTGTGTTACAAAAATTGATTCAAATTCTTTTATTTTTTAATGAAATTATATTTATTTATACATTTTAACTGTAATTTTGATACTCTTTGTTGATATGTGCATACAAATCAGGAAGTACATATGTTTTTATAGAGCACATTAAGGATAGTACAGTGACATACAGGCCTCAAAAGCCAAATATTGTGATTATGCCTATTCTGCTGTTGTTGTAATCCATGCTTTTAGCACTAGAGCTTTATATATTGTTTTTTGTTTTGTATTATATAAACAAACGAATACATGCATATGCCTCAACAAGTTCTATGTTCAGTGGCTTGCTGGCCAAAATGAACCTACAAAATGCAATCTAATCTACTCTAATCATTGTGATCCATGCCTTCTGCAAGTGCACTTACTCTGTTTCCAAATTAATCACTTTCTAACATTTCACATTTGCTTCCCAACATGCTAAAACAAGCTGAGTTACAGCTTTTGCTTTAGACTGAAATTCTAATATTGGACCTGTTACCAACCCACAATTTTCATAAACAAAACTTTTTTTTGTTAGTACCTTATTTTAGTATCTTGTAGCTGTTAACTTCTTTTTGTTTAAATTTTAACACAACTTTTAGCTTCATGGCATGAAGATGCAGATGTTAAATTAGTTTTATTTTTGTAATATCAAATAAATACATCCTTTATATGCTAAATAAAAAAATAAGATTTATCTGATTCATCACTAAAAATATATTATTCTGGAAAATATGAAAAATTCTCAAAAATTATCACAAAATAAGCCTACACACCATTTCAAAATTATGATAAAAGCATACAAAATATTTTGTTATTTAAATTAAATTCTCATTTATCATTAAAAACAAATACCCTTGCCTCTGGATATGACTAGCATTTGATATATTTAAACATTTTTAAACAATTAGAGAGTAAGTCAAAATATAATGAATGCAGCCTAATATTACATATTAGGATTATGTGCAGAAAGGAAGGGAGAAGCGGCAGAATGTAAAATCTAACATGCAGTATTACTATTAATGTAACGGAAAACACACACACACACACACACACACACATGCACACGCATGCACGCACGCACCCACACCCACACACACACACACAAAAAATCCCTGGAGGAATGCGAAATTCTTCTGAACAGTATCACAAGTTAAGACAATGATTTCAATTTTTTTTCTGTTTAACTTACACACAGGAAACTATTCCCTTTACCAAAATATAGAACATAATTAAATACTACACATATAACCATGCCTCAAAATTAGTGGAATATAATTAAGTAACGAGTGTAAAAAAAAAACAAAAAAGCATGATACATATTGTAAGCCTTTGATGAGAAAACTTCTGTGGGATGTTGTGCTCTCTGGGTAAGCAAGTTGGAACAATGCCAATGACAGCTCATGATGATGTCATAAATATATGTACTATCTATATTACATACACGGTGCAGCTTTAGTATACCAGTGTGTATTCAACATTGCTAGAGGTTTTCTAAGAGCCCAGTAAGCCATGTTGAAATGTTGAAAGCAGAACTGTATTGTTTCTCAGGTAATACTAGAGTTGCTAATGTCAACACATTCCTCACAGCCTCATTCTCCTAAGTGGAGCACAGTGAGTATCCCATTGTTGTTAAGTCAAGGATAGCATGCTACTGAACTTCAGAAGCTAAGAAGCTTGCAGTTATACCTGAAACTGGCTGTTTGCTTTACAGTATTTGGATGAAAAGAAATTGAAACATAATGCATATCATATTCTGCAATTTATTATTTTATTTTACTCTTATATTTCTGAGGGCCATCCAGGAAGTGTCAGATGATTTGGCATAACTAAATGATTACAAAAGATATCAACACAAAATTTATTTACCAAGCTACAGTACCTTACTCTGTTTCTCAACGTAATCTCCATTCTGTCAAGATATTCATTGTCACATGGTACCAGTTTTTCAATGCCGATGTTATATTTTTCTACCACCAAAGAACTGACTCCTTTTTTTTAATGCAAAAAACGATGTTCTGCCAATCAAATTTTACAGGCAAATAAAGCAAGTGTATGGTGATAATGCAATGAACAAATCTTCAGTGAGGAAACAGCGCATAATTTACGAGTAATCAAGAAAGAACCAGTAAGTACAATAAAGACCACAGTGGAAGTCCATCAATCGTTATGGAGGAGTTGAAAGCAAATGTTGATAAAAGAATTAAGAAAAACTGGTGTTTCACTTTAAACACTGCACAAGACTTTTTGGATGGAAAAGATTTCCCAACCAATGAAGACCTTAAAGTGACAGTGATATCTTGGCTCATATCTTTAGCGGTGGAAGAGTATTACATCTGCATTGAAAAACCAGTACCACATTACAATAAATACCTTGATAGCACTGAGGATTATGTCAAAAAATAGAGCAGGGTATTGTAACTTGGTAAATAAAGTTTTGTTATTGTTTAGTTATGTCAAATTGTTTGTTACTTTCTGGATGGCCATCATAAATACTGATAGTTTTGTCTGCCTTTAATATTGCTTATTTATAAATTTGCATACTTCAAGAAACACAAAATCAGTCCTTAAAACTGTTCCCTCCAAAACTCAGTTCTTCAGTAATCACAAGTGTGGTTGCAGCATGCAGTTCTTTGAAGTAATACTACCATTTTGTGATAAATATCACTTTATGTTACAATTAAAAAGTTAATTATTTAATCATATATCTATGTACTATAATTTATATGAAGTGTCTTAAATACATGCATAAGCTAAATATTTATTTACTGTAGTGTTATGTAGCAGTTATGTAGTGTAACAAAAGACAAAAACTAGTTTTTTAGAAAAAGAAATTTATTAGCATGTTTCAAAGAGGCTTCAGATAAGTTAAATTGAAACATAAAAATAAATATATGTTTGTTTCTTTTTGGTAGTATTTAAAATCCGCTTTTACGACTTCTGACACCGCAGACGATTAAATCCATGTGAATTTAAGAATATATACATGAATATTATTTTTTTTTCTTGTTTTTATAATTCAAAACACTGTGCTCTGTGTTATAAGGACAATTAAAAACAAGTAGCATACCTTTGAGCATTGAAATTGATACCAGTTTTCACCTTAAACTAAAAATGTTATGTATTACAAGCACTTATGATAAAGTTTGAAACAATAATGGAATGAATGACAACCTGAAAGCTACTTTAACTTGGGTATCCTTGTGTGCTTTAGGCAGATGAATTGTCATTTAATTGTTTTGTGTGTTCTCATAATTCTTTTTTTTCACTTTTTGTAGTTCGCTTACCCTTCCCTTATGTAGGACTGACACCCCCCTAGGAATTACAAGTAGGTGCCTAAGGGTCAGAAGCCTGTTGGGGAGCCAATGGCATGTAACCACAAAATGGAGAACCTGGAACGAGTGCTCAGCCCATAGTCAGGCATGAGTGTGAGGAAGTGAGGAAGAATGCAAGCAAAATGGATGATAGGAAAGGTGATGATGGACCACCACAAATCCCATATGTTCTTGAAGTGTTCAGTTTTGAGCTGATTGGTACTGATTTTATGTATTTCCAAAGAGTATTTGTCGCCACACAGCACTCTGTGGAAGTCATAAGAGGAGCACCAATCTGATCAAAGCTGAACACCTCAAAAACCACCGGAGGAAATGCCACGTCAGTTGGAGTCTGCTGAAGATAAAGCACACACACACTTTGAAACATATCCAGGTAAAAATTATCTGTAAGTGATGTTATAGTATTACTATGATCCAACTCAATTAAACTTCTATATTAAAACGGAAGCTGTTATGGTAAAAAAACAATCTCAGAATATTTCTGAGTTGGATTTGTAACACTTAAGTATTACTTAATTATAGTTTTGCCAGATTGGTTTTGAAGCCATGGGGGCTTCATTGTCGATGGTTTTCAACTGAATTTCTACAGAATACACCTCCACATAGAATATCCTGTAGAAATTCAGTTTAAACCATCGACAATGAAGCACATGCCTTCGAGCTGGTCTGGCAAAACTATATGTAAGTGATACTTAAGTGTTACAAATCCAACTCAGAAATGTTCAATTAATATATGTATCACTGTTCCAAAACACCCTTTCTCATATTATTCATATTGGAATCAATAGATCAGCTTTTTTTTGAGGAACTTCATGAATGTCTTCTTGCTGTCTGGTTGTATCATGGCTGTATGTTTAAATTATTAAATATGAACAAAATAAAATTTGACTTTTACATGCACATATCTTAGCTTAACTTAAGCTATGTAAATTCTGTAAACTGAAAAATCTCAAATTCCTTTCCAAAATTGGAGAGGCTGAGATAATGTGTGGACCACTTAGAATTTTATTCTAAAAATTATTTGATATTAAATTAGCCATCCAATAATTTATAGTTGTGTAGTTCAATCATTTTAAGTTGGTGTTTTCATTCTTGCAGGGAATAACACATGCATTAGAAAGATGAAAAAGCAAGAGGACATTCCTTATAAAATTAGGCAAGTATCATCAGACATAAACAAATAGAGCTTAACTGTTAAGAAGTTAAAACTGGTTTGTTTCTAGACAAAAATCATTTTCCAGTTAACCAGAAGTTAACTAGTTTGTAGAGACATAGGATTTGGTAAATATTAGATTTATAGAACACTTAGATTAGTTGTTATAGTATTTACAGTTACTTCAAAAATCATTGCAATTTTTGTGGCCTCTCTCCATAAAATATGTAATTAATTTAGTATGATACATTCCAAACAATTCTAATCTGATGAGTACCATTCACATTAAGTTTCTCTAGCTGTTTCATGCAACTCTTCTTACGAAAGATTATTTGTTTATTTACGTCATGTTAATTGAGATAAAATTAGCAGAATTGGTCTTATTACTTGCACCCTAGTAAGTAAAAGGGAAATAAGGGAATACATTACATTAAAACAATAGTCAAATGTTTTGAATGCTCCTCGCTATGTGAAAAAATTGAATTTTGGTTCGTTTTGCATGATTCCAGTTGAGAACAGTTAGGTAGTTTAAAATTTAAACCAATAACAATGTAATATCTCAAAAATGGTCAACTTTACAAGGAAAATGTATATGACATAAATTGTGTGTTTTAACGAGATATACCCAAACGCACACACACACAGACACAGATCTTTTTCGGAAAATGTTTTCTGGGACTCATGGGACCTCAAAATTAAATTTTCGGTGAAATTTCGGTATCAAATTTTCAGGTGGAATACAATACCTTCTCTGTTCACTAAGTATATTGTGCATACAAGCAAGAGAAAGTAAAAAGGTATGACTTTGTATCATATGTGTGAATAGATTATGTCAAATTCCATATCTGCAATGAACTGTAGAGAAAAGCACTTATTTCTTATGTAACTTCATATGTGAATACGAGGGGCATACTGAAAGTCATGAGCAACACTGTTTTACGATCTTAATATTTATTTTGAAGCCAAACCAAGTACATCATCATAATCTACAGACTTTCTTTCACTTTTCGACATAGTCTCCATTGTTTTGCACACATTTTTCCCATCGTTCTACAAGTTTGAAAATGCCCTTGTGATAGAACTCCATTCCAGCTGCCAGCAGACCCTGATGTACTGCTTTCCGAATATCCTCCAGCATCTCATAGCGTTGGCCACACATCTGCTCCTTCACAGAACCGAAAAGATGGTAGTCGGAGGGTGCCAAGTCGGGACTGTAGGGAGGATGTGGAAGAGTTTCCCACCCTAATGCCCTGATCTTCTCCATAGTGGCATGGGCAGTATGTGGACACGCATTATCCTGTTGAAGGATGATCCTCTTTCCAGGGCGTTTATCACGCAAAGCCCGACGGAGCTTCAGAAGTGTCTTGATGTAGCGGGCAGAATTTATGGTTTGTCCAGGTTCAAGAAAGTCAGCCAGAATGCAACCTTGTGCATCCCAAAAGACACTTCCCATAACTTTTCCTACAGACTGCACTGTCTTCGCTTTCTTCTTCTATGGTGAGTTCAAGTGGTGCCATTCCATACTCTGACGTTTCATTTCTGGCTTATAGTGATGGAACCAGCTCTCATCTCCAGTCACAATACACGTCAAAAATTCATCACCTTCATTATGAAATCTCTGAAGAAGGTTTTGTGCAATGGTTCTTCTCTGAAGTTTGTGGTCTTCAGTCAATAAACAGGGGTCTTCAGTCAATAAACAGACCTTTCGATAACCCAAGCTGTGGATCATTTCTTGCACTGCACTATGTCCTATTCCAAGTTGCGCAGCAATTTCATTCACAGTGAAACACCTATCTCCTGTAATGAGCTCATCAACTCTTTCCTTGTTGCGTTCTGCAGAGGCAGTTCGAGGACGCCCGCTATGAGGCGCATTTTGCAGACTCGTGTTTCCATCTTTGAAATGTTTCAACCATCTTCTAACACTGCTGGTACCCATGCAGACATCTCCATACGCACGTTGAAGTCTGAGATGAATTTCAGGAGCAGATTTTCCTTCTTTCACAAGGAATTCAATGACAGCACGCTGTCGAAACGAAACATCAATGTCAGCCATTTTTCAAACACTGTCTGTGGTCACGTGATAGAAGCTAATGACGTCACAATATGTCAACATGTGGCTTAAAGTCTGTAGATTACGATCCTGCAATTCATTTCATTACATTGTTGAAATTTAAATTTTTACAATGGGTTGCTCGTGACTTTCAGTATGCCCCTCGTATAA
Organism: Hymenopus coronatus; assembly: GCA_030762935.1. Classification (NCBI taxonomy): domain Eukaryota; kingdom Metazoa; phylum Arthropoda; class Insecta; order Mantodea; family Hymenopodidae; genus Hymenopus; species Hymenopus coronatus. Next base: position 262,939,266 of record CM060900.1, read on the forward strand.
ACGAAAAACAAAAGTTCTTTGTGTTTATAAAGTCTGTTATGACTTTGCAGATCTAATAATTTCTTAATTACTGACCTTAAGTTATTCTGTTGCCCTTTAAAGCAGGACTTCAAGTGCTGCTTTTGATCTTCCAACGAGTCGCTAAGATATGTATGTATTTATTTCATTTTGTGGAACAATATCACAGTATTCTTTATTCAAAGATTTCTCACTGCTACTGCATGCTAATTTACCCACTTGTGGTTACCTGAGAACAAACTAAATAATTGGGAAGAGATAACTTTGTACAAACCCAATAAAGGTGAAGGTCCCTGCAGAAAACTCAAGTTTTACTCTGGACTCATTTTATGTTTTCATTGTTTGCTTCTGATCTGCACATATTCCTGAAAGCAACAGAATTTGTGATTCTAATACACAACTATTCATTCATTTGGAATAATATTCACTGATGTTCTTGAGTGTACCTAGAGCAAACACAAGGTAGTTTAAAACATGTATGAACAACAACCAAAATATTCTTTTGAAATCCTGCAAATATGCAAAGAAGTTTGTGACTCTGGTGTGATAAAATTAAATCAAGAGAATTTTAGTAATCTTTGTAACCCAAACATCACTTAGTATTTATTTACTGGGACCGAGTACCAGAGAAACGCATAAACGATGCACTAAACTCTTCAACTTACAAAACAAATCTATTCAGTTCACCATAGAGACCAATCAGGAAGGATGTCTACCGTTCCTGGACATCAAAATAATAAGAACAGAAAAACATAACCTAATATTTGGAATACATATAGAAACCACAAATACAGATAACTATATAAAGTTTGATAGCTACATTCCCACAACACACAAATATTCAGTCCTGAACAGTTTAACGTACAGATTAGTGCAAATACCCATGGAGAATAGTGAATACCAAAAAGAATACCAGCAGATACTCCAAATAGCTACCAACAACGGCTTCAAAAAAAGTGCAATAGACAAGAGAATACACAAATACAAAAAACTGAACCGCATAATACACACAACCACCCTACAGAACCTCCATGACCAGCCTCAGTTCAGAAAATTCATCTATCACCCTTTGGCACACAACAAACTTCAGAAAATCTTCAAGAATTACATCACCTTAGCTCCAAAAACCAACTACAGCATTCAGAAACTTCTATGCAAAAAATTAAGAGATCTTATCTCAGCAACAAAAAACCAGGAATTTATGAAATTAAATACTCAGACTGTAATCTAGTGTATATAGGAAGGACAAAAAGAAGTTTGGAAACCAGATTAAAAGAACACATGAGAAAGCTAAAATATAAACAAACAGAAAAATCAGCAGTTTCCCATTTCTGGTCATCGGGACATGAAATCACACAGTATATAAAACTGTTAAAACCAGCATATAGATATACAAATTAGATATCTGGAAGAAGATCTACATCATGAAGAAAAAGAACCATATCATGAATTTTGATTTACCATCATACAGCAACCTTTGGAAGTTTGTAGATTCAGAACCAGATACCTCCACAAGTGATATACCACCACCGTGATTGTTGATGCCAATGAAGCAAGATTTAGTTGGAACTAAATGTTTGAAAATGGAAAGAAGTGTTCCTGAAACCGGTCCCAGTAAGTAGTTACTAAGTGATCTTTGTGTTACAAAAAACCGACTCAAATTCTTAAGATTTAATCAAATAACAATTCCTGTTGAAGTAGGCACCTACCGTATGATACTGAGTAAACATTTATTGTTTCCACAATATGCATATGACCAACCATATCATATTACAAAAGCTCTTTATGCATAATTACAGTTTTCTTGTTTCACTGGGTAGTGCCAAGTTATGTTTTAAATTGCTCTTGTGATCTTTGAAACAATATGTAAAACCTTGCTAACCTGTACCTACACCTATGGTTCAGTAAAAAGTTGTCCAACTTATCCGGCCGTTGAACAAAGAAGGTGTTTTTTTTCTTTTTTTGAAAAGAATCAGATGTGTTCTATTCACATAACTTTCTCTATCTCTTCAGTAAACAACCTTTTCTTACGAAAGAATATTCTTTTATCTACATCATGCTATTGAGATAAACATTAGCAGAAGTTGTATTATTACTTGCTTCCTTGTAAGTAGAAGGGAAATAAGGGAATACACTAGGCTAAAGCGATATTCAAATGTTTTGAAGCTGTCACTATGTGATAGTCATTCAAAATAGCTTCTCTGTATGGCTAGGAGTAAAACAAAAGAAACACAGAGAAAGAAAGAAACCAAGAAAGGGTGACAGGCAGAGACACAGACATTAAGAAAGATAAAAACAAAGAAAGAAAAACGAAAGAGAGGAAGAAAGAAACAGTTAGAAATAAAGGGGTATTAGAGGCAGATCTGGAAGAGAAAGAAACAGAGTAAAAAATAAAAGAGACAGAAAGAAACAAACAAAATAAGAGAGAAAATAGGGAAGAAGAAAAAAAAAGAAAGAAACAAAAGGAGATAGAAATAAATAAACAGAGAGAAAGAGAAAAGGAGAAAAAGTATGGAATGAATGAGGAAAGTAAGAAAGATAGAAAGAAAAAATGAGGGAGAAAGACAGAAATAGAAAATGAAAGAAAGATAGAGAGAAAGAAAGAAAGAGAGAGCAAGGGAAGTACGAGAGAAATAAAGAAAGATAATGAATGAAAGAAAGAGAATGGATAAAAAGTAAACAGTGAAGAAGACAATAAAGAAGGAGAAAGAAAGTAAGAAAGAAAGGGTGAAAGTAAGAGAGACAGAAAGGAGTGTGAGAGGAAGAAAGATAGAAAGAAATAAAAAAGAAGGAAAAGAGAGAAAGAAATTAAGAAAAGCAAGAGAAAGAAAAGGGTAATATCGGATATAAGAGACATAAAGAAATTAAGAAAGTAAAAACAAAGAGAGAAAGAAAGAGATGCAAAGAAAGATGATACGAGAGAGAAGAAAGAAAGATAGAAAGTGGTTTAGAAAGAGATAATTCAAGAAACAAAGTGAGAAATAATGAGAGAAAAAAGAACAAATTATCAGCTATTGGTTTGTATTATTCTTTAGTAAACAATTTCTCCTGTCATGTTCCTGGAATGCTGTTCTAGGTGTTTCTCTTACACCAATTACTTATTATGTCTGTAGCTGAGTACCTTGGTGTTTGCATTAATGACTCTGGTGTTGCTTGCAGTTGCTTTGCAAGTTCATCTGCTTTCTCATTGTTTCCAAATATGTCCTAGGATCCATGACAAAGAAACTTTGTTGTGTTCTGTCAGGTTGGATAAGCAATAATGTTATCATTAACCAGTCTTGAAGGCACGATGGGTCTGTTTAAAGCCTTTAGTGCATCCTGGCTATCTGAGAAAATAAAAATCTGTTTGATTGATATTTGGAGGAATTTAGTAACAATGATGATCAGATTATATGTGATATTAATTTGTTGAGTCAGTATTTTAACCCTTTGTCACTTACATTTTCATTACGAGGGACTAGTTTTGGAAGCCTACGCCACCATTTTCAACCTTCACAGGTGCAACTGTCATTGTTGGTTGCATCTGCCTTTGTTCTCTACTCTGGCAAGGAAACAATGAACTTCTTAACTAAGTTATCCACTGGTGGGATTTCAAAGTTTATAAGGTGATCTTTGTGTTTCCATATGAGGATGTTTTCCCAGGCTATGAGCTCATTGCGGCCTGACATAATTTATAGCAATTTTGGATTTGGATCTAGATTATGATTTCCTTCCAGAAGTGAAATGCTACTGCTGATTTATCTTCTTGTTAAAGTTTTAGATTTCTAAAGTGCCCTTTGGCTCTGATTTAATTTTTAAACTTCTTTTGGTTTGTCCTGTGTAGAACATGAGGTTTCTTTAGAGATTCCTACCATAGTTGATGTCGTTTGGTTAACAAAGGTGAGAGATGGCAGCACAACTCCTAGTAGAACCAGACACAACACAGGAGCAGCAGTCGACAAATTAACTGAATATAGGGAGGACACTCCCTGAAACTAGTCTTAAAAAATCAACATGTAAGTGGAAAATTTTAAAGTGTTTAAAATTTGGACTTGTTAAACGATTAAATTTAAAATAGTTTATCATGCTTTTCAGTCATTTACCTTTGGATGGTTTTGTAACCCTAAATACTCATTTTAGCCATTGCCACTTTCACTTCAGGTACAATCTGACTGATATATTTCTTAATGACATTCTTTTTGTTTTCAATCCGTCACAATGATTGCTCAATTTCACTATACTACTTAATTTCTATTTCCAAATAGCATGAAAATGTAGTATACTGCAAAGAAATCAATAAACATATTCATTAAGTGTACAATGTACTATGAAGGGGTCAAAAATGACTATTTTCGTTTTTGGCTTAGTTAAATTCTCTGAAATTTTCTGATTAAAAACATTTATACTTTTAATATGATGCATCCATTTTTTAACATTTAAATGTCCTTTTAAACATGGCACTCAATCTTTTAAATGCTCCCGGACAGAGCACCACAGCCCCTTTTCTGCATCTTCAATCCTTCTGCTTTCTAAGATGACAAAAATTTGAGGGAAATTTTCATGCTGAACAAGCTGCCCAACAGTCCACAAAACAAGCCAGGACCTATTGGAGGAATGCTGAGAAGCAGACAGAGACCAGGAATAAAGATTCATATGATTATGACTCTGGAATGTATTGAAGAAAGTCAGCTTAGCATCGCAAATTTTTAAGTTCAATTTTCTCGATATTACATTTTGGATACTCATAACCCTTTTACTCAGCAACCAGTGATGCTAGAATGTCGAAATGTTCTACAGTTACCTAACACACATTAGTGACTTCTGACTGCCTGATTCATAAGCCTAGCTTACAAATTATGGAAATCAGACAAATTAAATCATGTGAAAATTGAGATATTTTAAGCTTTTTCTTCCCCCCCCGCCCAACAAATGTGATTTTTTTAAAATAATTAGCTTGATCCATACACTTCTGATTCTGGCAGTGTGTAAAAAAATTGAATATTCTGATTTTAAAGGTTTCTGAATAAGAGGTACATGAAGTCACCCATGTTTTTTCATGTAAATTTTCTTTTTTTTCATAAAATTATACTTTTTTAAAAATAAAGTTTTGCAGATAAAAGCATCAACTTTTCACCAGGAGAATTGCAGACTGTTACTGTACATACCACAAAATTTTCATGAAAATTCTTTTAGTACTTCCTGATATGTGAGGGGTTAATTTTGACAAATTGTTAAAGCTTTACAACCACACTACTTTGTACCCTTAATGTAGTTTAAAGGTAATAACACAAAGAAAAAACTATTTTCTACTCTTAGACAGGGTGTTGAGGTTGGGACTGATGAAAACACTCACTGAGGCCTTTGTTTGTTTGGGGATGCCTTTTGCCCTTTTTTTTCTTTTCTTTCTTTTACAAGGGGCAGAGGAGATTAAGAGCACTGCAGCCAGAGACCTGTCTTTTGTTTACTAAAGTGTTCTATCATGACCATTGATGTACGATGGGGCATACTGAAAGTCACGAGCAACCCATTGTAAAAATTTAAATTTCAACAATGTAACGAAACGAATTGCAGGATCTTAATCTACAGACTTTAAGCCACATGTTGACATATTGTGACGTCATTAGCTTCTATCACGTGACCACAGATGGTGTTTGAAAAATGGCTGACATTGATGTTTCCTTTCGACAGCGTGCTGTCATTGAATTCCTTGTGAAAGAAGGAAAATCTCCTGAAATTCATCTCAGACTTCAACGTGTGTTTGGAGGTGTCTGCATGGGTACCAGCAGTGTTAGAAGATGGGTGAAACATTTCAAAGATGGAAACACGAGTCTGCAAAATGTGCCTTGTAGCGGGCATCTTCGAACTGCCTCTACAGAACGCAACAAGGAAAGAGTTGATGAGCTCATTACAGGGTAGGCGTTTCACTGTGAATGAAATTGCTGCGCAACTTGGAATAGGACATAGTGCAGTGCAAGAAATGATCCACAGCTTGGGTTATCGAAAGGTCTGTGCCCGTTGGGTCCCCCGTTTATTGACTGAAGACCACAAACTTCAGAGAAGAACCATTGCACAAAACCTTCTTCAGAGATTTCATAATGAAGGTGATGAATTTTGACGTGTATTGTGACTGGAGATGAGAGCTGGTTCCATCACTATGAGCCAGAACCGAAACGTCAGAGTATGGAATGGCACCACTTGAACTCACCATCGAAGAAGAAAGCGAAGACAGTGCAGTCTGTAGGAAAAGTTATGGGAAGTGTCTTTTGGGATGCACAAGGTTGCATTCTGGCTGAATTTCTTGAACCTGGACAAACCATAAATTCTGCCCGCTACATCAAGACACTTCTGAAGCTCCGTCGGGCTTTGCGTGATAAGCGCCCCGTGCCACTATGGAGAAGATCAGGGCATTAGGGTGGGAAACTCTTCCACATCTTCCCTACAGTCCCGACTTGGCACCCTCCGACTACCATCTTTTCGGTTCTGTGAAGGAGCAGATGCGAGGCCAACGATACGAGACGCTGGAGGATATTCGGAAAGCATTGCATCAGGGTCTGCGGGCAGCTGGAACGGAGTTCTATCACAAGGGCATTTTCAAACTTGTAGAACGATGGGAAAAATGTGTGCAAAACAATGGAGACTATGTCGAAAAGTGAAAGAAAGTCTGTAGATTATGATGATGTATTTGGTTTGGCTTCAAAATAAATATTAAGATTGTAAAACAGTGTTGCTCATGACTTTCAGTATGCCCCTCGTATATTTCTCATAAGTAAATGTAGCTGATTTTTTATATAAAAGGTTGTTCTGAATGATTGTTGCAATTACGGAAATTCATAACTCACAGTGCAATTGACGTATGAATATGAATCTTGTTTTATTGTGTACTTTAACTCATAAAGTTTTTTACATACATTGATATGATTGCCTTTTGTCATTCTAAGCACATCGATTCGATAGTCCATCTCTATCCATATATGAGTCAAGAAGTCAATGGTGATGGTTTCAAAGGCAGCTCAGATGTGCTGCTTCAGTCCTTAATATCCACGGTTAGAGGAGGAAACAATAACTGATCTTTTAAAATTTCCCCACAAGAAGAAGTCGCATGGTGAAAGATCTGATGAATGTGGTGGTAAGGGTAAGAGCATCAGATCACCTTCTGTCCTGTATCCCATTCATCGTTGTGGAAGTTCTTGGTTTAAAAATGTTCTGAGCTCCCTGTGGAAATGAGGTGGTGAATCATCCTGTTGCAGCACGTAAGCGTCCCTGGGGTAACAGCCATTCTGTAAGCATGTCCAGGTAAGTCAACCCTGTCACTGTCTGTTCATTGAAGAAGTATGGGCTGTAGATCTTCCTGTTTGAAATGGCACAGAACACATTCACTTTAGGGGAGTCTTGCACATGTTCCACATAATAATAGAGGTTCGTTGTATCCCAAATGGGAATAATTTGTTTGTTCACTTTTCCATTCACTTGAGAAGTAGTTTTGTCACTGAAAACTAATATGTCAGTAAAATCATCTTCTTCAAAACGTTCCTGCAGTGCCATGCAAAAGTTGAAGTATAGGACTTTGTCATTGGCTGTTAGAGCTTGACACAATTGTAGGTGATATGGCTTTACCTTTAGGCACCTTCGTAAAACATGCTATACTGTGGTTTGAGGAATTTGCAGTTCCCTACTACATCTTGTATTTGATTTCTTAGGACTACTGAGATAAACGTCACTAATCTGATTCACATCTGCTTCTGAAGCAGCAGGACGCCCACTGCTTTTCCCTTTACACAAATAACCTGCAAGCACAAATTGTGCGTTCCATCTGAAAATGGAGTTGTTGGAGGAGACTCCTTCCTTTATTTTGTCTGAAAATGGCACTAGACTATGGTAATGGATTAGTGTTAAGTACAAAAGGGTTTCTCCTTACTGTTATCCGTCATTTTGTTAAACACTGCTGTTACTGCTATCTGGTGGTAACTGATGTCACTACAGCTACGCAAAAAAAAAAAAATAAATAAATAAAAAAAAACTTTTAGAGTTTGTCTAATTATTACTGCAACAATAAAAATGGTATGTTTTCCATAAAAAAAATCACAACCCCCGATAATCATTTAGAATAAACCTGTATTTTATCATGAGGAATTCTGTGCAGGAACTATTTACATTCTATGAAGTATCATCATCATCTTTTTTCCCAGTATTAGGCTTGTGGAGGCCTGTTACGATTCTATAGAAAACTTTCCTTCCAGTATTTCACAAGATGGCCTGAAGATCTTTGTCCTCTTGGTATGCAGTTATAAACAGCTTTGGGGATCTGATCTGCCCTCAGTTTTCCAAGATGGTGTTTCCAATTTAGTTGGTATTGTTTGATATATTCTAACACCAGTGTTGCTTTCAGTTTGTCTAAGACACTAGGTTCCTTTTTTAATCCTATCTGCTGCATGCTGCTGTTCTTTAAAGGACTCTCACTGCCCAAGCTATTGTACTGTTTTCATGTATCCTTTTTGGCATCCATGCTACCTTACTATAGATTAACACTGGTCTAACTAAAGTGTTATAAAAAAGTACCTCTTCTGCTATGCTTTTGTACAAAGGAAGGCTTCATAATTTGATTAATAACTCCCAAACTTAAATTAGATATATAAACTTTTTTCAGAGTTATGTTTTTCTTCCCAAACAAAGGCTTGTAGTCAAGGTATTCAAATTTATTAGCTCTCTATAAACTGTTGTGCTGGAGACAGATTTTACTTTATATGGATTTTTTCCCATGAAATGCCATAATTAGAGTTTTATCAGTTGATATTTCCAGGTTAAAAGTGAGTACTACCTTTTGTAAATTACAAACTCATTGTTGCGAATAATTTTCACAAAGTACCAAAAGGGCCAATTCATCCTAGGTGTAATGAATATTTTACTCCATTGCATCATAAACTGAAAGTCAAAGGCTTCATCATTACCCCAAATATACAATTAGAAGAGTTTTGTTAGTCCTTTTTAATCATTTAGTAATTTATTAAATGAAATTAGAAGGAGTTTATAGTCCCATGTTTGCCAGAATGAATTAGGCTTTGCAATGGCGAAAGAATTATCCAAATTGGAGGAGTGGTTTTTGAGGTTATCCTACATTAATAAACACATTCAATTTTTCTCCATTTATAGTGTTTGTATAGATGGTGCTTAGAAAATGCTGATTGTTAGCAATAGATATGGTCCTGCATGGATTAAGCATTCAGCTCTGATTGGAATTTACAAACCAATGGAAGTCATTTTTAGGTTATGTATCATAAAAGAATAGCTAAGAAGTTTCTCTGGTGGATCAACAGATGCCAGGTTGTGCATCTTAGAGACAAGACAATTTATAATAAAATGCATCAACAATTCATTAAATGAAGAACTGATTTAGAAATAGGTACATACTTTCAATGATAGTTACAGAACAAAGCTATGGAATTAACTTCAGTTTTTTGAGAATGATTTAAACTTTAAAAAAAAACTCTCGTATAAAAGGAAGAATATAAATAAATATGAATATCTGAATATAGTGGAACACCATTATTGGAATCATTTAACAATGAGTCAAAATTACAAATTCTTGAAAATTCTGAGGATATGGAGGACACTCCCTGAAATTAATCTTAAAAAGCGACCAACATGTAGTAGGAGAATTTTAAAGTGTTTATAATTTTGACTCATTGTTAAACAACTCCAAAAGGGAAAATGTTTAGATAAGAGCAGAAATAGTCTGCAGGCTACAGGAAAACACAGTCGTATGTGCATCTTCAATTGTTAAGACCAATTATTGCTAAGTGCAAACAAATTCTTTATAGAACTTAATTACCAATCAGTAAATGTAATTGTAGTTCCATTAAAGCTATTATCAATAATGTAGAGTTAATATACCTCGCTTCCTTCTGATCATGGTGTCAGATGGTTGGCATTCTCTTAGAATATACAATGCAGTCTTTCCATCATCAGCACATTTGCCAGGGTTGCAGCCAATCATTATATCTGATCCTGGAGTACAAGATACTTCACGGGTAACTATGGAAACAGTAAGATAATAGAAACATATTAAAATTATTTTTATCCTGCTTATGAAGTGTTTATGTACTAATATACAATGCATTTGAATTAATACAAAAGGTTAAATAAACATCTTCATTTCGTAATTGGCTTACCCTCCCCATAATTGTAGGACTGACACCCCTCTAGGACTTACAAGCCAATATCTAGGGGTCAGAAGCCTGTCGGGGAGCCTAGGTACGAAACCTCAGAATGGAGAACCTCTTATGAGGCGTTGGCCCATAGCCAGGCATGAACATGAAGTGGATGATTGAAATGCAAGTGACATTGATGATTGGAAAGGTGATGATGGAGCAATTGGTGGAATGAGTGGCAGGGGAAACTGGAGTTCCCAGAGAAAGCTGCCCACATTGCCGGTTCATCCAACATGAAACTAACATTCGGGCACTTGGGATTGAACAACTCGAGCTACCTAGATGGGAGGCAAGCAGTCTAACCACTCACCCATGGCGCCGCCAAAAATAAATATCTATGTGCAATAATTTACCACAATGACAGCACAGAACTTAAAATTACAGTGTTTTTCAATTAATCCCCTACCTTTTTGAATCATTGGGTCCAGTATCCTATCTATATAGAACAAATAATGCAAAATATGCATATGAATTAAAATTATATTACAGCAGTAAATAATAATTTTATGGTGCAAAATGATTAAAACAGAAACTCAGTAGCGCCACTGCTTGAATTCCAAAGATCACAGATTTGAAGCTGTTGTACCAGATGCTCACAAAAGGAAAACATTTAGATGAATGACTACTTACACTTGCACCACTTTGTTTCTTTGTCCAACATGAATCGATGATTTAAAAGGCAGTAAAAATTATGTAAAAATTCAAATAGATAGAGAAATAATATCAGAATACAGTATACCAAATTTCTAGGAGTAATAATGGATAATAATTTGAATAGGCAACCATATATAGCATATATAGTAAAAAAAATAAACAAAGGCATCTATGGAAATAAAACACCAAAGCAAGTGAACTATGCATTTTCATAACTATATGCACACATAAAGTATAGGATCGTTGTATGGGGTAACATAATAGCAACAGAAGTAAAAAAGGATATTTCAATTACAAAAAAAAACAAAAAAACAATTAGACAAATGGCAAAAATAAATGGTAGTCAGTCGTGCAGATTGAAGTTCAAACAGTTTAATATTTTAACTATGTATATATATATATATATATATATATATATATATATATATATATATATATATATATATACACACACACACACAAGGGTGTTCTATAAAGACTGGCACTGATTTTTTTTTAAATGACTAACTATGACATTTGGGTGTGCACAGAGCAACTACAAACTCTAATTTTTAATCACTGAAAGTTTTGCAAGAATAGCTCCAACAGTCAATTTTTGGCAGCTTATTTGAGTGAAAATGTCTAGTAATTAACTCTAAATATCCTTATGTCTGATATGCAATTACATTTTGTGTTCTGTTGAGGAGAAATGCTACTGCAACCTATGACAATCTGAAGAGAGCATATGGGGATTTGCTCTGTCTCATCAGGCATGTTTCCATTGTCATCATGCTTTCAAACATGGCTGAGAAAGTGCTGAATTGAAGGGAGGAGAAGGTGTACCTGTTACTTCAATTACTGACAAAATAATCAACACAGCAGGAAAGTCGATGACTCACGTCTCACTGAAGACAGCTTACACGAATATTTGGGATATTAGTTGGGAGTACTCATACTGTAACGTATGTATTATGAAGTTATACTATTAGGTATATGTTGGAATTATATTATTTATCATGAAATTCTAGTCACTATTGTGACGATAGGGATCTTTGGGGCTGGAAATATCCTTTAGTAGTTGCATTTAAATAAAACTTACTCACTAGGCGTGTATTGCAGATATTGTCACATGCACAATGGCAAGAGTTTTATTTAACTTATTTTATTGTCAGGATTATTTTATTAATCATTTTATGGTTACTTGAATTTAGTTTAGAAATCTCTTTATACTTTAAAATGCAGCAGTTTCACCAAGTTGTGCAACCAACAGAATGATCTATAGAAGTGTCAGTTGCCAGGAAAGTTCCTGTGGGCTTTTGGCCACGTCAGCTTCCTCATAGAAGCTTCTGGAAAAATTCTGCAGACTTGTGCAAGGATCAGGCAGGTACACACCAAATTTGGTAACTATCCACCTTGTCAATACTGATACCCCAATAGGAACTGAAGATGCTATATAAGCAATTAGATGAGCCCGCTCCATCGTCTTGTTGGTATTTTAATCTGTTAGTCTATTGTCTTCGAGCCATCTGCTTGATGCTAGGGATTTAGCCCCTTGGGCATCGCTACACCCATACTCTGCAGGACTTCGCAGGATGCAATTGGTCCACGATCTCTATCTTGCCATGCTATTTCCTAGTAAGCATCTAAATTCCTAACTCCTTAACCAATCCCAATGTTGTTATTCAGTCAGATATCTAAGTTAGGGAGCCCCAATCTTTGTAAACCAAACACTAGCCCCTTTCATACTTATGCATATTTCAGAATATATTAGTTACGCTAAACCAAGCTTTGAGTTTTCTATCATTTGATCCTCAGCTGTTCCTCCCTTTGTCCTACCCTAGTTGTTACAATATTAGGTTTATTACTAACATATAAATTTATGCCTGAGGCAGCTTGGCCTTATCTTTATGTTATGTTTCTTCATTCACTGCTCTGGAGGGAGTAGCTTAGTCAATAATGATGATCTTTGGAGATTGTTGCTAATACATAGCCTCCTCCAGTTACTCATGTTAATGGCTCAATCCAAACTACTACTATTATTACTACTCCCGATGTGGGAAAACACTTATTTATAATATTGGTTGATTTCCGGTCAGGGCGGAAATTGAGAAACATGCTAACTTAGAAATTATAAAGCTTTTGTTATTTGAAATAGTCTTCGTTACCAGATGCGCTACACTCGCTGGGGTAATCCTAAGTATATATATATATGTTCCCCGGGAAGAACCACCTACATATATCCTGCAGGGATGCTATTTCCAGTATTACTCAGGAGTTCTTAGGAGAACTCATGACAAATAATATAATTCCATCATGGACCAAATATAACTTCATAATACTCATACATTACAATACATTTCTGAAAGGGCAAAAAATATAAATGGCATGTTATTTATCGACGCTCTTAAACTACTGTGGTTCTCAGTGTCCCATTCTAAATCGGGTGTGAAAGATCACTTAATTTTGTTCAGAGGCCTCTCTATCAGGCTTGAGGTTCTTTTAGGAGCCATAAATCTACAACATGGGACCAACGGCTTTACTTCCCTTCTGAAGGAAGCCATGCTAATGATTTTTATGCCCGAAAAAATCCAATGTCCTCCGCCGCGTTTCAACCCACGACTTTGGGTATATGAAGTTAGCCTGGTAACTATTACACTATGAAGGGCGACTCTAAAAGAGCATTTGCACATGTCTAGGGTGTTGGAAACAATTTGTTGAGGACGAGGGTGATGCTTGGTGGCAGAATATCATCACTGGTGATGAAACATGTATTGTTATGACCCAGAGGTGAAACAGAGCAGCACATAATGGGTGCAGCACGGTCAACCACCACCCCAAAAGGCATGACTGAAGAAGTCTGCCAATAAGGCAATGGTCATTACCTTTTTTTGATTATCAAGTAATGGTGTACATGCACACTACAGTCACTGCATATTACTACAAGAATATCCTAAAGCAACTGATAAAGGACCACTTCCCCCAAAAAATGAAGGAACCTCATTGGGAGCCTTATAATGACAATGTGTAGCCTCATGTTGCTAACGCTGTTACTAAGTTCCTGTCATCTCTACGGTACCCCATCAATCTTATAGCCCCAACTTAATTCTATGTGACTTTTTTCTCAACCCAAAAGCCAAAAAGGAACTTAAGGGACAGTGTTTCGACAAAAAACCAAAGCAGTAAAAGCTTTAGAGGATGTCAAAAAATGGCTTTCTGCACATCTTCCAGGAATTGTAAAGGAGGTAGGACAAGTGCATTGCATTGGGGGGAGGGGGGGGTGAGGAAGTATTTTGAGGGGAACAAAAGTGTGTGTGAGTAATATTGGACAATAAATTATTGTATGGACATTTGTCCCAGTCTTTATTGAACACCCCTCATGTGTTCAATATTATACTGTACCGAAATATTTTCACAGAGTATGTAGATTGCTTAAATAAGTAATTTGAGATAGGAGACTAATAGCCTGTTTATTGAAATTTTGAAATAAGGGCTATAAGTTTTTGAAGTGCCGGTAAGCCACAGGCCATAGCATTTCGTCTGAAGTGAAAAAAATAATAATAAGTAACATTTACCCTATGACAGGAATCGACCACATGACCTTTGGGATAGCAGCTTCCCGCATTACGCATTAAGCCACAAGAGCAGTTGAAAAAACACCTCCAGAGTAGGCTACATAACTCAAGAATGTAGTTAATGAATGCTCAGTGTCACACTGTCAAGTGATTAGTTCGAGATTTTATAGATTTTTGCGACATTAAATCTTGAGAACACTAGTATCGAGCTGCTAAAAATTGTTATTTCTATACTCGAGCAGCAGTTTTAAAGACATTCTAAGCCATTTTTTCAACCTGCGTTACTTTAATACAGACTTAACAGTAGTTGATACTCATACTTTAACGCTATGTAGCTGCGTTATGTTTATCAGGGGACCATGTATTGCCAATCTCAAATTACTTATATTAGTCATGTGCATAATCTTGCAAATTATTTTTGTGTACTCCATTATATATATAAGATGTTAATGGAGTACACAAAAATAATTTGCAGGATTATGCACATGACTAATATAAGTAATTTGATATATATATCTCATGGTAGTAAGAATATGGGTAAGGAGTTGTACAATAAGCTACCAGAAGGAATAAAACTAATTAATTGAACGGAACTCAACCTAAATAAAATGAACATATACTTAATAGCAAATCACTTTTAAAAATGATAGATTATATATATATATAGAAAAATGCTCTATATATATAATTGTATTTTATGGTATTAAATTTTTGACAAGTTCCTA
Source organism: Hymenopus coronatus (assembly GCA_030762935.1). Lineage (NCBI taxonomy): Eukaryota > Metazoa > Arthropoda > Insecta > Mantodea > Hymenopodidae > Hymenopus > Hymenopus coronatus. The sequence continues at coordinate 262,954,398 of CM060900.1, forward strand.
AAATTATGTATTTAAAGGATAAATAAAAGTATCTTATTTTATGATCCAGAAATGTAGTTCCAAGAAGCAAGCTTACATAAGATAGAATGGAAATGTTACATTTCTCCTGTGAAGAAATTCAAGCATCGACCTTCTGCCAAAGAAGCAATTCTCACAGTTTTCTAGGACTCACAAGATGCAATCGTAAATAGTAATTGAAGAATGGGTCATCAGTAAATGTTTATGTTATTGTGAGGTATGCAATGAACTGATGCCTAGATTGGAACATGTTGAGAAACCTGCCTGCATGCTACCATCCATACTGTGCATACTCTTAAAAACTGAGTTTCAGTTAGTTGAAGGATGGAAGTGTGAAATGTTCTAAGTACCTATTTTCAAGTTTTATAGGAGAAGTAAAATAGGATTTTACTCTTTTGGCATATAACGTACGTGTGGAAAAATAATGAAGAAATAACCGCAATTGAAATAACTCAGAAGTTTGAGAAAAGCAAAGATTCTCAAGTATAATAGCAAGAGTCCAGATAGTCACACTCGTTAAAAGGAAATTTACAAAACATATGTTTCAAGGGTGTTCATCTTCTTCTTCAATTGAAAATCTGTCTGATGGCTGGGAGTGGCGCTCTGTGGTCCACTATCTACAGAGACTTCAGAGAAATAACATGATGATATATAGACTTCTTCAGTGTAATGTATTATATTGTCAAAGTAAGGGTTTGTAATAAAATTTTCATTCTTTTTTACTACAAAAGTATATAGAGTATAAAGTACTAAAGTAAGCTCAAGTTCAAAACATAAGGCGTATTTCCGCCATATATAGCTTTCTCTGAGGTCTGTGCTCATGCCTTAGTCACATTACATGTCATACTCGAAGATATTGAATAACATTTTACCTAATATGACACGCAGGCACATCCTGCAGAAGTAGAACATAATTATTAACGAATAAAACACCTATAAAGTAACGCATGATTATCCACTGGTATTGTTCAGGTTTCATGGATAATCCCAGTAAGTACCATTAACGCGCTTGCATGCAATGCATGCCAGCTAAGTAGCTCTCACTTACTAACCGGGGTGCTATGCGGGACCCGACTAATGCATGTTTGCACGAAAGTATTCTATTTAACGATTAACACGTGGAGGGGTTTTTAGTGGATATACCGCACTCTGCGGGGAGCTCCACATATCCCCAAAGCCATTGCACTAAGGCTTGGGGTCGAATGCAGGAATGCATTTTTCCCCTCCACGGTAAAAAAAAAAAAAAAAAAAAAAAAAAAAAAAATCTGACTGCATCAAACTACATCACAGCCCACTTGTGCTACAAATAGGTGACTACACCACTGTTGGCAACAAACATCACAGACCACTCCACCTGTCTGATAGATCCCTATCAAACAACACCTCAGCAATAGATGTAGCTGTACACCTGCACAGACTCATGAACCGAACAACAATAAACAACTTCTGCATTCTTTTGCATCTCCAAAGCAACCAAGCAACCCAACCCGATGAGCAATCAGCAGAACAACAACAGAATAGCCACTGCAATCACAGGTATCAACAAAGAAAAGTCTCCTAACTCACAGGTAACAGTGCCCAGCCGATGACTAAAAGGTAATCACACACACCTGACAACCCAACCCAAAAACCACCCACACCAAGGCATTCCCGTTCTTCATTGCATGAACTGTATTACTGTTAAGCCCGTCCGTCTCACATAGCCAGTTACCATGTATAGATTCTAGAGTATTTTGAAAAGCATGAAAACTCCAAGCAAAAGTTATGTCAGTCCGTCTGTGTTGTCACCAACTAACCAAAACAATAACCACCTCAAAATTACATTAACATACTAGTACCCCTGGGTGCTGCTCAGACCCAGGTATGAGTAGCACCCAGTAATTCCCGCACTTGCTTGTGTGCTTGCGTGCCAAGTCAGCAAGTCTGTCTGTCACTAATCAGTGTGCTCAGTGGAACCCGAATACTAACGCCTGCATTTCACTAGGAAGCACCGCTTGCCCTTGCATGTTTGGCAAGTTTTAGCCTAACAGCATGTGCATGGGGAGGCAATGTAGCCCCAGAGGATGATCATCACCTGGGGCGGCGGGTGTGGGGCCACCCCTATAAAAAAAATGCTTCACAGCCAAAAAAATATCATGCCAACCAATCAGATGCTTCCTACTTTCAGGCACCATAAATATGCGAATCTGGACTTTCAAGTTATCACTTTACCCTGAAGATGAAGATGAAACACATCTTCGAAATGTTGTAGTCAATTAATGCAGTTACCTAGCTAGAAGCCCAAGAAAACTTAAGAGTTAAATTAAATTATTTTTTCTACAGTGTGGGATAGAAACACCTGACAGTTTTCAAACCAGTTAGAAAATTTTGTGCTTGATCAAAGATATAGTTTAGTAGGTTGCAATGTATACAATGGCATGAAGTTTTGTAAGACATTGTTCACTGATAATTTGATTTGATTACTTTTACATTTTCTAGCATGTATGTATGATTGTCTCTTTAGTGTGGTGGTAGCGCAGCCGCAAGAGATCTGGGTTTAGTTTCTGGTACCGAGAGAATTTTTCTCCTGCTAGGAGTCCTGCTCTGGGGTGCACCCAGCCTCTTGAGGTCCCTGGGAGTCCAATTGATGAGTTTCATGATGGAGGGGTAGTGACTCCAGGTTGTGAAGACTGCATTATCTGGCCAGGAAGGACCCGAGGTGCTAACCACATCTCACCATCCGGTACTGCACCCTGTCCATGATGCCTGTCATAGGCTGGGATATCAAGAATATCCCCCCACCCCCAACTACCCTTTATTTGGATAATTTTTCGAACATTTTGAAATAACACTTTGATAGAGATAAACATAGTCTTTTAACCCTTTCAGTATGGATTTTGTTTTTTTCATAATTTGATGCTTTCTACATGAATGGGGTAAAAAAGAACCACATAACAGTTTAATAAAATTTTAGTTGCACACACATGAGCCACATATGTCCCATTAGGTGTTATTGATTATCAAAGATAAAAAACACTGAAAAAAAGAAAATACTGTTACAAAAAACTGATGGGAATTATGTTTCCCATATACCTGATGGGATATATTGGTATTATAGTATAAATGTAAAAGTGTATAGAAAAAAATTAGTTATTTATAATTTTGATCATTTTAGAGCACTTACCAGCCCATACATCAGCAATAAGGCTTCACAACTTGCAAACACGCCTCCTCCAACATAAACTCAAGAATTACATATGTTTAAATTGCTTTCCCATTGTTTTTATTGCCAACTAAAATTGTGAAGTAAAAGTTAAAGAATGGATGGGACAGCTCAAATGTTGAATAATGCACACACTGTAAACAACAGAAGTCTTAAAAAATATAAAGGAACATATGGGTCCCATTAGTACGTCATATGAAAATTAACATCCAACTTAAGCTGAAGCTTTCCTGGCAACGTATTAACTCTAAACGTTCTTGGGCTTCTAGCTAGTTAAGTTCATGGACTGACTCCAACGTTTCGAACATGTACATCACTTTTGTCTTCAGGGTAAACTGATATCTTGAAATTCTAGATTTGAGTATGTGTGCTATAAAATGTTTTCAAACAGGTCTGTGCTCAAGTTCAAAACATTAGACTATAACCACATATATAGTTTTCTATGATTTCCATGCTCATGCCTCAGTCATATTAAATATTAGTTGCTTCACTTGCAACCACCATCCATGCCACAGTACTCAGCAGCGACTTCTGCGCCTTGCCTGGGCTCCACTGCCACACCATCTGTCACACTTGCAGTGATCACTGAGGAATTCATTGCCACAACCAACACCATATCAGAACATCTCAACACCATCAACAACAAGATTAAGTCACTTTGGTCCAGGGCAGCTGACAGCACCATAATGGATGCCGTGCAGGACATACACTCAGAGGTCCTGAACAATGGTGCCAGCCTGGCTATGCTGGAAGGAGCACTGGCTACTCGCACCATTGCTGCCAGCTCATCACAAAAGTCGACATACCAGAAACTACAGTACACATAGGCTGAAATCGAGGACCTGCAACAAACCACTGCCTCCAACGCAATTACCCAATGGAACTTCACCACCAACTCCGCTGAACAGCTTGACGCAGCAGCCAAAAAAGCACTTGTCCCTGGAGGAAGGCCTCAACATACTCGACTCACACATCAATGGTGCCAGACCAGCTGACAACACAGACACACCTAGCAGCAACCAATGTAAATTCACCAGCATCAAAGTTCATTTACAGTAGCCAACCACAGCGCAGACCAGCCAACACCTGCAATGCTCTCAGACTACCTCCACACATCCAATTAGTGATGATGAGCCCTTGGCTCAGCAAGCTTACACATCAGGACCAACACCAGAGCCACACCAGCAGATCACACAGCTACCACATTTAAGCCAACATTTCCATCTCCCCCTCCAGATGCTCAATATTGCCCACCAGGGAGAACCATGTCTCCAACGTTTTCTACCCCAATGAGAGTAACTTCAAACAACATCACCACATTTTTTCCCTCCAATATGAATTTTAGTTAATATATCACCTTTGCTCCTTCTCATTTTCCACTCCTTACTTCCTAGCGCTATTACTCAGGGTCTTGTGTCATGAATAACGCCTAGTCATCCTTCTTCTTTCCCACTCCCAGACATAGTCTGACAGAAGCGCTGACAGTTCATACATATGAAGGTGCATAAGCAGTACTCCAGACATCCTTCTTCTATTTCCTTTCCTCACTTTCACCTTTTACTCTTACCCATACCTATACCAAGCTTTCTCCCTGGGGAAATAATCCAATGGGCGCTACAATTGCTCATAGTGCACAACAAAGGGGTGTGGCTTTCAACTTTGGAGCTGTGTTTGGAACTATTAAGTGAAATCAAAGGACTTTTGCATTGTGTTGTTGCTGTTGATGAGATCTGGATGTGTCATTAGATGCTGTAAAACAAACAACAATCAAAACAATGAGTTGCTTCCAGTGAATCTGCTCCAAAGAAAGCAAGGATGTTTCCACTGGCCAGAAAAGAGATGGGATGCAAAGGGTGTTCTTCTCATTGCTCTCTTACTGGACAACACCAAAGTGAGTTATTGTCTTAGCAACAAGTTGAAGGAGACATGCCCCCAATTAGTGAAGAAGAAGTGATGTTTCACTATGACAATGCACTAACACATTCATCCAGAATTTTTGACGCAAAACTATGTGAATTGCATTATGTATTGGTATTGCTGAACTGGTTCCCAAAAATTAACAACATTAAATCAAATGAGGTCAACATTGAGACAGAGGGATATTATGTGGACCTGCACAATTCCTTTTTTTTGTTTTTTTGTTGTTTCTTTTTTTTTTTTTTTTGGAAGGATTAAAAATGGCATGAGCTTTGGGAGAATTATATAGTTCTAAAAGGAGAGGGACTATGTTGAGAAATAAATAATTTGTATTGAGACTGGTAAACCTACCATTAAGCCAGACGGAATACAAATTAGAACTTGCATCACAGAAATTGCACAAAAGAATGGCTACACAGAACATCTGGTAAAGAAGAAGATTAATACAGCTATGAAACAGAACAAAATAAAAGAAATTACTACTCTAAAAAGAATTAAATAAGAAACCAGATTCAAAAAATTCACTCAATTTAGCACACCAAAAATTTCAACAGATTTTTGAAAAATTGAACATCAGTTTAGCTACAGTTAATAAGCACAGTTTAAAACACCTCCTCCATACAAACATGAAAGATAAAATGCCCTCACTGAAAGAATCAAGGATATATGAAATCAGCTGCAAGGAATGTGAAAACAAAAAGAAAACAAAAAGAAACATCGGTCAATGTTTTAAAGAATACATGAGGTTTTCAAAGCATGAACTCAAAACCATAATTTTCACAGTGAACCCAAGTTACAAAAATCAATGCAGAATCCAATTGGATTAACAGTTTGAAAAATCTATTAATTCTGAAAAACTAAGTCATAAATTTTGATATACCACAAACAAAAGTTCTTATCTCAAAATTCATCTACCCAGAAGAGAGACCTTTACAGGCCACTACCATGAGTATATCAGTGAATCTCTGCTGAAGATGGCAGAAATAGCATGTCCAAACTAAGTTACTTAATTCAACTAGTGAAGTTTGAGTGTGATGCTGTGTTTTTACTCATAATTAAATAATTGAGTTTGAAAAAAGTAGCATCTTCATTCTTAACATGGCTTAATGAACTGCACTCGTAAGAAGTAGTAATGTCTTTGTTAGTCAGTAACAGTATTTGTCTTACCCAGGGAAGCACTGATGCATCAGCAATAAAGAATTTATAAAAGCTTTGTAGTTTGATTCCCACCAATTGAATTCTTTTTGGATGGTGATAAGCTAAATTATATAAAACGTCAACATAAATTAATGTTCTAAAGTAGGCAAATGTTTTAGTTTCAGTCTTTAGCAAGTGATGAGGTCTCTTTTTATGGCTTTGTATTCTCTCCTCAGATTATTTTTCTCAATTTCTAAATATTTTACAACTCTTTCCTATTGTTAAGTATAACTCAAGTAGGAAACAAAATAAAAATATTTATTGGACAATATCTTGCATGTAAGAAGTATATGAAAAGTCAGTATGTAGCAATTCCCAAATAATTAAAAACTCGAGAGCATAGGGAAAGGGGGCATCTAATCTTACAGAGTCAAGTAAAATATGATAGACCAAGGCCCTTAGTTGTGATTCTTTTTTGGTCTAAGGTTCTGTATTACGACCTTCGGTTAATAGCCGGAGTTTGTTAACTCTCAGTTGTCGCTAACTGATGGTTAAATTCAGTGGCTCGTATTACGACCACAATTTGCCTGTAGGTTTGGTATCCTGTGGTTTATGATGCCATGAGAGCAGTTGGTAACATTTTTCCACTAAAATATCACATGTGTTTGCGATAAACTGTATAATTCGCGTCTATAAACAAGCCACGACAACAACAACTGTATAATTACAACTAAATTTAGAAGATAGACTGTTTATTAAACGTCAATTAATCTCAAGGAATAAGCGTAGTAGTTTATTTGTATTCCAGTAATATTTAGTACATCTTAGAGTTTAGCATAGGATATACTTATTGTTAGTGTGTATAAATTATAGCTATTTTTTGGATATAGGTTAGATTTCTTCATAATAAGTTGTTAGGTTAGTGTGTTTTTTTATTTGTTTGGGCTTAGTAAGATTTATTTAAGAATGGAAGAGATAAAGAAGAAGCATCTGCAAACTATTCGGAATGGGAAAACTTATTGCTTTTAGAACTCATTCAGGAGCATAAGTGAAAGGAGTGGCCTCATGGAAACAGCATTGTACTTCTGCTTTGATTTAACCTTTCATATTTGTTTATATTAACCTTGCGATGTATAAATACTAATTCTGTAATTATACCATTTTAGGAGAGAGCTTGGGAGCAAATTACCAGGAATTTAATGCTCAGACCGCGAATCACCGGACCACTGCCCAGATTCGAGAGAAGTATGACTCTCTAAAGAAAAAAGCTCGGCAGATAAATGTCGAAAGGAAGAAAAACTTGTATGGGACAGGGGAGAAGGGAAGCCACCATCTCCAAAGCCATTACCAACTGACGAGGTTTTAAATTCATTAATGGACAGCTCAGGCAATGGGATGAAATCTGGGACAGATTGTGTTCTTCTTGGTAAGAGTTACAGCAGTTTTCTCTCTTTTGTCAAAGTAAACATGAGTAATTATCTTGTACTAATGTGTAATCATATTGTAGATGATGCAACAGGGAGTATGGAAATCTTCACTGCTCCTGGTACTTCAGTTAGTGAGCCTGCTGAAGCAGAGCAGCATACACAAACTTCAGAAGGTAAGAGATCTGAAGCAGTACATATATACCAAGCTAACAGTGGCAAGCATGTGGTCCATTTAGTGGGTACACAAAGAAAAGCTTGAGCAATATTTTCCCCTGCCTGCTTGTGATCTAAAGACAGGAAGCCTAAGCAAAAATCATAGTCGTGCAGCTTCACCTAAGTAGATTTTGAGCTTTGGTCCATGGCATGAAAATCGAGCAGTGGCTATAAATTCATTGTTGGAAAATGTTCAATTTATAGTTTCTTATATAAATATGCAGCCCAGTTTTTATATCTGGACAAAATTATGATTCCTTAACTTAGGTTTTCCATATGGATTTTGGATCCTTGCAGTCTGTAGGCTGTATGTGTTCTATACTAATATTCCTTAACACTGCCTAGGCACAGAATTTATCTTTAATTTAGAAGATGTATGCAAGCAATAGCACATCAAATTACATTTCAATTTCAAAGTGTCATGGAGTAAATACCAAAGTACAAATTTTATTTGCAATTAGAAATGATCTTATTTTGATTGTTACTGAAACTGCAGAATATATTTAAGAATAATGCAACTAAAATGAAGGTAACTGATGTATTATCTCTGTGTAATTTAGTTGCCAACACTTTAAGGGGGAAAGGATAAAGAAAGAAATAGTTTAATGTAGGAAATATGCACATAAGTTTACCTTATCACATTAATAAATGAAAATGAGGGAATGTCTGAATGTTATAATAAAAGTTATTTTGAGAACATTCTTAACAGTGCTTTGTCAGGAAGTGTTAGAAAAACAGCAGATACCATATTTACTTTTGTTTGTATGGATTGGAGTTGACAAATTCCTGTATGAGAAAAGTAAGTTTTTCAAAGCTGAAACTAAAGACATGGAATATCTTAAAAATGACCAACTCCACAAAATAAAATGTATATAATGTAAATTGTGTATTTTAATGAGCTCTACATTTTCTGTGTGGTAAGTTTTTTTTCCATTTCTTCGGTTTAGCAGTTATGCAAAATTCCGTAAAATTCATCCAGAATAAAGTAGTCTTCAGAGGCTATTCCCAGAAAATTCAAGATATACATTTTATTTGCCAAGTAAATATCTTAAATATATGAGATTTTAAGCCAAGTTGTTGAAGCCATTTTTAAGATAGTAAAAAATTTCGAAATTGTTCCCATGTAAAGGGCCGTTTGGGGGAATTTTCTTAAAAATTTCGTGTCGCATCCTTGAAGGATACTAAACTTAAATACCAAGGTTGTTTTTTAACGGTCTGTTCATTTTTGAGCCATGCTGCCCACACACACACACACACACACACACACACACAAACAGACATTTTTCTAGAAATGCTTGTTTTAGATTCAGAGGGACCCAAAATATATATTTCCGGTGAAATCTCGGTATACAATTTTGGGTGCAATACAATACCTTCTCTATACACTGTGTACATAGTACGTAAAGAGAAAGTAAAAAAAATCTGATGTGTTTCATTCACATGACTTTCTCTATATATCTGCAACAATTTATTGTTAAAAAGCTTATTGTTCTAATTACTTCATGCTAATTGAAAAAATTGGCAGAGATAGTCTTATTACTTGCTTCCTTGTAAGTAGAAGCGAAATAAGGGAGTACCATAGGTTAAAGTGATAGTCAAAAGCATGTTGGTATGTGACGGAAGTTCCTTCATTTGTGAGTTTTTAAAGCTGAAACCAAAAACAATATATATCTCAAAAACAATAAAAAAAATGCATATAACATAAATTCTGTGTTTTAAAGTGCTCTACATTTTTTGTGTGGTAAGTTTTTTTCCATCTTTTGCTCTTTAGCAGTTATGCAACGTTCCGTAAAATTCGTCCAGAATAAAGTAGTCTTCAGGGGCTATTCCTTGAAAATTCAAGATACACATTTTATTTGTCAGGTAAATATCCTAATATATGATATTTTAATCAAAATCGTTAGAGCCATTTTTAGAAAATCAAAATTTTCGAAAAATGTCCATGTAAAGGGTAGTTTGTGGTGCGGAGATTTTTCTCAAAATATTGTGTCGCATCCCTGGAAGATACGTAACTTAAATACCAAGTTTGGTATTTTACCGACTTTTCCTTTTTGAGCTATCATATTCTCAGGCACAGTGACACACGGACACACACGGACCTTTTTCTGAAAATACTTTTTTTTGCCTACAGGGGGCTCTAAAACATATATTTTCGGTGAAATCTCCGTATCAAATTTTTGGGTGGAGTGCAATACCTTCTCTATACACTATGTACATAGAACGTATAGCGAAAGTAAAAACATGGTAAACAACTGAATTCATTTAAATTAATAAAGAAATGTTTATTATTTGCGGTATAACTGAAATAGTTGGTACATGTCCAGTTTCTCAAAACAATTTTTAATTTTAAGTGATAAGTCATTCTATGGTTGGCGCTATATCCGCCGAGGGACTAGGAAAGCCGATTTATAACAAGTGCATTATAATCACATTTTTGGCCGAATTTCACATAATTTTTATGAATAATAGTCATTAGTTATTTCCTTATAGGTACAAGGGAAATAAGGGAATGCATTAGGTTAATGCAATAGTCAAATCTATTAAAAGCTGGCCGCCAAGTGAGGACTTTGACATTCCGTTCTTTCTATATGGGCAGGAATAAAAAAATAGACTAATGACGACTTCCCAAAGCATAAGTGGAAAATTCATACCAATAACGATGAATAACTACGAAATGGTTAACTCTACAAAAATGTGCTAATGTAAAATGTTTTTAATGAGATCTGCATTTATGTGTAGTATGAGTTTTTATCTGTATTTTATGGTTTATGTTAAAGTTCTCCAGAATGAAGAATGCTTCAGAGGCTATTCCCACAAAACTCAACATATACATTTTATTTGCTTGTAAATTTCTTTAATACATGATGGCATTTAATCCAAACTGTTAGAGCCATTTTTGAAAGAATATATTTAAAAAACATTCCATATTAACGGTAGATTACGATGGATGGGCAACTTTCCTAAAAACCTTCGCGTCGCATGTTTGAAAGATGCTAAACTTAAATACCAACTTTGGAGGTAACCTACTTTTGTTTATATTTATGCTCTTCACAGTCGCACGTGCAGATCTTATTCTAAAAACACTTTTTCTGGGATTCATGTGTCCTCAAAACATTTATTTTCGATAAAATACCACCTTTAAATTTCTGGATGGAATGCAATACCTTCCCTACCTATTATGTACATTGTACGTGATAGAGAAACTAAAAATACAAGCTAATCAGAAAATATGAAGGTTGAATAATTAATGAAATTTTAAACAAAAATATTAAGTTGTATAATACAGAATATACTTGACTATATCACAAATGAGTCTCTACTTCTGAAACTCTTTCATTCCTTTAATTTGTTCTTGGTAATCTGCAATATCGTCTAAAATTAAATATAAAAATAAGTTTGTATTGATTATGTAAAAAAGGAGAATAGGTTTTATTTATGGAGTTCTTTAATGCTACAGTTCTCAGCATCCCATTTAGGTGTGAAAGGCCATTTATTTTCCTCAGAGGCCCCTTGAACAGTTTTGAGTATCGTGTGCCATAAATCTACAACACAGGATCGATGTCTTTACTTCTCCTCCAAAGGAAGTTATGCTAAGGATTTTTATGCCCCAATAAATACAATCACCCCCCCTTCCCAGATTTGAACCCGCCATCTTGGAAACTAGAAGCGAGAAAATTACCCCTATGCCACGGAGGACTATTGATATTGCAGTTTTTTACTTTCTCTATACGTACGATGTACATAGTGTATAGAGAAGGTATTGCACTCCACCCAAAAATTCGATACCGAGATTTCACTTGAAATATATGTTTTGGGACCCCCTGAATCCAAAAAAAAAGAAAGCATTTTTAGAAAAATGTCCATGTGTGTGTGTGTGTGTGTGTGTCTGTGGGCAGCATAGGTCAAAAGCGAAAAGACCGTTAAATACCAAACCTGCTATTCAAGTTTGGTATTGTGTAAGGATGCAACACGAAGATTTTAAAAAAAATCGCCCCATCCCAAACTACTCTTTACATGGAAACAATTTTGAAAATTTTTATATTCTTAAAAATGGCTCTAACGATTTTGTTTAAAATATCGCATAGAAATAAGATGTATATCTTGAATTTTCTGAGAATAGCCTCTGAAGATTACTTTATTCTGGAGGAATTTATACAGAATTGTGCATAACTGCTAAAACATAAGAGATGGACAAAAACTTATCACACAAAAAATGTAGAGCATGTTAAAACACACAATTTACGTCATATACATTTATTCATGGAGTTGATCGTTTTTAGATATTCCTTGTGTTTGGTTTCAGATTTGAAAAACTTATACTTTTCTCATACAGGGATTTGTGAACTCCTGTCCATACAAACAAAGGAACTTCAGTCACATAGCAATCAACTTTTGATTATCACATGAATCTATGGTACTCCCTTATTTCGCTTCTACTTACAAGGAAACAAATAATAAGACTATTTCTGCTAATTTTTTCTCAATTAGCATGAAGTAAATAGAAACATAAGCTTTTTAGCAATAATTTGTTGCAGTGATGTAGAGAAAATCAAGTGAATGGAACACATCATATTTTTTAATGTAGGTGTGATGAGGAGGGAGCGTAATTCCAAACTTCTGGAAAGTTCAACTATAAAAAATACTCTTGACCCCCCTCTGACCCAAATTTTACATACGCCACTGGTTAATGATGTAGTTTTATTTGTTTTATTTGGGAACCAGTAATATTGCTAACCATGTTTAGAAGTGAATCAAACGCGTTCCGTTACCGAGCACTGTATACGTACATAGTATTTGTTTATTTGTTTGTTCATTCATTAAGTAAATTAATACAATAGACATGGTCAAAATAATATATACAAGTAAGATATAAAGTCAGTCATATATCTATTTTACTATGAAAAAATTCATCCAAATTTTAAAATACAATGACCATCAATTTTCTTTTTACTTTGGCCTTAAACTGTACCACATACAATCTCCCATAGGGTGAGGAAGTTTATTATAGGCTATAATGCTGGTTTCTAAATAACTATCTTTCTCTTTCTGCAGTCTAGTGAATAGCACATGTAATTTATCAATATATCTGGTATTTAATGAGTGTACATGCTTGTTAAATTGAAATTAATCTATGTGCTTGTACACATGTAATAAAATAATTATAATAATAATAATAATAATAATAATAATAATAATAATAATAATAAACAATAATAATAATAATAATAATAATAATAATAATAATAATAATAGTGATGATGATGATGATGATGACGATGACGATGATGATGATGATGATGATGATGGATGACGTATGATGATGATGATGATGATGATGATGATGATGATGATAGTATTAACAATTGTACACTGATTAAAGTTTTGTTCTACATAAAAAGTAGAGCATTGTAAGACGTATGACATAAAATTCTCATGGTAGAGAGGGTAGGTTGAGAAGTAATTGTAAACATTTTGTTGTTATTCTTATAGTAAAGACATCGATATTTTCAAATTTATTTCATTCAACACACAATGACTACGATTAATTAAAGCAGAGTGAGAAATTTATGAAAAGGAGATTCCGTACTGAATGAGAAATGGCATGACAATTCATGCTCTCTCTCTCTCTCTCTCTCTCTCTCTCTCTCTCTCTCTCTCTCTCTCTCTCTCTCTCTCTCTCTCTCTCTCTCTCCCCGTAAATGAGGGACTTTTGGAGCTCACAAGGTGCCGCTTCAGTTCATAATTCACGTTTACTATCTGAAGAAGGGGGATTCCTTTTATAATACAATATTCTTTCAAACGTTTATTCTTTGATCCACATTATGCTAATTGAGATAAACATGCAAGAGATTATCTTTTTGTTTCGTTATAAGTAGAAGAGAAATAAGGGAATACATAACACCAAGCTGATAGTCAACTCCTTTAAAAGCTATGTGTAACAATTAAAATTTGATTCTCTTTTTTTACTACTATGGCACCGCAGAAGATGAAATCGAGCAGCCAGAAGATTGATTCTTGCTTTTGACCATGCCAGTTTTAGGTACGAGTAAACGGGCTTGCCTAAAAGCCAATAATGTAGACCACTGCCTTAAATGTTTCTTTCGCTCCTTAGTTAACAATCAATCAACAATATAGACACAAAATTGGCTTAAAATGTGTTTTCGCCAAGTATGGCAATCAAGCTTATCTAATTACAGTGACTCAGGGTAAGCTGCAACTAGCCGTACCTCAACATACGTTTCTTTGACTCTTTTTTTATTTTGTTGATACAAATACAGTGCCGGAGACTTCTCGGGACTCCAGCGCTGTATTCCTTTTTCCTCATTTCCTTACATTTATTTTGTTTTTCTGTGTCTGTCTAGATTTTTGCTTCTAACCTACACACATATATACACATTTTACAAACTTAAAAACAACCATCTACAATCTGGGACTCGACCCACGATCCCCTGCTCCACGAAGCACCAAAGCGACGCACCTTAGCGAGGGCGGCGATGGGGACCAGCACTCTTAACACCAGGAACACTATAGCTCGCAAAAATAACTGCAGGTTAAATTGGGTTTTTTGATGCCAAAACATGTTTACCAATTGAGTATATGCGGCCCATGGATTCTTTGAAACTATAGATTCATTTGATACTAAGCAGAATCCATCGTTAGTGGTTAGAAAGCAACTATATCTTAAAAAATGTTGTTTATTGATACGTTCGTTTGACATCAAGCCATCGCATTCCATTTAACTTGAAAATAACTTACACATATAATATTTTAATTAAAATCGTGACAGCTGTTTATGAGAAAATCAATTACTTTTTCAACATTTTCCGTGTAAGGTGTAGTTGGGGTGGGGAGATTTTTCTGAAAACCTATTTCATGTCCCTCGAAGATACCGAACTTAAGAACTAAGTTTGCTCGCCTTTAACCTTTTGAATTATGCTGTTCACAGAATACAGCCGGACTGGTAGCTGACTGACTGACTCACTGACTGACAGTAAACACTCTTACACACACCGACACATCTCTTTATAAACACCTTTTTTTGGACTCAGGTACCTAAAAATATATATTTATGGTGGAACATCGGCATTGACTTTTTGGGCGGAATATCATACACCTTTACCTACTTTGTACATGGTATGTGTCGAAAATGTAAAAAGTGAAGAACTAATTCATATTTGAGAAAACTTTTAAGTATTAGAAAATTTTACATTAATAACAAAGAATATCTCAGAATTGGTTAGCTCTATAACAAAACTGTGCATGAAATAAGTCGCTGTTTCAACGAAGTTTACATTATTGTACAGTAACTTGTCTAGGAATATTTTACGGTTTGGCAATTATGTAAAAGTCATTGAGAATGGAGAGAATTTCAGGGGCAGAGAAGTCCAGGTTATATATTTTATTTGATGTGCAGCTATTTTTAATACAGGGTATTTTAATAAAACTTGTTAGTGCCATTTTTGATAAAATAGAAAATTCCGAAAAATGTTCCGTGTTCCGTGTTTATATAGCTTGGGGTGAGCGGGACTTTGCGACAGTATTTTAGCACGACTCATATATTATTAGTTTAATCATTAGTTTGTAGTATTTAACATAAGAAATATATGCTCAGTAGAACGCAGTACCGTGGCGTGCAGAAACTCCCTTTGTATTCTTCAAGGCTACGAGCTTTGTTCAACATAACACAAATTTTAGTGCATTAGGAACACAAGTAACGACCCTTTAGAGGAAGAAAGGTTCACCCCGTTTTAATCTGTAGAATAAGGTCACGTGGGAGTAAAATAAAGAACAATCCCCGACAGTCACGTGATAACGCCATTGTATTGCCGGCGACTTAAACGCAAAGCACGGGCCTTGGTATAGCCGTGTTTCAAACCAGAGGGGCCGCGGACTCTACCGCCTCATCAGTGGAGATCCCAGCCTCCATGCGCACGGACCGAGAAGGCCTACGTTCTACCCGGCCCGCGGCAGGCCGGACGTACTCGACATCATGATCACCAAAAACATTCCATTCCATCTAGACCTCTCAGTGGTAAACGAACTGGATTCCGACCACGACCCAGTCCTGGTCGACTCCAATGTTCACATACCAGCCCTGGCAATCCCAGACTGGTTTAACGAAGTCGACTGGGATGCAGCAGTCCTAGAACTCATCCAGACCATCGACCCGCGGCCTCGCATCGACTCTGTCGAGCGCTGGAAGCGGCGGCGAGGGCATTCTCCCAACAGATCCTGAAGGCGGTACGCGCTCACACACACCGCATCCCGTCTGAAACCTCTAACCCTCGGACCATCCCTGATGAAATCCGGCGGCTGATAAAAGCCAAAGCGACTGTCCGGAAGCTGTGGCAACGCTTCCGCCATCCCAGGATAGGGGCAGTATACCAGAGGTTCAAAAAACTGGCAAGGCGACTGCTCCGAGTGCACAGGAAACAGGCCTGGGAAAACCTGTTGCAGACCGTCAACCTGCAAGAAAAGAAACAGTGGCGGATTATCAAGTCCCTAAGGAAGGACAAGACGCAATACCAGAATCCTCTACATGGCACTCGTGGGGGTCTCGCTTTTGAGCCCTGCGAGAAGGCCACAGTGTTTGCAGACTACCTAGAGAGTCAGTTTGAACCCCGGGAGGACCCCCAGGACGAGGACTTCAGTGACCTTGTGGAGGCGACGGTGGACTACCTCTATGAGGAGACGCCGCCGCCACACGACGGGATCCAACTTCCTATAGTCTCCCCGAAAGAGGTTAATTGCCGAAATTCAAAAAGTGCACCCAAACAAATCCCCGGGGCATGACGGCGTCACGGCGCCCATGCTCCAACAACACCTACCCCGAACGGCTGACCCGGATTTTTAATGCATGCCTCCAATTCCGTCACTTTCCAACTAGTTGGAAGGAGGCGCGGATGGTATGCATTCTAAAGCCCGGCAAGGACCCGGTCTTCCCATGCAATTACCGATCCATCAGTTTACTCCCGACTGTCTCAAAAGTTTTTGAGCGGTTGCTCCTCCCCCGCCTCGCCCCTCTTTTCGAGGAAAGGCACCTCCTACCGGATCACCAGTTTGGTTTTCGTCGAGGGCACTCCACGACTTTGCAGCTACTGCGCCTCGCCGAAAAGGCTGCCCTGGGCTTCCAGGGCAACCTCAAGACGATCGCGGTGCTGCTGGACATGGAGGCCTTCGCCACTACCTGGCATCAGGGGCTCCTCTACAAACTCAAGCAAGCAGGCGTCCCTCTCCCCTATCTCACCCTGATAAGCAGCTTCCTTCGGGAACGCTCATTCCGGGTGAGAGTGGAGGGGAGACTCTCCACCGTCAGACCCATAGCAGCGGGAGTGCCGGCGGGCAGTGTACTGTCCCCATTACTCTTCGCTGCCTACATGTCTGACATCCCGACTGAACCCCGAACTGTCCTGTGCCAATATGCCGACGACGTCCTCATAATGGCACAGAACAAGAACGCCCGTTACTGTTTCCCCCCACTACAGCGACTGCTCCGGGCCATTGGCCGGTGGAGCGAAAAGTGGAGGATGGCCATCAGTCCGGGGAAGAGTTCGGCTCTTCTCCTGGCGAAGGTCCGACGCTGGCGGCCGATGCGGCCCCTGAGATTGAGGCGGCGGCAGATCCCATGGGTCACCACCGCCAAATACCTTGGGGTCCTCCTCGACCGCGGGCTCACTTTCGCGCCACATGTAAGGGGCAAAGTGGGGCAAGGCCACACCGCCCTCAGGCAGTTGTACCCGGTTTTGAAATCCGCCATGCCTAAATACCTCAAACTGCGCCTGTATCAGGCGATCATTCCCCCCCTGATCCTGTACGGCTGCGAGGTCTGGGGATCAGCGGTGCCGTCCACAATCCGCAGACTTCAGGTCGTCCAGAACAGGGCGTTAAGGATGATCTACGATACTGGGCACAGATTCCCATCTCACATCCTACATACCTACTCCGGAATGCCGTATATCATCGACGTCGTGGGGGAACGAGCCCGCACGTTGTATGATAAACTACCCTTTCACCCTAACCCTCCGGTGCGCACTTTGGGCGACTACGACCATAGGGCGCCAAGAAGGAGAAAATCCTACCCCCTGCCAAGGGACGCTCTCGGGCCACTGGCCTGAGAGACTGCCATCCCTTAATCCAAACAAGCCCCCAGGTTATACAGCAACGGAAGGGGTGGTAGCCGGTTGGGAGACCGTCCGGCTGAAACCCTGCCCCCCCCCGATTAACCTGGAACCTATCACCCACCCAAATCCTACCAACTTTCCTCCCACCTGGCCTGCTTAACCCGGTGGCCACACAAGCGGCACGTCGAGTTAAGCAGCATCGAGCGTGGTCACCACTTGGGCCCAAGTGACCGACTACACTACACCGCCCGGCGGACGCAGACACAAAAGCTTGTGAACAAAATCTTTTTCCCTATAATATCGCACAGGTAAAACCAAAGTGGTTAGGTACTGTGGCGATCTTACACTCCGTCCAGGTAAACCTGGACGACCTGTTCTTGGACTCTGGACCCTGGAAATCAGGGCATTATAGGGGGACTTCGCTTCGAGATGCCGAAGAGGAAACAACAACGCAGACCAGCAGCTCCTACAGCAGCCACCGCTTCTCCGGCATCCGCCGGTAGGAAGTGCTCGCCGGCATCTCCGCCACCTGCCGTTACACCGGCAGTGAGCGCCGCACCTTTGCCGTGCTCACCATCACCACCGCCGCCGACCGCCGCTGCTTCACCGGCAGCCAACAATTCTTCATCACCGCCACCGCTGAGCTCCACGCCGACGCCGCCCCGGTACAGTGCCGTGGTTAGGGGGGTCCCTCGGGATCTCTCCACCCGGCACCTCCTCGCCGCTGCACAATCTAGATGGCCTTCATGTTTGAGAGCCACTAGAATTATCTGTGACCTGGGCCCGACACCACTAGTAAGGGTGCAGCTACGGGACCGATCAGACCTGGAGGCTGCCTTGGCGTCAGGGTTGCCTTATTAGGGCGACTTCTGCACGTTGAGGCAAGCAGACAGGAAAGACACCGGCCCTGCCGTCGCTGCTGTGCCTACGGGCACAGCCAAGAAAACTGCTCTTCGCCACCGAAGTGCCACTACTGTGGATCCAACGCATTCACTCCGGAGTGCACTGGGCACGACCTCCGCCCGTCGCCGGTTCTGTGCCACCTGTGGTGGTACGGGACATTTCACCGGGCAAGCCCAGTGCCCCAGCTACCCAAAGAGCAGGCACTCATCGCCTAAACCAGCCCGAACATCATCATCTACACAGCCATCTCCGCAGACTGAACAACCAACACCAACCAACCTGCAGAAGGAAATCCAGGGCCTAAGTGAGGCCATTCAGGACCTCCACGCGGAGGTCCTGATTCTTACAGCTAAGCTAACGGCCTTGGAGGACAGGCTTCAGGAACAGGACAGCACCACTTCACATCCAGAACTTCACCAAGCAATAGCAACAGCAGTCACCGACATCCGACTCATCTTCAGGGAGGAGGTGAGAGCTCTACTGGAGAAGTCGGCACCTCAAACTTCCAAGTTCAACATCCAAAGTAGACGCCAAGGGCTTAGGCTCGAAAACGTCCCAGGATACGACGACTGGCTCAACAGAGTCAACCAGCACTAACTCCATCCTTCACCCTAGAATTCCTTCATTCCTCTCCCCGAATACTCCCGATGACAGTCTGGGCCTTGGTCAAGTCTGTCTCCCGGTCCTCATTTCACCCCTTTGACTGCACCCTGCAGTCAGTTAAATTATCGCCTTGAATCCGCGGGTGCAATCATGCGGTACATCCTCTCCTTTCT
The DNA here is from genome assembly GCA_030762935.1 of Hymenopus coronatus. Lineage (NCBI taxonomy): Eukaryota > Metazoa > Arthropoda > Insecta > Mantodea > Hymenopodidae > Hymenopus > Hymenopus coronatus. Next base: position 262,974,112 of record CM060900.1, read on the forward strand.
TCCTTCTAATACCGGTGGAGGGGTTTTTTTAGTCGGTATGCCCACATGGGAGACCCCGACGCTCCGGGCTTGCCCGGGTTAGTCCATAAGATGGATTTTTCCCCTCCACTCGAAATTAAAAAAAAAAGAAGAAAGAAAAAAAGAAATCAGGCTCATAAAGTAAGACACACAATGTTCACAATGTAGGAATCACGTATAAGTTAAACACGGCTCATAAAGTAAGACACACAATGCAGGAAAACACGTATAAGAAAGGTGACTAAGAAATCGCGTGGCGTACATTGTAGGAAAACGGTGTTTTATAAGTTAATCAGACAGCAATTATTACCGTAAATGTTATGCGGATCAAGAAATTCAAGATTATGATGACAAGCGCAAAGATACAACAACTTCGTGAAAGTGGAATTTGCACTTAAACAAAACTACTTCATCAAGTTCGCGATTGGTTATTTCGGGAGTCGCTCGTTGGTTTAGTGCCTCAAACAAACAACAGTTCATCAATAAAGGAAGTCTACAGTGAATTAATTGATATTTCTCTTTTATTTGAGTCTACCAAAAGTGTTACACACCTTACTCATTCTTTCCCCCCTGAGCAAGAGACAACTCCTGGTCTACTAGAACGAGCTTAGCCAGTGCAACAAAGGGAATCTGCAAGGTATGTACACTCTTAATGTAGAGAATTTCACGAGCATTAACCCTCGACCAACTCCAAGCAGACTCACCTGATAGCGTCATAGTGTCACAACGACGACACAACAAACATACTACGACAACTTTCCTTAAACTTTTCATGTCGCATCATTGGAATATACTGAACTCTGATGCCAACTTTGGTATTCCACCTTCCAAACACATGTGGACAGAAACACATATGGACGTTTTTTATAATGAAAGTTCCTTTTTTGATTCAGAGACCCTCGAAGAATGTATTTCCTTTTAAAATTGAAATACCCCTGACCTATTCGCACTTCACACATTATTGCTTACTAGTGATGGGACAAAACTAACACCACAGCTATTTTGAAACAGTTTCATCAACACAACAAGTGTTTGAAACAGTTGCAGCAGTAAAACTGATTCATAAAGCACTTCTGGAAATTGTGTTATTCTTTCATGTATCGCTTCCCCGCAAAAGACCCATGCAACAATAATAGTAAGGCTAGAATAGTTGTTTCACTTATTGTAAAGGAAACTACGGTGCGGTTGTTGTGTTTCATAACGTATATAGTTTGTCATCGCTTCCAAAGTTTACCGCAAGGTGCGGTTTTGTCCCTTGTAGCGCACGTTCTGATTAGACATGAGGTGATCATGAACGACTACTAGGAAAGAATTGTATGAATCGTGTCAATCTTGGCATGAATCGTCGTTCAAAAGGAATCGCGAGGATCGTGCTAGTCTCAACATGAATCGTTGCTCAAAAAGAATAGCATGAATCAAAAAGAACCGTATGAGTCGAAAAGAATAGCATGAATTGTGTTAACCATAGCAGGTATCGTCATTCAAAAAGAATCGCAGATATGAAGAATCGTGATTAAGTATTCTTTTTCTTTTCTTTTCTTTTGCTTCCACCTGTTGAAGTATAAAGCCGAGCTTCGACGAAAACTGCCGAGTGTGCACGATGATGTGTACAGGGATTTATAACCATTTATTTTATTGTGAGAAAATAAATGGTGCTGAAGCCATGAGGCTAAAAATAAGAATTTATATAATAATGTAAAATATATAAAATAAAATATACAATTTAATAAGAAAACATAAGAAAAAATGAATACTGACGAACATTACCGAAGTTACCATGAGCGTCTTTATATTGTTTAGGGATGAGTTTGTCCACTTGAAAGCAAGCGTTACAATTTACAACTGTTTATATACAACCATCCATCCATCCATCCGTCCATCCATTATCCATCCATAGACACATTAGCAAGATATATAACCTCAGAAACAATATTTTACGACAAATAAAGCAATTATACTCCAACGCATATAGGTATAGGAACATACTACTCTAATATATTAAAATTACTTCGAATATTCCTGAAGAAAATAATCATTATTCTGGGTACTAGCGTCGCCTTATAATGACGTATTTATAAACATTACATGACTTAATGGCGCGTAATTGCGACAGCGATGAATAATAATTACTCTGTGTATTAACATTATACAAATATCGCCAAGCAGTCGAACTTTAGGTGTAAATTTTAGGCTTAAACAAATATCTTATGGTTTTTTATTGCGAACAATGGAGGAAAAGTTAGAAATTATGTTTGCAATACAGTAGGACGGTTTTATATAAATTACTATTTTTATGGTAAAGGAGCTCTCAGATGACTATTATCCCTGCATATAATATAAGTCAAACACAGAGAAGGCATGACGACGATTAAAGAATCGTGAACGAATCGTATGAATCGACTCATATTGGATGAAAGAATCGCATGAATCGATTATTGAAAATAAATCGCTTGACCCAATTCTAGTTCTGATATTTCTCGTTTACGCGCAATAATTCATCGGTTCCACAATTTGATAATTTCTTCTTCGTGTATCTAATAAATTGTTGTATTTGTCGCATTGTGATTTTGTCGATGGGCGGTTTATCTCTAAAGTATTTGGTGCTACAGATTTGTAGCTGATTCACGCGGCGATACATTTTAATTCCTAGGGAATACCTGTTGCAGGAAACTGTTATTTCGAAACTGCACCGTGCTAATAGCTAAGTTCGGCTCTGTGGCGCTCAGTTCCAATAACTAGGCACGTTAACATTGATACATGGATACGTTAACTAATTTGAAACGCCACTATTATATTGAGAGTTGGAGGCGCAGTGCATAAACTCTGCCATCTGCTTGCAGAGTACCGAACCATTTAACACTTGCGACAGAAGATGGCACCACGTGTGATAAGTTTTAGTTACTGTACATTAAAAGCCAGAATGAAGCACTTATTAAGAACTACGATTAAAATAAAATTTTATGAGTTTTAATTAAGTGGTTTAAAATCAATTTTAATCTTAAATTACTCAAAGCGTCATTATTATGCAAGTAATAGCTAAATGTACTAATGTTATGTTTTCCTTAAAGGCGATGCTTGAATGTATAAATTGCAATAAAGGGAGCATTAATTTTGTCTCATCTTATTGGTCAATTTAAAAAGACGGTATTTTTGAAGCGTAATTGGCATACGTTGTGATGCTGATTTTACGCGCATTAAGGTTCTTATAATATATATGTAAGAACATTGATAATGTATGTTCTTCTAGTAAATTCAGATTCAGTACTTGCGTAATAGTTGAACATGTAATATTCGCGTGTGGTACTAATTGAATATGCCGATCGCGATGGCCGCGCTCGCTAACAGTGACTCGCTATGGGGCTTCGTGGCGCTCAGTATCGTGGGTTCGAGTCCCGTCTTGGGCATGGGTGTTTCTTTGTTTGTAAATGTAAAAGGAAAACGTTAAGAATAATAATACTACAAACCTTGCGCTAATCGAAATCGGCGTGTATTCATTAGCAAGATCTCGGATGCTACGCTATCGCTACTCGAGTGATGCTAACAGTTCTCGCCATGGCTGATCTCGAACAAACAATATGACATGTTATTCTCAAAATCTTAAAGTTTCAATTCAAGATTATCGTGGCTTAAGCGTTATGCAATTTCATTCATAACCAACCGTTTCTTCCATTAAATTGAATACAAAATGTTTAGAAATATAGTAACTTTATTATTAGCGGATAAAAATGATCAAGTGTTACGATTGAAATATAAATACAATATCATTACGGAATATATTTGCCAGATTCTGTTTAAAACTGTCGCAATGTTTGGCATAATGCATTTTAAAATTCTGGAAATACAAACATTTGGTTCACAAAACAATCTTTTTCAGAAATGTAGCATTTCGCGCGCGCGCGCGCGCGCGTGTGTGTGTATAACGTACAAAAACATTTTTGTATTAGTATTACTCAATTAGCATGCTAGCCTCTGATTCCCATGGTCGCGGGTTCAAACCCGACGGAGGGCGGTGAATTTCTTTCGGGCTTAAACATCCTTAGCATGACTTGTTTCGGAAGGTAAATAAAGCCATTGGTCCCGCGTTGTAGATTTACGGCACGTAAAGAACCTCAAGAGGCATCGAAACAAACCTAAGCCCAATATAGAATGTGATGCATCGGTTAAAGAGCGTCCATAAGTGAAACTAATATTAGCATGTTTCAAATGACTGTATCACTGTCACTATGACCGGTATATTTAGGTTCCTTCTGGAATGTCACTTTGGATCGGTGGATATGATTTAATAATTACAATCATCTGGATAACGACCTATTTAGGGCCATGCCGAGGTCGAGGGTTAGATCACTCGCCTCTCACCAAGGACGGCCCCGGGTTCGATCCCAGCCAAGCATATGCAGGATTTGTAGTGGACAAAGCGGCGCAGGGGCGGGCTTCCCCTGACATCTTATTCCATTGGTGCTCCCTCTTCATTCCATGCATTATCAGTGTCATCGCCTGCGGTGTCATGTGTAGTAAAGGTGGGCGTTAAACAGTATAGAAAACCTATTTAAGCATGCTCATTTCTGATAGCTGCACAGAAAATGCTCACTCTTTAGTTAATATTTTAAGACACAACATATTTAATGAACGGAAAACGGAAACTACTATTGCAAATGAAATTGAAAATTGAAATGTGTTATATATTTACTGCTTTGGCGTTCATCAAAATGTAATCTTGGATGGTATACTTCTAAATAATTCACTGAAGCGCACATTAACTTAAATATTGTTTTGTGTTTTACTTTCTCTAGCACTTATTTATGTATTATATATATATATGTGTGTGTGTGTGTGTGTGTGTGTGTGTGTGTGTAGATAGAGAAAGTATTGTGTTCCACCCAAAAATTCGATACCGAAATTTCACCGGAAATAAATGTTTTCAGGACGCCTTAATAATATGAAGCAAATAAACATTTTTTTGAAAAAGGCCCATGTGTGTACGTAAGAGCATATCTCAAAAACGAAAATTTGGTTAGTACTAAACGTGATATTTAAGTTCAGTATCTTCTAAGTATATGACACGATGATTTTCAAGCAAATCCCTCATCCCAACTACTTTTTATATGGAAAAATTTTTCGTAAATATTGATTTTCCAAAAATTGCTCTGACAAGTTGATTAAAATAACGTACATTAAAGATATTTACATGACACATAAAATGCAAGTTTTGTATTTTTTTTTTTTTTTTTTGCTTTTGTACAGTTAACGATTTCCAAGATATTCTTTGCTATAGGATTAACATTTAATTAATAGTTTTCTCAAACAGGTAGTCGTCATCCGTATTTATTCGACAGCTTTTAAAATATTTGATTATGGCTTTAGCCTAGTATATTCCCTTATTTCCCCCCTACTTACAAGGAAATAAGTAATAAGACATTTGCTAAAATTTATCCCGATTAGCACGAAGTAATTAAAGAGTAATGTTTTGTAAGAAATGTTTGTTTGCAGGTAGAGAAAGTCATGTGAAAGGAACACATCAGAATTTGTGCTGTCTTGTTTGGTTTTTATAGCTCCCTTTAATTGTATGGTTACATCAGGACCTTGACTGGTAAAACAACTGCTGGTGGCTTTCTCGCTGGACTGTAGGATTTCTTATTGTTTTTACTTTTTCTGCACGTGCTGTGTACGTACATAGTGTATAGTGAAAGTGTTGTATTCCGCCCAAAAGTCGATACCGATGTTTCACCGGAAATATACGTTTTGAGGCCCCCTGAGTCCAAAAAGCATTTTTACTTTCTCTAGCCGCATGTACATAACAATGTACATAGCTAGAGAAGGTATTGCATTCCACCCAAAAATTCGATATCGAGATTTCACCGGAAATATATGCTTTGCTGTCCTCTGAGTCGAAAAATATCATTTTTAGAAAAAGGTCCGCGTGCGCGTTTCTGTGGGAGGGGTGCGGAGTGACAGCATAGCTCAAAAACGAAAAGACCGTAAAATACCAAACTCAGTATTTAAGTTTAGTACCTTCCAAGGATGCAACACGAAACATTTTCAAGAAAATCCCCCAACCCCAGCTATCCTTTACATGAAACATTTTTCGAAAATAATGATTTTCTCAAAAATAGCTCTAACGATTTTGATTAATATATCGTGTATTAAAGATATTTACATGACAGGTAAAATGTATAGTTTGAATTTTTGGGATTACCCTCTGAATAGCTCTTTATTCTGTATCAGTTTTGCAGAATTTTGCACAACGCTTAAACCGTAAGAGATGGATAAAAACTTACTATAAATATGTAGATCTGGTTAAAAACATAATTTATCTCACATACTTTTTTTTTTCTTGTAGAGTTGAACATTTTCAAGATATTCCTTTTTATTGGTTTCAGTTTTAAAATACCTAACTTTTCTCAAACTGGACTATCCAAAGCGAACCGCGTCATTCGTTCACATAACGACCAGCTATTAAAAATGTTGATTATTACTTTAGCCTAGCGTATTCCCTTATTTCCCTTCTTCTTACAAGGAATCGAGTAATAGGACCATTTCTGCTAATGTTTTTCTCGATTACCTTAATGTAAAAGATGAATAATCTTTTGAAAGAATAGTTTTGTGTATGGAACAGCTAGAGAAAGTCATGAAAATGGAACACTTTTTTTTTTCAGTTGTAAAATGCTATAAAGATGCACACACACATTCACTCTCACGTGCATACTTCCGACTCTGTTACGGATAGGGAATGATCCTGGTTAAAGAAAAATTCCTGCCCAGCTGGGAATCAAACCCAGAACCTCTGGATTGAGAAGACAGAATGCAATCGTTTAGTTCCAATCTCTAATATTGTTCATTCGTGCCCTAACCGATCGCACATTACGTTATAACAGGAAATAAAATTAAAATATTATGATAGCATATTCTCATATTCCATCCTGGCCAGCTGATTATCAGCGTGCTCACCCCTCTCCCCGCTCTTCCCCTGCACGATCCAAGCGCTAGAATGACCTTCAAGTAAAAGCACCAATCAGATATGAGATCTCGATTCTCGGTTCACCTGCACATATCCGAGACCCGGGAGCAGTATTCCAATACAGCATTCAGGACATATTCAAACGAGAACTCATCCAAGTGAAGGATTCGAATACAACATTCAGAATTCGAGAACATCTCGAGAACTTCCAAGAATCGAATACATCGACATTTTGCATTCGAATACTCCCATCACTAGTTAGATCCTTATATAGAAGGGGACTGGGGAAATACACTACACTTAAGCGATAGTCAAATGTTTCAAAAGCTGTCTTTATGAGATTGCCATTGCAAATAGCTCCTTTGCTTGGCCATAAATAAAACAAAAGTAAAACGGACACTTGCACCGCTTGTTTGAGAAAGACTTACGTACCTACTTTACAATTGAAACCAATAACAAGGAATATCTTAATCTCTTACAGTTCAGCAGTTAAGCAAAATTCGGCAAATTCGTTCAGAGGCTATTCCCAGAATATTCAAAATATACATTGTATTTGTGATGTGCATATCTTTAACATACGGCATTTTAATCAAAATCGTTAGAGCTATTTTTGGAAAATCAAAATTTTCTAAGATTATTACATGTAAAGGGTAGTTTGTGGTGGGGGGATTTTCTTGAAAATCCTCGTGTCGCATCCTTGGAAAATACTAAAACTGAATACCAAGTTTGGTATTTAAAGGCCTGTTCGTTCTTGAGCTGTGCTGTCCGCAGACACAGAGACATTTTTCTAAAAATGCTCTTTTTTGGACACAGGCGATCCCAAAACATATATTTCCAGGGAAATCTCGACATCAAATTTTTAGTTGGAATAGACGCGGGTAGAGAAAGAAAAAATGTTTGGCCCCGTGGAATTACTAAGTTGGTTTGTGTGTAATATAGCATTGTCGTGTTTAGAAATTTATACAGGTGACAAAGTGAGGAAAAGCAGTTCGTAGAATTTGAAGAAAGAAATGGGAATACGAAGAAAAATGGAGATTGTGAAATGGCTAAACAAAATATGAGCACTTCCTATCTAAGCAGAAGTAAAAATGGAATTGGATGGTCGCTAGGATGTGTACTCAAAGAAATGGTGCATGGAATATTATTTCAAAGCGAAAAACGGAAACCAGATGATGCTATCAAGATAACCAGCTCATATTGATATATAATAGAGAAGACAGTGTTTGTTGACCGACTGAGGTGGCTCAGGCGGTAACGTCTTGGCTCACATTAAGGAGGCCAAATTAGTAGTTCATATTAATAAATGCTACTCTTACCTCTCTTCACAGAGCATATACATTTTTGAAAATACTTATAATTTATCAAATAATGATAGCTATAAAAATAAAAAAAGCTGATGTGTTACACTCACATGACTCTAGCTGCCGTTAAGTTCAGTTTCTTCTTAGGATACGACACAAAGATTTTCAAGAAAATGCCCCCACCCCCAACTACCCTTTACATGAAAAAATTTGCGAAAATTTTTATTTTGCAAAAATGGCTCTAATGATTTTGGTTAAAATTTTGCATATTAAAGATATTTACATGAAAAATAAAATGTGTATCTTAAATCATCTGGGAATGGCATCTGAAAACATCTTTATTCTGGGTGAATTTTGCGGAATTATGCATAACTGGTAAACCGTAAGAAATTGACAAAAACTTACTTTACAAAAATGTAGATCTCGTTAAAACACAATTTATGTTATATACATTTTTTTTTCATGGAGTTGGCCACTTTTAGATATTCCTTATTAGTGGTTTCAGTTTTAAAATACTTTTCTCATATGGAAATTTGTCAGCTCCTGGCCATACAAATAAAGGAACTTCATTCACATGGAAGGCAGCATTTAAACCATTTGACTTTCGCTTTAGTGTATAGTACTCTCTTATTTCCATTTTATTTACGAGGTAGCAAGTATTAAGACAATTTCTCGATTAGCAAGAAGTAATTAGAAGCATAAGCTTTTTAAGAATAATTTGATGTAGAGAAAGTCATGTGAATGGAACACATCAGAATGTTTCTACTTGGCTACCAATTAAATAAATGGGTAAGTACATTCTTATTAATTAGAGCTACCAATTTTAAGCCTTATTTTCTTGCAAACGTTTTTCAAATACTTTTCTGTACTCAAAATGCTCCACAGGATACAAGTTTTGAGAATTATTATTACATTTTGAAAAACCAGTAGTTTTGGAGAGTAAGAAAAGTAAAAGGAGTGGTTAGACCACTCTTGCCCCATTTAGGCAGCCCAGATTTGATCCCAAACAGCGCATGTGAGATTTGTGGTGGACGAAGCTGCGTCTGGGGGTTTTCTCCCAGTCCTCTGATTTCCGCCGCCACTCATTCCATCAATTGCTTTCCCATCACCTTTGCTATCATCCATTTCATTTGCATTTCATATCATTTACTTCTTCACGCTCATGCCTGGCTATGGGCCGACCCCTCGTTCCAGGTTCTCCATTCTGAGGTTTTGTGCCATAGGCTCCCCAACAGGGTTCTGATCCCTAGGTATCCGCTTGTAAGTCCTAGTGGGAGTGTTAATCATATCTAGGGGGAGGGTCAGTCAACTAAAAAACAAATAAAAGTATAATAGCACAGATTTATTTGTAAACTCAATTGCTGTAAAATTGGATTTTTGTATGCAAACTTTTAAAAATTCATCACATGGTTCATTTTTGCTAGAACGATAAATTTAGACACTGACCAAAACTACCACTATTATTATTTATAGTATTTGTTAGGGTAACTTAGTCTAAAATGGGTCAAAATTATAAAAATAATAATAGCACTTAAACCGTTCATGAGAGTAAATATTGCAATATATTTTTGATTATGTAAGTTCTTAAGCAACAAAACCCAATAGACATATTTGTATTAACAATAAGGATACACAAAACACAGAGGTAAATAGCACTTCTGTACACAACCCGATGTACCCTAAGGATTAGGTCTAAATCGGGTCAGTCATCAAGGTAAATAGGGTCAGTATAAAATAGTTTGCTTCTTGAAAAATACACACTTAGTCACATAACTTGCATTTGCCACAAATGAAATTCTTCTTTCCTTTGGCATCAACACAATCTTCATGGTAGTATTATTTCCCACTTCCCATTCACTGTATCCAGTCCCCTAATTTTTCTGAGTGACGATCATCATATTTTACAAAACAGAATGAATATGCGCTCTTATTTTGCTCTTACATGTCCTCATACTGATCTTCGTCTTCAGAAGATGGCGGCAACAGTCGTTTTCTTGCACTTTTTGTTCCACACTTGTTTGACTGAGGCAGCACATTGGTTTCTTTTCTAGACTTACATCTCAGTTGCAGTCTTTTTCTTACTTCAATCGCTGGTGTTGCTGATTGGCGCCAAGCTTATTTGAAAATTCTTCCAAATGTTCGCCCCCCCCCCTGTGTGTTACGCACACATTTATTACATTCATTATCATAATATGCTCTGAGGGCCTTGAAGAATGGTCTATCTAATGGTTGGAGTCAATGAGTAGTGTGACTTGGTAGACATACCATATGAATGTCGTGTTCTTCACAAAACTGCAGTGCAGACAAACTCTTGTGAGATCCATGACATCAGTTAGCAGCAAACATGTTCCAAGCACTCGATTGGCCTGGAAGTGATGCACCCACTACAAAAAAAGTTCTTCATTGATCCATCCAGAACCTGACATGGTCACAAGAGATCCATTTGGGAAGCCATCCGAAAATTTCCCTTAAAAATAGCCAAATGGAGGAATAAAGTTCCCAGTTGCATTTGTGCAAGCTAATATCGTGATCCGCTCCCCTTTCTCAACACAAATTTTAGAGTACACTGCCTTAGCACCCTTCTGAGCAAAATGTTTTCTTGTAGGTAAATTGTTCAACTACAAACGAGATTTGTCAGCATTATACATCAGTTGAGGTTTATTAAGTAAAGCACAAGCCTGTAAAGTCTCCTCCAAGAGTTTGAAGTAGTTAGCTACATTCTTTCTGTTGAGACCATTAAAACGAGCATGAGAAAGACCCTCTGTCGTTCTTAATGTCAACAGCGTTTTATAAGCATTACTAGGCGTCTGCATTAAAACAATAACGATAAAAACTTAAATCACTCATAGCAGCATTGACCCCTTTAAACCTTAATTTACTGACCCGATTAATGAGAGTTGGAGTGTCTTAACCTCAAATGCAAGGACTATACTGGTTTATAAACTTTAGCTGAGCAAAATTCCTTATTGTTTATGATGCGAAATAAAGAAAACAATCAAACTTTTATTTTAAAAATCCAAGCAATACAGCCTTTACCTATAACAAGACTTGTTTCTTTTTTATACCACAGCTATAAAAAACACAATTTCCATAAACTTTAACATTCACTGTGAGCAAGAAGTTGCAGTCTTCTTCGGTAGATGGTAGTATGTTGTATATGTCACTTGACCTTGGTGTAAACAGCAAAGTTTTAAAACTGACCCGATTAATCTGTTGACCCGATTTAGACTAAGTTACCCTATACATTTTCATAAGACATCTTACATACTACTGATGCATCATCTTAGTTGGAATGTGCCTATATCGGTATTCCCAGCATCTGGTGTGGTATGTCAGTGTGATTTTTGCAGGCATTTTGCTGAAGCAAGTCTTGTGCCCAGTCACCATCTTGTGGCACTACATCCTACCATATACACCAAATGCAGTATTTGTGAAATTAAATGTTTTTACAAGTTTTTGAAGTAAAGAGCAAGTGCCAATTGAAGAGGAGAGATCTGTAGTTGAAGGAATATTTAATGCAATCACATTTTTGGCCTGTCAGGCATTATTATTTATAAATTGGTATTATTGAAGTAAACATTGTGGGCATGTCATAACTTAATTTTGCTCTAATTTCTTGGCCTAAAACTACTGTTAATGTAATAAAAGATGGTATCTAGTATTACATGAATTAAAGCTTTAGTAGAATGTGGGATATTAATCAAGAATTTCGGTCGTGGAATATTGCGATAACTACCATTGCATTCCATTGCCCAATCTACATAACCTATAATTCTATTTCCTGAATACTGTAGCAAAAGTTATTCTGTTATGTGCTTTACACAACTCAGCAGTTTTGTCCATCAACTACAACATTAATTATCTCTTTCTTGGGCTTTGTAGTACAACATTATTGCCAGTATCAGTTTTCTGGGGGCCGTTTCAGTTACTGTTTCACAAATAGTTGGAGTACTTCCACTGTTTGGGGATTTATTTGGTGGCCTATTTCGAGATGTAGGACATTTCTGCAAATAAGAGGGATAAGCAGGGAACACAGAAGGAATTCCTCCTTCTTTTATTCTCCTGGTTTGTCCTGTTAAGTCCAGATCATTGGATGTAAAGTGTTGTGAGCATACAGCAGAAGCCAGTGTAGATTGCCAATTTTGTCTCGGAATTGTATTTATCCAGCCTCTGGTTCTTCCAGGTTGGAAACATGTAATTAACAAACAATACAGAATCGTTCTGTTAATAACATATAAAATATTTCACTAAGTATTCCACAAAAAAATCACTTAAATAAGTACATTAACCTGTTTATTGAAACATTTCCTTTTCTTGTTTATGTTTCTGATATTCGAGAAACTACAACCAAACTACACGCATGTATTGACCATTATACTGGTCTAAAACTTGCAGTCTAAATTTACTGTTTAATTGAACATTTAAAAACCACAAAATCTTATTTTTGTGTGAACATTTAACCCACACAAGATGTGCTCAAATAAAAAGTGTGGCTAATTATGGCAGCAGCGTAAAAATCCTGCTTCACAAACCACAATGCATAGGAATACAGCATTTCCATTCTAAACTCTCTCTGTATCTGTGGTTTGTTGCTGGCTATTTAACAACCAATTTTTCCAATAAAATATTCGGTATTTGTGCATTACGCTGCACTGTATGACTTAATTTCATTTTTCATTTCATTTATTATCTGCTTAAAGGAATACAACCATATTCAAAGCATTGCCAGGTTAAATATGCACAATAACATATACAGCTTAATATATACAAAAACAGCTTTTAAAATAACATTTTACAATTCATAGTTACTTACTGTATTATATAAATATCACTTTTATTTTGTCAGCATTAGTTAATATATTCATCAATTGTATAATAACATCCTTCAATACAAAATTTCTTTAAATCTTTCTTGAATATCTTAAATTCATTAACATTTTTCAGATAAGCAGGGAGTTTATTATACAGTTCATGAGCTGCAGCAATAGGTTTGGTGTTATACGTTTCTAGTCTATGTGATTGTATATGAAAATTTGTATTTCTTCTGGTGTAATGTTTATGCATTTGTTTGTTGGTTTTTGTTGAATAATTGTACCATTACTTTATATCTGTATAGTGAATATACTGCTAAAATGTTTAGGTATCTGAAGGTTTGCCTAAATGAATCCATTTATTTCATCTGCAAAATTAGTCTTAATGCTCTTTTATGGAAAAAGAATACTCGTTTAGTGTATTTTTTAGCACAACGACCCCACACATTTATCCCATATGAAAGATGTGGGTAGATTAATTCATAATATAACATTAATGATGATTTGTATTATTATAACTGTTAAATTACAATGTAGAAAGGATTACCGAGATAGGCTACAAGTAAGGGTCACAATGGTTAACTGGATAACTGTCCCCATTCAAAGGTGTTAAATATCTATGTAGGTAATATTTTGTCTTCCTTCATTTCATGATTTGAGCTGCAACCCATTTCTGCTCCTAAAGGATGAACACATCATGTTGTTGGTCTACCCCTCTTCCCTCTACCTATAATTAAAAACTGGCTTGGATATCCTATTGTTTTGCATACTGGCCAAATATGACTTCTAATTTTCCTTGTGCAGTATCTGTCAAAATTTTTAGGACAGAGTGACATTCAAAAATTTCATGCCTGTCCTTAAGCATATGTGAAACCTCCATATTATATTCATATATTAAATGTAAATCAAAAATGAAGTTTCCTGATACAACTAGAGCTCTTCATCTTTAAAACTACGGATCATATAATAACTTCTTGTGGAAAAACCTTTATAAAAATGATGCTTTTTTTAAGGAAAAAATTAATTGAGTGAACATTTTCAGAGGTGTAAAAGCAGAATATATGACACATATACCTATAAAAGATAGTGAAAAGTGCAAATTAAGAAACAGTGCTGATTATTTCAGAGGTACATTAAACAACTGTAGTAGTATGAATATGGGAAAGGAGTTATTACAGTAAGCTACCCAAAGAAATAAAAGTAATTAATTGAGAACTCAAACTATAGAAAATAAAAACATACTTAATAATAAATCCATTTTATAGTTTGGAAGAATTTGAGTGTGGCGTTGTATACGAATAAACAAATGCTGTGTATATAATTGTATGATATTGTATTAAAATTTTTATGTGTTCAAAATATGCATTTATAGGACAAATAAAAGTATCTTTTCTTATGTATCTGACGCAATGAGATTTGTTATGCCGGTAAATCGCCTGAAATGGTTCTTGGGCTGCTATTACTTTTTAATTTAAGAAAATGTATCAAGGCTCTTTCATGGCCGAGAAGATCAAATATTTTTTAACAAAATGCTTTCTGTAATGTTTATTTTGATTATCATGAAGTAGATACAAAAATAAGCTTTTGATAGAAATATAGGTTTGTTGCAGAATAGGTGGAGAAAGTCCTGTGGGTGTAACACATCAGCTGTTATTATTGTTGTTGTTATCATCATCATAATTATTATTATTTTTATTATTATTAATTGTTCTAAAATTTTTGACATCAGCTACAGTTTCTGATTTTTATCAGAGAATTTGGACTTAATGCATCATTATTTTGATATTTTAATCCATTTTCTCTATATAACTGATGTGAATTAATTTAACTTCCTTGGTGTGGCATAATTTCAGTTTGATTCAATTTCAGTAAAATCTTGTGAACCTGGATCATCATTCGAAGCAGACTGCAACACCTGTATCTGCATGCAAAGTGGGACAAATGTTCTGTGCACCCAGAAAACCTGTCTGCCATTAACCAAGACGAGAAGTATGTGGAGAATGTTGCTTTCTGGAGCATGTCATAATCTAAACAGCCATTCACATTACATATTTATTATGCATTTTCACAACAATTTAATAGAAACAGTAAGCAAATTATTTGTTTGCTTTTTACTTTCCCTACACAAACTATGTATATAGGCTGATTCAAAAATATTTTTACATAGTTTGGGGACAGATTCCTTACATAAAAACAAGAAAAAGTGTTCATATAAGCACATGTCCCAAAACCCTACATACTCGATTTATTGTGATTCAAAATGCTATTAATCAAAACATTTTAAAGTGATACTTTATTCTATTTTTGATGCTGTCAGTTTCTTAAGAGCTGTTTCACACAAACACTTCTAATAGCAAATGATCCAAGTGTTGTCCTCTTGTGTCTAGACACGCATGCATTGGTCCAAGTATGCAATGTCAAATACTTCCAGTCGGTGTCATATGATTTCGCAGGCTTACATGACACATAGATTAAGAGTTTCTTCATCTTGGATATCTGCTGCATAAACCAATGGCCTAAGGTGCCCCCAAAAGATAACGCTTCAAAAGATTGAGGTCAGGGGAACATGCATGCCATGGAATTGATCCCTCTCTACCTATTCATTTGTCTTGCTAGATGCTAGCCAGTATATCTTACACAATGAGCCTAAAATGTGCTAGTGCATAATGCATAAATCACATGTTTATTTTTGTCTTTAAAGGCTCATTTTCTAATAAGTCTCGGGGAGTTTTCTGAATGAAGGTCCTATAGACAGCACTTGTAAGGTGTGCTGGGGGAATGTATTACACATCTGATAAATGAGAAATGTTAACATGCAGCCATGGCAACACAAGGCCAACTGCACAGGGTAAAATGGTTCAAAGTCTTCTATGAATGAGTGCATTAATAAATGAAGTTATTAGGTTGGACCTGGAAAGCCATTGAAGGTGACTTTCATTAATAAATTAGTAATGAAAAAATGAAGCATTTTAGACCATATATTTATATGAAACTAATTTCTTGTTTTGATGTCAGGAATCCATCTTTAAATGGTGTAAAAGTATTTTTTAATCATCTTGTATAGTGAATAGAGAAAGTATGGTATTCCGGCCAAAAATTTGATATAGAGATTCCACCAGAAATATATGTTTTGAGACCCCCTGAATCCAAAAAAGAATCACTTTTAGAAAAAGTTAAGTATGTGTGTGTGTATGTGTGTATCTGTCTGGTTGTCTGTGGACAGCATACCTAAAGAATAAAGAGTCTGTTAAATACCAAACTTGATATTTAAGTTAAGGATCTTCCAATTGTGCGAAATTAAAATTTTCAAGAAAATATTCCCTCCACAAGCTACCTTTTAGACGGAAAAAGTTTTGAAATTTTCTGATCTCAAAGAGGTTCCAATGATTTTGATTAAAATACTGTATATTAAAGATATTTAAATGGGAAGTAAAATGTGTATTTTGAATTTTCCTGGAATAGCCTCTGAAGACCTCTACATTCTGAATGACTTTTGCATAACTGGTAAACCTTGAGAGATAGACAATAACTCCCTGCGGAAAAAT
Source organism: Hymenopus coronatus (assembly GCA_030762935.1). Taxonomy (NCBI): domain Eukaryota; kingdom Metazoa; phylum Arthropoda; class Insecta; order Mantodea; family Hymenopodidae; genus Hymenopus; species Hymenopus coronatus. Next base: position 262,990,742 of record CM060900.1, read on the forward strand.
GCAGATCTAATTAAAACACACAGTTTATGTTTCACACATCGTTTTGTGAAGTTGAAAATTTCCAAGGTACTCCTAGTTATTGGTTTCAGTTTTAAAATAAATTTGTCAGCTGCTGGCCATGCAAAGAAACGAATTTCAGTCACATAGCAGCCAGATTTTAAAAGATTTGGGTGTATTCCCTTATTTCCCTCCTACTTATAGGTAAGCAAGTAATAACACCATTCTGTTGATGTATCTCGATTAGCATGAAAAGCTTAGAAGAATAAGCTTTTGAACAAGAATTTGTTAGAGAGATGTAGAGAAGGCCATGTGAAAGGAACAGATAAGCTTTTTTCACCAAGTGGTTGTTTCACTCAGTTGTTTGTTAAGAGGTAAAAGCAAGAATTTGTGCTCATCGTCCAATGAATGATTTGAAATGTTGCTGCATATATAATTATACTCAACTATGGTTGATGCATGATTAGATTAAATTAGATTAGGTTAGAAAGTATTCCGTAGGTTCGTTTTGGCCAGAAAGCCTCTGAACATAGAAGTTGTCAAGGCATATACATGTATATATATATGTTTATGTACTACGAAAAAAACAATATATACTTAGCTCTAGTGCTAAAAGCATGTGTTACACAGACAGCAAAACAGACATATAATCACATCATTTAACTTCTGAGGCCTGTAAGTCACTGCCTGCACTATCCTTGATGTGCTCCATAAACTCCATGGCACAACAGTTCGCAAGGGACTAGGCCTACAGCCCGGTCGCTGCTTCCCCCATCTCGACCCAAATGCGGTGCAGTGCTGGAGGGTGGGATGTGATCAGCACCTCAAGTCCCTTCCAGTTAAAAGCATATGCACCTCCTTATTTGCATGCACATATAAACAAAGAGCATAAAAAATTACGGTTAAAATGTATAAATAAATTTCATTTCATTATGTAACACTGATGAAATGTCAGATGATAGTGTTCTAAATATCAACATAATAGTTACTACTAGTAATTATATAAAACTAAAATATGATTATTTTATATATAATTGATTATCATTGTAAGTTGTACTTAGGAAGAAGAAAAAGATGTCCTAAGAAAGTCAGTTGGGGAATAAAATGTTTTATTGTCATGGTACCAATATAGTTCAGTTCGTTAGAGCAGTGGCTGAGTAAGAATTTTCTAGTATCAAATTCCAGCCATGGCATTGGTTTTTTCATATTTTGCACTTAGTCTTGCAAATGCATTTAATGAATCCTTGAGTGGTAAGTCACAACTGCTTGGAGTAAAATTTCTTGATTCAGGATATCTTCAAATCATACTAATTCTTTTAGAAACACTCGGAACTGCAACTTTGAATAAAGTTATTTCAGAATCCTGTTTAGAGATTCTAATTAGTAAAGACCATCTTGAGCTATCTTTCTCCCAGCTACCAACATATTGTGAGAGTGACTCTTTCTCTTGTGAAAGTCAAGAATGTGAATCCAAATGGCAACTGCTAAATGAATGGGAGGATATTCTTTTGTGAGAGTTTAAATTCATTTTCTTTGCTGCTATCTGAGATTAAGTTTACAACAGTTTTATCAATATAGAAACAAAGATACCGCCTGCAGTGCCATTAGTAGTTAAAGCTGGTGTTAAACACTACCAAAAAAAAAAAAAAAAAAAAGAAACAAAGGTGGCATAGAATCTGCATCCATTTGTTTTTTATTTCATCATCTTCGCCGTCTTGCCCATAAATCAAATTAATTTTTTGACTACAGTTTCAATATATATGGGCATCAGTGATTTATTTCAGACATACACAGTAATTATTATTGAGGTTGAGGGCTTTTAATTAGTTTGAACATCAATATTTTTGCTTTCTTCACCTTAGGTTGTAACTGGATTGTGCTATACAGAATAAAGGGACTTTTTCCCCTAAGCTGTTCAGGTGTTTCACTGCCTCCGGTGGAGGACAATGATTTTTTCGGGCAATAAAAATCCTTAGCATGGCTTTCTTCAGAAGGGAAGTAAAATCGTTGGTCTCATGTTGTAGATTTACAACATGTAAAAGAACCTCAAGTAAGCAAAATGAAGCGGTCTTTCATGACCAGTATAGAATGGGACGCTGAGAACCACAGCAGTTAAGGAGCATCCATAAATAATGTTTCAATGCCCTCTATGATATTCTCCACATATTTCTCAATCTTGGGGTAGAAAATATTGCCAGATTAAACTTTATTATGTGCATACATTTTCTTTGGTGTCAGTGAGGGAAGGGGAAGAAGGGAGAGGTTGCTCTACTCACTTTCTGCAGTGTTGTCAACCAAAGAAAGATTCTTCCTTTGAGACCTCATTGATTATGGTAAATAGGTTATCTAATTTAGCACAAACTAGCTGAATTATTAAATGAAACACAATATTCATGCATGTACGTGGATCCTCGCAGAATGATACTTAGCATTGAAGCCATTATACAGGATGGACTATTTGACTTGGAACGTTAGAATATCTTCAAATTTAAGTGTTGTAGAAAGAAACGTCTTGAATACAATTTGCCTGATGTAATGAGGAAAAATAAATGCTGGATGGTAATTTGAGGGTCAAGGTGCATTTTTTAAATGGGAACCAACATTTTTTTTTGTTTCCTTATTCCTCATCAAAAAGCAAACAACTTTTTCCATTTTCTTACACAGGTTTCTTTTACTGCTGTAGACAATTAAACATTGATGAAACGCAGATGCACAGAGTATCACCACTGCATGGGTGCTGTACAATATTATTTCATAAACATCGTAACTTAGTGTGAAACATGTTCAAAATGATGCCCTTCTACTTCAATACATTTTACAACTCTGTGAATAGATGATTGCTGTGTCCATAAAAGCATGTCTCTTCTAATACTGGCACAAGCATTTCGTATATGAGCCTTCATGTTGCCTGGAGTCCAGACAACATGGAAGAGACATGTTTTGACCCTCAAATTACCATCCAAACCTTCTCTAATTAAAACATAACGAATGGCATTTTCTTTCGCCTATTATATCAAGCAGCTTTTATTCAAGAAGTTTCTTTATAAAACGCTTAATTTTGGAGATATTCTACAGTCTCCAGTTAAATGGTCCACCCTGTATATCAACACTTGATGTCTCAAAAATGCTGTTTCTCTGTTCTGCTTCTGAAGTGCAAAACCTACTGATTGAAGACTAGGAAGCCAAACACTCAAGAAAACATGTGCTCATAGTACTTTACAACTGAGAATAATTTCATTTGGCATTCTGTTGATTCCAGAATGCAACTTCTGGTGCTTGATTAGCTGCTTATAGTGTAGTGCAATGCTGTCCAATTTTCTCATCTGCTCGGACACTCATACATAATGAGGTGTGGCCGCCACCACCATTGCAGCCACTATATCGCAACCCAGAAATATGTTTTGCGATACCCTATATCCAAAAAAAAGCATTATTAGAAAAATGTCTGTCAATTAGAATCGTCTAGAAAAATGTCTGGCCCCTAATTATGACTATTTTTTATTCAATTAGTTCAAAGATCTTGTGTATTTTCAGAACAGAAATGGTTCTAAAACATTCTATAGAATACTTAGTCATTTTACAGAACCCCAAATTTTAAACTTGCCAGTAATATATATGCCATTTTATATATTTTGGAGGGGGGGTTTTAAATCATTAATTTACCATTTTATCATTATAAGTTTCATTGCAGATCATGTACTTTTCTCTTCCTGCCATAGTCACTAGTTATGTAACATCCGAAGGTCTGTTTTCATTGAAGCACTATGATAAATTTAAGCAGTTACCACATATTGCATAACAAAGGGTTATCTTACCAGTTGACTTTAGGATATTGCTTCCTTTTTCAAGCATTTCAAGGAACTGGTGGACCTTACAGTAAATGCCAAAAACCTTAAAACCTCCACATGTGTTTAACTGTTTCTAAATATATGGGCTAGGAGATAAAGAAGGGCCTTAGCCTATGTACAGATTGACAATCAGGAATTTTCCCTTTTAGACCAAGAAAGAATCACAACTAAGGGCCTTGGTCTATCAGCTTTTACTTGACTCTGTAAGATTAGTTGGCCCCCTTTCCATATGCTCTCGAGTTTTATGTGTATTTTAATTACTTGGGAATTGCTACATACTGACTTATCATATACTTCTTACATACAAGATATTATTTTGTTTCCTTCTTGAGTTATACTTTACGATAGGAAAGAGTTGAAAATATTTAGAAATTGAGAAAAATAATCTGAGGAGAGAATACAAAGCCATAAAAAGAGACCTCATCACTTGCTGGAGACTGAAACTAAAACATTTGCCTGCTTTAGAACATTAATTTATGTTGAAGTTTTATAAAATTTAGCTTTTCACTGTCCAAAAAGAATTCAATTGGTGGGAATCAAACTACAATGCTTTTATAAATTTCTTCATTGCTGATGCATCAGTGGTTCACTGGGTAAGACAAATACTGTTACTGACTAACAAAGACATTACTACTTCTTACGAGTGCAGTTCATTAAGTAGGCATGTTAAGAATGAAGATGCTCCTTTTTTCAAACTCAAATTATTTAATTATGAGTAAAAACACAGCATCACACTCAAACTTCACTAGTTGAATTAGGTTACTTACTTTGGGCATGCTATTTCTGCCATCTTCAGCAGAGATTCACTGATATACTCATGGTAGTGGCCTGTAAAGGTCTCTCTTCTGGGTAGATGAATTTTGAGATAAGAACATTTGTTTGCGGTATATCAAAATTTATGACTTTGTTTTTCAGAATTAATAGATTTTTCAAACTGTTAATCCAATTGGATTCTGCATTGATTTTTGTAACATGGGTTCGCTGTGAAAATTATGGTTTTTAGTTTATGCTTTGAAAACCTCATGTATTCTTTTAAACATTGACCGATGTTTCTTTTTGTTTTCCCTATATACACATTTTCGCATTCCTTGCAGCTGATTTCAGATATCCGTGATTCTTTCAGCGAGGGCATTTTATCTTTCATGTTTGTATGGAGGAGGTTTTTTAAACTGTGCTTATTAACTGGGGCTAGGTTGATGTTCCATTTTTCAAAAATCTGTTGAAATTTTTGGTCCGCCAAATTGAGCGAATTTTTTGAAGCTGGTTTCTGATTTTATTCTTTTTAGAGTACTAATTTCTTTTATTTTGTTCTGTTTCATAACTGTATTAATCTTCTTCTTTACCAGATGTTCTGTGTAGCCATTCTTTTGTACAATTTCTGTGATCCAAGTTCTTATTTGTATTCCGTCAGGCTTAATGGTAGCTTTACCAGTCTCAATACAAATTATTTATTTCTCAACATAGTCCCTCCCCTTTTAGAACTATATACTTCTCCCAAAGCTCATGCCATTTTTAATCCCTCCAAAAAAAAAAAAAGGAATGGTCCAGCTCTGCAAAATATGCCTCTGTCTCAATGTTAACCTCATTTGATTTAATGTTGTTAATTTTTGGGAACCAGTTCAGGCAATACCAATTCATAATGCAATTCACATAGTTTTGCGTCAAAAATTCTGGATGAATGTGTTAGTGCATTGTCATGGTGAAACATCACTTCTTCTTCACTAATTGGGGGCATGTCTCCTTCAACTTGTGGTTGCTACGAGCCAATAACTCACTTTGGTGTTGTCCAGTAAGAGAGCAATGAGAAGAACACCCTTTGCATCCCATCACTTTTCTGGCCAGTGGAAACATCCTTGCCTTCTTTGGAGCAGATTCACTGGAAGCAACTCATTGTTTTGATTGTTGTTTGTTTTACAGCATCTAATGACACATCCAGATCTCATCAACAGCAACAACACAATGCAAAAGTCCTTTGGATTTCACTTAATAGTTCCAAACACAGCTTCAAAGTTGAAAGCCACACCCCTTTGTTGTGCACTATGAGCAATTGCAGCGCCCATTGGATTATTTCCCCAGGGAGAAAGCTTGGTAAAGGTATGGGTAAGAGTAAAAGGTGAAAATGAGAAAAGGAAATAGAAGAAGGATGACTGGAGTACTGCTTATGCACCTTCATATGTATGAACAGTCAGCGGTTCTGTCAGTCTATGTCTGGGAGTGGTTAAGAAGAAGGTTGACTAGGCATTACTCATGACACAAGGCTCTGAGTAATAGCGCTAGAAAGTAAGGAGTGGAAAATGAGAAGGAGCAAAAGGTGATATATTAACTAAAATTCTTATTGGAGGGAAAAAATGTGGTGAAGTTGTTTGAAGTTAGTCTCATTGGGGTAGAAAACGTTGGAGACATGGTTCTCCTTGGTGGGCAATATTGAGCATCTGGAGGGGGAGATGGAAATGTTGACTTAACTGTGGTTGCCTTGTGTTCTGCTGGCGTGGCTCTGGTGTTGGTCCTGATGTGTCAGCTTGCTGAGCCAAGAGCTCGTCATCACTAATTGGATGTGTGGAGGTAGTCTGAGAGCATTGCAGGTGTTGGCTGGTCTGCGCTGTGGTTGGCTGCTGTAAATGAACTTTGATGCTGGCGAATTTACATTGGATGCTGCTGGTCTGGCATCATTGATGTGTGAGTCGAGTATGTTGAGGCCTTCCTCCAGGGACATGTGCTTTTTGGCTGCTGCGTCAAGCTGTTCAGCGCAGTTGGTGGTGAAGTTCCATAGGGTAACTGCGTTGGAAGCAGTGGTTTGTTGCAGGTCCTGGATTTCAGCCTATATGTACTGTAGTTTCTGGTATGTCAACTTTTGTGATGAGGTGGCAGTGATGGTGAGGGTGGCCAGTGCTTCTTCCAGCATGGCCAGGCAGGCGCCATTGTTCAGGACCTCTGAGTGGATGTCCTGCACGGCATCCATTATGGTGCTGTCTGCTGCCCTGGACCAATCTTGTTGTTGATGGTGTTGAGATGTTCTGATATGGTGTTGGTTGTGGCTTTGAATTCCTCAGTGACCACTGCAAGCGTGACAGATGGTGTGGCAGTGGAGCCCAGGCAAGGTGCAGAAGCCGCTGCTGGGTATTGTGGCATGGATGGTGGCGTGGGCTGTGGTTGCAAGTGAAGCAACTAATATTTAATATGACTGAGGCATGAGCATGGGCCTCATAGAAAACTATATATGTGGTTATAGTCTAATGTTTTGAACTTGAGCACAGACCTGTTTGAAAACATTTTATAGCACACATACTCAAATCTAGAATTTCAAGTTTACCCTGAAGTCAAAGGTGATGTACATGTTCGAAACGGAGTCAGTCTATGAACTTAACTAGCTAGAAGCCCAAGAACATTTAGAGATAATACGTTGTCAGGAAAGCTTCAGCTTAAGTTTGATGTTAATTTTCATATGACGTACTAAAGGGACCCATATGTTCCATTATATTTTTTAAGACTTCTGTTGTTTACAGTGTGTGCATTATTCAACATTTGAACTGTCCGATCCATTCTTTAACTTTTACTTTACAATTTTAGTTGACAATAAAAACAATGGGAAAGCAATTTAAACATATTTAATTCTTGAGTTTATGTTGGAGGAGCCGTGTTTACAAGTTGTGAAGCCTTATTGCTGATGTATGGGCTGGCAAGTGCTCTAAAATGATCAAAAATATAAATAATTATAATTGTATTCTATACACTTTTACATTTATACAATAAACATTACTATATATTTCTATATGAGACATACCAATATATCCCATCAGGTATATGGGGAACATAATTCCCATCAGTTTTTTGTAACAGTATTTTCTGTTTTTCAGTGTTTTTTATCTTTGATAATCAATAACACCTAACGGGACATACGTAGCTCATGTCTGTGCAACTAAAATGTTATTAAACTGTTATGTGGTTCTTTTTTACCCCATTCATGTAGAAAGCATCAAATTATGAAAAAAACAAAATCCATACTGAAAGGGTTAAAAGACTATGTTCATCACTATCAAAGTGTTATTTCAACATTTTTGAAAAATGATCCAAGTAAAGGGTAGTTGGGGGTGAGTGATCATCTTGAAATCCCAGCCTATAACAGGCATCATGGACAGGTTGGAGTACTGGATGGTGAGATGCGGTTAGCACCTCAGGTCCTACCTGGCCAGATAAAGCAATCTTCACAACCTGGAGTCACTACCCCATCATCAAGTAACTCATCAATTGGACTCCCAGGGACCTCAAGAGGCTGAGTGCACCCCAGACCAGGACTCCCTGCAGGAGAAAAATTCTCTCGGTACCAGAAACTAAACCCAGATCTCCTGCAGCAGTGCTACCACCACACTAAAGAGACAATCGTACATCCATGCTAGAAAATGTAAAAATAATCAAATCAAATTATCAGTGAACAATGTCTTACAAAACTTCCTGCCATTGCATACATTGCAACCTACTAAAATATATCTTTGATCAAGCACAAAATGCTCCAATTGGTTTTATAAACTCTCAGGTGTTTATATCCCACACTGTAGAAGAAATAATTTAATTTTAACTCTTAAGTGCTCTTGGGCTTCTAGCTAGGTAACTGCATTAACTGACTACAACATTTTGAAGATGTGTTTCATCTTCATTTTCAGGGTAAAGTGATAACTTGAAAGTCCAGATTCGCATATTTATAGTGCTTGATAAAGGTAGCATCTGATTGGTTGGCATGATATTTTTTTTGGCTGTGAAGCATTTTTTTTTATAGGGGCGGCCCCACACCCACCGCCTCTGGTGATGATCATCCTCTGGGGCTACATCATCTCCCCATGCACATGCTGTTAGGCTAAAACTTGCAAAACATGCAAGGGCAAGGGGTGCTTGCTAGTGAAATGCAGGCGTTAGTATTCGGGTTCCACTGAGCACCCTGTGACGGACAGACTTGCTGACTTGGCACGCACGCAAGCAAGTGCGGGAATTACTGGGTGCTACTCATTCCTGGGTCTGAGCAGCACCCAGGGGTACTGGTATGTTAATGTAATTTTGAGGTGGTTATGGTTTTGGTTAGTTGGTGACAATACAGATGGACTGATATGACTTTTGCTTGGGGTTTTCATGCTTTTCAAAATACTCTAGAATCTTTACATGGTAACTAACTGTCTACGTAAGACGGACGGACGGACGGACTTGACAGTAATACAGTCCATGCGTGAAGAACGGGAATGCCTTGGTGTGGGTGGTTTTTGGGTTGGTTTGTCAGGTGTGTGTGATTACCTTTTAGTCATCGGCTAGGCACTGTTACCTGTGAGTTAGGGGACTTTTCTTTGTTGATACATGTGATTGCAGTGGCTATTCTGGTGTTGTTCTGCTGATTGCTCATTGGGTTGGGTTGTGTTGGTTGCTATGGAGATGCAAAAGAATGCAGAAGATGTTTATTAGTTGGGTTCATGAGTCTGTACAGGTGTATAGCTACATCTATTGCTGAGGTGTTGTTTGATAGGGATCTATCAGACAGGTGGAGTGGTCTGTGATGTTTGTTGCCAACAGTGGTGTAGTCACCTATTTGTAGCACAAGTGGGCTGTGATGTAGTTTGATGCAGTCATAGAGGTCGGAGGCCAGTTTTTTAATGAACTCTTCGAGAGTGACATGTAATGTGACTAAGGCATGAGCACAGATCTCAGAGAAAACTATATATGGTGGTTATACGCCTTATGTTTTGAACTTGAGCTTACTTTAGTACTTTGTGCTCTATATACCTATGTAGTAAAAAAAGAAGGGAAATTCTATTATAAACCCTCACTTTGACAATGTAATACATTATGCTGAAGAAGTCTAAGCATCATCATGTTATTTCTCTGAAGTCTCTGTAGATAGTGTTTGGCTAATCATCCATGAAATGATTACCAACAATCCAGTAACTTACTGCTGCACTTCTGACCACCTTCCAATGATACAAAAGACAATTTAAATTGATTGCATATTGTAGCAATTTCTTCATTATTTTTCCACATATTAGTTATATACCAAAAGGAAAAAATCCTATTTTGCTTTTCCTATAAAACTTGAAAATTGGTACTTGGAACATTTGGAGTGAAAAATCAATGAGAGTGGTGCATAAAATGCTCTGATATTTGTTCACTCCTTAAATGTTCATCTTTTAGAACATGGACTGCACAATTCTCCAGTATTATAGTTATTTACCATAGCATGACTTGGAATGGTGACACTTACCTCACTTAAAATGAAATTTAAAAAACATCTGTTTCAAGGGCATTAAACTTCTTCTTCAGTTGAAGGCGGATTTTTAATTGAAGAAGAAGATGAACACCCTTGAAACATATGTTTTGTAAATTTCATTTTAAGTGAGGCGAGTGTGACTACCCCGAATCTTGCTATTATACTTGAACATCTTCACTTTTCTCAAACTTCTGAGTTATTTCAATTGCAGTTATTTCTTCATTATTTTTCCACATGTAAGTTATATGTCAAAAGAGTAAAATCCTATTTTACTTCTCCTATAAAACTTGAAAATAGGTACTTAGAACATTTCACACTTCCATCCTTCAACTAACTGAAACTCAGTTTTTAAGAGTACTGAGTATTAACAGTATGGATGGTAGCATGCAGGCAGGTTTCTCAACATGTTCCAATCTAGGCTTCAGTTCATTGCATACCTCACAATAACATAAACATTTACTGATGACCCTGCTTCAATTACTGTTTACAATTGCATCTTGTTAGTCCTAGAAAAATGTGGGGATTGCTTCTTCAGCAGAAGGTTGATGCTTGAACTTCTTCACAGAAGAAGTGTAACATTTCCATTCCATCTTATGTAAGCTTGCTTCTTTGAACTACATTTCTGGATCATAAGATAAGATACTTTTATTTATCCTTTAAATACATAATTTTAGGGACTTGCCGAAAATTTAATACAATAACATACAATTGCATATATAGAGCATTTTTCTATTTATATACAATGCCACACTTGAATACTCCTAAGCTATAAAATGGTTGTGTTATTAAGTATATGTTCATTTTCTTTAGTTAGAGTTCCGTTCAATTAATCACTTTTATTCCTTCTGGTAGCTTATTGTACAACTCCTTACCCATATTCAATATATATATATATATATATATATATATATATATATATATATATATATATAGGATGTTAATGGACAACACAAAAATAAAAAGAAATATGCAAGATTGTGCACATGACTGATATAAGTAATCGGCGATAAATGGTCCCCTAATAAACATAACGCAGCTACATAGCGCTAAAAGTATGGGTATCAGGTACTGATAAGTCTGTGTTAAAGCAATGCAGGTTGAAAAAATGGCTTAGAATGTCTTTAAAACTGCTGCCCGAGTATAGAAATATTGATTTTTAGCAGCTCAGTACTAGTGTCTGAAGATTTAATGTCGCAAAAATCTGTTAAGTCTTGAACTAATCACTTGACAGTGTGACAATTAGCATTCATTAACTACATTCTTGAGTTATGTAGCCTACTCTGGAGGTGTTTTTTCAACTGCTCTGGTGGCTTAATGCGTAATGCAGGAAGCTGCCATCCCAAAGGACATGAGTTCAATTCCTGTCATAGATTAAATGTTTCTTATTATTATTTTTTCATTCCAGACGAAGTGCCATGACATGTGGCTAACTGGCACTTCAAAAACTTATAGCCGTTACTTCAAAGTTTCAATAACCAGGCCATTAGTCTCCTATCTCAAATTACTTATTTAAGCAATCTACACAATCTGTGAAAATATTTTGGTACAGTATAATATTGAACACATGAGGGGTGTTCAATAAAGACTGGGACAAATGTCCATACAACAATTTATTGTCCAATATTACTCATACACATTTTTGTTCCCCTCAAAATACTTCCTCACCCCCCCTGGCCACAATGGAATGCACTTGTCCTACCTCCTTTACAATTCCTGGAAGATGTGCAGAAAGCCATTTTTTTGACATCCTCTAAAGCTTTTACTCCTTAGGTTTTTGTCGAATCACTGTCCCTTAAGTTCCTTTTTGGCTTTTGAGTTGAGATAAAAGTCACACAGAACTAAGTTGGGGCTATAAGATGGATGGGGTACCGTAAGAATGCCAGGAACTTAGTAACAGCATTAACAACATGAGGCTTCACATTGTCATGATGAGACTCCCAATGAGGTTCCTTCATTTTTTGGGGATGTGGTCCTCTATCAGTTACTTTAGGATATTCTTGTAGTAATATGCAGTGACTGCAGTGTGTGAGTACACCATTCCTTAATAATCAAAAAAAGGTAATGACCATGGCCTTATTGGCAGCCTTCTGCACTCATGCCTTTTGGGGTGTTGTTTGAACATGCTGCTCTGTTTCATCTCTGGGTCATAACAATACACACATGTTTCATCACCAGTTTCATCACCATATTCTGCCACCAAGCATCACCCTCGTCCTCAACAAATTGTTTCCAACACCCTAGACATTTGCAAATGCTCTTTTAGAGTCGCCCTCCATAGTGTAATAGTTACCAGGCTAACTTCATATACCCAAGGTCGTGGGTTGAAACACGGCGGAGGACATTGGATTTTTTTGGGCATAAAAATCATTAGCATGGCTTCCTTCGGAAGGGAAGTAAAGACGTTGGTCCCATGTTGTAGATTTATGGCTCCTAAAAGAACCTCAAGCCTGATAGAGAGGCCTCTGAACAAAATTAAGTGATCTTTCACACCTAATTTAGAATGGGACACTGGGAACCACAGTAGTTTAAGAGCATCCATAAATATCATGCCATTTATATTTTTTGCTCTTTCAGAATTTTATTGTAATGTATGAGCATTATCAAGTTATATTTGGTCCATGGTGGAATTATATTATTTGTCATGAAATTCTATTCTCCTAAGAACTCCTGAGTAATACTGGAAATAGCTTCCCAGCAGGATATATGAGGTGGTTCTTCCCGGGGAATATATATAATTAGGATTACACCAGCAAGTGTAGCGCATTTGGTAACGAAGAATATTTCAAATAACAAAAGCTTTATAAGTTCTAAGTTGGCATTTTTTCTCAATTTCCGCCCTGACCGGAAATCAACCAATATTATAAATAAGCTTTTTCCCACATCGGGAGTAGTAGTAATAGTAGTAGTTTGGATTGAGCCATTAACATGAGTAACTGAAGGAGGCTATGTATTAGCAACAATCTCCAAAGATCATCATTATTGACTAAGCTACTGCCTCCAGAGCAGTGAATGAAGAAACACAACATAAAAATAGGGCCAAACTGCCTGAGGTATAATTTATATGTTAGTAATAAACCTAATATTGCCACAACTAGGGTAGGACACAGGGAGGAATAGCTGGGGATCAAATGATAGAAAACTCAAAGCTTGGTTTAGCGTAACTAATATATTCTGAAATATGCAAAAGTATGAAAGGGGCTGGTGTTTGGTTTACAAAGAATGGGGCTCCCTAACTTAGATAGCTGACTGAATAACAATATTGGGATTGGTTAAGGAGTTAGGAATTTAGATGCTTACTAGGAAGTGATGTCTTACTGTACCATGGCAAGATAGAGGTCGTGGTCCAATTGGATCCTGCGGAGGCCTGCAGTGTATGGGAGTTGCGCAGCCCAAGGGGTTTAATCCCAAACGTCAAACAGATGGCTCGAAGACAAAAGACTAACAGACTAAAATACCAACAAGACGATGGAGCGGGCTCATCTAATTGCTTATGTAGCATCTTGAGCTCCTATCGGGATATCGGTATTGACAAGGCGGATATTTACCAAATATGGTGTGGACCTGCCTGATCCTTGCACAAGTCAAAGTGACCTTTCTGCAGAATTTTTCCAGAAAGCTTCTATGAGGAAGCTGACGTGGCCAAAAGCCCACAGGAACTTTCCTGGCAACTGACACTTCTATAGATCCTCCTGTTGGTTGCACAACTTGGTGAAACTGCTGCATTTTAAAGTATAAAGGGATTTCTGAGCTAAATTCAAGTTACTATAAAATGATTAATAAAATATTCCTGACAACAAAATAAGTTAGATAAAGCTCTTGCCATCGTACATGTGACAATATCTGCAATACATGCCTAGTGAGTAAGTTTTATTTAAATGCAACTACTAAGGGATATTTCCAGGCCCAGAGATCCCTATCGTCACAATAGTGACTAGAATTTGATGATAAATAATATAATTCCAACATAGACCAAATATTATAACTTCATAACAGATACGTTACAGTATGAGTACTCCCAACTAATATCCCAAGTATTCGTGTAAGCTGTCTCCAGTGAGATGTGAGTCATCGGCATTCCTGCTGTGTTGATTATTTTGTCAGTAATTGAAGTAACAGGTGCACCTTCTCCTCCCTGCAATTCAGTACTTTCTCAGCCATGTTTGAAAGCATGATGACAGTGGAAACATGCCTAATGAGACAGAGAAGAATCCCCATATGCTCTCCTCAGATTGTCATAGGTTGCAGTGGAATTTCTCCTCAACAGAACACAAAATTTAATTGCATAATGCGGCTCACGAAAATTACTAGATATTTTCACTCAAATAAGCCTGCCAAAAATTGACTGTGTGTGTGTATATATATATATATATATATATATATATATATATATATATATATATATATATATATTAAACTGTTTGAACTTCAATCTGCATGACTGAGAACCATTTATTTTTGCCATTTGTCTAATTGGTTTTTTTTTGTAATTGAAATATCCTTTTTACTTCTGCTGCTATTATGTTACCCCATACAATGATCCTATTCTTTATGTGTGCATATAGTTTTGAAAATGCATAGTTCACTTGCTTTAGTGTCTCATTTCCATCAATGTCTTTGTTTATTTTTTTTTTACTATATGTGCTATATATGGTTGTCTATTCAAATTATTATCCATTATTACTCCTAGAGATTTGGTATACTGTATTTCTGATATTATTTCTCCATCTATTTCAATTTTTACATAATTTTTACTGCATTTTAAATCATCGATTCATGTTGAAGAAACAAAGTGGTGCAAGTGTAAGTAGTCATTCATCTAAATGTTTTTGAGAGCATCTGGTACAACAGCTTTAAAACTGTGATCTTTGGAATTCAAGCAGTGGCGCTACTGAGTTTCTGTTTTAATCATTTTGCTCCATAAAATTATTATTTACTGCTGTAATATAATTTTAATTCATATGTATATTTTGCATTATTTGTTCTATATAGATAGGATACTGGACCCAATGATTCAAAAAGCTAGGGGATTAATTGAAACACACTGTAATTTTAAGTTCTGTGCTGTCATTGTGGTAAATTATTGCACATAGATATTTATTTTTGGCGGCGCCATGGGTGAGTGGTTAGACTGCTTGCCTCCCATCTAGGTAGCTCGAGTTGTTCAATCCCAAGTGCCCGAATGTTAGTTTCATGTTGGATGAACCAGCAATGTGGGCAGTTTTCTCTGGGAACTCCAGCTTCCCCTGCCACTCATTCCACCAATTGCTCCATCATCACCTTTCCAATCATCAATGTCACTTGCATTTCAATCATCCACTTCCTCATGTTCATGCCTGTCTATGGGCCAACGCCTCATAAGAGGTTCTCCATTCTGAGGTTTCGTACCTAGGCTCCCCGACAGGCTTCTGACCCCTAGATATTGGCTTGTAAGTCCTAGAGGGGTGTCAGTCCTACAATTATGGGGAGGGTAAGCCAATTACGAAATGAAGGTGTTTATTTAACCTTTTGTATTAATTCAAATGCATTGTATATTAGTACATAAACACTTCATAAGCAAGATAAAAATAATTTTAATATGTTTCTATTATCTTACTGTTTCCATAGTTACCCGTGAAGTATCTTGTACTCCAGGATCAGATATAATGATTGGCTGCAACCCTGGCAAATGTGCTGATGATGGAAAGACTGCATTGTATATTCTAAGAGGATGCCAACCATCTGACACCATGATCAGAAGGAAGCGAGGTATATTAACTCTACATTATTGATAATAGCTTTAATGGAACTACAATTACATTTACTGATTGGTAATTAAGTTCTATAAAGAATTTGTTTGCACTTAGCAATAATTGGTCTTAACAGTTGAAGATGCACATACGACTGTGTTTCTCTCTATCCTGCAGACTATTTCTGTTCTTATCTAAACATTTTCCCTTTCGGAATTGTTTAAGAAAGAGTCAAAATTATAAACACTTTAAAATTCTCCACCTACCTGTTGGTCGCTTTTTAAGATTAATTTCAGGGAGTGTCCTCCATATCCTCAGAATTTTCAAGAATTTGTAATTTTGACTCATTATTAAATGATTCCAGTAATGGTGTTCCACTATATTCAGATATTCATATTTATTTATATTCTTCCTTTTATACGAGAGTTTTCTTTTAAAGTTCAAATCATTCTCAAAAAGCTGAAGTTAATTCCATAGCTTTGTTCTGTAACTATTATGAAAGTATGTACCTATTTCTAAATCAGTTCTTCATTTAATGAATTGTTGATGCATTTTATTATAATTTGTCTTGTCTCTAAGATGCACAGCCTGGCATCTGTTGATCCACCAGAGAAACTTCTTAGCTATTCTTTTATGATACATAACCTAAAAATGACTTCCATTGGTTTGTAAATTCCAATCAGAGATGAATGCTTAATCCATGCAGGACCATATCTATTGCTAACAAGCAGCATTTTCTAAGCACCATCTATACAAACACCATAAATGGAGAAAGTATGAGTGTGTTTATTAATGTAGGATAACCTCAGAAACCACTCTTCCAATTTGGATAATTCTTTCACCATTGCAAAGCCTAATTCACTCTGGCAGACATGGAAAAATAAACTCCTTATTTCATTTAATATATTACTAAAGGATTAAAAAGGAATAACAAAACTCTTCTAATTGTATACATTGGGGTAATGATGAAGCCTTTGACTTTGTTTATGATGCAGTGGAGTAAAATATTCATTACACCGAGGATGAATTGGCCCTTTTGGTACTTTGTGAAAAATATTCGCAACAATGAGTTTGTAATTTACAAAAGGTAGTAATCACTTTTAACCTGGAAATATCAACTGATAAAACTCTAATTATGGCATTTCATGGGAAAAAATCCATATAAAGTAAAATCTGTCTCCAGCACAACAGTTTATAGAGAACTAATAAATTGGAATACCTTGACTATAATCCTTTGGTTGGGAAGAGAAAAATAACTCTGAAGAAAGTTTATATATCTAATTTAAGTTTGGGAGTTATTAATCAAATTATGAAGCCTTCCTTTGTACAAAAGCATAGCAGAGGAGGTACTTTTATATAACACTTTAGTTAGACCAGTGTTAATCTATAGTAAGGTAGCATGGATGCCAAAAAGGATACATGAAAACAGTACAACAGCTTGGGCAATGAGAGTCCTTTAAAGAACAGACGGATGCAGCAGATAGGATAAAAAAAGGAACCTGATGTCTAAGACAAACTGAAAGCTACACTGGTGTTAGAATATATCAAACAATACCAACTAAATTGGAAACACCATCTTGGAAAACTGAGTGCAGATCAGATCCCCAAAGCTGTTTATAACTACATACCAAGAGGACAAAATCTTCAGGCCATCTTGTGAAATACTGGAAGGAAAAGTTTCTATAGAATCGTAACAGGCCTCCACAAGCCTAATACTGGGAAAAAAGATGATGATACTTCATAGAATGTAAATAGTTCCTGCACAGAATTCCTCACGATAAAATACAGGTTTATTCTAAATGATTGTCGGGTGTTTTTTATTTTTTTTTTTATGGAAAACATACCATTTTTACTGTTGCAGTAATAATTAGACAAACTCTCAAAGCTTTTTTTTGCATAGCTGTAGTGACATCAATTACCACCAGATTGCAGTAACAGCAGTGTTTAACAAAATGACGGATAACAGTAAGGAGAAAGCTTTATTTACTCTAGAATATCATCAACACTAATGCATTACCATAGTCTAGTGCCATTTTCAGACAAAATAAAGGAGGGAGCCTCCTCCAACAACACTATTTTCAGATGGAATGCATAATTTGTGGTTACAGGTTATTTGTATAAAGGGAAAAACAGTGGGCGTCCTGCTGCTTCAGAATCAGATTAGGGACGTTTATCTCCGTATTCCTAAGAAATCAACTACAAGATGTAGTAGGGAACTGCAAATTCCTCAAACCACAGTATGGCATGTTTTATGAAGGTGCCTAAAGGTAAAGCCATATCGCCTACAATTGTGTCAAGCTCTAACAGCTAATGACAAAGTCCTATGCTTCAACTTTTGCATGGCACTGCAGGAACGTTTTGAAGAAGATGATTTACTTGACATATTAGTTTTCAGTGACAAAACTGCTTCTCAAGTGAATGGAAAAGTGAACATAAAAAACATTCCCATTTGGGATACAACGAACCCCTATTATTATGTGGAACATGTGCAAGACTCCCCTAAAGTGAATGTGTTCTGTGCTATTTCAAACAGGAAGCTCTACAGCCCATTCTTCTTCAATGAACAAGTGACAAGGCTGACTTACCTGGACATGCTTACAGAATGGCTGTTACCCCAGGGACGCTTACGTGCTGCAACAGGATGGTTCACCACCTCATTTCCACAGGGAGCTCAGAAAATGTTTAAATTAAGAACTTCCACAACGATGAATGGGATACAGGACAGAAGGTGATTTGATGCTCTTACCCTTTCCATCACATTCATGAGATCTTTCACTATGCGACTTCTTCTTATGGGGAAATCTTAAAGATCAGTTATTTTTCCCTCCTCTACCCATGGATATTCAGGACTGAAGCAGCACATCTGAGCTGCCTTCGAAACCATCACCATTGGCTTGTTGACTCATATATGTATAGAGATGGACTATCGTGTAGATGTGCTTAGAATGACAAAAGGCAAACATATCGAGCATTTGCAATGTATGTAAAAAACTTTGAGTTAAGGTACACAATAAAACAAGATTCATATTCATACGTCAATCGCACTGTGAGTTATGAATTTCTGTAATTGCAACAATCATTTAGAAGAACCTTTTATATAAAAAATCAACTACATTTATTTACGAGAAATATACATCAATGGTCATGATAGAACACTTCAGTAAACAAAAGACAGGTCTCTGGATTCAGTGCTCTTAACCTCTTCTGCCCCTTGTAAAAGAAAGAAAGAAAAAAAAAAAGGGCAAAAGGCATCCACAAACAAACAAAGGCCTCAGTGAGTGTTTTCATCAGCCCCAACCACAACACCCTGTCTAAGAGTGGAAAATAGTTTTTTCTTTGTGTTATTACCTTTAAAGTACATTAAGGGTACAAGGTAGTGTGGCTGTAAGGCTTTAACAATTTGTCAAAATTAACCCCTCTCATATCAGGAACTACTAAATGAATTTTCATGAAAATTTTGTGGTATGTACAGTAACAGTCTGCATTTCTCCTGGTGAAAAGTTGATGCTTTTATCTGCAAAACTTTATTTTTAAAAAATTATAATTTTATGAAAAAAAAGAAAATTTACATGAAAAAACATGGGTGACCTCATGTACCTCTTATTCAGAAACCTTTCAAAGCAGAATATTAAATTTTTTTACGCTCTGCCAGAATTAGAAGTATATGGATCTAGATAATTATTTAAAAAAATCACATTTTGAGGGGGGGGAGAAGATAAATCACCAGTATCATTTCACTTCTGGAAGAAAATCATAATCTAGATCCAAATCCAAAATTGCTATAAGTCATGTCTGGCCACAATGAACTCATAACCTGGGAAAACATCCTCAAATGGTAACACAAAGATCACCTTATAAACTTTGAAATCCTGCCAGTGGATAACTTGGTTAAGAAGTTCATCGTTTCTCTGTCAGAGTAGAGAACACAGGCAAATGCAGCCAACAATGACAGTTGGACCTATGAGGTTGAAAACGGTGGCACAGGCTTCCGAAACTAGTCCCTCATAATGAGAAAGTAAGTGACAGAGTGTTAAAATACTGACTCAACAAATTAATATCACATATAATGTGACCATCATTGTTACTAAATTCCTCCAAACATGAATCAAACAGATTTTCATTTTCTCAGATAGCCAGGTTGCACTAAAGGCTTTAATCTGACCCATCGTGCCTTCAAGACTGGTTAATGATAACATTATTGCTTATCCAATCTGGCATAACACAACAAAGTTTCTTTGTCATGGGTCCTAGGACATATTTGGAAACAATGAGAAAGCAAAGCTAGGATCAACACAACTGCAAACAACACCAGAGTCATTAATGCAAACACCAAGGTGCTCAGCTACAAACATAACAAGTAATTGGTGTAAGAAAAACATCTAGAACAGCTTTCCAGGAACATGATATGGGAAATTGTTTACTAAAGAACAATACAAACCAATAGCTGATAATTTGTTCTTTCTTTCTCTCATTATTTCTCACTTTGTTTCTTGAATTGTCTCTTTCTATTCCACTTTCTATCTTTCTTTCTTCTCTCTCATATTATTTTTCTTTGCATCTCTTTCTTTCTCTCTTTGTTTTTACTTCCTTAATTTCTTTATGTCTCTTATATCCGATATTACCCTTTTCTTTCTCTTGCTTTTCTTAATTTGTTTCTCTCTTTTCCTTCTTTTTTATTTCTTTCTATCTTTCTTCCTCTCACACTCCTTTCTGTCTCTCTTACCTTCACCCTTTCTTTCTTACTTTCTTTCTTTCCTTTATTATCTTCTTCACTGTTTACTTTTTATCCATTCTCTTTCTTTCTTTCATAATCTTTCTTTATTTCTCTCCTACTTCCCTGGCTCTTTCTTTCTTTCTTTCTTTCTCTCTATCTTTCATTCATTTTCTATTTCTGTCTTTCTCCCTCATTTTTTCTTTCTATCTTTTACAATTTCCCTATCTTTCTTACTTTCCTCATTCATTCCATACTTTTTCTCCTTCTTTTCTCTTTCTCTCTGTTTATTTATTTCTATCTCCCTTTGTTCATTTCTTTTTTTCTTCTTCTCTATTTTCTCTCTTTGTTTGTTTGTTTGTTTGTTTCTGTCTCTTTTATTTTTTACTCTGTTTCTTTCTCTTCCAGATCTGTCTCTAATACCCCTTTATTTCCTTCTGTTTCTTTCTTCCTCTCTCTCTTTCTTTTTTCTTTCTTTGTTTTCATCTTTCTTAATGTCTGTGTCTCTGCATGTCACTCTTTCTTGGTTTCTTTCTTTCTCTGTATTTCTTTTGTTTTACTCCTAGCCATACAGAGAAGCAATTTTGAATGACTATCACATAGAGACAGCTTCAAAACTTTTGAATATCGCTTTAGCCTAGTGTATTCCCTTATTTCCCTTCTACTTACAAGAAAGCAAGTAATAATACAACTTCTGCTAAAGTTTATCTCAATAGAATGATGTAGATAAAAGAATATTCTTTCGTAAGAAATGTTTGTTTACTGAAGAGATAGAGAAAGTTATGTGAATGGAACACATCTGATTCTTTTCAAAAAAAAAAGTACCAAAAAAACATCTTCTTTTTTGAACAGTCAGATAAGTTGGACAACTTTTTACTGAACCATAGGTGTAGGTACAGGTTAGCAAGATTTTACATATTGTTTCAAAGATCGCAAGAGCAATTTAAAACATAACTTATCACTGCCCAGTGAAACAAGAAAACTGTAATTATGCATAAAGAGCTTTTGTAATATGATATGGTTGGTCATATGCATATTGTGGAAACAATAAATGTTTACTCAGTATCATACGGTAGGTGCCTACTTCAACAGGAATTGTTATTTGATTAAATCTTAAGAATTTGAGTCGGTTTTTTGTAACACAAAGATCACTTAGTAACTACTTACTGGGACCGGTTTCAGGAACACTTCTTTCCATTTTCAAACATTTAGTTCCAACTAAATCTTGCTTCATTGGCATCAACAATCACGGTGGTGGTATATCACTTGTGGAGGTATCTGGTTCTGAATCTACAAACTTCCAAAGGTTGCTGTATGATGGTAAATCAAAATTCATGATATGGTTCTTTTTCTTCATGATGTAGATCTTCTTCCAGATATCTAATTTGTATATCTATATGCTGGTTTTAACAGTTTTATATACTGTGTGATTTCATGTCCCGATGACCAGAAATGGGAAACTGCTGATTTTTCTGTTTGTTTATATTTTAGCTTTCTCATGTGTTCTTTTAATCTGGTTTCCAAACTTCTTTTTGTCCTTCCTATATACACTAGATTACAGTCTGAGTATTTAATTTCATAAATTCCTGGTTTTTTGTTGCTGAGATAAGATCTCTTAATTTTTTGCATAGAAGTTTCTGAATGCTGTAGTTGGTTTTTGGAGCTAAGGTGATGTAATTCTTGAAGATTTTCTGAAGTTTGTTGTGTGCCAAAGGGTGATAGATGAATTTTCTGAACTGAGGCTGGTCATGGAGGTTCTGTAGGGTGGTTGTGTGTATTATGCGGTTCAGTTTTTTGTATTTGTGTATTCTCTTGTCTATTGCACTTTTTTGGAAGCCGTTGTTGGTAGCTATTTGGAGTATCTGCTGGTATTCTTTTTGGTATTCACTATTCTCCATGGGTATTTGCACTAATCTGTACGTTAAACTGTTCAGGACTGAATATTTGTGTGTTGTGGGAATGTAGCTATCAAACTTTATATAGTTATCTGTATTTGTGGTTTCTATATGTATTCCAAATATTAGGTTATGTTTTTCTGTTCTTATTATTTTGATGTCCAGGAACGGTAGACATCCTTCCTGATTGGTCTCTATGGTGAACTGAATAGATTTGTTTTGTAAGTTGAAGAGTTTAGTGCATCGTTTATGCGTTTCTCTGGTACTCGGTCCCAGTAAATAAATACTAAGTGATGTTTGGGTTACAAAGATTACTAAAATTCTCTTGATTTAATTTTATCACACCAGAGTCACAAACTTCTTTGCATATTTGCAGGATTTCAAAAGAATATTTTGGTTGTTGTTCATACATGTTTTAAACTACCTTGTGTTTGCTCTAGGTACACTCAAGAACATCAGTGAATATTATTCCAAATGAATGTATAGTTGTGTATTAGAATCACAAATTCTGTTGCTTTCAGGAATATGTGCAGATCAAAAGCCAACAATGAAAACATAAAATGAGTCCAGAGTAAAACTTGAGTTTTCCGCAGGGACCTTCACCTTTATTGGGTTTGTACAAAGTTATCTCCTCCCAATTATTTAGTTTGTTCTCAGGTAACCACAAGTGGGTAAATTAGCATGCAGTAGCAGTGAGAAATTTTTGAATAAAGAATACTGTGATATTGTTCCACAAAATGAAATAAATACATACATATCTTAGCGACTTGTTCGAAGATCAAAAGCAGCACTTGAAGTCCTGCTTTAAAGGGCAACAGAATAACTTAAGGTCAGTAATTATGAAATTATTAGATCTGCAAAGTCATAACAGACTTTATAAACACAAAGAACTTTTGTTTTTTGTTTATATTCACGTATGATGTTACATAAGAAATGGATGCTTTTCTCTACAGTTCATTGCAGATATTGAATCTGACATAACCTATACACACATATGATTCAAAGTCTACTTTTTTACTTTCTATTGCTTGTATGCACATTATACTTAGTGAACAGAGAAGTTATTGTATTCCACCTGAAAATTTAATACCGAAATTACACCAAAAATGTATTTTTGAGGTCCCCTGAGTCCCAGAAAAGCATTTTCCGAAAATGGTCCATGGGTGTGGGTGGGTGTGGGGGTGGCAGTTGGTGTGGAGGTGGGGGTGATGTGTGTGCGGGCGTGCACGCGTTCATGCGTGCGTGATATTTAGGCTCAGTATCTTCCAAGGATGCAACACAAACCCCCCTCATCCCAAACTACCCTTTACATGGAATATTTTTTGAAAATTTTGATTGTCTCAAAAATGGTTCATTAAAATACTGTATATTATATGTATTTACATCATAAATGAATTGTATATTTTGAATTTGCTGGAATAGACTCTTAAGAGCTCTTTATTTTGGATAAGTTTTTCTCAGTTTTGCAATAGAGTTAAACCGTAAGAGATAGACAAAGACTCACTTCACAAAAAATGTACATCTCGTTAAAACACATAATTTATGTCATATACATCATCCTTGTAAAGTTAACCATTTTTGAGATATTACTTGTTAATGGTTTAAATTTTAAACTACCTAACTTTTCTCAAATAGGATCATGCAAAACAAACCAAAATTCAATTTTTTCACATAACGAGCAGCATTTAAAACATTTGACTATTGTTTTAATGTAATGTATTCCCTTAATTCCCCTTTACTTACTAGGGAGCAAGTAATAAGAGCAATTCTGCTAGTTTTATCTTGATTAACATGACGTAAATAAACAAATAATCTTTCGTAAGAAGAGTTTGTATGGAACAGCTAGAGAAACTAAATGTGAATGGTACTCATAAAAATTTTTATTTGTCTTTCTGAAGCTAATGTGTATAGTCCTGTAGTCACCAAATAACAGTTCTAATTTAGTAAACTATGAACATAACGTAAGAAAATATTATAAAAAAACTCCAAAATATGCTGTCTGGAATGTATCATACTAAATTAATAACATATTTTATGGAAATTGCAATGATTTTTTAAAGTAACTGTAAATACTATGTCTCTGTTACTGTACAAACTAGTTCACTTCTGGTTAACTGGAAAATGATTTTTGTCTAGAAACAAACCAGTTTTAAATTCTTAACAGTTAAGCTCTATTTGCTTATGTCTGATGATACTTGCCTAATTTTATAAGGAATGTCCTCTTGCTTTTTCATCTTTCTAATGCATGTGTTATTCCCTGCAAGAATGAAAACACCAACTTAAAATGATTGTACTACACAACTATAAATTATTGGATGGCTAATTTAATATCAAATAATTTTTAGAATAAAATTCTAAGTGGTCCACACATTATCTCAGCCTCTCCAATTTTGGAAAGGAATTTGAGATTTTTCAGTTTACAGAATTTACATAGCTTAAGTTAAGCTAAGATATGTGCATGTAAAAGTCAAATTTTATTTTGTTCATATTTAATAATTTAAACATACAGCCATGATACAACCAGACAGCAAGAAGACATTCATGAAGTTCCTCAAAAAAAAGCTGATCTATTGATTCCAATATGAATAATATGAGAAAGGGTGTTTTGGAACAGTGATACATATATTAATTGAACATTTCTGAGTTGGATTTGTAACACTTAAGTATCACTTACATATAGTTTTGCCAGACCAGCTCGAAGGCATGTGCTTCATTGTCGATGGTTTAAACTGAATTTCTACAGGATATTCTATGTGGAGGTGTATTCTGTAGAAATTCAGTTGAAAACCATCGACAATGAAGCCCCCATGGCTTCAAAACCAATCTGGCAAAACTATAATTAAGTAATACTTAAGTGTTACAAATCCAACTCAGAAATATTCTGAGATTGTTTTTTTACCATAACAGCTTCCGTTTTAATATAGAAGTTTAATTGAGTTGGATCATAATAATACTATAACATCACTAACAGATAATTTTTAACTGGACATGTTTCAAAGTGCGTGTGCTTTATCTTCAGCAGACTCCAACTGACGTGGCATTTCCTCCTGTGGTTTTTGAGGTGTTCAGCTTTGATCAGATTGGTGCTCCTCTTATGACTTCCATAGAGTGCTGTGTGGCAACAAATACTCTTTGGAAATACATAAAATCAGCACCACTCAGTTCAAAACTGAACACTTCAAGAACATATGGGATTTGTAGTGGTCCATCATCATCTTTCCTATCATCCATTTTGCTTGCATTCTTCCTCACTTCCTCACACTCATGCCTGACTATGGGCCGAGCACTCGTTCCAGGTTCTCCCTTTTGTGGTTTCATGCGATTGGCTCGCCAACAGGCTTCTGACCCTTAGGCACCTACTTGTAAGTCCTAGGGGGGTGTCAGTCCTACATAAGGGAAGGGTAAGCGAACTACAAAAAGTGAAAAAAAAAAGAATTATGAGAACACACAAAACAATTAAATGACAATTCATCTACCTAAAGCACACAAGGATACCCAAGTTAAAGTAGCTTTCAGGTTGTCATTCATTCCATTATTGTTTCAAACTTTATCATAAGTGCTTGTAATACATAACATTTTTAGTTTAAGGTGAAAACTGGTATCAGTTTCAATGCTCAAAGATATGTTACTTGTTTTTAATTGTCCTTATAACACAGAGCACAGTGTTTTGAATTATAAAAACGATAAAAAAAAATAATATTGATGTATATATTCTTAAATTCACATACATTTAATCACCTGCAGTGTCATAAGTAGTAAAAGCGGGTTTTAAATACTACCAAAAAGAAACAAACATATATTTATTTTTAGGTTTCAATTTAACTTATCTGAAGCCTCTTTGAAACATGCTATAAATTTCTTTTTCTAAAAAACTAGTTTTTGTCTTTTGTTACACTACATAACTGCTACATAACACTACAGTAAATAAATATTTAGCTTATGCATGTATTTAAGACACTTCATATAAGTTATAATACATAGATATATGATTAACTAATTAACTGTTTAGTTGTAACATAAAGTGATATTTACCACGAAATGGTAGTACTACTTCAAACAACTGCACGCTGCAACCACACTTGTGATTACTGAAGAACTGAGTTTTGGAGGGAACAGTTTTATTGACTGATTTTATGTTTCTTGAAGTATGCAATTTTATAAATAAGCAATATTAAAGGGAGACAAAGCTATCAGTATTTATGATGGCCATCCAGAAAGTAACAAACAAATTGACATAACTAAACAATAACAAAAGCTATCAGCACAAAACTTTATTTACAAAGTTACAATACCTT
Organism: Hymenopus coronatus; assembly: GCA_030762935.1. NCBI lineage: Eukaryota > Metazoa > Arthropoda > Insecta > Mantodea > Hymenopodidae > Hymenopus > Hymenopus coronatus. The sequence goes on from CM060900.1 coordinate 263,017,455, forward strand.
GCTCTATGTTTCGACATAATCCTCAGTGCTATCAAGGTGTTTATTGTCATGTGGTACCGGTTTTTCAATGCAGATGTTATACTCTTCCACCGCTAAAGATGTCACTGTCACTTTGAGGTCTTCATAGGTTGGGAAATCTTTTCCACCCAAAAAGTCATGTGCAGTGTTCAAAGTGAAACACCAGTTTTTCTTAATTCTTTTATCAACATTTGCTTTCAACTCCTCCATAACGATTGATGGACTTCCACTGTGGTCTTTATTGTACTTACTGGTTCTTTCTTGATTACTCGTAAATTATGCACTATTTCGTCACTGAAGATTTGTTCATTGCATTATCACCATATCTTTGCTTTATTTGCCTGTAACATTTGATTGGCACAACATAGTTTTTTGCATAAACAAATGAGTCAGTTCTTTGGTGGTAGAAAAATATAACATCGGCATTGAAAAACTGGTACCATGTGAAAATAAATATCTCGACCGAATGGAGATTATGTTGAGATACAGAGTACGGTACTGTAGCTTTGTAAATAAATTTTGTGTTGATCTCTTTTGTTATCATTTAGTTATGCCAAATCATCTGACACTTTCTGGATGGCCCTCATAAATATAAGGGTAAAATAAAATAATACATTGCACAATATGATATGCGTTATGTTTCAATTTCTTTTCATCCAAATACTGTAAAGCAAACAGCCAGTTTCAGGTATAACTGCAAGCTTCTTAGCTTCTGAAGTTCAGTAGCATGCTATCCTTGACTTAACAACATTGGGATACTCACTGTGCTCCACTTAGGAGAATGAGGCTGTGAGGAATGTGTTGACATTAGCAACTCTAGTATTACCTGAGAAACAATACAGTTCTGCTTTCAACATTTCAACATGGCTTACTGGGCTCTTAGAAAACCTCTAGCAATGTTGAATACACACTGGTATACTAAAGCTGCACCATGTATGTAATATAGATAGTACATATATTTATGACATCATCATGAGCTGTCATTGGCATTGTTCCAACTTGCTTACCCATAGAGCACAACATCCCACAGAAGTTTTCTCATCAAAGGCTTACAACATGTATCATGTTGACAAGAGTAGAGGACAACACAACACCAGAATGCACACAACCACCTGTTGCATGTATCATCAGTCACCCCAGGAACTGAAGATAGGGTTAAAGTACCCTGAAACTGGTCTTTCCAAACAAAGGCAAAGTTGGAGATAAACTATAGAAAGGTGACTCATTACATTTAAATTTAACTCTTAGGAATTTTATTTTAATAAACGAGTGTTGCAGCATAACTCATGGTAACTGTAATTTTTTTTGGGCAGGAGGCGGGGGGGGGGGGGGCAATACCAGTGCTTTTGGCATGAGAGGAAGCTTCAAATGGAGTAGCATTGGTTGAATGGGGTGTAGCTGGGAGGAAGGGGGCAGTAGTTAAACATAAGAGTGAAATACTGGAACAGGATCCAAGTACTAGAAAAATGAAATATTCTCAAAAACTATTTTAGGACACAAGTATCAGCAAAATGGGAAAGAAAATGGTTATGTCAATGAAAGGAAATTGTAAGAGAAGTTTGATTGAGGGAGCTCTAGACAGTAGGGAGACAAAAATTATGGAATAAAGTGAAAGTAAGGAAAGATGATATAGGAAAACAAGAAATAATAGATAGTTTAAGGGGCAAGATTAATATTATATAGGTATGTTAAGAAAGTATTGGGAAAAGAAAAATGCATTGATGTCTGTGGATGGATGGAAAGAGAGGGTATAGCAGGAAAAGTGTTACTAAAAGGTATAAAAGTTGATAAAGATCTATAGCCACTATGTGGCAACGACAATAACAATTTACACTGTAAGTATATAAAATGTGGAGACAGAAAATATGGAATAAAAACTGGGAAAAGTTACCGCCAGAAATAGTTTAATTAATTTTTTTTTTTTGGAAACAATAAGAAAGAATATCTGAAACAACTAGGAAAGCATACAGGGAGAGCAAAAGATAATGGGGAGGAAAATCGCTAAAGAAAAATAAGATCTTATTAATAGAACAGATGAGATTGTAAGTATAAAAGAGAAAAATAGATTAAGTTGGCATGGTATAGAAATGTATCTTTAGAGGGAATGGTACATATACATAAATAACCAGGGTGTTAGCTGTATAGGATACAAAATTCAGCAACTCCAGGAAAATAACTATGTATGTATGTATGAAGCTTGTAACTGAAAAGATGAAATAAATGATGTATCCATTTGTCTACGACATGATAGGAGGGGTTATAGACAGTATGGACAGTGAAAAACACCTCAAAATTGTGCTTCATACAATGTATATTAAGACAGTTAACATGTTATTATTGGTCACATGTTTCACACACATTACAGCACTACACAGCTTACATTTCTGTTCTAAAAACCCTCAAAGTAATCCCATGCAACATTCAGAACACACTGCAGATGAATATTTAAGTGCCAAATCTCTCTGACAATACCATTATTAATCATTGTATTTATAAGTATTATAATGTATTGCATTTTGTGTGTGTGTACCTGTGTGCATGTCCAAGCTTTTTTTATATATTCAAAATTAAACTGATGTATACTTTGACTTGCATGAATGTTTCAAATGAGTGTTTTAGGATTGTATTGTATTATATATTGCAATTTGTTGAAGTTTACGAAGAGTACCTAATTCAATAATGATATTTTAGTTTTATATAATCTGACATTACATCAGTGTTACATATAATGAAATTACATTTATTTACACATTTTAACACTAATTTTTGGTACTCTTTGGTTTTATGTGCATGCAAAAAAAAAGAGCACATTTATAGAGCACATTAAGTATAGTGCAGTGGCATACAGGCCTCAAAAGCAAATGGTGTGATTATATGTCTATTCTGCTGTTTTTTAACCCGTGCTCTTAGCACTAGAGCTTAATGCATTTTTTTTTAGCATATAAACATATGTATACATGTTTATTCCATGACAAGTTCTATTTTCAGTGGCTTCCTAGCCTAAGCGAACCTACAGAATGCTTTCTAATCTAATCTAATCTAATCTGCCAATGATGTGGGAGGTGCTGAATACCATCTGCATCAGCATGAAATAGAAAGGAAATGCAGCACAAGTAAACATTTCTTAGCCCACAATGATGTGTAGATTGCCCAAGTTTAATACTGACGTTCTTGCAACAGTAAATATTCATAATAGAATAATTGTGCCACACTAATAACCAGAAGCTATGTAACAACTTTTGTGAGTTTAAAAGGCATAATGATATAAATCAGCAGATTTTTAGCGAGTTTTATTTTGGATTTTTGCCTGATGTTTCATGGTACTTGCCATTACATGCTGGCTTCTGTGACAATATTTTTAAATTTCAGATATAAAACTCTTAATTACTGAATGTAAACCCAATAAAATAAATAAATAAAGCTGTAAATGGCAAGAAAATGACAAAATATGACCTAAAATAAAATAAAATACCCTAAAAATAGAAAATGGCATAAAATTAATAAAAATTAGGTAATAAATATGCATTATCATAATCTGCAACCCATGAAAAGTATATGTACAGCGTGTTAATAAACTACACTGAAATAATTTGCAAGAATGTGTACATGTGTACATGACTTTATTTATACAAAGTATAATAACCTACATGAGAAAGAGAAAAGGGTCTTAATAATAAATACATAAGATGTGTATTTAAGTAATTTGAGATCGGTGCTGCATGTTCCCCAGGTAAACATAACACAGCTACAACGCGTTAAACCTGTGGGTATCAGGTGCTGATAGGTCGGTGTTAACGCAGGTTGAAAAAATGGCTTAGAATGTCTTTAAAACTGCTGCTTGAGTATAGAAATATCTATTTTTAGCAGCTCGTTACTAGTGTTATAAAGATTTAATGTCGCAAAAATCTGTAAAATCTCGAACTAATCGCTTGACAGTGTAACACTGAGCATTCATTAACTATGTTCTTGAGTTATGTAGTCTAATCTGGAGGCATTTTTGCAACTGCTTTGGTGGCTAAATGCATAACACAGGAAGCTGCTATCCCAAAGGTCTTGATTTTCATTCCTGTCATAGAGTAAACGTTTTTTATTATTTTTTTTTTCATTCCAAATGAAGTGTCACGATACATGGTGTACTGGCACTTAAGAAACTTATAGCCATTACTTCGAAATTTCAATAAACAGGCCATAAGTCTCCTATCTCAAATTATTTTAAATAATCTACATATTCTGTGAAAATATTTCTGTATAGTTCATTAACAGCCTATATATATATATATATAAATAAATTTTTTGTATACTCCTGGAGCCACTTATACCAGCCTTAATATGTAGGAGTCTGGATAAATCAGACTCACACATGCTGGCATGAGGGAGGGGCTTATTAGGCATTGCTATGGTACTGGTCCTCTTCTAGCTACATTACTGTAATGCTAATCTTGGGTACTAGACTCAGGCTTCTAGTGCAGCGTGAAGCTGTGGGTTATAAGGAGTGTTAGTTTTAATTTTCTATAGTGCTGTGAATTCAATTGCTGGATCCATGTAAGGCCAAAAGTGTGTTGTTTGTAAACTGTATCAAGACCAGCATCAGAGTACATTTTAATATTAAATTTATAAGTCCAGGTGTACACATTTATTGTTTTTTTTTTAAATAGGACATGTTTCAAAAGCTGTTGCTTTTATCTTCAGCTGTAGTTTCTCAACTGGCATGGATGGAGTTGTCTTCTCCATATCTATGGCTTGTAGATAGCATAATGTACTTGTTGAATACGTCTGGTGGTGGTATTTCAAAATTCATGAGCCAGTGCATGTTCTTTTTGACAAATATTTTTTCCCCAAACATATAGGTCTATTAAGTGATTCACATGCATTATTAGCTCTGTGTTTTTGTTTATTCCTTGATTGGAATTCTAAAAATCTGCTGCAACTGGTTACTTGTTTGTTTGTTTTTTATGCTGTATTTATGATCTTTGGTCCAGATGCTGATATTTCTTTTGGTTTTTTCAATGTATACTTTATTACAGCTATTGCAGTTGGTCTGATAGATTCCTGGTTTTTGTTTTTGGGGTGTTGGATCCTTTGGAGGTGCTCTTAATGAAAATCCAAAAGAAGTATCAGCGTCCAGACCAAAGAACATATATACAGCTATCCTAATATAATCACCTAAAACCCAATACTCTGAGCAGATGTTTGTCCTTTCTTCTTCAGTAAAAATGGTAGACCATTTAAAATGACACTTTTCAAAACACATTAAACAGTCAGTAAAATAAAAATACCGTAGTGCAAGGCTTTATGAGCATTTTACACTGTGTTGCATTTCTGAAATATCAGCATTCCTAATAATTGACCTTCAAAAATATTTGTTGTTATCTAGAAGAGACAGTTAAAAATAAATGATTTAGTAAAGAGTACTTAAAATGTTATTAAACTGAAGCACACAGGGAAATCAATGTTAACACTATTAATAACTTATCTTCTTCCCCTAGATGCAGGTGCACAGAGATGTAACCCAGGAAGCCATTTCATGGAGGACTGTAACACAAGCATATGTTCTATAGATGGCATAGTAGCCCACACATCTTGCACAATTAATCTGTGTTGAAACAGAAGAGGTAAGTTCATTTTTATTTAGTATACTTTACTTCATCATGTAACATATGTTAAAGTGAATAAGCAATATTTTGAGTGAGCGAGATAGTTTAACAATAACTTATAATATCATCATGATCAAATCCTGTGGTTCCCCTATCTGGAGCATAGAGCTTTAACACATTGAAGCCCAATCCCGAGTACAGCTCGGGCCGTGCAAAATGATAATGCGGCCCATTACCGAGTATAGCTCGGACAGGTATTTCTAACGCTTATAATGTAATTCCACGACCTTAACTCAATCTTGGGCTATGCAACAAAGAACATGCATCTGTTATTGTATAGTTGTCTGATTTGTGCTACCATCTATCCTCGATTTAGTCAACTATTAGAAAATTTAGGAGAGTTAGTAATATTGGCTGCTCTCAGGTAGTCACGTCATTTTCCTTGAATGTGGTGATCAGTTTGTACATTTTGTGTTCCTAAATGTTAAAATTCTGCATTTTACTCGATTTCAGTGAACTGAAGCTGAAATTCAAGATACAAATGAAGCGCTGGAAAATTCTGATTCTGAGGGAGAGTTTTTCAAACTTTCAATAAATGGAGCATAAGCTGCTTTACACAGATTTTTTCAAACTCTTATTTGATACTCGTTTAAATTTAAAATAAAATGTTAATATGTAAGTTATGACTATTTTCTTACTTGTTGAGAAATCCTTGAATACCATACTTTAAGATTGTACCAATACTTTTTGGCAGACTTGATTGATGCACTGTAAATAATAACTCAAAGTAGCATAAAAACTTTGGATTTCTTGGCCATTCAACTAAAGAAACACCTGGGCTTCAATGTGTTAATGAAATGTTCCCATTCATGTCTATTTCTAATCATTCTCTTTATTTCATTCCAACTCTTTCCCATTTCCCGCAATTCACTTTCCTGTGCCCTTCTTTAAGTTATCCTTAGTGTACCTGTTTTCCTCTTCGAGCCTTGCAAGTTGCAATCCAGAGCTTGTCTTTCAATAGGAGATTGGGGTTTATATAGAGCACCCTAACCACTGGCATTTTATTTGTAGCTGTATGGGTATTTGCTTTGATTTCAGCCACTGCTTCTGATTTGTTACTCCATCTATCCATGTGATAATTAATGTACATCACAGACGATGATTCATAAATGTTTGTAGTTTATTATTTATTTGTATGGTTATTTTTTATGTTTCACATCCGTATAACAACACCGATTTTACATTTGTATTGAATAGCTGTAGTTTCATTTTTACACATAAATTCTTATTCTACCACATTTGGTATAACTGTACTAAGACCTCTTTTGCCTTTCTTATGCATCTTTGGACATCTTCCGTGGTACCACCACCTAAAGTGACTATACTGCCAGGATATGTAAATGCATTTGTTCTTTCAATTTTGTGCCCATTTATATCTAAATCTATATTTGCACTTGGATTATTTCTCATTTCTTTTGTGTTAGAGACATTTATTTTCAAACCTATATTTGCTGCTTCATTTTTAGTTTGCCTACTTTGATTTCATGTAAGATAATCTACTGGCGAGTAAACAAATATCATCAGCAAAATCTATATCTTCTAATCTATCTGTCACATTCCATAGGATTCCTCTTTTTCTTCCTTTCACCACATTTTGCATAGCATAATCACTGACCAAAAGGTATAGAAATGGAGTTAGGATACAACCTTGAATCTTATGATATACCTGGTCTAAGAAAGGTTGTACCCTCCAGTGTGCAAAGCTGAGAATTAGTCACCATATACTTTATGAGAAGTAGATGAACTCCTAGAAAAAACCTATTCATGGTTCATTATTTGCTTGAGGTGTATTATGTGATGCAGGGTGCAATTGTTATGTGTCATAATAAAGTTTTGAGAGCTTATCTTTCAACACATGTCTCACAATACAATATGTTAATTAGATTTCACACAATAAATTACTGAATTTGGGTCCAGCATATTGACTTTTTCTGTATTAGATGCTTTTTAACATTGTTTGGAATAACTGAAATGTCACTGATAGTCTTTCCGGTAGTATCAACAAAGTTTTTAAGCAGAGCCAGTGTGCAAGTTAATGAGTGGAAGTGGGTAGGGGGGATGCGAATTCCCTGACTCACAACTGATTATATTTTCCTTATAGTACCATTATAGTTCCACTACAGTACCAATGAACAAATGAGACCACTGAACTAGTGGGTCAATGTTCTAGAATAGAATAGAATATTTATTGACATATGACATTTACATTGTGGGCCTAAGCTCATAAACTAGTGACTTACCAAAAAAAAAAAATACTTGAGTAACCTAAATTCTGATATGTATATGCTATACAGATATTATTTTTAAAATATACTGAAAAATTTATTTGTCAGTTTATGGTAATAATATAATATGTATATTAGCCTAGTGACTCCAACATTCTGTCATCCATTAAGTCTTGTATCGAGTAATTATTATTATTTACTAATACTTCTTTAACTCATTTTGTGAATAAATTTAAGGTTTATATATCATTGATGTTTATGGCAGTTTATTATATACCTTTATACCCATATAGTAAGGTTTTTTTTCATAGAGTCTTAGTCTATGCATGGGGAATTTTATGCTAGATTCTTTCCGGGTATGGTAGTGATGTTGCTTTTGTTTTTCCATGAAATTGTCATAATTTTTATAAACATAGTTGAGCAACTCTAAGAGATACATTGAGGGCATTGACTAATATTTTTAATTTTTAATAGCGGTTTACAAAAGTCTTTGAAGTTTGCATATGACCTTGTGCATATTATTTTATTCTGAATTCTGAAGACTGTTTCCCAACCAGGCGCATTTCCCCATTATATCTATTATTGTCATCACCTGTCCCTTTGTGTCCATAAAGTGCACATATCCAAGTAAATTTTACTTTCTCTACACATACTATGTATATAGTGTATAGAGTAGGTATTGCAATGCACCCAAAAATTTTATACTGAGATTTCACCGGAAATACATGTTTTTGGTCTCCCTAAATCCAAAAAAAGCATTCTTAGAAAAAGGTCTGTGTGCGTGTGTGTGTGTGTGTGTGTCTGTGGACAGCATAGCTCAGAAATGAAAAGGCCATTAAATACCAAACTTGGTAGGTATCTTCCAAGGATGCGGCCCAAAGATTTTCAAGAAAATTCCCCCACCCAAGGCTACCCTTTACAAGCAACATTTTTTGAAAATTTTTAATTTTCTCAAAAATGACTCTTAATGATTTTGGTTAAAGTACTACATTTTAAGATATTTTTATGACAAACGAAATGTATATCTTTAATTTTGTGGGAACAGTCTCTGAAGACCTATTCATTCAGGATGACTTTTGTGTTACTGGCAAACCTTAAAAGATATACAAAAACTTACTGTACAAAAAGTAGATCTCATTAAAACATCCCAATCTCTGCCATATACATTTTTTTTGTAGAGTTAACCATTTTCAAGATAATCTGGATTATTGGTTTCAATTTTAGCCACAAACTTTTCTCAAATTGGGGAAAATATCTTTCTTCTTGTTTCACGTTGATTTATTCCTGGCAAGCAAAGAGATTGGAATTTCAGTTGTTTCACATAGCGACCAGCTTTTATAGGATGATACTATTGCTTTAACCCATGCCTTTTCTTATTTCCCTTCTACTTACAAGGAAGGTAGTAATCAGACTAATTCTGCTTATGTTTATCTTGATTAACATGATGTAGATAACAGATTAATGTTTCGAATAAAAGCTTTGTTTACCAAACAGGTAGAGGATATCATATGAATGGAACACAGATTTTTCCCTTCTACTTACAGGAACCAAGTAATAAGGACAATTTCTATTAATGCTTATCTTGATTATCGTGAAATACACAGAGGAATAAGGTTTCTAACAATAATTTGTTACAGAAATGTAGAGAAAGTCATGAGAATGGAAAAAATCACATTTTTTTTCAAATAGCCTCTCACCTAAATTAGCCCATCGTTAAAATGCAACTACAGTCAGTTTGGCCATCCATACAACAGCTATAGCACAATAGATGATCCTCATTGCTGGCTGGAACAAGTCCATATAATGTTGGTAGCAATGTTTTATCATGTTTGCCAATGTAGCATCCCACTAAATTGTTTAACGGCTATGAATTTGAAGTTTGAACATGAATTTTCTATGTATAGTAAATGTCTACTGAAAGCTAATTCCTTTTTTTCTAATTAATAAATCATATAATTAACAAACCTGCAACAAAATTAATGAAGAAATATTAACTTTCTATGTGTCTATGTGTAAAAATATTCGTAAAATATTTTCATGCTTTCAGCGAGAAGCTTGGTTTGTATCTTCCTTCTCTCAGCAAGAAGCTGAATTTGATCACTGAGCAGAGCTTTAGTTGTTAGATTGTACTCCTCTTGGTAAATAATACAGTTTTAGGGCCTTTTTCTGCTTTTAAGTAAAACACGGTTCTGTTTTAGCTTTGTTATTACTGTTTCCAAAAGAAGTTGTGTTAACATTTCACCGACACTCAGCTTATTTCTTCTGGCAGTCATCAGTTTACAGTTTACACTGTCACATCTCTCAGATGACTAGAGCAAGCCCATTCACAACACTTTATATATCATTTCCTGGTTTATTTATCTCCTCTACTTCTACAATTATATCATCCCCAGAATACAACATTGTAAACAATGACCAGTATTCTGGGCATTTCTTGAAAATCAAGCAATTTTGGGCAGTTGTCGAATCTTTGCTGGAAATTGTGGAATTTTAGACCTGCATTCAATGTGTGGTTTTATCAGTTTCCAGGAAATGCTATAAATGAAATCTGCCCTCCTTAGCCCCTGACATGATCATCAAACCAATTCTTTATGTCCACTAATCCTATCAAACCAACGCAGCCAGATGCTAGGATCAGAGTTCCCTCAATTCTTCTTTTTTTTAGCAGCAGACATATGAGCAGGTAACTTTATCATCATCATTATCGTCATCATCATCATTATTATTATTATTACTAGTGGTGGTGGTGATAAAAAGTAGTAGTATTGAAATTTTGTTTTCATTATCTAGAAATTATTGGATTAATTGTTTTTTCACATAAGCCGTGTGTAGGACAGGAGTTGGATAGGTAGAATCAGACTGAAAAATTCAATGCCTTAGCCGGGATTTGAATCACTGATCTCCCGTTCTCTAGCCAGTTGCTCTACCACTGAGCTACCATGGAACCATGGTGAAAATCGCCAAAAAATCATTTTTTTAGTTTTATGTGCTGTGTTATAATTTGGGATTTCCTATTGAATTTGATATATAGATAATAGCTATAATTATTCCTTGTATTTTAAACAATTTTTCAAAACGAGCTTACAGCCGCCAAATGTTAAATTTGGTAAATTAATGCACTTTTTCTCAGCAACTATTTAAGCTATCATGATGAAATTTATATGGAACATAGATGCATATGTGATAAGTTTACTGAACTATGTGATTGTTTCATCATGTTGTTTCTTAAGGAAAATATACTTTTTTCTTGATAATGGAAAAAATGTTTGGAAATATTTTGATAATAATTTTATTAAATATTAACTAACCATATTATTAACATATTCCAGTTCTGCAGCAGCATCAATGTGTTGTTTTTATTATCTTAAAATGTCATTGAGCTAGCGAATATGTCATTTATATTGAAAATGGGTAAAAACACAGTTACTATCATAAAAGAACTCGACAGCTGCGGATGACAAAAGCAGCAAAACATGACTAAGAAGGCCCAATATGCAAGAAGTAGAGCCAGGCTTCAACAGGAGGACACTAAAGAGGATCAGGATTATATACCAAGTCGATTCTAGGAGGATTCTGTATGTTGCTTCAAATGTGTACCAGTTTGTTTCTAAACTTTTATTTAAACTGCATTTTTGCCAGTTAACACTTTTCAATATATATGACCCTTTTTCTGAGAAACTATATTAGCTAGCTCAATGAAATTTTAGAATGATAAAAACAAGGCATTGGTGATACTATGGAACTAGGATTATTTTAATACAATTGTTAGTTGATTTTTAAACAAATAATTACCAAAAATTTTCCAAAATTTTTTTCTATCATCAAGAAAAAAGTTATATCTTTCTTAAGGAACAAAATGATGCAATAATCTTAGTTCAATAAACTTACAACATATATATCTATGTCTTATAAAAATGTCATCATGATAGCTTAAATAGGGTCACTAAATTAGTAAATTTAACATTGGCGGGATAGGGCTTTTAATCTCCCCTTAAAGCTAAAGTTGGAAATCATAAATTGAATCATTTCACTCCCAAACACAGAGGTAATTTGTTTTACTAGTTAAAAACTTATGGATTCTGATGATTCTTATATCAGCGTAATCCTGAAGGAGCAAGGAACATATTAGGCAGTTGATGTTGCTGCAATGAGATTGTTTTACACACCCATCCACCCTTGTTTGTGAGCCTACTTATATATGGCAAAGTAACAAAATTATCATAAGTAATACCATGAGTGTTTTCATCTTGTCGATAATTCACAACCAGAGCGAAGCAACAGGAGTGAATTGTTCTAAGAAATGAAAACATGAGTTGTATTTGATAGGACAATTCAGCAAAATAGACTATTAATAATTTATAATACACAGGAAGGGATATTTTATCAGGTATGATTGTAATACTTACTTTAGTTCTCAAATGTTAGATGGCGTATTCGACCCTATTTATTTACAGAATTTTTTTTTTTTTCCTTTCTTTACTGCCCCCTAAATTATGTTATGGCCAACCATGCCTACATCCAAAGTACACATATCAATAGCAACAATAGAAACAGGGAAGAATTATATTATTTCAGCTTTTAATAACTCATACATAAGAATTACAAATAATGATTATTTTCACTCCTTTTTTGAACTAAATACATAAAACTAAATACCTCTTTCTAAGCAAAATTGCATGAACTGTTTTCATATATTAGCATAGTTTTTTTTTTTTTCAGTATTAATGGGTCTGGCTGACTTCATTATTGATTTCTTTTATTTCTTGAGCAGTCACCTGACCAAGCCATCATGCAGTGTCACAGCTGACTGGATTGTCATGTTACCAATAACCAAGACAGGAGATTAAACAAATGAATTTCAGCTCAACAAGATTTCAAAGAAATGAAGATCAGCTGTGATGAGATGTTTCGACAATATTGCTCCAGTCAGATTGCCACAATTGGCTGAAATTGCCTAATCTCGGCCACTGCATTGCCATTTTAATAGTTGAGCTGAATTGTCAACTGTACTGTCAGTTATGAGTGCCAAAAATAGCATCATATAGGTGCTGACAACCATAAAAATTTGTTATTTTTAGTAATTTTGTTGGATTTAGGCCTCATACACTCTATGTCTATGCCATGGTTCAGTGAGGTTTATCTTCATAGATCCCTCGGTTATACCCTGTCTCAGCTGCATCTGCTGCACTTCCCTCCTTCTAAAAAACATCCCTCTGCATGCTTTGTAGCTTAAGTACCTCCATCCTCTGCTATGCTATGCAACTTCTTCCTCTATGTTCAGATTATGAATGTTGGCAACACCCCTCCAGACACAAAGATAGAAAAAGCAAGTTTGCCATGATCCCTTGAGGGGATGTCTATTATGTGTGTGCAGAGTGACAAAATTGAAAAAGTCATGCTAAAAACATGTTATAAGTGCTACAAAAGTGTTATTTTTTACCTGTGGACTTTATGCAATCAAACAGGCAATGCTGAATATTAGAAATATGGAACACCAGCATTTCATTATTCTTTCTGACTCCCTCAGTTTCATAAAAGCAATTAATGGCCCATGGACAACAGATACACTAGTACAAGACATTCAGATCCTGAAACAAAAGGGAAAAGAAATTGTCATCTTATGGATAGCTTCACACTGTCCCATAACTGGTAATGGAACTGGCAGACCTTGCAAACAAAACTTCACAATTCAAAACATTAATACTCTTCACAGAGATTTACTGACATTCATAAATAAAAAGATTAAAAACCTTAGGACCACACACTACAATAAAAGCCACAAATACATGCCAGTCACCTGACGGGATTTTGAAATTCAAAGTGCAGTTCTTGTTTTTCCAAATATAGATGTCCTCCCAAACTTTTAATTCTGATTTCCTTGTGACATTTTTGAGTATTTTTGGACTTCTATTTACAGTGTCTTGTTCTTTCCTAAAATGCCAAGCTACCATCGAGTTATGTTTAATATTTCCGAGGTGTTCTTTTCCTCTTGTTTATCTGTTTCTTTTAGTTTGGCCGCTGTAGTTTTTATCCACAGTTGTTGCAGCTGAACTGATATATTTCTGGTTTGTTTTCTTGTGGAATATTACCTTTTAATTTAGAATTTAACAAGTTTTTTTATTGAGTAATTGTTTTTTTGGGCCAGAATGATGTTTTGTTGTTTGAAGATCCTCTGGACGTTGTAGAAAGTTGCAGGGCGGTATGTAAACCTCTTGTAAATCTTATTTTCTTTTTCATTGAAGGTGAGTGTGGCTCTGTTAACTTTTTTGTACACCATTTCTGTCTGCAATCCATTTTCTGTAGCTATGTCCAATATTTTTACCAGTTTGCAGTTATATTCTTTTTTGCACATTATTATATTTTCTAGTCTGCATCCAAGGCTGTTGAGTACTGCATGCTGATGGGGAATTGGATTGTAACTCTTTTGTTTTATGTAACTGTTATTGTGGGTAGGTTTTCTGTAAATGCCAAATGTCAGGTGGTTTTCATTTTGGATGACTTTAAGGTTGAGAAATGGTAGGTAAAGAATAAAAGAATTCAGCACAATTATTCCAAACGAGAAAGAAAACAAGATTAATGGGACGTTTACATACCACCCTACAACATTCTAAAACTTCCAGAGGATTTTCAAACAACACAACATCATTCTGGCCTCAAAAAGCAATTACTCCATAAAAAACATATTAAATTCTAAATTAAAAAATGATATTCCACATAAAACAAACCAGGAACATCGATATATATATATATATATATATATATATATATATATATATATATATATATAAACCAGTTTGAAATCTATTTTGGCCAAATAAAAGAAACATAAAAACAAGAAAAAAGAACACCTTAGAAATATTAAACAAAAACAAGGGGACAAATCAGCCATAGTTTGGCAGTTTTGGAAAGAGCAGCACACCATAAATAGAAGTCCAAATATATTAAAAAATATCACCAAGAAGACAGAATTAGAAGTTTGGGAGAACATCTATATTTGGAAAAAGAACCTTGTTTTTAATTTAGAAATCCTGCCAGGTGACCTACTGATGCACAGGTTCATCAAACCACCACTAGAGATAATGACAACCACCACACCAAGTGACGCTGGCAGCCGACTAAGGGAATTGACAACGGAAGCATATAGTTTCTGAAACATGTTTTCCAATGATAAAAGTAAGTGGTGTAGAATTACAAAATCGACTCACTGATTTATTTCAATTTATTCACACCATGTTTTATCATGGATCTTCAATACATCTTGCCACACACAAAAAAGAAAAAAAAAAAAAAAAAAAAAAAAAAAAAAAATAGGGCATGGGGTAATATGCTCATATATATTGTTTTTTTAAAATTCCTGTTAAAACTTCCTTTTCTGTTTTATTAGCTGAGTTGCTTTTGGATTTGCTGCAGGTCTGCCAAGAAGTTTATTTCCTTTTATTTTCACTTCAGCATTGAAAAACGTGGTGGTAAAGGAGGCTAAACACGTTTTATTGTTTGTCTCTATTGTAAAGTTTACCCCTATTTCACTCTGATTCATCAATTGAAACAGCACAACAATATGCAATTTACTAATTTTCAACATATGGATGACTGTAAGAGTTTATTAAGATTGCTAAATGACTGGATTAACCCATTAACGTACCATTCTTATTGAATAATTTGTGCCCGGAAGTACCATTTTTATAATAAAACTTACTCTTGTCATGTATTTGCTAACAACATAAACTTCTTTGGTTTCTTCACCAAGATGTCTAGCTGTTGAAGGATTCATTTCACCCACAGATGAGCATTGTGCTTGAAATGGAACATTATACATCACATCCCTTGCAAATTTGTAAGTTATTATGATGGCAGACACTAAAGCCAGTGTGATATATAGGCACTCTTATTTTCCTTTTTCTCACAATCATCAAATTCTGACAATTCATCAGTAAACGTATCGCCTGAAGGCTTATCACTATCCTCAAAAAATTAATTGCATAAGCCTTGCATTTCCTAATTCATACAGATCAGCCATTGTTACTGATCTGCTGCTCATGGAATGATGGTAGTTTCACAGCTTCTATGATTTACTCAGAGCTATTTTTGCAAATATGAGTTAAATACAAATAACCATGACAGCTTTTTATTCAGTCAGAAACATCTCTTGGGTACTTGTAAGACCCAAACAGATGATATAATCAGTTCAATCAGTAATGCAGCAGGCATAAAATTGTTACAACCGCTGATTACAGAAATACCTGTCATTGTACAGAATGTGTAAGTTAAGCAATGACAGGTGAACCCATCAAAGAATGCGAATGTGTTAATGTTTCTGACATATATAAGCATTAACAATGCTGGTATCTAGCAACTTTGGATGAAAGACTAGCAATCATCCTATTCTATACTCTCTTACTATTAGGTTAGCTAACAACATAGAACCTTAATTAAAAAAAAAGAATTTGAGTCTGCTTTTGTAACAGAGACATCACTTAGTAATTACCTACTGGGACCAGTTTTGCGAATACTGTTCCCATTTTATTAAAATCTGGACATCTATTACCAACGAAATTTGTGGAAACGTGCATCCATGGTACCCCATCTACAACATGACCAAGTGAAGCAAGTGTTGGTAATAGATGTCCAGAGTTTAATAAAATTGACAGCTTCACTGTATGTAATGGCTTTTTTAACATTTTAAAACTTGTTCCCATTTTCAGTCCTTAATTCCAACTAAATTTTGTTTCGTTGGCATGAACCATGAGCCTTACATTTCCCTCACTACAAGCCTTTGTGCTCCCTTGGTTTGTCATTCCTATACTTGTTCATTTTATGATTGTGGGTTGCAGCTGGAAGTGAACTGCTTGAAGTCCATAATGCAAGGTCAGGTTGGAATGAAACCAAGTGTATAATCACTATATTTATTTATATTACAATTTGTCTCACACAAGAATATTCCTGATGTCAATATATGGGACGGAAGAAAGCGAGAGATAGAGATATTGACACAAAACACTCTAGTGCTGCAAAGTTCACAGGCGTTTGCTTTTATTTGCTATCATACAATAATCGCTTTTAAGAAGTACAGCACTGTAAATAGTTTTCTAAAACTTCACGGCATGAATTTGTTTCAGTGAAGTAAACATACACAAATGTTTGTATTCATCCCTCTGCATCCTGCATATCACCACAGATGTGTCCTGCACATATGAATGCTAAAAGGAATTAAGGATAGAAACAACAGCATCACACGCAGACTTCACTAATTGAAATAAGTAACTTACTTCGAACATGTTTTGATGGCTGTTGCCACCATCTTCAGTGGAGATTTATGATGAACTCAGAGTAGCAGCTTGTATGTCCTGGAGGGTGTAAGTTGTCCATATGAAGGGGGTCATTAGCACAAGAAAAAAGAAGGTTAATGTAATATGAGATGTTTAAAATAAGCCATTGAAGTATCTAAAACTTCTACAGAACAGCTTTATGTTAAATATGCTCTACCAGGCAAGAAGTGGTTCATATTTTTACTAACAAACATTTTATATAACAAGTATTTTTTTCTCAAACAATAAATTAACACAAGTGTTTGTTTGCTCAAAACCGTTCTTTTAGAAACTGACCACCAGGAGTGCTGTAATCACACCAGCAGCGGCAAAGCTTCATGATTGTATTACAGTAGAGTGTGATTATGTATGCTTAAACATTTTTACATAACTCAGTATCTATGGTTTGCAAGCATTGTAGAATTTACATATGGTACTTATTGTGCACACTGCATATAGAACTAGAAGAAAGAGGAAAGGTTATGATTATACTACTTTGTGAATCTAAGATTTTCATTTCTACTTTCTCTACATGTACCATGAAGGTAGTGTATAGAGGAAGAATTGTATTCCACCGAAAACGTTGATACCAAGATTTCACCGGAAATATATTTTGAGGTTACGTGAGTCCGAAAAAAGCATTTTTAGAAAAAGGTCTGTGTGTGTGTGTGCATGCATGCATGCATGCATGCAGGGGGGGGGGCAAGGGACAGCATAGCTCAAAAACGAAAAGTCGGTTAAAAACCAAACTTGGAATTTAAGTGCAGTATCTTCCAAGGATGCGACACAAAGATTTTCAAGTAACTACCCATTACATAGAACATATTTTGAAAATTTTCATTTTCTCAAAAATGGCTCTAACGATTTTGATTCAAATACATTAAAGATATTTACATCACAAACAAAATGTATATCTTGAATTTTCTGGGAATAACATCTGAAGATCTAATCATTCTGGATGAATTTTGTATAATTGATAAACCATAAGAGATAGGCAAAAATGTTACTACACAAAAAATTTAGATCTCATTAAAACACATAATTTATGTCATGCACAGTTTTTTTGTTCAGGTTACCATTTTCAAAATATTCCTTGTCATTGGTTCATTTTATGATACTTAACTTTTCTCATATGGGAACTTGTCAATTATCTGGCCATATAAAGAAATTGATTTCAATCACATAGCAACCACATTATAAAATATTTGACTGTCAGTTTAGCCTAGTGTATTCCCTTATTTCCTTTCTACTTACAAGGAACTAAGTAATAAGACAATTTCTGCTAATGTTTATCTTGATTACATGAAATAGAAGAATAAGCTTATTAAAAATAATTTGTTATAGAGATGTAGAGAAAGTCATGTGAAAGTCATGTGAAAGTCATCAGATTTTTTATTTACTGTTTAGTGGTGGAAACTGAACTCAAAAGTTTAGGAACTGCCTTCAACTTGATTTAATAACTTCATTTGCAGTTAGTTACAACCTATATATATTTCAATAAGTGAATTCATTTGTGATATGTAACTAATTTCATCCTCATTTTGTTACAATTTATTGTTTTTATTGTTTCTTGGGTAATTATTGTTGATATAGAAATACTATAAGAGGCACTATAATATTTTAGCGATACTCAACTTGCTTTTACGAAGTTTAGTTTCATTTCCTTATTATCACCTTTCTTTCTCCATGGGGAAACTGCTTTAGGTGAAAAGGTAAGGGTTCATTCATTCATTTATTATCTGCTTAAAAGAATACAAACACAGTCAAAGTATCGTCCGGTTAAATATGTACAATAACATATACAATTTAATATATATACAAAAACAGCTTTTAAAGTAACATTTTAGTATTCATAATTACCTACTGTATTAAATAAATTCTATTTATTTTGTCAATATTAGTTAAGATATTTGTCAATTATATAATAATATCCTTCAATACAAAATTTCTTTAAACACTACTTGAATATCTTAAAGTCATTAACATTTTTCAGATAAGCAGGGAGTTTGTTCATGAGTTGCAACAGTTGGTTTGGTTTTATACTTTTCTAATCTATGTGATTGTATATGAAAATTTGTATATCCTCTAGTGTAATGTTTATGCACTTCTTTGTTTGGTGTTTTACCTATATCTTATCTAGGGTGAATAATAGAAAATGAGTGGTGTCAGCCAACTGATTGCAGTGCTCCAAAATATGCTAAGATATGTCCTTCTAATAAGTTGCAAATCAAATGTTAAATAACATAACAAGTGGCATCTTGTGTCCAAAATGGACTGTGTGCTACAAGTAACAGGAAAGTTTTGATCAACTGAAAGGTTTAAATACACCTCTCTGGCTCTGCAGTTTTCTTGCCTTCCTGTAGACAGCCTACCTGACCCATGGGTTTTTTCACGGATTTCTCCGAATCCTGGATAAGTTTCTTTCATCCCTCAAATTTCCTGTCTCTCTATGCCATTTTATTTATCCTTCATCCCTTTATTTCTTTCAGGGTTAGAAATGTTAGCAATGCTCAGTGCAGTATGGCAGGGAAAAAGGATGTTCAAAGTGATTATCTGCATCCCCTAAATTCGGCTAGTTGCTGGAATGAAGACTGCTCCTGGGTGGCGCATTGGACCCTATATAGGGCAGTAGTCCTGGGCTTCCTGACTGTCGGGGGAGTTTCAATCTGGAAACTATCTTTTTTTTTTTTTCTTTCTTTCTTTTTTTAGCTTAATGCCCTTTAACCTGGTTGGTCATATCGGATGATGAATGAAATTGATGTAATGATGCTCAAATGATCTTGGGTTCCACGGAGCTTAAAGCTACTTGACATTCGTCTTCTCAGGATATTTTTGTTTATGCTAGTGTTTAACACCCATTTTTACTACTTGTGGTACTGCAGGCTATGACACTGATGATAATGTAATGAAGATGAAACACCATCGGAATACGATGGCAAGGAATACCAGAGAACCCGGAGAAAACTCGTATCTGTGTTGCTTTGTCCAACAAAAATCTCATGCGTGGTTGCTTGGGATTGAACCAGGGCTGTTAGGTGAGAAGTGAATGGTCTAACCACTTGGCCATAGCACAGCCTTCTCAGGATAAGAGAAAACCCCATAGAAAAACTTTATCTGGTAACTCACCTTAAGCGAGATTCAAACTTTTTACTTGTTGAATGTGAGGCAGACTTCTATCACCACACTACATTGTTGTGCCATCTCTCCTGGTTCTGGCCTCCTGGTGTATTCTTTCACCTCATCCTTCCCTCCAGGAGGCACCCCCCAGTGGGGTGTAGACTTATTAACCTGAGCCCCTTCCAACTGTATCCTACCCTAACCTCCTATCTGAAGTTGTCACAGGCAGAATTCTGAGGAGCTTTATCAGTTCCAGAAAGGCTTCACCCAAATTTTCCAATAAAATGCATTTTAATAAGAGAAAATCCTATCTATTGTATCAGACAGCGTGCTCAGTTGTCAGCCAATTTTTATCTAAAATATTGTACTGTTGAAATATGACTACTTCAACTACTTCACCACAAAATGTATGATGTCTATTTTTTTAACCTCTGAATGGAGCATAACAGAAAGAAAAATATGAATCACAAAATGATTTTATTACCAGAAGTCCAGCACAACTACAGTTACTTCTCCACATAGTCACCATGAAGATTAAGGCATTTGTCATATCAATAAATCAGCATTCCAATACCCTCTTCATATACGGTTGACACCAGCGTATGGAGATCGGTCTTTACAGCATTTTGAAGTTCTCCATTGCTGTGAAAGTGCTCTCCTCCCAGACCTTGTTTCAGATGCTGAAAAATGAAAGTTGTCTTGGATCAAAGCGTTACGCTGATGAAAGAGAAGAATTTTTTAGCGCCAATGTGACAGGATATGAAACATGGATTCTTTATGACAATCCAGAATCCAAAGAACAATCAAAACAATGGATGCACACACATTCCCTGCAAAAACCCAAATAGCAACAGGAATACCATGGCTACTGTTTTCTGTGATCAGAAAGATGCATTGTTTGTGGAATTTTTGGAGCCAGGGACTAGGATCACTGCAAATGTGTATTGCCAGACATTACGTCACCTATGGAGTGCTATACAAAACAAGTGAAGAACTTCAAAATGCTGCAAAGGCCTATAGCTATAATGCTATGCCAGCATGTTGCCATGGTAGCTCAGCAACCGGCTAGAGATCGGGAGATCCGTGCTTCAAATCCCAACTATGGCTTTGAATTTTTCAATCTGACTGTATTTATCCAACTTCTGTCCTACACATGGCTTGTGTGAAAAAAAACCAATTAAACCAACACCAATTGACCATAATAATTGGTTATACTATGAATCCTGGGTCCTAAAGTAGTTACAACATTGTAACCTGCCATTGGGTTTGTCATCTCAAAATAATTTTTGATCACCTTGGTGTTTACCAGGAAAAATGAGAGTCCGTTGAGTAATTCAATGCTATGCTGGCATGTTACCATGGTAGCTCTGGCAGAGCAACTGGCTAGAGGTCAGGAGATCCGTGATTCAAATCCCAACAATTGCATTGAATTTTTCAGTCTGAATCTACCTATCCAACCCCCTATCCTACAACAAAACAATTATTCCAGTACCAATTAACCATAATAGTTGGTTATACTATGAGTCCTGGTACTTAATTACTTACAACATTCTAAGTCGACATTGGGGTTGTCATCTCAAAATAATTTGAGATCACCTTATGGTTTAGCAGGAAACATGCGAGTCAGTTGAGAAATACGGTGGTATGTCAGCATGTTGCCATGGTAACTCAGTGGCAGAGCAACAGTGGCAGATCGGGAGATCCATGGTTCAAATCCTGGCTATGGCATTGAATTTTTCAGTCTGACTCTACCTATTTATCTCTATACCCTGGTGGCAACCGTATGTGAAGAGGGCATTGGAAAACTTGTTTATCAATATGACAAATGCCTTAATCTTCATAGTGACTATGTGGAGAATTAACTATAATTTGTGCTTGACTTCTGGTAATAAAATAACTTTTGTGATTCACATTTGTCTAACTATTATGCTCCATTGGTGGTTGAAAAAAAATAGCCCTCATATTTAAATGCTATGGAAAGTTCTTGCTTTGGTTGAGTTTTTCTACAGAATGGTGATCAAAATTATGGAATTGATTGTGGAACTTCCATCACCTCTATTATCCAATGGGTGTTTAAGGTATGTTTATTTCTGTATCTTTATTCCAAGTTACCATTTGCTACTACAAAGCTCTGAGCACTATTTCTAGCTTTCAATGGATCAATCTCTGTAGCCTGTAATTGTTTATACAAAAGTTCCACAATAGCATACTTCATGAACGAATGAAAGCCAAAAATTTAATTCCTTGTCTTGCAAATATAGCTTAAGTCGGCTGTCTCTGGAATGTTGATCTTTAAAAAAGAGATAACTGTAATTTCAAGAAACATTCAATTAATAAATCTTTAGGTTCAGACACAGTGTTGATTGTTCTTCATTTAAAATTCCATCAGGTTGGAGCACCTTCTAGCAACAATTTCTTTAAGTGCATCTATTTGTTGTGGAGAATTGTTAAAAAAATGCTGGAGCGCCTGACAATGTGTCAAAAAATACTCTTGTTTTAGAATTTTGTGATGCTGCACTTTCTAAAGGTTTAACTGTTGTGTACAACAGCATCTGTAATGCTCATTTGATATAGTAATTTTATTATTGCTTGCGCTCATAACATATGCACCATCATAATTAAATAAATAAATGATAATAACAATAATTATAATAATAATAATAATAATAATAATAATAATAATAATAATAATAATAATTATGATGATCATAATAATAATAATAATAATAATAATTATAATTATGATGATGATCATAATAATAATAATAAATAATAATCTTTATTAGTCTATAGACATAAACAAGTTTCAAGCACTGTCAAAATTAAATATGTATTTACAAAGTATTTACAATTCATCCAGCCTATATAAGCATTTATTTATTAAGAATGTCCTTAGTTATCTTTGGAACAATTTACCCCTTGGAGTTTTTAGTTCATTTGGCTGTTTACTGTAACGGATTTTGCCTATTTTAAGGAGATCCATTTCTGTGGTCTTGTTATTTACATTATATCTATAGTACTTATTTTGCATTGTGGTGTTATACTTATGGCTATCTTTTATCTGTACCATGTATTCCTTACTTACTACAAACAATATCACATTATATATGTATATACATTCATGCAACACTCAATATTTCTGCCTTAACAGAGGCTACCTTTTCAATGTCAAAACGTAGAGAGTTTACATAATTAGCATTATAGAAAACATCTGATGTATTACACTCACATGTCTTAGTTCCTTATAAGTAGAAGTGAACTAAGGGAATACACAAAGCTAAAGCGATAGTCAAATGTTTTAAAGGCTGTCGTTATGCGATTGTAATTGTAGTTCACTGCTTTGGTTGGCCGGGAGAAAAGTATAAGTACCTCTCAATTGAAACCAACATCAAGGACTCTCTTGGAAACTGTTACTTCCACAACAAAAATGTAAAGAACATAAATTGTGTGTTTTGATAGACCTACAGTTTTTGTACAGCAAGTTTTTCTCTACCTCTTACAGTTTAGCAGTTAAGCAAAATTCATCCAGAATGAAGAGGTTTTCAAGGACTATTTTCAGGAAATTCAAGATATAAATTTTATTTGGGATGTAAATATCTCCACTATATAATGTTTTAATCAAAACAGATACAGCATTTTTGAGAAAATCAAAATTTTGAAATATTTTTCCATATAAAGGGTAGTTTGTGGAGGGGGAATTTTCTTGCAAATCTTTGTGTAGCATCCTTGGCAGACCAATCGCCTCCACATATGCGCGCATGTGTGCACACACACCCACACACACACACACACACACACCCCCCTTGGAAGTCCTATCCCCCCCACCCAAGCACGCATGCGCGTGGGCACACACACACACATACAGAGGGGACCCCAAATATATATTACTGGTGAAATCACCACTCAGAATTTTTGGGTGAAATAGAATATCTTCTCCAACTACTATGTACATTGTATGTACATAAGGCTTGTGAAAGTAAAACATTGAAGTACTTAGGGAAATAGAAAAGGGAATAAAAAAGAAGACTATTATTATTGTGTAATATAGTATGTGTTATACCACAAGATGACGACTGGACAGAAAACGTTTATCAGCAAAACGCTAGCATGCTGCCCTATGAATTGAGAGTCGTACATGGCTGTGGTCTGAGAAGAAAAATAAGAACATCAGAAAAGCGCATTCTCCTGGCCAAAAGGACAATTTATATAGTCAAGGTTACAAAGTTTGCCAACTGAACATTTGTTTCATTTAAATTTGAGCATACGCTTGATTTTGTTAATGCACATCACCTAAACTCAGAGGACTTGAATTTAAAACATTTTATTGTTTTAGGGTCCTTAATGTTTATCCAAAGAACGAGCTCATATTCACCTCTGGAAGTTCCAGTTTTGTTTTGTCATAGATGTGTATCTCTAACGACTGCCAACAGACATTGCTACTATGTAGATAAGCTAGTTATTTACTTATTTATTATAAATATTTTCTGTATTCGGAATTATTATGAAGCATAGCTACCTACTTATTGTATTAAAAATAGGTGGTTATGGTTATATGCAGTGTATTAGCCTAACAGTGGTTTGAATTTGTAACAGGTGCACTTGAGTTGCTGAGAATTTGGAACAAATGCTCAACTAGTTTGTTTAAATAAGGTGATGCTTTGCATAGTAGTTCATATACATCAACGCTACTCTTTCCTCTGTATTCACAATTACATAAATTTTTGATAATACTTATAATTTATTAAATACTACTAGCAATAATTAATATATCTGATGTGGTAAACTCACATTGCTATAGCTACATTACAACTACTGACAAGAAATTACATTGCTTTCTACACAATGCTAATAGAGATAAGCATTAGCAGAATATTCTATTTATTTAGTTCCTTATAATAGAAGGGGACTGAGGAAATACACTACACTTTAGCGATAGTCAAATGTTTCAAAAGCTGTCTTTATGGTATTGTCATTGCAAATAGCTGCTTTACTTGGCCATAAATAAAACAAAAGTAAAACTGACACTCACACTGCTTGTTTGAGAAAGGCTTACGTACCTACTTTACAACTGAAACCAATAACAAGGAATATCTTAGAAACAGTTACCTCTACAACAAAAACGTGAAGGACCATAAATTGCGTGTTTTGAGGAGATCTACATTTTTTGCAGTAAGTATTTGACTATCTCTTACAGTTCAGCAGTTAAGCAAAATTCGGCAAATTCATTCAGAATAAAGAGGTTTTCAGAAGCTATTCACAGAGTATTCAAAATATACATTGTATTTGTGATGTACATATCTTTAACATACAGCATTTTAAACAAAATCGTTACAGCAATTTTTGGAAAGTCAAACTTATCTGAGATTATAGTTTGTGGTAGGGGGATTTGCTTGAAAATCCTTGTGTCGCATCCTTGGAAAATACTAAATCTGAATACCAAGTTTGGTATTTAAAGGCCTGTTCGTTCTTGAGATGTGCTGTCCACAGACACACACAGACATTTTTCTAAAAATGCTCTTTTTCGGACACAGGGGACCCCAAAACATATCTTTCCGGTGTAATCTCGACCTCAAATTTTTAGTGGAGTAGATAAGGGTAGAGAAAGAAGAATGTTGGGCCCCCTGGTATTGCTAAGTTGGTTGTATGTAATGTAGCATTGTCTAGTTTAGAAATTTATACACATGACAAAGTGAGGAAAAGCAGTTCGTAGAATTTGAAGAAAGAAATGGGGATACGAAGAAAAATGGAGATTGTGAAATGGCTAAACAAAATATGAGCACTTCCAATCTAAGCAGAAGGAAAAATGGAATTGGATGATCGCTAGGATGTGTACTTAAAGAGATGGTGCATGGAATATTATTTCAAAGCGAAAAACAGAAACCAGATTATGCTATCAAGATAACCAGCTCATATTGATATATGATAGAGAAGACTGTGTTTGTTGACTCAGTGAGGTGGCTCAGGTGGTAACGTCTTGGCCCACATTAGGGAGGCCAAATCAGCAGTTCATATTTATAAACGCTACTCTTACCTCCGTCTTCACAGAGCATATACATTTTTGAAAATACTTATAATATATCAAATAATGATAGCTATAAAAAAAAAAAAGCTGATGTGTTACACTCACATGACTCTAGCTACCGTTAAGTTCAGTTTCTTCTTAGGATGCGACATGGAGATTTTCAAGAAAATCAACTCTTTATATGGAAAAATTTGCGAAAATGTTAATTTTCTAAAAAATGGCTCTAATGACTTTGATTAAAATTTCGCATATTAACCATATTTACATGAGAAATAAAATGTTTATCTTGAATTATCTGGGAATGGCTCCTGAAAACATCTTTATTCTAGGTGAATTTTGCGGAAATTTGCATAACCGGTAAACTGTAAGAAATAGACAGAAACTTACTTCACAAAAATGTAGGTCTCGTTAAAACACAATTTATGTTAGATACATCTTTTTTTTCATGGAGTTGGCCGCTTTTAGATATTCCTTATTAGTGGTTTCAGTTTAAAAATACTTATACTTTTCTCATATGGGAATTTGTCAACTCCTGGCCATACAAATAAAGGAACTTCATTCACATGGAAGCCAGCATTTAAACCATTTGACTTTCGCTTTAGGGTATAGTACTCCCTTATTTCCCTTTTACTTACAAGGAAGCAAGTATAAGAACATTTCTTGATTAACAAGAAGTAATTAGAAGCATAAGCTTTTTAAGAGTAATTTGTTGCAAAGATATAGAGAAAGTCATGTGAACGGAACACATCAGAATGTTTCTACTTGGCTACCAATTAAATAAATGGGAAAGTACATTCTTATTATTTAGAGCTACCAATTTTAGGTCTCATTTTCTTGCAAACATTTTTCAAACACTTTTCTGTACTCAAAATGCTCCACAGGATACAAGTTTTCAGAATTATTATTACATTTTGAAAAACCAGGAGTTTTGGAGAGTAAGAAAAGTAAATGAAGTGGTTAGACCACTCTTGTCCCATTTAGGCGGCCCAGGTTCGATCCCAAGCGGTGCATGTGTGACTTGTGGTGGACGAAGCTGAGTCTCGAGGGTTTTATCCCGGTCCTCCGATTTCCCCCGCCACTCATTTGACCAATTGCTTTCACATCACTTTTACTATCATCCATTTCATTTGCATTTCATTTCATTCAGTTCTTCATGCTCATGCCTGGCTATGGGCCGACCCCTTATTTCAGGTTCTCCATTCTGAGGTTTTGTGCCATAGGCTCCCCAACAAAGTTCTGATCCCTAGGTATCCGCTTGTAAGTCCTAGTGGGGGTGTTAATAATATCTAGGGGAAGGGTCAGTCGACTAAAAAACAAATAAAAGTATAATAGCACAGATATATTATTTGTAAACTCAATTGCTGTAAAATTGGATTTTTGTATGTGAAGTTTTTAAAAATTCATCACATGGTTCATTTTTATTAGAACAATGAATTTAGACACTAAACAAAGCTATCACTATTAATGTGTATAATATTTGTTATACATTTTCATAAGACATCATACATACTACTGATGCATCATCTTAATTGGAATGTACCTATATCGGTATTCCCAGCATCTACTGTGGTAATGTCAGTGTGATTGTTGCAGGCGTTTTGTTGAAGCAAGTCTTGTGCCCAGTCATCATCTTGTGGCACTACATCCTACCATTTACACCAAATGCAATATTTGTCAAATTAAATGTTTTTCAAAGTTTTTGAAGTAAAGAACAAATGCCAATTGAAGGGGAGAGATCTGTAGTTGAAGGAATATTTAATGCAATCTCATTTTTGGCCTGTCAGGCACTATTATTGATAAATTGGTATTATTGAAGTAAACATTGCGGCTATGTCATAACTTAATTTTGCTCTAATTTCTTGGCCTAAAACCACTGTTAATGTAGTAAAAGGTTGTATCTAGTATTACATGGGTTAAAGCTTTAGTAGAATGTGGGATATTAATCAAGAATTTCGGTTGAGGAATATTGCAATAATTACCATTGCATTCCATTGCCCAATCTACATAACCTATAATTCTATTTCCTGAATACTGTAGCAATGTTATTCTTTTATGTGCTTTACACAACTCAGCAGTTTTGTCCATCAACTGCAACATTAATTATCTCTTTCTTGGGCTTTGCAGTACAACACTATTGCCAGTATCAGTTTGCTGGGGGCCTTTTCAGTTACTGTTTCACAAATAGTTGGAGTACTTCCACCGTTTGGGGATTTATCTGATGACATATGTCGAGATGTAGGACATTTCTGCAAATAAGAGGGATAAGCAGGGAACACAGAAGGAATTCCTCCTTCTGGTATTCTCCTGGTTTGTCCTGTTAAGTCCAGATCCTTGGATGTAAAGTGTTTTGAGCATACAGCAGAAGTCGGAGTAGATTGCCAATTTTGTCTGGGAATTGCCTTTTCCCAACTTCTGGTTCTTCCAGGTTGGAAATATATAATTAACAAACAATACAGAATGGTTCTGTTTATAACATATAGCATATTTCACCAAGTATTCCACCAAAAAATCACTTAAATAAGTACATTAACCTGTGTATTAAAACATATCCTTTTCTTGTTTATGCTTCTGATATTCGAGAAACTACAACCAAACTACACACATGTATTGACCATTATACTGGTCCAAAACTTACAGTCTAAATTTACTGTTTAATTGAACATTTAAAACCCACAAAATCTTATTTTTTGTGTGAACATTTAACCCACACAAGATGTGCTCAAATAAAAAGTGTTTCTAACTATGGCAGCTGCGTGAAATTCCTGCTTCACAAACCACAATGCATAAGAATACAGCATTTCCATTCTAACCTCTCTCTGTATCTGTGGTTTTTGCTGGCTATTTAACAACCAATTTGTCCAATAAAATATTATCTGTGCATTACCCTGCATTGTATGACTTCATTTCATTTATTATCTGCTTAAAGGAATACAACCATATTCAAAGCATTGTCAGGTTAAATACGTACAATAACATATACAACTTAACATATACAAAAACAGCTTTTAAAATAACATTTTACAATTCATAGTTACTGTATTATATAAATACCACTTTTATTTAGTCAGTATAGTTAATATTTTCATCAATTGAATAATAACATCCTTCAATACAAAATTTCTTTAAATCTTTCTTGAATATCTTAAATTCATTAACATTTTTCAGATAAGCAGGGAGTTTATTATACAGTTCAAGAGCTGCAGCAGTAGGTTTGGTTTTATACTTTTCTAGTCTATGTGATTGTATATGAATATTTGTATTTCTTCTGGTGTAATATATATGCATTTGTTTGTTTGTTTTACCTATATCTTGCCTGTTGAACAATTGTACCATTACTTTATATATGTATAGTGAATATACTGTTAAAATGTTTAGATCTCTGAAGGTTTGCCTAAATGAATCCATTTATTTCATCTGCAAAATTAGTCTTGATGCTCTTTTCTGGAGAAAGAATTCTCGGTTAGTGGTATTTTTTAGCACAACGACCCCACACATTTATCCCATATGGGTAGATGAATCCATAATATAACATTAATGATGATTTGTATTATTATAACTGTTAAATTACAATGTAGAAAGAATTACCCAGATAGGCTACAAGTAAGGGTCACAAAGGTTAACTGGATAACTGTCCCCATTCAAAGGTGTTAAATATCTATGTAGGTAATATTTTGTCTTCCTTCACTTCATGATTTGAGTTGCAACCCGTTTTGGCTCCGAAATGATGAACCCATCATGTTGTTGGTCTACCCCTCTTCCCTCTACCTATAATTAAAAACTGGCTTGGATATCCTATTGTTTTGCATACTGGCCGAATATAACTTCTAATTTTCCTTGTACAGTATCTGTCAAAAGTTTAAGGACAGACCAACATATCAAAATTTTCATACCTGTCCTTAAGCATATGTGAAACCTCCATATTATATTCATATATTAAATGTAAATCAAAAATGAAGTTTCCTGATACAACTAGAGCTCTTCATCTTTAAAACTGTGTATCATATAATAACTTTTTGTGAAAAAAAAACGTTATAAAAATTATGCTTTTTTTTAAGGAAAAAATTAATTGAGTGATCATTTTCAGAGGTGTAAAAGCAGAATATATGCTAAATATACCTATAAAAGATAGTGATAATTGCAAGTTAAGAAACAGTGCTGATTATTTCAGAGGTACATTAAACAACCGTAGTAGTAAGAATATGGGAAAAGAGTTATTACAGTAAGCTACCCAAAGAAATAAAAGTAATTAATTGAATGGAACTCAAACTATAGAAAATAAAAATATACTTAATAATAAATCCATTTTATAGTTTGGAAGAATTTGAGTGTGGAGTTGTATACGAATAAACAAATGCTGTGTATATAATTGTATCACATTGTATTAAAATTTTTATGTGTTCAAATTATGCATTTAAAGGACAAATAAAAGTATCTTTTCTTATGTATCTGACGCAATGAGATTTGCTATGCCGGTAAATCGCCTGAAATGGTTCTTGGGCTGCTATCACTTTTTAATTTAAAAAAATGTATCAAGGCTCTTTCATGGCCGAGAAGATCAAATCATTTTTAACAAAATGCTTTCTGTAATGTTTATTTTGATTATCATGAAGTAGATACAAAAATAAGCTTTTGATAGAAATATAAGTTTGTTGCAGAAGAGGTGGAGAAAGTCCTGTGGGTGTAACACATCAGCTGTTATTATTGTTGTTGTTATCATCATCATAATTATTATTATTTTTATCATCATTAATTGTTCTAAAATTTTTGTCATCGGCTACAGTTTCTGATTTTTATAAGAGAAGTTGTACTTAATGCATCATTATTTTGATATTTTAATCCATTTTCTCTTTACAACTGATGTGAATTAATGTAACTTCCTTGGCGTGGCATAATTTCAGTTTGATTCAATTTCAGTAAAATCTTGTGAACCTGGATCATCATTCGAAGCAGACTGCAACACCTGTATCTGCATGCAAAGTGGGACAAATGTTCTGTGCACCCTGAAAACCTGTCTGCCATTAACCAAGACGAGAGGTATGTGGAGAATGTTGCTTTCTGAAGCATGTCATAATCTAAACAGCCATTCACGTTACATATTTATTATGCATTTTCACAACAATTCAATAGAAACAGTAAGCAAATTATTTGTTTACTTTTTGCTTTCCCTACACAAACTATGTATACAGGCTGATTCAAAAATATTTTTACAAAGTTTGGGGACAGATTCTTTACATAAAAACAAGAAAAAGAGTTCATATAAACACATGTCCCAAAACCCTACATACTCAATTTATTGTGTTTCAAAATGCTATTAATCAAAACATTTTAAAGTGACACTTTATTCTATTTTTGATGCTGTCAGCTTGTTAGGAGATGTTTCACACAAACACTTCTAATAGCAAATGATCCAAGTGTCGTCCTCTTGTGTCTAGACACGCATGCATTGGTCCAAGTATGCAATGTCAAATACTTCCAGTCGGTGTCATATGATTTTGCAGGCTTACATGGCACGTAGATTAAGAGTTTCTTCATCTAGGATATCTGCTGCATAAACCAATGGTCTAAGGTGCCCCCAAAAGATAAAGCTTCAAAAGATTGAGGTCAGGGGAACATGCATGCCATGGAATTGATCCCTCTCTACCTATCCATTTGTCTTACTAGATGTTAGCCAGTATATCTTACATAATGAGCCTAAAATGTGCTAGTGCATAAATCACATGTTTCTTCTTATTTGCAAAGGCACATTTTCTAATAAGTCTGGGGGAGTTTTCTAAATGAAGGTCCTATAGACAGCACTTGTAAGGCGTGCTGGGGGAATGTATTACACATCTGGTAAATGAGAAATGTTAACAAGCAGCCATTGCAATGCAAGGCCAACTGTGCAGGGTAAAATGGGTCAAAGTCTTCTATGAATGAGTGCATTAATAAATGAAGTTATTAAGTTGGACCTGGAAAGCCATTGAAGGTGACTTTCATTAACAAATTAGTAATGCAAAAATGAAGTGTTTTAGACCATATATTTATATGAAACTAATTTCTTGATTTGATGTCAGGAATCCATTCTTAAATGGTGTAAAAGCATTTTTTAATCATCTTGTATAGTGAATAAAGAAAGTATGGTATTCCAAAATTTTGATACAGAAATTCCACCAGAAATATGTTTTGAGACCCCCTGAATCCAAAAAAGAATCATTTTTAAAAAAGTTTTGTGTGTGTGTGTGTGCATGCGTACGTGCATGCGTGCGTGGGTGTGTGTGTGTAAGTGTGTGGGTGCATGTGTGCGTGTGTGTGGGTGTGTGGGTGTGGGTGTGGGTGTGTGTGGACAGCATACCTAAAGAATAAAGAGTCTGTTAAATACCAAACTTGATATTTAAGTTAAGTGTCTTCCAATTGTGCGAAATGAAAATTTTCAAGAAAATATTCTCTCCCTAAGCTACCTTTCACACAGAAAAAGTTTCAAAATTTTCTGATCTCAAAAATGGCTCCAATGATTTTAATTAAAATACTGTATATTAAAGGTATTTAAATGAGAAGTAAAATGTATATCTTGAATTCTCCTGGAATAGCCTCTGAAAACCTCTACATTCTGAATGGCTTGCATAACTGGTAAAACATGAGAGATAGACAAAAACTCCCTGCAGAAAAAAAGCAGATGTATTTAAAACACACAGTTTATGTTTTACACATCTTTTTGTGAAGCTGAACATTTCCAAGGTACTCCTAGTCACTAGTTTCAATTTTAAAATAAATTTGTCAACTCCTGGCCATGCTATGTCAATCACATAGCAGCCAGATTTGAGAGTCACTTTAGCCTGGTATATTCCCTTATTTCCCACCTACTTATAAGTAAGCAAGTAATAAGACCATTCTTTTAATGTTTATCACGATTAGCATGAAACACATAAAAGAATAAGCTTTTGAACAAGATTTTGTTAGAGAGATGTAGAGAAGGCCATGTGAAAGGAACAGATAAGATTTTTTCACCAAGTGGTTGTTTCACTCAGCCTTACAATTGTTTGTTAAGAGGGAAAAGCAAGAATTTGTGCTCATGGTCCAATGAATGATTTGAAATGTTTGCTGCATATATAATTATCCTCAACTATGTTTGATGCATGATTAGATTAAATTAGATTGGGTTAGAAAGCATTCTGTAGGTTCACTTGGGCCAGCAAGGCTCTGAACACAGAATTTGTCAAGGCATATACATGTATATATATATATGTTTATGTACTATGAAAAAAACAATATATATAAAGCTCTAGTGCTAAAAGCATGTGTTACACAAACAGCAAAACAGACATATAATCACATCATTTGGCTTCTGAGGCCTGTAAGTCACTGCCTGCACTATCCTTGATGTGCTCCATAAACTCCATGGCACAACAGTTCGCAAGGGACTAAGGCCTACAGCCCGGCCGCTGCTCTCCCCATCTCGGCCCAAAGGCGTCATGAATGGGGTGCAGTGCTGGAGGGTGGGATGTGATCAGCACCTCTAGTACCTTCCAGTTAAAAGCATATGCACCTCCTTATTTGCATGCACATATAAACAAAGAGCATAAAAAATTATAGTTAAAATGTATAAATAAATATCATTTCATTATGTAACACTGATGAAATGTCAGATGATAGTGTTTTAAATATCAACATAAGAGTAACTACTAGTAAGTATATAAAACTAAAATATGATTATTTTATATATAATTGATTACCATTGTAAGTTGTACTAAGGAAGAAGAGAAAGATGTCCTAAGAGAGAGTCAGTTGGGGAATAAAATGTTTTATTGTCATGGTACCATTATAGTTCAGTTCATTAGAGCAGTGGCTGAGTAAGAATTTTCTAGTATCAAATTCCAGCGATGGCATTGGTTTTTTCATATTTTGCTCTTAGTCTTGAAAATGCATTTGATGAATCTTTGAGTGGTCAGTCACAACTGCTGGGAGTAAAATTTCTTGATTCAGGATATCTTCAAATCATACTAATTCTTTTAGAAACACTCTGAACTGCAACTGTGAATAAAGTTGTTTCAGAATCCTGTTTACAGATTCTAATTAGTAAAGACCATCTTGAGATATCTTTATCCCACCTACCAACATATTGTGAGAGTGACTCTTTCTCTTGTGAAAGTCAGGAATGTGAATCCACATGGCAACTGCTAAATGAATGGGAGGAAATTCTTTTGTCAGAATTTAAATTAATTTTCTTTGCTGGTATTTGAGATATAGTTTGCAACAGTTTTATCAATATAGAAACAAAGATGGCATAGAATCTGCATCCATTTATTTTTTATTTCTTCATCTTCGCCATCTTGTCCATAAATCAAATGAATTTTTTGACTACAGTTTCAACATATATGGGCATCGGTGATTTATTTCAAACGTACACAGTAATTATTGTTGAGATTGGGGACTTTTAATTAGTTTGAACATCAATATTTTTGCTTTCCTCTCCTTAGGTTGTAACTGGATTGTGCTAGAATAGAATAAAGGGACCTTTTCCTCTCTGCTGTTCAGGTGTTTCAATGCCCCCGGTGGAGGACAATAATTTTTTCGGGCATAAAAATCCTTAGCATTTCTTTCTTCAGAAGGGAAGTAAAGTCGGTCTCATGTTGTAGATTTACAGCATGTAAAAGAGCCTCAAGTGAGCAAAATGAAGTGGTCTTTCATGCCCAGTATAGAATGGGACGCTGAGAACCACAGCAGTTAAAGAGCATCCATAAATAATGTTTCAATGCCCTTTATGATATTCTCCACATATTTCTCAATCTTTATGTTTGTTAAACATCTTGGGGTAGAAAATATTGCCAGATTCACCTTTATTATGTACATACATTTCCTTGGTGTCAGCGAGGGAAGGGGGAAGAAGGGAGAGGTTGCTCTACTCACTTTCTGCAGTGTTGTCAAACACATGTACATGGATCTATGCAGAATGAAACTTAATGAAACTTAGCATTGAAGCCATTATACAGGATGGACTATTTAACTTGGGACTGTAGAATATCATCAAATTTAAGTGTTGTAGAAAGAAACGTCTTGAATACAATTTGCCTGATGTAATGAGGAAAAATAAATGCTGGATGGTAATTTGAGGGTCAAGGTACGTTTTTTAAATGGGAACCAACATCTTTTTATTTTGTTTCCTTATTCCTCATCAAAAAGCAAACAACTTTTGTTTAAACCATTTTCATACACAGGTTTCTTTTACTGCTGTAGACAATTAAACATTGATGAAAGGCAGATGCACAGAGTATCACCACTGCATGGGTGCTGTACAATATTATTTCATAAGCATCGTAACTTATTGTAATACATGTTCAAAATGATGTCCTTCTACTTCAATACATTTTACAACTCTGTGAATAAATAATTGCTGTGTCTGTTAAAGCATGTCTCTTTCATTACTGGCACAAGCATTTCGTATGTCTGCCTTCATGCTGTCTGGAGTCCAGACAACATGGAAGAGACATGTTTTTTTGACCCTCAAATTACCATCCAAACCTTCTCTAATTAAAACATAACAAATGGCATTTTAATTCAAAATCTTTTAGGGCTTCTAACCAGGTAAAAACTTGACTTGATACCAACGTTTCGAAGAAGTGCATCTTCTTCATCTTCAGGGAGATGCACTTCTTCGAAACGTTGGTATCAGGCCAAGTTAGAAGCCCGAGAAGATTTTGAATTAATACAAAGCCAGGAAAGGTTCAGTTCTTATTTTAAATGGCATTTTCTTTCGCCCATTATATCAAGCAGCTTTTATTCAAGAAGTTTCTTTATAAAACGCTTAATTTTGGAGATATTCTACAGTCTCCAGTTAAATGGTCCACCTTGTATATCTACACTTGATGTCTCAAAAATGCTGTTTCTCTGTTCTGCTTCTGAAGATGTGCAAAACCTACTGAATGAAGACTAGGAAGCCAAACACCCAAGAAAACCTGTGCTCATAGTACTTTACAGCTCAGAATAATTTCATTTGGCATTCTGTTGATTCCAGAATGCAACTTCTGGTGCTTGATTAGCTGCATATAGTGTAGTGCAGTGCTGTCCAAATTTCTCATGTGCTCGGACACATTTAACTCATACATAATGAGGTGTGGCCGCCACCAACATCACAACCACTATATATATGTTTTGAGATACCCTATATAAAAAAAAAAGCATTTTTAGAAAAATGTCTGTCAATTAGAATTGTCTAGAAAAATGTCTGGCTCCTATTTATGACTATTTTTTATTCAATTATTTCAAAGATCTCATTTATGTATTTTAAGATAAGAAATGGTTCTAAAACATTCTACATAATACTTAGTCATTTTACAGAACCCCAAATTTTAAACTTGCTAGTAATATATATGCCATTTTATATATTTTGGAGGGGGGATTTTTAAATCATTAATTTACCATTTTATCATTATAAGTTTCATTGCAGATCATGTACGTTTCTCTTCATGCCAGAGTCACTAGTTATGTAACATCCAAAGGTCTGTTTTCATTTAAGCACCATGATGAATTTAAGCAGTTACCACATATTGCATAACAAAGTGTTATGATTCCAATTGCCTTTAGGATATTGCTTCCTTTTTCAAACATTTCAAGGAAGTGGTGGACCTTACAGTAAATGCCAAAAACCTTAAAACCTCCACATGTGTTTAACTGTTTCTAAATATATGGGCTAGGAGATAAAGAAGGTCCTTATCCTATGTACAGATTGACAATCAGTATTTTCCCTTTTAGACCAAAAAAGAATCACAACTAAGGGCCTTGGTCTATCAGCTTTTACTTGACTATGTAAGATTAGTTGCCCCATTTCCATATGCTCTCGAGTTTTATGTGTATTTTAATTATTTGGGAATTGCTACATACTGACTTTTCATATACTTCTTACATGCATGATTTTTTTCAAATAAATATTTTTATTATGTTTCCTACTTGAGTTATACTTTACAATAGGAAAGAGTTGTAAAATATTTAGAAATTAAGAAAAATAATCTGAGGAGAGAATACAAAGCCATAAAAAGAGACCTCATCACCTGCTGGAGACTGAAACTAAAATATTTGCCTACTTTAGAACATTAATTTAAGTTGAAGTTTTATAACATTTTTCTTTTCACTGTCCAAAAAGAATTCAATTGGTGGGAATCAAACTACAATGCTTTTATAAAATTCTTTATTGCTGATGCATCAGTGGTTCACTGGGTAAGACAAATACTGTTACTGACTAACAAAGACATTACTACTTCTTAAGAGTGCAGTTCATTAAGTAGCCACATTAAGAATGAAGATGCTACTTTTTTCAGACTCAAATTATTTAATTATGAGTAAAAACACAGCATCACACTCAAACTTCACTAGTTGAATTAGGTAACTTACTTTGGACATGCTATTTCTGCCATTTTCAGCAGAGATTCACTGATATACTCATGGTAGTGGCCTGTAAAGGTCTCTCTTCTGGGTAGATGAATTTTGAGAAGAGAAGAAAATTTGTTTGTAGTATATCAAAATTTATGACTTTGTTTTTCAGAATTAATAGATTTTTCAAACCGTTAATCCAATTAGATTCTGCATTGATTTTTGTAACTTGGGTTCACTGTGAAAATTATGGTTTTGAGTTTATGCTTTGAAAACCTTATGTATTCTTTAAAACATTGACCAATGTTTCTTTTTGTTTTCTTTTTGTTTTCACATTCCTTGCAGCTGATTTCATATATCCTTGATTCTTTCAGTGAGGGCATTTTATCTTTCATGTTTGTATGGAGGAGGTGTTTTAAACTGTGCTTATTAACTGTAGCTAAACTGATGTTCAATTTTTCAAAAATCTGTTGAAATTTTTGGTGTGCTAAATTGAGTGAATTTTTTGAATCTGGTTTCTTATTTAATTCTTTTTAGAGTAGTAATTTCTTTTATTTTGTTCTGTTTCATAGCTGTATTAATCTTCTTCTTTACCAGATGTTTTGTGTAGCCATTCTTTGTGCAATTTCTGTGATCCAAGTTCTAATTTGTATTCCGTCTGGCTTAATGGTAGGTTTACCAATCTCAATACTTATTTATTTCTTAACATAGTCCCTCCCCTTTTAGAAATATATAATTCTCACAAAGCTCATGCCATTTTTAATCCCTCCAAAAAGAATAAGGAATTGTTCAGCTCTGCAAAATATGCCTCTGTCTCAAATGTTGACCTCATTTGATTTAATGCTGTTCATTTTTGGGAACCAGTTCAGGCAATACCAATTCATAATGCAATTCACATAGTTTTGGTTCAAAAATTCTGGATGAATGTGTTAGTGCATTGTCATGATGAAACATCACTTCTTCTTCACTAATTGGGGCTATGCTTCCTTCAACTTGTTGTTGCTATGAGCCAATAACTCACTTTGGTGTTGTCCAGTAAGAGAGCAATGAGAAGAACACCTTTTGCATCCCATCACTTTTCTGGCCAGTGGAAACATCGTTGCCTTTTTTGGAGCAGGTTCACTGGAAGCAACTCATTGTTTTGATTGTTGTTTGTGTTACAGCGTCTAATGACATATCCAGATCTCATCAACAGCAAACACACAATGCAAAAAGTCCTTTGGATTTCACTTAATAGTTCCAAACACAGCTTCAAAGTTGAAAGTTGCACCCCTTTGTTGTGCACTGAGAGCAATTGCAGCGCCCATCGGATCATTTCCCCAGGGGGAATTTATGCACCTCCATATATATGAACTGTCAGCGGTTCTGCCAGACTATGTCTGGGAGTGGGTAAGAAGAAGGATGACTAGGCATTACTCATGACACAAGGCCCTGAGTAATAGCGCTAGGAAGTAAGGAGTGGAAAATGAGAAGGAGCAAAAGGTGATATATTAACTAAAATTCATATTGGAGGGAAAAGTTGTGGTGAAGTTGTTTGAAGTTACTCTCATTGGCATAGAAAACGTTGGAGACATGGTTCTCCTTGGTGGGCAATATTGAGCATCTGGAGGGGGAGAAGGAAATGTTGACTTAACTGTGGTTGCCTTGTGTCCTGCTGGCGTGGCTCTGGTGTTGGTCCTGATGTGTCAGCTTGCTGAGCAAGGGGCTCATCGTCACTAGTTGGATGTGTGGAGGTAGTCTGGGAGAATTGCGGGTGTTGATTGGTCTGCGCTATGGTTGGCTGCTGTAAATGAACTTTGATGCTGATGAATTTACATTGGATGCTGCTAGGTATGTCTATGTTGTCAGCTGGTCTGGCATCATTGATGTATGAGTCGAGTATGTTGAGGCCTTCCTTCAGGGACATGTGCCTTTTGGCTGCTGCGTCAAGCTGTTCAGCGCAGTTGGTGGTGAAGTTCCATTGGGTAACTGCGTTGGAGGCAGTGGATTGTTGCAGGTTCTGGATTTCAGCCTATGTGTACTGTAATTTCTGGTATGTCAACTTTTGTGATGAGGTGGCAGCGATGGTGCGGGTGGCCAGTGCTCCTTCCAGCATGGCCAGGCTGGCGCCATTGTTCAGGACCTCTGAGTGGATGTCCTGCACGGCATCATTATGGTGCTGTCTGCTGCCCTGGACCAATCTTGTTGTTGATGGTGTTGAGATGTTCTGATATGGTGTTGGTTGTGGCTTTGAATTCCTCAGTGAGCACTGCAAGTGTGACAGATGGTGTGGCATTGGAGCCCAGGCAAGGTGCAGAAGCCGCTGCTGGGTGTTGTGGCATGGATGGTGGCACTGGCTGTGGTTGCGAGTGAAGCAACTAATATTTTATATGACTGAGGCATGAGCATGGATCTCATAGAAAACTATATATGTGGTTATAGTCTAATGTTTTGAACTTGAGCACAGACCTATTTGAAAACATTATATAGCACACATACTCAAATCTAGAATTTCAAGTTATCAGTTTACCCTGAAGACAAAGATGATGTACATGTTCGAAAAGTTGGAGTCAGTCCATGAACCTAACTGGCTAGAAGCCCAAGAACGTTTGTAGATAATATGTTGTCAGGAAAGCTTCAGCTTAAGTTTGATGTTAATTTTCATATGACGTACTAATGGGACCCATATGTTTCATTATATTTTTTAAGACTTTTGTTGTTTACAATGTGTGCATTATTCAACATGTGAGCTGTCCCATACATTCTTTAACTTTTACTTCACAATTTCAGTTGGCAATAAAGACAATGGGAAAGCAATTTAAACATATTTAATTCTTGAGTTTATGTTGGAAGAGGCATGTTTGCAAGTTGTGAAGCCTTATTCCAGATGTATGGGCTGGTAAGTGCTCTAAAATGATCAAAAATATAAATAATTAATTTTTTCTACACACTTTACATTTATACGATAAACATTACTATATATTTCTATATGAGACATACCAATATATCCCATCAGGTATATGGGACACATAATTCCCATCTGTTTTTCAATGTTTTTTATCTTTGATAATCAATAAAAGCTAATGGGACATATGTGGCTCATATGTGTGCAACTAAAATTTTATTAAACTGTTATGTGGTTCTTTTTTACCCCATTCATGTAGAAAGCATCAAATTATGAAAAAAACAAAATCCATACTGAAAGGGTTAAAAGACTATTTTCATCACTATCAAAGTGTTATTTCAACATTTTTGAAAAATGATCCAAATAAAGGGTAGTTAGGGGTTGGGGGATAATCTTGAAATCCCAGCCTATAACAGGCATCATGGACAGGGTGCAGTACTGGAGGGTGAGATGTGGGTAGCTCCTCGTGTCCTTCCTGGCCAGATAATGCAGTCTTCACAACCTGGTGTCACTACCCCTCCATCAAGTAACTCATCAATTGGACTCCCAGGGACCTCAAGAGGCTGAGTGCACCCCAGACCAGGACTCCCTGCAGGAGAAAAATTCTCTCGGTACCAGAAACTAAACCCAGATCTCTTGCAGCTGCACTACCACCACACTAAAGAGATAATCGTACATACATGCTAGAAAATGTAAAAATAATCAAATCAAATTATCAGTGATCAATGTCTTACAAAACTTCCTGCCATTGTATTTATTGCAACCTACTAAAATATATCTTTGATCAAGCACAAAATGTTCCAATTGGTTTAAAAACTGTCAGGTGTTTATATCCCACACTGTAGAAGAAATAATTTAATTTAACTCTTAAGTGTTCTTGGGCTTCTAGCTAGGTAACTGCATTAATTGACTACAACATTTCGAAGATGTGCATCATCTTCATCTTCAGAGTAAAGTGATAACTTGAAAGTCCAGATTCGCATATTTATAGTGCCTGAGTGAAGGTAGCATCTGATTGGTTGGCATGATAGTTTTTTTGGCCGTGAAGCATTTTTATATAGGGGCGGCCCCACACCTGCCGCCCCCGGTGATGATCATCCTCTTGGGCTACATCGTCTCCCCATGCACATGCTGTTACACTAAAACTTGCAAAACATGCAAGGGCAAGGGGTGAAATGCAGGCGTTAGTATTCGGGTTCCGCTGAGCATCCCTGGTTAGTGACGGACAGAGTTGCTGGCTTGGCACAGACGCACACAAGCAATTGTGGGAATTACTGGGTGCTGCTCATACCTGGGTCTGAGCAGCAACCACGGGTACTGGTATGTTAATGTGATTTTGAGGTGGTTATGGTTTTGGTTAGTTGGTGACAATATAGACAGACTGACATGACTTTTGCTTGGAGTTTTCATGTTTTTCAAAATGCTGTAGAATCTATACATGGTAATTGGCTACGTGAGACGGACAGACTTGACAGTAATACAGTTCAAGCAATGAAGTATAGGAATGCCTTGGTGTGGGTGGTTTTAGGGTTGGGTTGTCTGGTGTGTGTGATTACCTTTTAATCGTCGTCTAGGCACTGTTACCTGTGAGTTAGGGGCTTTTTTTTGTTGATACCTGTGATTGCAGTGGCTATTCTGGTGTTGTTCTGCTGATTGCTCATTGGGTTGGGTTGTGTTGGTTGCTATGGATATGCAAAAGAATGCAGTAGTTGCTCAATTAGTTGGGTTCATGAGTCTGTGCAGGTGTACAGCTACATCTATTGCTGAGGTGTTATTTGATAGGGTTCTATCAGACAGGTGGAGTGATCTGTGATGTTTGTTGCCAACTGTGGTGTAGTCACCTATTTGTGACACAAGTGGGTTGTGATGTAGTTTGATGCAGTCATAGAGGTCGGAGGCCAGTTTTTTAATAAACTCTTTGAGTTTTTTTTTTTTTTTTTTTTTTTCCCGAGTGGAGGAAAAATCTACCTTATAGACTACCCAGGCATGTCCAGAGTGTCGGGTTCTGCCACGTGGCCCTACCGACTAAAAAACCTCCACTGGTGCTGGAGTGGATAGGGAGAAGGATTTCTGCGGAACCGCTGTTGCACCCGCGTAGTACTGGTGGTAATAACTGGCCCGCTGTGCGGCCGCCAGAGGAGATATTGGGTGCCGGCATTTCAGGAGATTTTGAAGGAGAATTTAGAAGTAGGTTAATTGGAAGAGTGGGAGGGAAATCATGCTACCTAGAGTCAGCTAGGTCTTTTGTGGGTGCTGCTTCGCTAGCGCTGCGTCTCTGAAACAAACTAACTTATTGTTAATCGTCTGTCCTAATACTATAATCGCTTATTTTTAAGAGGTAATAGTTGAGGTCTGCCATAGGCTCTGTCTGTGAGTACATACTATGTATAGAGTTATATTAAGCTTAGCTTTTGTATGAGTTCCGCCTATGTAGGCTTCGTCTTTGTGATGTTTATCTAAGTGTTATTATCTATCTTACGAGTAATACTATTACATATACTATTACATATATACATGTGTTATTATATTCAACCTAAGACATTGTTAAAGTGTATTAGATAAGTAAGTATGATATTATCCATCTTAGGTGTACGTCATTTAAAAACCTCTAGGCATAGTCCATTTTCTGAGCGTTGTCGTATAGAGTGCACATGTGGCTGGCTGCTTACCTATCATATTGCAGGGTTCGAGTGTCACATTTAATGTGACTAAGGCATGAGCACAGACATCAGAGAAAACTATATATGGGGGTTATACGCCTTATGTTTTGAACTTGAGTTAACTTTAGTACCTTATACTCTATATACTTATGTAGTAAATAAAGAAGGAAAATTTTATCATAAACCCTTACTTTGACAATGTAATACATTACGCTGAAGAAGTCTAAACATCATCATGTTATTTCTCTGAAGTCTCTGTAGATGGTGCTTGGCTAATCATCCATGAAATGATTACCAACAATCCAATAACTTACTGCTGCACTTCTGACCTCCTTCCAATGATACAAAAGACAATTTAAAATAATTGCATATTGTAGCAATTTCTTCATTATTTTTCCACATATCAGTAATATACCAAAAGGAAAAATCCTATTTTGCTTTTCCTATAAAACTTGAAAATTGGTACTTGGAACATATAAAATAATACTTGGAGTGAAAAATCAATGAGAGTGGTGCATAAAAAATCTGATATTTGTTCACTCCTTAAATGTTCAGCTTTTAGAAAATGAACAGCACAATTCTCCAGTATTATAATTTTTTACCATAGCATGACTTGTAATGGTGACGCTCACCTCACTTAAAATGAAATTTAAAAAACATCAGTTTCAAGGGCGTTAACCTTCTTTTTCACTTGAAGTCCAACCGATGGCTGCGAGTTGTGCTCTGAAGTCCTTTACGATGTTCTCAGTAGAAGTTTACACTCATATGGCAGTATTTCAAAATTCATGAGCCAGTCTTTGTGTTGTGTGATGAAAATATTCTCCTAAACTGAAAGTGCTGCCAGGTTGTTTACAGGTTTAAGCTACTTTGTCATTTTCTATTTCATGTTGTAATGTCCAAAAATGGTGTGCTACTGCCCTGTTTTATTTTTGGACATCACACCATGAAATATAAATTAACAAAAGGTTGCTAAAACCTGTAAATAGCCTG
The DNA here is from genome assembly GCA_030762935.1 of Hymenopus coronatus. NCBI lineage: Eukaryota > Metazoa > Arthropoda > Insecta > Mantodea > Hymenopodidae > Hymenopus > Hymenopus coronatus. The sequence continues at coordinate 263,061,670 of CM060900.1, forward strand.
AAGCACTTACAGTTTGGGAGAAAATTTGCATCACACAACACAAAGACCAGCTCATGAATTTTGAAATACCCCCACATGAGTACAAACTTCCATAGATGTCTCCATCATAATGGACCACAGAGCACAACTCCCACCCATTAGGTGGATTTTCAATTGAAGAAGGAGATGAACACCCTTGAAACATATGTTTTGTAAATTTCATTTTAAGCGAGGCGAGTGTGACTATCCCCACTCTTGCTATTATACTTGAACATCTTCGCTTTTCTCAAACTTCTGAGTTATTTCAATTGCAGTTATTTCTTCATTATTTTTCCACATGTAAGAGTAAAATCCTATTTTACTTCTCCTATAAAACTTGAAAATAGGTACTTAGAACATTTCACACTTCCATCCTTCAACTAACTGAAACTCTGTTTTTAAGAGTACTGAGTATGAACAGTATGGATGGTAGCATGCAGGCAGGTTTCTCAACATGTTCCAATCGAGGCATCAGTTCATTGCATACCTCACAATAACATAAACATTTACTGATGACCCCTTCTTCAATTACTATTAACAATTGCATTTTTTTAGTCCTAGAAAAGTGTAAGAATTGCTTCTTCGGCAGAAGGTTGATGCTTGAACTTCTTCACAGGAGAAATGTAACATTTCCATTCAATCTTATGTAAGCTTGCTTCTTTGAACTACATTTCTGGATCATAAGATAAGATACTTTTATTTATCCTTTAAATACATTATTTTTGGGGACTTGTCAAAAATTTAATACAATAAAATACAATCATATATATATAGAGCATTTTTCTATTTATATACAATGCCACACTTGAATGCTTCCAAGCTATAAAATGGATTTGTTATTAAGTATATGTTCATTTTCTTTAGTTTGAGTACCGTTCAATTAATTACTTTTATTCCTTCTGGTAGTTTATTGTACAACTCCTTAACCATATTCTCACAACTAGGATATATATAGGATGTTAATGGACTACACAAAAATTATTTGCAAGATTGTGCACATGACTGATATAAGTAATTTGAGAACGGCGATACATGGTCCCCAGATAAACATAACGCAGCTAAATAACGTTAAAAGTATGGGTATCAGGTACTGATAGGTCTGTGCTAAAGCAATGCAGGTTGAAAAAATGGCTTAGAATGTCTTTAAAACTGCTGCCCGAGTATAGAAATATTGATTTTTAGCAGCTCGATACTAGTGTTCTCAAGATTTAATGTCGCAAAAATCTGTAAAATCACGAACAAATCACTTGACAGTGTGACACTGAGCATTCATTAACTACATTCTTGAGTTATGTAGTCTACTCTGGAGGTGTTTTTTCAACTGCTCTGGTGGCATAATGCTTAATGTGGGAAGCTGCTATCCCAAAGGTCATGAGTTCAATTCCTGTCATAGATTAAATGTTTCTTATTATTATTTTTTTCATTCCAGACGAAGTGCCATGACGTGTGGCATACTAGCACTTCAAAAACTTATAGCCGTTACTTCAAAATTTCAATAAACAGGCCATTAGTCTCCTATCTCAAATTACTTATTTGAGCAATCTACATATTCTGTGAAAATATTTTGGTACAGTATAATATTGAACAGGTCGTCCCCTTAGCGCAGTAGTAGTGTGACTGCTTACCAAGCAGGAGACCTGGGTTCGATCACCAGTACCAGCGTAGGGATTTTTCCCCTGCTAGGAAACCTGGCCCCCGCACTTAGTCTCGTAAGGTCCCTGGGGGGGCCAACTGAGGAGCTACTTGATAGAGAAGTAGCGGCTCCAGGTCATGAGAACCGCATTTGCTGGCCAAGGTTCCCAGTGAGCTGTCGGGCCATGGAGTTATAATATTGAACACATGAGGGGTGTTCAAAAAAGACTGGGTCAAATGTCCATACAACAATTTAATGTCCAATATTACTCACACACGCTTTTGTTTCCCTCAAAATACTTCCTCCCCCCCCCCCCCCAATGCAATGAACTTGTCCTACCTCCTTTACCATACCTAGAAGATGTGCAGAAAGCCATTTTTTGACATCCTCTAAAGCTTTTACTGCTTTGTTTCTTTGTTGAAACACCATCCCTTAAGTTCCTTTTTGGCTGTTGGGTTGAGAAGAAAGTCACACAGAACTAAGTTGGGGCTATAAGATGGATGGGGTACCTTAGAGATGCCAGGAACTTAGTAACAGCATTAGCAACATGAGGCTTCACATTGTCATGATGAGGCTCCCAATGAGGTGCCTTCATTTTTTGGGGATGTGGTCCTCTATCAGTTACTTTAGGATATTCTTGTAGTAATATGCAGTGACTGCAGTGTGCGGGTACACCATTCCTTAATAATCAAAAAAAGGTAATGACCATGGCCTTATTGGCAGCCTTCTGCACTCATGCCTTTTGGGGTGTTGTTTGAACATGCTGCTCTGTTTCATCTCTGGGTCATAACAATACACACATGTTTCATCACCAGTTTCATCACCATATTCTGCCACCAAGCATCACCCTCGTCCTCAACAAATTGTTTCCAACACCCTAGACATTTGCAAATGCTCTTTTAGAGTCGCCCTCCATAGTGTAATAGTTACCAGGCTAACTTCATATACCCAAGGTCGTGGGTTGAAACGCGGCAGAGAACATTGGATTTTTTCGGGGATAAAATCGTTAGCATGACTTCCTTCGGAAGGGAAGTAAAGCCGTTGGTCCCATGTTGTAGACTTATGGCTCCTAAAAGAACCTCAATCCTGATAGAGAGGCCTCTGAACAAAATTAAGTGATCTTTCACACCCAATATAGAATGGGACACTGAGAATCACAGTAGTTTAAGAGCGTCCATAAATAACATGCCATTTATATTTTTTGCTCTTTCAGAATTGTAATGTAATGTATGAGTATTATGAAGTTATATTTGGTCCATGATGGAATTATATTATTTGTCATGAAATTCTATTCTCCTAAGAACTTCTGAGTAATATTGGAAATAGCTTCCCGGCAGGATATATACAGGTGGTTCTTCCTGGGGAACATATATATATATATACTTAGGATTGCCCCAGCGAGTATAGCGCATCTGGTAACAGAGAATATTTCATATAACAAAAGCTTTATAATTTCTAAGTTGGCATGATTTCTCAATTTCCGCCCTGACCGGAAATCAACCAATATTATAAATAAGCATTTTCCCACATCGGGAGTAGTAGTAATAGTAGTAGTTTAGATTGAGCCATTAACATGAGTAACTGGAGGAGGCTATGTATTAGCAACAATCTCCAAAGATCATCATTATTGACTAAGCTACTCCTTCCAGAGCAGTGAATGAAGAAACACAACATAAAGATAGGGCCAAACTGCCTGAGGCATAAATTTATATGTTAGTAATAAACCTAATATTGTCACAATTAGCGTTGGACACAGAGAGGAATAGTTGGGGATCAAATGATAGAAAACTCAAAGCTGGCTTAGCGTAACTAATATATTCTGAAATATGCATAAGTATGAAAGGGGCTGGTGTTTGGTTTACAAAGATTGGGGCTCCCTAACTTAGATAGCTGACTGAATAACAATATTGGGATTGGTTAAGGAGTTAGGAATTTAGATGCTTACTAGGAAGTGATGTCTTACTGTACCATGGCAAGATAGAGGTCGTGGTCCAATTGGATCCTGCAGAGGCCTGCAGAGTATGGGAGTTGCGCAGCCCAAGGGGCTAAATCCCAAGCGTCAAGCAGATGGCTCGAAGACAAAAAACTAACAGACTAAAATACAAACAAGACGATGGAGCGGGCTCATCTAATTGTTTATATAGCATCTTCAGTTCCTATTGGGGTATCAGTATTGACAAGGCGGATATTTACCAAATATGGTGTGGACCTGCCTGATCCTTGCACAAGTCAAAGTGACCTTTCTGCAGAATTTTTCCAGAAGCTTCTATGAGGAAGCTGACGTGTCCAAAAGCCCACAGGAACATTCCTGACAACTGACAGTCCTATAGAACATGCTGTTGGTTGCACAACTTGGTGAAACTGCTGCATTTTAAAGTATAAAGAGATTTCTAAGCTAAATTCAAGTTACCATAAAATGATTAATAAAATAATCCTGACAATAAAATAAGTTAAATAAGGCTCTTGCCATTGTATATGTGACAATATCTGCAATACACACCAAGTGAGTAAGTTTTATTTAAATGTAACTACTAAAGGATATTTCCAGCTCCAAAGATCCCTATCATCACAATAGTGACTAGAATTTCATGATAAATAATATAATTCCAACATAGACCAAATATTATAACTTCATAATACATACGTTACAGTATGAGTACTCCCAACTGATATCCCAAGTATTCGTGTAAGCTGTCTCCAGTGAGACGTGAGTCATCGACTTTCCTGCTGTGTTGATAATTTTATCAGTAATTGAAGTAACAGGTGCACCTTCTCTTCCCTGCAGTTCAGTACTTTCTCAGCCATGTTTGAAAGCATGATGATATTGGAAACATGCCTGATGAGACAGAGCAAATCCCCATATGCTCTCTTCAGATTGTCATAGATTGCAGTAGTATTTCTCCTCAACAGAACACAAAATTTAATTGCATAACGCTGCTCTTGAAAATCAGCCATGAGGATATTTAGAGGTAATAAGCTGCCAAAAATTGACTGTTGAAGCTATTCCTGCAAAACTTTCAGTGATTAACAATTAGAATTTGTAGTTGCTCTGTGCACAGACAAATGTCATAGGTAGTCATTTAAAAAAAAATCAGTGCCAGTCTTTATTGAACACCCTTGTGTATATATAAAGGCAAGGAATAGTTAAAATATTAAACTGTTTGAACTTCAATCTGCATTACTGACTACCATTTATTTTTGCCATTTGTCTAATTGCTTTTTTTTTTTTTAATTGAAGTATCCTTTTTACTTCTGCTGCTATTATGTTCCCCATACAATGATCCCATACTTTATGTGTGCTTATAGTTACGAAAATGCATAGTTCATTTGTTTTAGTGTCTCATTTCTATAAATGCCTTTGTTTAATTTTTGACTATATGCGCTATATATGGTTGCCTATTCAAATTATTATCCATTATTACTCCTAGAAATACATTGTAAATTAGTACATAAACACTTCATAAGCAGGATAAAAATAATTTTAATATTTTTCTATTATCTTACTGTTTCCATAGTTACCCGTGAAGTATCTTGTACTCCAGGATCAGATATAATGATTGACTGCAACCCTGGCAAATGTGCTGATGATGGAAAGACTGCATTGTGTATTCTAAGACAATGCCAACCATCTGACACCATGATCAGAAGGAAGCGAGGTATATTAACTCTACATTATTGATAATAGCTTTGTGGAACTACAATTACACATACTGATCAGTAAATGAAGTTCTATAAAGAATCTGTTTGCACTTAGCAACAATTGGTCTTAACAATTGAAGATGCACATACGACTGTGTTTTCCTGTAGCCTGCAGACTATTTCTGCTCTTATCTAAACATTTTCCCTTTTGGAATTGTTTAAGAAAGGGTCAAAATTATAAACACTTTAAAATTCTCCACCTACATTTTGGTCGCTTTTTAAGATTAATTTCAGAGAGTGTCCTCCCTATCCCCAGAATTTTCAAGAATTTTTAATTTTGACTCATTGTTAAATGATTCCAATAATGGTGTTCCACTATATTCAGATATTCATATTTATTTATATTCTTCCTTTTATACGAGAGTTTTTTTTTAAAGTTTAAATCATTCTCAAAAAACTGAAGTTAATTCCATAGCTTTGTTCTGTAACTATCATTGAAAGTATGTACCTATTTCTAAATCAGTTCTTCATTTAATGAATTGTTGATGCATTTTATTATAAATTGTCTTGTCTCTAAGATGCACAACCTGGCATCTGTTGATCCACCAGAGAAACTTCTTAGCTATTCTTTTATGATACATAACCTAAAAATGACTTCCATTGGTTTGTAAATTCCAATCAGAGCTGAATGCTTAATCCATGCAGGACCATATCTATTGCTAACAATCAGCATTTTCTAAGCACCATCTATACAAACACTATAAATGGAGAAAAATTGAATGTGTTTATTAATGTAGGATAACCTCAAAAACCACTCCTCCAATTTGGATAATTCTTTCGCCATTGCAAAGCCTAATTCATTCTGGCAAACATGGGACTATAAACTCCTTCTAATTTCATTTAATAAATTACTAAATGATTAAAAAGGACTAACAAAACTCTTCTAATTGTATATTTGGGGTAATGATGAAGCCTTTGACTTTCAGTTTATGATGCAATGGAGTAAAATATTCATTACACCTAGGATGAATTGGCCCTTTTGGTACTTTGTGAAAATTATTCGCAACAATGAGTTTGTAATTTACAAAAGGTAGTACTCACTTTTAACCTGGAAATATCAACTGATAAAACTCTAATTATGGCATTTCATGGGAAAAAATCCATATAAAGTAAAATCTGTCTCCAGCACAACAGTTTATAGAGAGCTAATAAATTTGAATACCTTGACTACAAGCCTTTGTTTGGGAAGAAAAACATAACTCTGAAAAAAGTTTATATATCTAATTTAAGTTTGGGAGTTATTAATCAAATTATGAAGCCTTCCTTTGTACAAAAGCATAGCAGAGGAGGTACTTTTATATAACACTTTAGTTAGACCAGTGTTAATCTATAGTAAGGTAGCATGGATGCCAAAAAGGATACATGAAAACAGTACAATAGCTTGGGCAGTGAGAGTCCTTTAAAGAACAGCAGCATGCAGCAGATAGGATTAAAAAAGGAACCTAGTGTCTTAGACAAACTGAAAGCAACACTGGTGTTAGAATATATCAAACAATACCAACTAAATTGGAAACACCATCTTGGAAAACTGAGGGCAGATCAGATCCCCAAAGCTGTTTATAACTGCATACCAAGAGGACAAAGATCTTCAGGCCATCTTGTGAAATACTGGAAGGAAAGTTTTCTATAGAATCGTAACAGGCCTCCACAAGCCTAATACTGGGAAAAAAGATGATGATGATACTTCATAGAATGTAAATAGTTCCTGCACAGAATTCCTCACGATAAAATACAGGTTTATTCTAAATGATTATCGGGGGTTGTGATTTTTTTTATGGAAAACATACCATTTTTATTGTTGCAGCAATAATTAGACAAACTCTAAAAGTTTTTTTTTATTTATTTTTTTTTTTTTTTGCGTAGCTGTAGTGACATCAGTTACCACCAGATAGCAGTAACAGCAGTGTTTAACAAAATGACGGATAACAGTAAGGAGAAACCCTTTTGTACTTAACACTAATCCATTACCATAGTCTAGTGCCATTTTCAGACAAAATAAAGGAAGGAGTCTCCTCCAACAACTCTATTTTCAGATGGAACGCACAATTTGTGCTTGCAGGTTATTTGTGTAAAGGGAAAAGCAGTGGGCGTCCTGCTGCTTCAGAAGCAGATGTGAATCAGATTAGTGACGTTTATCTCAGTAGTCCTAAGAAATCAAATACAAGATGTAGTAGGGAACTGCAAATTCCTCAAACCACAGTATAGCATGTTTTACGAAGGTGCCTAAAGGTAAAGCCATATCACCTACAATTGTGTCAAGCTCTAACAGCCAATGACAAAGTCCTATACTTCAACTTTTGCATGGCACTGCAGGAACGTTTTGAAGAAGATGATTTTACTGACATATTAGTTTTCAGTGACAAAACTACTTCTCAAGTGAATGGAAAAGTGAACAAACAAATTATTCCCATTTGGGATACAACGAACCTCTATTATTATGTGGAACATGTGCAAGACTCCCCTAAAGTGAATGTGTTCTGTGCCATTTCAAACAGGAAGATCTACAGCCCATACTTCTTCAATGAACAGACAGTGACAGGGTTGACCTACCTGGACATGCTTACAGAATGGCTGTTACCCCAGGGACGCTTACGTGCTGCAACAGGATGATTCACCACCTCATTTCCACAGGGAGCTCAGAACATTTTTAAACCAAGAACTTCCACAACGATGAATGGGATACAGGACAGAAGGTGATCTGATGCTCTTACCCTTACCACCACATTCATCAGATCTTTCACCATGCGACTTCTTCTTGTGGGGAAATTTTAAAAGATCAGTTATTGTTTCCTCCTCTAACCGTGGATATTAAGGACTGAAGCAGCACATCTGAGCTGCCTTTGAAACCATCACCATTGACTTCTTGACTCATATATGGATAGAGATGGACTATCGAATCGATGTGCTTAGAATGACAAAAGGCAATCATATCAATGTATGTAAAAAACTTTATGAGTTAAAGTACACAATAAAACAAGATTCATATTCATACGTCAATTGCACTGTGAGTTATGAATTTCCGTAATTGCAACAATCATTCAGAACAACCTTTTATATAAAAAATCAGCTACATTTACTTATGAGAAATATACGAGGGGCATACTGAAAGTCATGAGCAACACTGTTTTACAATCTTAATATTTATTTTGAAGCCAAACCAAATACATCATCATAATCTACAGACTTTCTTTCACTTTTCGACATAGTCTCCATTGTTTTGCACACATTTTTCCCATCGTTCTACAAGTTTGAAAATGCCCTTGTGATAGAACTCCGTTCCAGCTGCCCGCAGACCCTGATGCAATGCTTTCCGAATATCCTCCAGCGTCTCGTATCGTTGGCCTCGCATCTGCTCCTTCACAGAACCGAAAAGATGGTAGTCGGAGGGTGCCAAGTCGGGACTGTAGGGAAGATGTGGAAGAGTTTCCCACCCTAATGCCCTGATCTTCTCCATAGTGGCACGGGGCGTTTATCACGCAAAGCCCGACGGAGCTTCAGAAGTGTCTTGATGTAGCAGGCAGAATTTATGGTTTGTCCAGGTTCAAGAAATTCAGCCAGAATGCAACCTTGTGCATCCCAAAAGACACTTCCCATAACTTTTCCTACAGACTGCACTGTCTTCGCTTTCTTCTTCGATGGTGAGTTCAAGTGGTGCCATTCCATACTCTGACGTTTCGGTTCTGGCTCATAGTGATGGAACCAGCTCTCATCTCCAGTCACAATACACGTCAAAATTCATCACCTTCATTATGAAATCTCTGAAGAAGGTTTTGTGCAATGGTTCTTCTCTGAAGTTTGTGGTCTTCAGTCAATAAACGGGGGACCCAACGGGCACAGACCTTTCGATAACCCAAGCTGTGGATCATTTCTTGCACTGCACTATGTCCTATTCCAAGTTGCGCAGCAATTTCATTCACAGTGAAACGCCTACCCTGTAATGAGCTCATCAACTCTTTCCTTGTTGCGTTCTGTAGAGGCAGTTCGAAGATGCCCGCTACAAGGCACATTTTGCAGACTCGTGTTTCCATCTTTGAAATGTTTCACCCATCTTCTAACACTGCTGGTACCCATGCAGACACCTCCAAACACACGTTGAAGTCTGAGATGAATTTCAGGAGATTTTCCTTCTTTCACAAGGAATTCAATGACAGCACGCTGTCGAAAGGAAACATCAATGTCAGCCATTTTTCAAACACCATCTGTGGTCACGTGATAGAAGCTAATGACGTCACAATATGTCAACATGTGGCTTAAAGTCTGTAGATTAAGATCCTGCAATTCGTTTCGTTACATTGTTGAAATTTAAATTTTTACAATGGGTTGCTCGTGACTTTCAGTATGCCCCTCGTACATCAATGGTCATGATAGAACACTTTAGTAAACAAAAGACAGGTCTCTGGCTGCAGTGCTCTTAATCTCCTCTGCCCCTTGTAAAAGAAAGAAAAGAAAAAAAAGGGCAAAAGGCATCCCCAAACAAACAAAGGCCTCAGTGAGTGTTTTCATCAGTCCCAACCTCAACACCCTGTCTAAGAGTAGAAAATAGTTTTTTCTTTGTGTTATTACCTTTAAACTACATTAAGGGTACAAAGTAGTGTGGTTGTAAAGCTTTAACAATTTGTCAAAATTAACCCCTCACATATCAGGAAGTACTAAAAGAATTTTCATGAAAATTTTGTGGTATGTACAGTAACAGTCTGCAATTCTCCTGGTGAAAAGTTGATGCTTTTATCTGCAAAACTTTATTTTTAAAAAAGTATAATTTTATGAAAAAAAAGAAAATTTACATGAAAAAACATGGGTGACTTCATGTACCTCTTATTCAGAAACCTTTAAAATCAGAATATTCAATTTTTTTACACACTGCCAGAATCAGAAGTGTATGGATCAAGCTAATTATTTTAAAAAAATCACATTTGTTGGGCGGGGGGGGAAGAAAAAGCTTAAAATATCTCAATTTTCACATGATTTAATTTGTCTGATTTCCATAATTTGTAAGCTAGGCTTATGAATCAGGCAGTCAGAAGTCACTAATGTGTGTTAGGTAACTGTAGAACATTTCGACATTCTAGCATCACTGGTTGCTGAGTAAAAGGGTTATGAGTATCCAAAATGTAATATCGAGAAAATTGAACTTAAAAATTTGCGATGCTAAGCTGACTTTCTTCAATACATTCCAGAGTCATAATCATATGAATCTTTATTCCTGGTCTCTGTCTGCTTCTCAGCATTCCTCCAATAGGTCCTGGCTTGTTTTGTGGACTGTTGGGCAGCTTGTTCAGCATGAAAATTTCCCTCAAATTTTTGTCATCTTAGAAAGCAGAAGGATTGAAGATGCAGAAAAGGGGCTGTGGTGCTCTGTCCGGGAGCATTTAAAAGATTGAGTGCCATGTTTAAAAGGACATTTAAATGTTAAAAAATGGATGCATCATATTAAAAGTATAAATGTTTTTAATCAGAAAATTTCAGAGAATTTAACTAAGCCAAAAACGAAAATAGTCATTTTTGACCCCTTCATAGTACATTGTACACTTAATGAATATGTTTATTGATTTCTTTGCAGTATACTACATTTTCATGCTATTTGGAAATAGAAATTAAGTAGTATAGTGAAATTGAGCAATCATTGTGACGGATTGAAAACAAAAAGAATGTCATTAAGAAATATATCAGTCAGATTGTACCTGAAGTGAAAGTGGCAATGGCTAAAATGAGTATTTAGGGTTACAAAACCATCCAAAGGTAAATGACTGAAAAGCATGATAAACTATTTTAAATTTAATCGTTTAACAAGTCCAAATTTTAAACACTTTAAAATTTTCCACTTACATGTTGATTTTTTAAGACTAGTTTCAGGGAGTGTCCTCCCTATATTCAGTTAATTTGTCGACTGCTGCTCCTGTGTTGTGTCTGGTTCTACTAGGAGTTGTGCTGCCATCTCTCACCTTTGTTAACCAAACGACATCAACTATGGTGGGAATCTCTAAAGAAACCTCATGTTCTACACAGGACAAACCAAAAGAAGTTTAAAAATTAAATCAGAGCCAAAGGGCACTTTAGAAATCTAAAACTTTAACAAGAAGATAAATCAGCAGTAGCATTTCACTTCTGGAAGGAAATCATAATCTAGATCCAAATCCAAAAATGCTATAAATTATGTCAGGCCGCAATGAACTCATAGCCTGGGAAAACATCCTCATATGGAAACACAAAGATCACCTTATAAACTTTGAAATCCCACCAGTGGATAACTTAGTTAAGAAGTTCATTGTTTCCTTGCCAGAGTAGAGAACAAAGGCAGATGCAACCAACAATGACAGTTGCACCTGTGAAGGTTGAAAATGGTGGCGTAGGCTTCCAAAACTAGTCCCTCGTAATGAAAATGTAAGTGACAAAGGGTTAAAATACTGACTCAACAAATTAATATCACATATAATCTGATCATCATTGTTACTAAATTCCTCCAAATATCAATCAAACAGATTTTTATTTTCTCAGATAGCCAGGATGCACTAAAGGCTTTAAACAGACCCATCGTGCCTTCAAGACTGGTTAATGATAACATTATTGCTTATCCAACCTGACAGAACACAACAAAGTTTCTTTGTCATGGATCCTAGGACATATTTGGAAACAATGAGAAAGCAGATGAACTTGCAAAGCAACTGCAAGCAACACCAGAGTCATTAATGCAAACACCAAGGTACTCAGCTACAGACATAATAAGTAATTGGTGTAAGAGAAACACCTAGAACAGCATTCCAGGAACATGACAGGAGAAATTGTTTACTAAAGAATAATACAAACCAATAGCTGATAATTTGTTCTTTTTTCTCTCATTATTTCTCACTTTGTTTCTTGAATTATCTCTTTCTAAACCACTTTCTATCTTTCTTTCTTCTCTCTCGTATCATCTTTCTTTGCATCTCTTTCTTTCTCTCTTTGTTTTTACTTTCTTAATTTCTTTATGTCTCTTATATCCGATATTACCCTTTTCTTTCTCTTGCTTTTCTTAATTTCTTTCTCTCTTTTCCTTCTTTTTTATTTCTTTCTATCTTTCTTCCTCTCACACTCCTTTCTGTCTCTCTTACTTTCACCCTTTCTTTCTTACTTTCTTTCTCCTTCTTTATTGTCTTCTTCACTGTTTACTTTTTATCCATTCTCTTTCTTTCATTCATTATCTTTCTTTATTTCTCTCGTACTTCCCTTGCTCTCTCTTTCTTTCTTTCTCTCTATCTTTCTTTCATTTTCTATTTCTGTCTTTCTCCCTCATTTTTTCTTTCTATCTTTCTTACTTTCCTCATTCATTCCATACTTTTTCTCCTTTTCTCTTTCTCTCTGTTTATTTATTTCTATCTCCTTTTGTTTCTTTCTTTTTTTTTCTTCTTCCCTATTTTCTCTCTTATTTTGTTTGTTTCTTTCTGTCTCTTTTATTTTTTACTCTGTTTCTTTCTCTTCCAGATCTGCCTCTAATACCCCTTTATTTCTAACTGTTTCTTTCTTCCTCTCTTTCGTTTTTCTTTCTTTGTTTTTATCTTTCTTAATGTCTGTGTCTCTGCCTGTCACCCTTTCTTGGTTTCTTTCTTTCTCTGTGTTTCTTTTGTTTTACTCCTAGCCATACAGAGAAGCTATTTTGAATGACTATCACATAGTGACAGCTTCAAAACATTTGAATATCGCTTTAGCCTAGTGTATTCCCTTATTTCCCTTCTACTTACAAGGAAGCAAGTAATAATACAACTTCTGCTAATGTTTATCTCAATAGCATGATGTAGATAAAAGAATATTCTTTCGTAAGAAAAGGTTGTTTACTGAAGAGATAGAGAAAGTTATGTGAATAGAACACATCTGATTCTTTTCAAAAAAAGAAAAAAAACACCTTCTTTGTACAACGGCCGGATAAGTTGGACAACTTTTTACTGAACCATAGGTGTAGGTACAGGTTAGCAAGGTTTTACATATTGTTTCAAAGATCACAAGAGCAATTTAAAACATAACTTGGCACTACCCAGTGAAACAAGAAAACTGTAATTATGCATAAAGAGCTTTTGTAATATGATATGGTTGGTCATATGCATATTGTGGAAACAATAAATATTTACTCAGTATCATACGGTAGGTGCCTACTTCATCAAGAATTTGTATTTGATTAAGTCTAAAGAATTTGAGTCAGTTTTTCGTAACACAAAGATCACTTAGTAATTACTTACTGGGACTGGTTTCAGGAACACTTCTTTCCATTTTCAAACCTTTAGTTCCAACTAAATCTTGCTTCATTGGCATCAACAATGAGAGTGGTGGTATATCACTTGTGGAGGTATCTGGTTCTGAATCTACAAACTTCCAAAGGATGCTGTATGATGGTAAATCAAAATTCATGATATGGTTCTTTTTCTTCATGATGTAGATCTTCTTCCAGATATCTAATTTTGTGTATCTATATGCTGGTTTTAACAGTTTTATATTCTGTGTGATTTCATGTCCCGATGGCCAGAAATGGGCAACTGCTGATTTTTCTGTTTGTTTATATTTTAACCTTCTCATGAGTTCTTTTAATCTGGTTTCCAAACTTCTTTTTGTCCTTCCTATATAAACTAGATTACAGTCTGAGTATTTAATTTCATAAATTCCTGGGTTTTTTTTGCTGAGATAAGATCTCTTAATTTTTTGCATAGAAGTTTCTGAATGCTGAGGTTGGTTTTTGGAGCTAAGGTGATGTAATTCTTGAAGATTTTTTGAAGTTTGTTGTGTGCCAAAGGGTGATAGATGAATTTTCTGAACTGAGGCTGGTCATGAGGTTCTGTAGGGTGGTTGTGTGTATTATGCGGTTCAGTTTTTTGTATTTGTGTATCCTCCTGTCTATTGCACTTTTTTGGAAGCCGTTGTTGGTAGCTATTTGGAGTATCTGTTGGTATTCTTTTTGGTTCACTATTTTCCATGGGTATGTGCTCTAATCTGTACATTAAACTGTTCAGGACTGAATATTTGTGTGTTGTGGGAATGTAGCTATCAAACTTTATATAGTTATCTGTATTTGTGGTTTTTATATGCATTCCAAATATTAGGTTATGGTTTTCTGTTCTTATTATTTTGATGTCCAGGAACGGCAGACATCCTTCCTCATTGGTCTCTATGGTGAACTGAATAGATTTGTTTTGTAAGTTGAAGAGTTTAGTGCATCGTTTATGCGTTTCTCTGGTACTCGGTCCCAGTAAATAAATACTAAGTGATGTTTGGGTTACAAAGATGACTAAAATTCTTTTGATTTAATTTAATCACACCAAAGTCACAAACTTCTTTGCATATTTGCAGGATTTCAAAAGAATATTTTAGTTGTTGTTCATACATGTTTTGAACTAACGTGTGTTTGCTCTAAGGATACGCAAGAAGATCAGTGAATATTATTCCAAATGAATGTATAGTTGTGTATTAGAATCACAAATTCTGTTGCTTTCAGGAATATGTGCAGATCAGAAGCAAACAATGAAAACATAAAATGAGTCCAGAGTAAAACTTGAGTTTTCTGCAGGGACCTTCACCTTTATTGGGTTTGTACAAAGTTATCTCTTCCCAATTATTTAGTTTGTTCTCAGGTAACCACAAGTGGGTAAATTAGCATGCAGTAGCAGTGAGAAATCTTTGAATAAAGAATACTGTGATATTGTTCCACAAAATGAAATAAATACATACATATCTTAGCGACTCGTTGGAAGATCAAAAGCAGCACTTGAAGTCCTGCTTTAAAGGGCAACAGAATAACTTAAGGTCAGTAATTAAGAAATTATTAGATCTGCAAAGTCATAACAGACTTTATAAACACAAAGAACTTTTGTTTTTCGTTTATACGAGGGGCATACTGAAAGTCACGAGCAACCCATTGTAAAAATTTAAATTTCAACAATGTAATGAAATGAATTGCAGGATCGTAATCTACAGACTTTAAGCCACATGTTGACATATTGTGACGTCATTAGCTTCTATCACGTGACCACAGACAGTGTTTGAAAAATGGCTGACATTGATGTTTCGTTTCGACAGCGTGCTGTCATTGAATTCCTTGTGAAAGAAGGAAAATCTGCTCCTGAAATTCATCTCAGACTTCAACGTGCATATGGAGATGTCTGCATGGGTACCAGCAGTGTTAGAAGATGGTTGAAACATTTCAAAGATGGAAACACGAGTCTGCAAAATGCGCCTCATAGCGGGCGTCCTCGAACTGCCTCTGCAGAACGCAACAAGGAAAGAGTTGATGAGCTCATTACAGGAGATAGGTGTTTCACTGTGAATGAAATTGCTGCGCAACTTGGAATAGGACATAGTGCAGTGCAAGAAATGATCCACAGCTTGGGTTATCGAAAGGTCTGTTTATTGACTGAAGACCCCTGTTTATTGACTGAAGACCACAAACTTCAGAGAAGAACCATTGCACAAAACCTTCTTCAGAGATTTCATAATGAAGGTGATGAATTTTTGACGTGTATTGTGACTGGAGATGAGAGCTGGTTCCATCACTATAAGCCAGAAATGAAACGTCAGAGTATGGAATGGCACCACTTGAACTCACCATAGAAGAAGAAAGCGAAGACAGTGCAGTCTGTAGGAAAAGTTATGGGAAGTGTCTTTTGGGATGCACAAGGTTGCATTCTGGCTGACTTTCTTGAACCTGGACAAACCATAAATTCTGCCCGCTACATCAAGACACTTCTGAAGCTCCGTCGGGCTTTGCGTGATAAACGCCCTGGAAAGAGGATCATCCTTCAACAGGATAATGCGTGTCCACATACTGCCCATGCCACTATGGAGAAGATCGGGGCATTAGGGTGGGAAACTCTTCCACATCCTCCCTACAGTCCCGACTTGGCACCCTCCGACTACCATCTTTTCGGTTCTGTGAAGGAGCAGATGTGTGGCCAACGCTACGAGATGCTGGAGGATATTCGGAAAGCAGTACATCAGGGTCTGCTGGCAGCTGGAATGGAGTTCTATCACAAGGGCATTTTCAAACTTGTAGAACGATGGGAAAAATGTGTGCAAAACAATGGAGACTATGTCGAAAAGTGAAAGAAAGTCTGTAGATTATGATGATGTATTTGGTTTGGCTTCAAAATAAATATTAAGATCGTAAAACAGTGTTGCTCATGACTTTCAGTATGCCCCTCGTATTCACATATGAAGTTACATAAGAAATAAATGCTTTTCTCTACAGTTCATTGCAGATATGGAATTTGACATAATCTATTCACACATATGATACAAAGTCATACCTTTTTACTTTCTCTTGCTTGTATGCACAATATACTTAGTGAACAGAGAAGGTATTGTATTCCACCTGAAAATTTGATACCGAAATTTCACCGAAAATGTAATTTTGAGGTCCCATGAGTCCCAGAAAACATTTTCCGAAAAAGATCTGTGCCTGTGTGTGTGTGCGTTTGGGTATATCTCGTTAAAACACACAATTTATGTCATATACATTTTCCTTGTAAAGTTGACCATTTTTGAGATATTACATTGTTATTGGTTTAAATTTTAAACTACCTAACTGTTCTCAACTGGAATCATGCAAAACGAACCAAAATTCAATTTTTTCACATAGCGAGGAGCATTCAAAACATTTGACTATTGTTTTAATGTAATGTATTCCCTTATTTCCCTTTTAATTACTAGGGTGCAAGTAATAAGACCAATTCTGCTAATTTTATCTCAATTAACATGACGTAAATAAACAAATAATCTTTCGTAAGAAGAGTTGCATGAAACAGCTAGAGAAACTTAATGTGAATGGTACTCATCAGATTAGAATTGTTTGGAATGTATCATACTAAATTAATTACATATTTTATGGAGAGAGGCCACAAAAATTGCAATGATTTTTGAAGTAACTGTAAATACTATAACAACTAATCTAAGTGTTCTATAAATCTAATATTTACCAAATCCTATGTCTCTACAAACTAGTTAACTTCTGGTTAACTGGAAAATGATTTTTGTCTAGAAACAAACCAGTTTTAACTTCTTAACAGTTAAGCTCTATTTGTTTATGTCTGATGATACTTGCCTAATTTTATAAGGAATGTCCTCTTGCTTTTTTATCTTTCTAATGCATGTGTTATTCCCTGCAAGAATGAAAACACCAACTTAAAATGATTGTACTACACAACTATAAATTATTGGATGGCTAATTTAATATCAAATAATTTTTAGAATAAAATTCTAAGTGGTCCACACATTATCTCAGCCTCTCCAATTTTGGAAAGGAATTTGAGATTTTTCAGTTTACAGAATTTACATAGCTTAAGTTAAGCTAAGATATGTGCATGTAAAAGTCAAATTTTATTTTGTTCATATTTAATAATTTAAACATACAGCCATGATACAACCAGACAGCAAGAAGACATTCATGAAGTTCCTCAAAAAAAAGCTGATCTATTGATTCCAATATGAATAATATGAGAAAGGGTGTTTTGGAACAGTGATACATATATTAATTGAACATTTCTGAGTTGGATTTGTAACACTTAAGTATCACTTACATATAGTTTTGCCAGACCAGCTCGAAGGCATGTGCTTCATTGTCGATGGTTTAAACTGAATTTCTACAGGATATTCTATGTGGAGGTGTATTCTGTAGAAATTCAGTTGAAAACCATCGACAATGAAGCCCCCATGGCTTCAAAACCAATCTGGCAAAACTATAATTAAGTAATACTTAAGTGTTACAAATCCAACTCAGAAATATTCTGAGATTGTTTTTTTACCATAACAGCTTCCGTTTTAATATAGAAGTTTAATTGAGTTGGATCATAGTAATACTATAACATCACTTACAGATAATTTTTACCTGGATATGTTTCAAAGTGTGTGTGTGCTTTATCTTCAGCAGACTCCAACTGACGTGGCATTTCCTCCGGTGGTTTTTGAGGTGTTCAGCTTTGATCAGATTGGTGCTCCTCTTATGACTTCCACAGAGTGCTGTGTGGCGACAAATACTCTTTGGAAATACATAAAATCAGTACCAATCAGCTCAAAACTGAACACTTCAAGAACATATGGGATTTGTGGTGGTCCATCATCACCTTTCCTATCATCCATTTTGCTTGCATTCTTCCTCACTTCCTCACACTCATGCCTGACTATGGGCTGAGCACTCGTTCCAGGTTCTCCATTTTGTGGTTACATGCCATTGGCTCCCCAACAGGCTTCTGACCCTTAGGCACCTACTTGTAATTCCTAGGGGGGTGTCAGTCCTACATAAGGGAAGGGTAAGCGAACTACAAAAAGTGAAAAAAAAGAATTATGAGAACACACAAAACAATTAAATGACAATTCATCTGCCTAAAGCACACAAGGATACCCAAGTTAAAGTAGCTTTCAGGTTGTCATTCATTCCATTATTGTTTCAAACTTTATCATAAGTGCTTGTAATACATAACATTTTTAGTTTAAGGTGAAAACTGGTATCAATTTCAATGCTCAAAGGTATGCTACTTGTTTTTAATTGTCCTTATAACACAGAGCACAGTGTTTTGAATTATAAAAACAAGAAAAAAAAATAATATTCATGTATATATTCTTAAATTCACATGGATTTAATCGTCTGCGGTGTCAGAAGTCGTAAAAGCGGATTTTAAATACTACCAAAAAGAAACAAACATATATTTATTTTTATGTTTCAATTTAACTTATCTGAAGCCTCTTTGAAACATGCTAATAAATTTCTTTTTCTAAAAAACTAGTTTTTGTCTTTTGTTACACTACATAACTGCTACATAACACTACAGTAAATAAATATTTAGCTTATGCATGTATTTAAGACACTTCATATAAATTATAGTACATAGATATATGATTAAATAATTAACTTTTTAATTGTAACATAAAGTGATATTTATCACAAAATGGTAGTATTACTTCAAAGAACTGCATGCTGCAACCACACTTGTGATTACTGAAGAACTGAGTTTTGGAGGGAACAGTTTTAAGGACTGATTTTGTGTTTCTTGAAGTATGCAAATTTATAAATAAGCAATATTAAAGGCAGACAAAACTATCAGTATTTATGATGGCCATCCAGAAAGTAACAAACAATTTGACATAACTAAACAATAACAAAACTTTATTTACCAAGTTACAATACCCTGCTCTATTTTTTGACATAATCCTCAGTGCTATCAAGGTATTTATTGTAATGTGGTACTGGTTTTTCAATGCAGATGTAATACTCTTCCACCGCTAAAGATATGAGCCAAGATATCACTGTCACTTTAAGGTCTTCATTGGTTGGGAAATCTTTTCCATCCAAAAAGTCTTGTGCAGTGTTTAAAGTGAAACACCAGTTTTTCTTAATTCTTTTATCAACATTTGCTTTCAACTCCTCCATAACGATTGATGGACTTCCACTGTGGTCTTTATTGTACTTACTGGTTCTTTCTTGATTACTCGTAAATTATGCGCTGTTTCCTCACTGAAGATTTGTTCATTGCATTATCACCATACACTTGCTTTATTTGCCTGTAAAATTTGATTGGCAGAACATCGTTTTTTGCATTAAAAAAAAGGAGTCAGTTCTTTGGTGGTAGAAAAATATAACATCGGCATTGAAAAACTGGTACCATGTGACAATGAATATCTTGACAGAATGGAGATTACGTTGAGAAACAGAGTAAGGTACTGTAGCTTGGTAAATAAATTTTGTGTTGATATCTTTTGTAATCATTTAGTTATGCCAAATCATCTGACACTTCCTGGATGGCCCTCAGAAATATAAGAGTAAAATAAAATAATAAATTGCAGAATATGATATGCATTATGTTTCAATTTCTTTTCATCCAAATACTGTAAAGCAAACAGCCAGTTTCAGGTATAACTGCAAGCTTCTTAGCTTCTGAAGTTCAGTAGCATGCTATCCTTGACTTAACAACAATGGGATACTCACTGTGCTCCACTTAGGAGAATGAGGCTGTGAGGAATGTGTTGACATTAGCAACTCTAGTATTACCTGAGAAACAATACAGTTCTGCTTTCAACATTTCAACATGGCTTACTGGGCTCTTAGAAAACCTCTAGCAATGTTGAATACACACTGGTATACTAAAGCTGCACCGTGTATGTAATATAGATAGTACATATATTTATGACATCATCATGAGCTGTCATTGGCATTGTTCCAACTTGCTTACCCAGAGAGCACAACATCCCACAGAAGTTTTCTCATCAAAGGCTTACAATATGTATCATGCTTTTTTGTTTTTTTTTTACACTCGTTACTTAATTATATTCCACTAATTTTGAGGCATGGTTATATGTGTAGTATTTAATTATGTTCTATATTTTGGTAAAGGGAATAGTTTCCTGTGTGTAAGTTAAACAGAAAAAAAATTGAAATCATTGTCTTAACTTGTGATACTGTTCAGAAGAATTTCGCATTCCTCCAGGGATTTTTTGTGTGTGTGTGTGTGGGTGTGGGTGCGTGCGTGCATGCGTGTGCATGTGTGTGTGTGTGTGTGTGTGTGTGTTTTCCGTTACATTAATAGTAATACTGCATGTTAGATTTTACATTCTGCCGCTTCTCCCTTCCTTTCTGCACATAATCCTAATATGTAATATTAGGCTGCATTCATTATATTTTGACTTACTCTCTAATTGTTTAAAAATGTTTAAATATATCAAATGCTAGTCATATCCAGAGGCAAGGGTATTTGTTTTTAATGATAAATGAGAATTTAATTTAAATAACAAAATATTTTGTATGCTTTTATCATAATTTTGAAATGGTGTGTAGGCTTATTTTGTGATAATTTTTGAGAATTTTTCATATTTTCCAGAATAATATATTTTTAGTGATGAATCAGATAAATCTTATTTTTTTATTTAGCATATAAAGGATGTATTTATTTGATATTACAAAAATAAAACTAATTTAACATCTGCATCTTCATGCCATGAAGCTAAAAGTTGTGTTAAAATTTAAACAAAAAGAAGTTAACAGCTACAAGATACTAAAATAAGGTACTAACAAAAAAAAGTTTTGTTTATGAAAATTGTGGGTTGGTAACAGGTCCAATATTAGAATTTCAGTCTAAAGCAAAAGCTGTAACTCAGCTTGTTTTAGCATGTTGGGAAGCAAATGTGAAATGTTAGAAAGTGATTAATTTGGAAACAGAGTAAGTGCACTTGCAGAAGGCATGGATCACAATGATTAGAGTAGATTAGATTGCATTTTGTAGGTTCATTTTGGCCAGCAAGCCACTGAACATAGAACTTGTTGAGGCATATGCATGTATTCGTTTGTTTATATAATACAAAACAAAAAACAATATATAAAGCTCTAGTGCTAAAAGCATGGATTACAACAACAGCAGAATAGGCATAATCACAATATTTGGCTTTTGAGGCCTGTATGTCACTGTACTATCCTTAATGTGCTCTATAAAAACATATGTACTTCCTGATTTGTATGCACATATCAACAAAGAGTATCAAAATTACAGTTAAAATGTATAAATAAATATAATTTCATTAAAAAATAAAAGAATTTGAGTCAATTTTTGTAACACAAACATCATTTATTTTTACTTACTGGGGATCAGTTTCGGGTAACAGTTGTTCCCATTTTCAACCCTTAATTCTGACCAAATCTTTCTTCGTTGGCGACAACGATGGGGGTGGTGGTGTATTAATTGTGGAGGCATCTGTGTGGTGGCAAATCAAAATTCATGATATGGCTCTTTTCCTTCATGATGTAGATCTTCTCCCAGACATCTAATTCTGTGGGTTTATATGCTGGTTTTAATAGTTTTATATTTGGTGTGATTTCGTGTCCTGATTACAGTCTGACAAGAGTAGAGGACAACACAACACCAGAATGCACATAACCACCTGTTGCATGTAGCGTCAGTCGCCCCAGGAACTGAAGATAGGGTTAAAGTACCCTGAAACCGGTCTTTCCAAACGAAGGCAAACTTGGAGAAAAACTGTTGAAAGGTGACTCATTACATTTAAATTTAACTCTTAGGAATTTTATTTTAATAAATGAGTGTTGCAGCATAACTCATGGTAACTGTTATTTTTTTTGGGGCGGGCGGCGGGGGGGGGGGGGCAATACCAGTGCTTGTGGCATGAGAGGAAGCTCCAAATGGAATAGCATTGGTTGAATGGGGTCGAGCTGGGAGGAAGGGGGCAGTAGTTAAACATAAGAGTGAAATACTGGAACAGGATCCAAGTACTAGAAAAAGGAAATATTCTCAAAGACTATTTAAGGACACAAGTATCATCAAAATGGGAAAGAAATTGGCTATGTCAATGAACGGAAATTGTAAGAGAAGTTGGATTGAGGGAGCTCTAGACAGTAGGGAGACAAAAATTATGGAATAAAGTGAAAGTAAGGAAAGATGATATAGGAAAACAAGAAATAATAGGTAGTTTATGGGGCAAGATTAATATTATATAGGAATGTTAAGAAAGTATTGGGAAGAGAAAAATGTATTGATGTCTGTGGATGGATGGAAAGAGAGGGTATAGCAGGAAAAATGTTACTAAAAGGTATAAAAGTTGATAAAGATCAATGGCCACTATGTGGCAATGTCAATAACAATTTACACTGTAAGTATATAAAATGTGGAGACCGAAAATATGGAATAAAACTGTGGAAAAAGTTACCGCCAGAAATAGTGTAATTAAATTTTTTTTTGGAAACAATAAGAAAGAATATCTGAAACAACAAGGAAAGCATACAGGGAGAGCAAAAGAGAAATGGGGAGGAAAATTGCTAAAGAAAAATAGGATCTTAATAATAGAACTGATGAGATTGTAAGTATAAAAGAGAAAAATATATTAAGTTGGCATGGTATAGAAATGTATTTTTAGACGGAATGGTACATATACATAAATAACCAGGGTGTTAGCTGAAGAGGATACAAAATTCAGCAACTCCAGGAAAATAACTATGTATATATGAAGCTTGTAACTGAAAAGATGAAATAAATGATGTATCTATTTGTTTATGATATGATAGGAGGGGGAATAAACAGTATGGACAGTGAACAACACCTCAAAATTGTGCTACATACAATGTTTATTAAGACAGTTAACATGTTATTATTGGTCACATGTTTCACACACATTACAGCACTACCCAGCTTACATATCTGTTCTAAAGACCCTCAAAGTAATCCCATGCAACATTCACAACACACTGCAGATGAATATTTAAGTGCCAAATCTCTCTGACAATACCGTTATTAATCATTGTATTTATAAGAATTATAATGTATGTGTGTATGTATGTGTGTTTCTTTTTTGTTTCTTTTATATATATTCAATATTAATCTGATGTATACTTTGACTTGCATGAATGTGTCAAATGAGTTTTTTAGGATTGTATTGTATTATATATTGCAATTTGTTGACGTTTACAAAGAGTACTTAATTCAATACTGATATTTTAGTTTTATATAATCTGACATTACATCAGTGTTACATATAATGAAATTACATTTATTTACACATTTTAACACTAATTTTTGGTACTCTTTGTTTTTAAGTGCATGCAAAAAAATGAGCACATTAAGTATAGTGCAGTGGCATACAGGCCTCAAAAGCAAATGGTGTGATTATATGTCTATTCCACTGCTTTTTAACCCATGCTTTTAGCACTAGAGCTTTTACATTGTTTTTTTTTTAGTATATAAACATATGTATACAAATGTATTCCTTGACAAGTACTATGTTCAGTGGCTTCCTGGCCTAAGCGAACCTACAGAATGCTTTCTAATCTAATCTAATCTGCCAATGATGTGGGAGGTGCTGTATACCATCTGCATCAGCATGAAATAGAAAGGAAATGCAACACAAGTAAAAATTTCTTAGCCCACAATGATGTGTAGATTGCCCAAGTTTAATACTGACAAATTCTTGCAACAGTAGATATTCATAATAGAATAATTGTGCAGAATAATTGTGCCACAATAATAACCAGAAGCTATGTAACAACTTTTGTGAGTTTAAAAAGCATAATGATATAAATCAGCAGATTTTTAGTGAGTTATATTTTTGCATTTTTGCCTGATGTTTCATGGTACCTGCCATTACATGTTGGCTTCTGTGACAACATTTTTAAATTTCTAATATAAAACTCATTATTTACTGAATGTAAATGTAATAAAATAAATAAATAAAGCTGTAAATTGCAAGAAAATGACAAAATATGACCTAAAATAAAATAAAATGCCCTAAAAATAGAAAATGGCATAAAATTAATAAAAATTAGGTAATAAATATGCATTATCATAATCTGCAAACCAAGAAAAAGTATATATACAGCGTGTAAATAAACTACACTGAAATAATTTGCAAGATTGTGTACATGACTGATATAAGTAATTTGAGATCGGTGCTGCATGTTCCCCAGGTAAACATAACAAAGCTACATAGCGTTAAACCTGTGGGTATCAGGTGCTGATAAGTCAGTGCTAACGCAGGTTGAAAAAATGGCTCAGAATGTCTTTAAAACTGCTGCTTGAGTATAGAAATATCTATTTTTAGCAGCTTGTTACTAGCATTATCAAGCTTGAATGTCGCAAAAATCTGTAAAATCTCGAACTAATCACTTGACAGTGTGACACTGAGCATTCATTAACTATGTTCTTGAGTTATGTAGTCTACTCTGGAGGCATTTTTTCAACTGCTTTGGTGGCTAAATGCATAACACAGGAAGCTGCTATCCCAAAGGTCTTGATTTTCATTCCTGTCATAGAGTAAACGTTTTTTATTATTATTTTTTTCATTCTAGATGAAGTGTCACGATATGTGGTGTACTGGCACTTAAGAAACTTATAGCCATTACTTCAAAATGTTAATAAACAGGCCTTAAGCCTCCTATCTCAAATTACTTATTTAAATAATCTACATATTCTGTGAAAATATTTCTGTATAGTTCATTAACAGCCTTTATATATATATATATGTATAAATTTTTTGTATACTCCTGGAAACACTTATACCAACCTAAATATGTAGGAGGCTGGATAAATCAGACTCATACATGCTGGCATGAGGGAGGGGCTTATTACGCATTGCTAAGGTACTGGTCCTCTTCTAGCCACATTACTGTAATGCTTATAGATATTCTTGGGTACTAGACACAGGCTTCTAGTGCAGCGTGGAGCTGTGGGTTACAAGGAGTGTTAGTTTTCATTTTCTATTGTGCTGTGAATTCAACTGCTGGATCCATGTAAGGCCAAAATTGTGTGTTTGTAAACTGTATCTAGACCAGCATCAGAGTACATTTTAATATTAAATTTATAAGTCCAGGTGTTCACACTTATTGTTTTTTTAAATAGGACATGTTTCAAAAGCCGTTGCTTTTATCATCAGCTGTAGTTTCTCAACTGGCATGGATGGAGTTATCTTCTCCATATCTATGGCTTGTAGATAGCATAATGTACTTGTTGAATACGTTTGGTGGCGGTATTGTAAAATTCATAAGCCAGTGCATGTTCTTTTTGACAAATATTCTTTCTCAAACATATATGTCTATTGAGTGATTCACATGCATTATTAGCTCTGTGTTTTTGTTTATTCCTTGGTTGGAATTCTAAAAATGTGCTGCAACTGGTGACTTGTCTGTTTGTTTGTTTTTCATGCTGTATTTATGATCTTTGGTCCAGATGCTGATATTAATTTTGGTTTTTTCAATGTATACCTTATTGCAGTTGGTCTGATAGATTCCTGGTTTTTATTTTTGGGGTGTTGGATCCTTTGGAGGTGCTCTTAATGAAAATCCAAAAGAAGTATCAGCATCCAGACCAAAGAACATAAATATAGCTGTCCTAATATAATCACCTAAATCCCAATACTCTGAGCAGATGTTTGTCCTTTCTTCTTCAGTAAAAATGGTAGACCATTTAAAATGACACTTTTCAAAACACATTAAACAGTCAGTAAAATAAAAATACCATAGTGCAAGGCTTTATGAGCATTTTACACTGTGTTGCATTTCTGAAATATCAGCATTCCTAATTATTGACCTTCAAACATATTTGCTGTTAGCTAGGAGAGACAGTTAAAAATAAATGATTTAGTAAAGAGTACTTAAAATGTTATTAAACTGAAGCACACAGGGAAATTAATGTTAACACTGATAATAGCTTATCTTTTTCCCCTAGATGCAGGTGCACAGAGATGTAACCCAGGAAGCCATTTCATACAGGACTGTATCACAGGCATAAGTTCTATAGAGGGCATAGTAGCCCACGCATCTTGCACCATTAATCTGTGTTGAAACAGAAGAGGTAGGTTCAGTTTTATTTAGTATACTTTACTTCATCATGTAATATATGTTAAAGTGAATAAGTAATATTTTGAGTGAGCGAGATAATTTAACAATATCTTATAATATCATCATCATCAGGTCCTGTTGTTCCCCTATCTGGAACATAGAGCTTTAGCACATTGAAGCCCGAGCCCGAGTACAGCTCGGGCCGTGCAAAATGATAATGCAGCCCATTACCGAGTATAGCTCAGACAGGTATTTCTAACGCTTATAATGCAATTCCACGACCGTAACTCAGTCTTGGGCTATGCAACAAAGAACATGCATCTGTTATTGTATAGTTGTCTGATTTGTGCTACCATCTATCCTCGCTTTAGTCAACTATTAGAAAATTCCTTGAATGTGGTGATCGGTTTGTACATTTTGTGTTCTTAAATGTTAAAATGCTGCATTTTCCTTGATTTCTGTGAACTGAAGCTGAAATTCAAGATACAAATGAAGCGTTGGAAAATTCTGATTCCGAGGGAGAGTTTTTCAAACTTTCAATAAATGGAGCATAAGCTGCTCTACACAGATTTTTTCAAACTCATATTTGATACTTGTTTAAATTTAAAATAAAATATTAATATGAAAGTTATGACTATTTTCTTACTTGTTGAGAAAAGTCTTGAATACCATACTTTAAGATTGTACCAATACTTTTTGGCAGATTTGATTGGTGTACTGTAAATAATAACTCAAAGTAGCATAAAAACTTTGGATTTCTTGGCCATTCAACTAAAGAAACACCTGTGCTTCAATGTGTTAATGAAATGTTCCCATTCATGTCTATCTCTAATCATTCTCTTTATTTCATTCCAACTCTTTCCCATTTCCTGCAATTCACTTTCCTGTGCCCTTCTTCAAGTTATCCTTAGTGTACCTGTTTTCCTCTTCGAGCCTTGCTAGTTGCAATCCAGAGCTTGTCTTTCAATAGGAGATTGGGGTTTACGTAGAGCACCCTAACCACTGGCATTTTATTTGTAGCTGTATGGGTATTTGCTTTGATTTCAGCCTCTGCTCCTGATTTGTTAATCTATCTATCCATGTGATCATTAATGTACATCACAGACGACGATTCATAAATGTTTGTAGTTTATTATTTATTTGTATGGTTATTTTTTTATGTTTCACATCCATATAACAATGCCGATTTTACATTTGTATTGAATAGCTGTAGTTTCGTTTTTACACATAAATTCTTATTCTACCACATTTGGTATAACTGTACTAAGACCTCTTTTGCCTTTCTTATGCATCTTTGGACATCCTCCATGGTACCACCACCTAAAGTGACTACACTGCCAAGGTATGTAAATGTATTTGTTCTTTCAATTTTTTGCCCATTTATATCTAAATCTATATTTCACTTGGATTATTTCTCATTTCTTTTGTTTTAGAGACATTTATTTTCAAACCTATATTTGCTGCTTCATTTTTAGTTTGCCTTCTTTGATTTCATGTCAGATAATCTTTGTGCGAATAAACAAATATCAGCAAAATTTACATCTTCTAATCTATCTGTCACATTCCGTTGGATTCCTCTTTTTCTTCCTTTCACCACATTTTGCATAACATAATCACTGACCAAAAGGAATAGAAATGGAGATAGGATACAACCTTGAATCTTAATATACCTGGTCTAAGAAAGGTTATACCCTCCAGTGTGCAAAGCTGAGAATTAGTCACCATATACTTTATGAGAAGTAGATGAACTCCTAGAAAAAACCTATTCATGGTTCATTATTAGCTTGAGGTGTATTATGTGATGCAGGGTGCAATTGTTATGCATCATAATAAAGTTTTGAGAGCTTATCTTTCAACACATGTCTCACAATACAATATGTTAATTAGATTTCACACAGTAAATTACTGAATTTGGGTCCAGCATATTGACTTTTTCTATATTAGATGCTTCTTAACATTGTTTGGAATAATTGAAATGTCACTGATAGTCTTTCCGGTAGTATCAACAAAGTTTTTAAGCAGAGCCAGTGTGCAAGTTAATGAATGGAAGTGGGAAGTGGGGGGGCGAATTCCCTGACTCACAACTGATTATTTTTTCCTTGACAAGGAAACCTTCCCCCTTTCATGATTCTGAAATGACATTTATCATGTAATGAGACACATGTGGGCTCCAGATATAACAGGTCAATAAGACAAAACTATAGTACCAGTGAACAAATGAGACCACTGAACTAGTGGGTCAATGTTCTAGAATAGAATAGAATATTTATTGACATATGACATTTACATTGTGGGCCTAAGCTCATAAACTAGTGGCTTGCCAAAAAAAAAAAAAAATACTTGAGTAACCTAAATTCTGATATGTATATGCTATACAGATATTATTTTTAAAATATACTGAAAAATTGATTTGTCACTTTATGGTAATAATATAATATGTATATTAGCCTAGTGACTCCAACATTCTGTCATCCATTAAATCTTGTATCGAGTAATTATTTTTATTTACTAATACTTCTTTAACTCATTTGTGAATAAATTTAAGGTTTATATATCATTGATTTTTGTGGCAGTTTATTATATTCTTTTATACCCATATAGTAAGGCTTTTTTTCAAACTCCTGAATTGGAAGTCACACATACAATGCATTACATCTAAAATTAATAGGGCACACTATGTAATATCAATGCTAAAATGTCTTTGCACTCCTCAAACAATAAGAATGATATACTTTTCCTATGTGCAGTCAGTACTTGCTTATGGCATAATCCTTTGGGGAAATTCAACTGATGTAAATAAGCTGTCTATAACTCAAAAGAAAATAATTAGAAACATGTATAACTTAAAGAAAACCGAGCACTACAAAACACTTTTCGTAAAAAACAATATACTAAACCTACCTTGTTTTGTTTACATTAGAAACAGTTTGCTTCATAAATAACATCCATCTCTTTCATTCCAACAACACCTTACATGAGCATGCCACTAGAAATGAGAATAATCTCCACTTGCAAGCTGCCACAACAACAAAAAAGATAAACTCATACTACATACAAGAATGCTGATGTATAATTTAATCTCAAGAAAGATAAATGACAAGCATCCACCGAAGTTCAGGAAGCATGCTAAGCAGTTTTTAATTGAACAATGTTTCTATAATGTACAAGAGTTTTATGAGTTCTTTAGCCAAAATTCATGAACAATGTAAATAGGACCATTATGTTGTATATAATTGTTTATATAATCATGATTACTGTGTATAGGATTAGATCAAATTTCAGATAATTGTAATTTGTATTTGATGAAGCCTTGAAATTGTAAATAATTTCCAATTGGTGAATAAAACATACATACATACAGACAGACAGACAGACAGGCAGGCAGGCAGGCAGGCAGGCACGCACGCACGCACGCACGCACACACGCACGCACACACATACACACATAAACACATACATACATACACACACAGAGTGTTAGTCTATGCATGGGGAATTTTATGCTAGATTCTTTCCGGGTATGGTAGTGATGTTGCTTTTGTTTTTCCATGAAATTGTCATAATTTTTATAAACAGAGTTGAGCAACTCTAAAAGATACATTGAGGGCGTTGAATAATATTTTTAATTTTTAATAGCAGTTTACAAGAGTCTTTGAAGTTTGCATGTGACCTTGTGCATATTATTTTTTTCTGAATTCTGAAGACTGTTTCCCAACAAGGTGCATTTTCCCATTATATCTATTATTGTCATCACCTGTCCTTTTGTATTCATAAAGTGCACATATCCAAGCAATTTTTACTTTCTCTACACGTACTATGTACATAGAGTATAGAGAAGGTATTGCAATGCACCCTAAATCCAAAAAAAGCATTCTTAGAAAAAGGTCTGTGTGCATGTGCGTGTGTGTGTGTCTGTGGACAGCATAACTCAGATATGAAAAGGCCGTTAAATACCAAACTTGGTAGGTATCTTCCAAGGATGCGACACAAAGATTTTCAAGAAAATTTCCCCACCCAAGGGTACCCTTTACGTGCAACATTTTGTGAAAATTTTAATTTTCTCAAAAATGGCTCTTAATGATTTTGATTAAAGTACTACATTTTGATATATTTTTATGACAAACGAAATGTATATCTTTAATTTTGTGGGAACAGCCTCTGAAGACTTACTCATTCAGGATGACTTTTATGTAACTGGCAAACCGTAAAAGATATACAAAAACTTACTGCACAAAAAGTAGATCTCATTAAAACACACAATCTCTGCCATATACATTTTTTTTGTAGAGTTAACCATTTTCAAGATATTCTGGATTATTGGTTTCAATTTTAGCCACAAACTTTTCTCAAATGGGAAGATATCTTTCTTCTTGTTTCTCGTTAATTTATTCCTGGTAAGCAACGAGTTTGGAATTTCAGTTGTTACACATAGCGACTAGCTTTTATAGGATGATACTATTGCTTTAACCCGTGCATTTTCTTATTACCCTTCTACTTACAAGGAAGGCAGTAATCAGACTAATTCTGCTTATGTTTATCTTTATTAACATGATGTAGATAACAGATTAATGTTTTGAATAAAAGCTTTGTTTACCAAACAGGTAGAGGACATCATATGAATGGAACACAGATTTTTCCCTTCTACTTACAAGGAACCAAGTAATAAGGACAATTTCTGTTAATGTTTATCTCAATTATCATGAAATACACAGAGGAATAAGGTTTCTAACAATAATTTGTTACAGAAATGTAGAGAAAGTCATGAGAATGGAACAAATCGGAATTTTTTTTCAAATAGCCTCTCAACTAAATTAGCCCATCGTTAAAATGCAACTACAGCTTGGCCAACCATACAACAGCTATAGCACAATAGATGATCCTCACTGCTGGCTGGAACAAGTCCATACAATGTTGGTAGCAATGTCTAATCAGTGTTTGCCAATGTAGCATCCAACTAAATTCTTTAACGGCTCTGAATTCGAAGTTTGAACCTGAAATTTCTATGTATAGTAAATGTCTACTGAAAGCTAATTCCTTTTTTCCTAATTAATAAATCACGTAATTAACAAACCTGCAACAAAATTAATGAAGAAATATTATTTTTCTATGTGTCTATGTGTAAAAATATTCGTAAAATATTTTCATGCTTTCAGCGAGAAGCTTGGTTTGTATTTTCTTTCTCTCAGCAAGAAGCTGGATTTGATCACTGAGCAGAGCTTTAGCTGTTAGATTGTACTCCTCTTGGTAAATAATTACAGTTTTAGTGCCTTTTTCTGCTTTTAAGTAAAACACAGTTCTGTTTTAGCTTTGTTATCACTGTTTCCAAAAGAAGTTGTGTTGTGTTGACATTTCACCAACACTCAGCTTATTTCTTCTGGCATTCATCAGTTTACAGTTTAGACTGACACATTTCTCAGATGACTAGAGAAAGCCCATTCACAACACTTTATATATCATTTCCTGGTTTATTTATCTCCACTACTTCTACAATTATATCATCCCCAGAATACAACATTGTAAACAATGACCAGTATTCTGGGCATTTCTTGAAAATAAAGCAATTTTGGGCAGTTGTTGAATCTTTGCTGGAAATTGTGGAATTTTAGATCTGCATTCAATGTGTCGTTTTATCAGTTTCCAGAAAATGTTATAAATGAAATCTGCCCTCCTTAGCCCCTGACATGATCATCAAACCAATTCTTTATATTCACTAATCCTATCAAACCAACGCAGCCAGATGCTAGGATCAGAGTTCCCACAATTCTTCTTTTTTTAGCAGCAGACATATGAGCAGGTAACTTTATGATCATCATCATTATTATTACTAGTGGCGGTGGTGATAAAAAGTAGTAGTATTGAAATTTTGTTTTCATTACCTAGAACGTATTGGATTAATTGTTTTTTCAATAAGCCGTGTGTAGGACAGGACTTGGATAGGTAGAATCAGACTGAAAAATTCAATGCCATAGCCAGGATTTGAACCACAGACCTCCCGTTCTCTACCTGGTTGCTCTGCTACTGAGCTACCATGGCAACATGGCAGCATAGCATTAAATTTTTTAACTGACTCACATGTTTCCCAGTAAACCACAAGGTGATCTCAAATTATTTTGAGATGACAAGCCCAATGACGACTTACAATGCTGTAAGTACTCAAGTCCCGGGATTCATAGTATAGCCAACCTTTATGGTCAATTAGTATTAGATTAATTGTTTTTTCACACAAGCCGTGTGTAGGACAGGAGTTGGATAGGCAGAGTCACTCTGAAAATTTCAATGTCATAGCTGGGATTTGGATACTGGATCTCTCGATCTCTAGTCAGTTGCTCTACCACTGAGCTACCATGGCAACATGGTGAAAATCGCCAAAAAATAATTTTTTGTTTTTTGTGCTGTGTTATAATTTGAATTTCCTATTTAATTTGATATATAGAGAATAGTTTTAATAATTCCTTGTATTTTAAACAATTTTTCAAAATGAGCTTACAGCCGCCAAATGTTAAATTTGGTAAATTAATGCACTTTTTCTCAGAAACTATTTAAGCTATCATGATGAAATTTATATGGGACATAGATGCATATGTGATAAGTTTACTGAACTATGTGATTATTCCATCATGTTGTTTCTTAAGGAAAATATACTTTTTTCTCGATAATGGAAAAAATGTTTGGAAATATTTTGATAATAATTTTATTAAATATTAACTAACCATATTATTAACATATTCCAGTTCTGCAGCAGCATCAATGTGTTGCTTTTATTATCTTAAAATGTCATTGAGCTAGCGAATATGCTTTACGAGAAAACAGGTCATTTATATTGAAAATGGGTAAAAACACAGTTACTATCATAACAGAACTCGACAGCTGAGGATGACAAAAGCAGCAAAATATGACTAAGCAGGCCCGATATGCAAGAAGTAGAGCCAGGCTTCAACAGGAGGACACTAAAGAGGATCAGGATTACATACCAAGTCGATTCTAGGAGGATTCTGTATGTTGCTTCAAATGTTGTTGCTAAATTTTTATTTAAACTGCATTTTTTCCAGTTAACATTTTTTAATATATATGACCCTTTTTCTGAGAAGCTATATTAACTAGCTCAATGAAATTTTAGGATGATAAAAACAAGGCATTGGTGATACTATGGTACTAGGATTATTTTAATACAATGGTTAGTTGATTTTTAAACAAATAATTACCGAAAATTTTCCAAAAATTTTTTCTATCATCAAGAAAAAGTTATATCTTTCTTAAGGAACAAAATGATGCAATAATCTTAGTTCAGTAAACTTACAACATATATATATATATATATATATATATATATATATATATATATATATATGTCTTATAAAAATGTCATCATGATAGCTTAAATAGGGTCACTAAATTAGTAAATTTAACATTGGCGGGATAGGGCTTTTAATCTCCCCTTAAAGCTAAAGTTGGAAATCATAAATTGAATCATTTCACTCCCAAACACAGAGGTAATTTGTTTTACTAGTTAAAAACTTATGGATTCTGATGATTCTTATATCAGCGTAATCCTGAAGGAGCAAGGAACATATTAGGCAGTTGATGTTGCTACAATGAGATTGTTTTACACACCCATCCACCCTTGTTTGTGAGCCTACTTATATATGGCAAAGTAACAAAATTATCATAAGTAATACCACGAGTGTTTTCATCTTGTCGATAATTCACAACCAGAGCGAAGCAACAGGAGTGAATTGTTTTAAGAGATGAAAACGTTAGTTGTATTTGATAGGACAATTCAGCGAAATAGACTATTAATAATTTATAATACATAGGAAGGGATATTTTATCAGGTATGACTGTAATACTTACTTTAGTTCTCAAATGTTAGATGACGTATTCGACCCTATTTATTTACAGAATTTTTTTTTTCCTTTCTTTACTGCCCTCTAAATTATGATATGGCCAACCATGCCTACACCCAAAGTACACATATCAATAGCAACAACAGAAACAGGGAACAATTTTATTATTTCAGCTTTTAATAACTCATACATAAGAATTACAAATAATGATTATTTTCACTCCTTTTTTGAACTAAATACATAAAAGCTTGTGACCTATTTCTAAGCAAAATTGCATGAACTGTTTTCATATATTAGCACAGTTTTTTTTTTTTTTCAGTATTAATGGGTCTGGCTGACTTCATTAATGATTTCTTTTATTTCTTGAGCAGTCACCTGAACAAGCCATCATGCAGTGTCACAGCTGACTGGATTGTCATGTTACCAATAACCAAGACAGGAGATTAAACAAATGAACGTCAGCTCAACAAGATTTCAAAGAAATGAAGATCAGCTGTGATGAGATGTTTCGACAATATTGCTCCAGTCAGATGGCCGCAATTGACTGAAATTGCCTAATCTTGGGCACTGCATTCCCATTTTAATAGTTGAGCTGAATTGTCAACTGCACTGTCAGTTATGAGTGCCAAAAATAGCATCATATAGATGCTGACAACCATGAAAATATTGCTAAAATGAAAATTTGTTATTTTTGGTAATTTTGGTGGATTTAGGCCTCATACACTCTATGTCTATGCCATGGTTCAGTGAGGTTTATCTTCATAGATCCCTCGGTTATACCCTGTCTCAGCTGCATCTGCTGCACTTCCCTCCTTCTAAAAAACATCCCTCTGCATGCTTTGTAGCTTAAGGACCTCCACCCTCTGCTATGCTATGCAACTTCTTCCTATATGTTCAGATTATGAATGTTGGCAACACCCCTCCAGACACAAAGACAGAAAAAGCAAGATAGCCATGATCCCTTGAGGGGATGTCTATTATGTTTATGAATAAAATTGTGCAGAAGTGACAAAATTGAAAAAGTCATGTTAAAAACATGTTACAAGTGGTACAAAAGTGTTATTTTTTACCTGTGAACCTTATGCAATCAAAAAGGCAATGCTGAATATTAGAAATATAGAACACCAGCATTTCATTACTCTTTCTGACTCCCTCAGTTTCATAAAAGAAATTAGTGGCCCATGGACAACAGATACACTAATACAAGACATTCAGATCTTGAGCCATTCATTGAAACAAAAGGGAAAAGAAATTGTCATCTTATGGATAGCTTCACACTGTCACATAACTGGTAATGGAACTGGTAGACCTAGCAAACAAAACTCCACAATTCAAAACATTAATACTCTTCACAGAGATTTACTGACATTCATAAATTAAAAGATTAAAAACCTTAGGACCACACACTACAATGAAAACCACAAATACACGCCAGCTATATATAAGCTACAGAGAACAGATCAAGTTTTAATGACAAGATTAAGAATTGGACACACCAAGTTAATGCACTCTCATCTAATATCCAAAGAAGTGTCACCAGAGTACAGCACCTGTAAAACACCTCTAACAATAAACCACATCCTTACAGAATGTACCATACACAGCACATTTAGACAGAAGTACAAAATATCAGGAATTACCACAGCTTGAGCAATCCTAAGTTATTTCATAATGCTGTTTGTTATTTTAAAGAGATGTCTTTATATAAATCAATTTATATGTTAATTACCTATGTAATATAATGTTCTATGTATGCTTTAGAGATAGTTATTGTTCCATTATTGTTCATACATAATGTTTGTATTCTGTTATTGTAATGTTGTGGTCACAAAAACACAACTGATTTCTGCAACCTTAAATAAATAATATTAAACAGAAAAAAATTTGCTGTGGTTGCAGTGGTTGCTGTATTTCCTTTAAGAATTTTGGAAGGCAGTTGTATATCTTTATACTGGAGTGCAATATGGTTCTTTGAAATAGGGAGGTGTTATGTTGATGAACATACAGATTTGTGATTTGCCTTGTACATAATGTGGTGGAAATATTGATTTATAGCCATCCCCTTGGTTTTAGAGTTTATCCATTGAATTATTATTTAAGAAAGTGACTAACGTTTAGGATAGTTAAATTATAAGGTAACCCCTGTCACAGTCTCTCTCCACTGCACGAGAGATCCAACTGTCCCCAGCAGAGGCCCTCTCTAAAATATACATCTTAAGATATATTAAGAAAATGTTGATCTTCTGCTTAAATATGGGCAGCACAATTTGCGAAAATATTCTCGCTCACTCATCTAAGCTTAGCAGCAGGAATCCTTTTGATGTTATCACTAAGTTTCTGTAGATTACACAGGGATTTCTGCTGCTGAGCTTGTTATACTGCCTGTTTGAGAGCAGATGGTCACTACTTTCAGCATTTACTTAAGGTAAGGACTCCAGTGCACCTTTGCTGGTACCACTTTGCCGGCACCTCTCAGATCTCTCGCGCAGTGGAGAGAGGCCGCTAGAAGGGTTGTCTTATAATTTAATGACCCTATATAAGACAAAAGCTTGTCAGTAATGCTTTACTTTCATTTTTTCCAGCAATTCACAGTAGTGAGCCAGGAAGTGTTATCCACTCCGACTGTAACATCTGCACATGTGCTGCGAATGGAAAAATGTTCTCTTGCACTAACAATGATTGTCGCTCTTAAGACCAGAGTTTTGCCATTATCATAGCAAGAATATATTTCCAGTTATATCAAATAAGTTTATGCTTACTTTTATGTTATGAATTTTAAAAGTTATTCCTGTCATTCCAGTTTTTAAGATTTTCAGTACTTCTACATAGTAGTATATGCATAGCTACACTTGCCAATAAATATTATTATGGGTTTGGTTAGTTATGTTAGATTACCATACTGCATTTTAATTATATTTAACAATAGCTATTTATTAAATCAGCAATAGCATATATATTGCACCATCTAATTAAAACTATTTGAAAACTTTTACTTTTACATTGAATGTAAACTAATTAGTAAATGAAGAGGGCAACTACTTAACAATGTCTGAAGGAATTGAGTGTGTAAAAATTAACAGTACTGAAATGTCAGGTGAGGAGCTGCCTAATAAAGGAAGAAAACCATGTTGCTGATAGCTGAGATTATCATATTGTACAGAAATGAGCACAAATAATGAATATACCAGAGATTCTCTTTAATTACAAAGATTATTGTATTGAAGATGACCTTTGTCTTTAGATATGAAGAGGCAGGGATCGCTGGTGACTGAACTTTGGTAGTTCACATAGATATAGATAGCTCAATTTCAATATGTTAAAGTAATAAACACTGTACCAGAAATTTTGAGTTATTAGGTATTAACAATGAGACACTTCCAAATATTCATTGTACATTTATCTGAAACTGTACCATTTATATGGCATGCTTTTGTGGAAGTAATGAAGATTCTATAAATCATTCACACCATTATTACTACTATATGGTGCACTTAGTGACAGTGATGTGTTCTATCAAATGATATAGTGTGTTGATTTAGTAACACTACATCACTTACGTTAATTATTGGAAAACATGTTTCAGAAGCTATGTGCTTCCATTGTCAATTCCTTTAGTCGACTGCCAGGATTGCTTGCTGTGGTGGTTGTCTTTGTCCCTAGTGGTGGTTTGATGAACTTCTGCATCAGTAGATCACCTGGCGGGATTTTGAAATTCAAAGTGCAGTTGTTGTTTTTTTTAAAATAGACAGCTTCACTGTATGTAATGGCTTTTTTTAACATTTTAAAACTTGTTCCCATTTTCAGTCCTTAATTCCAACTAAATCTTGTTTTGTTGGCATGAACCAAGAGCCCAACATTTCCCTCACTACAAGCCTTTGTGCTCCCTTGGTTTGTCATTCCTATACTTGTTCATTTTATGATTGTGGGTTGCAGCTGGAAGTGAACTGCTTGAAGTTCACAATGCAAGGTCAGGTTGGAATGAAACCAAATGTATAATCACTATATTTATTTATATTACAATTTGTCTCACACAAGAATATTTCTGATGTTAATAAACGGGACGGAAGAAAGCGAGAGATAGAGATATTGACACAAAACACTCTAGTGCTGCTGATTCAGAGCAAAGTTCACGGGCGCTTGCTTTCATTTGGTATCATACAATAATCGCTTTTAAGAAGTACAGCACTGTAAATAGTTTTCTAAAACTTCACAGCATGAATTTGTTTCAGTGAAGTAAACATACACAAATGTTTGTATTCATCCCTCTGCATCCTGCATATCACCACAGATGTATCCTGCACATATGAATGCTAAAAGGAATTAAGAATAAAAACACAGCATCACACTCAGACTTCACTAATTGAAATAAGTAACTTACTTCGAACATGTTTTGATGGCTGTTGCCACCATCTTCAGTGGAGATTTATGATGAACTCATGGTAGCAGCTTGTATGTCCTGGAGGGTGTAAGTTGTCCATATGAAGGGGGTCATTAGCACAAGAAAAAAGAAGGTTAATGTAATATGAGATGTTTAAAATAAGCCATTGAAGTATCTAAAACTTCTACAGAACAGCTTTATGTTAAGTATGCTCTACCAGGCAATAAGTGGTTCATATTTTTACTAACAAACATTTCATATAACAAGTACTGTTTTCTCAAACCTTAAATTAACTCAGGTGTTCGTTTGCTCAAAACCGTTGTTTTAGAAACTGACCACCAGGAGTGCTGTAATCACACCAGCAGCGGCAAAGCTTCATGACTGTATTATAGTAGAGTGTGATTATGTATGCTTAAACATTTTTACATAACTCAGTATCTATGGTTTGCAAGCATTGTAGAATTTACATATGGTACTTATTGTGCACACTGCATATAGAACTAGAAGAAAGAGGAAAGGCTATGATTATACTACTTTGTGAATCTAAGATTTTCATTTCTACTTTCTCTACATGTACCATGAAGGTAGTGTATAGAGGAATAATTGTATTCCACCGAAAACTTTGATACCAAGATTTCACCGGAAATATATTTTGAGGTTTCCTGAGTCCGAAAAAAGCATTTTTAGAAAAAGGTCTCTGTGTGTGTTTGTGCAAGCAAGCGTTAGTGCAGGGGGGGGGGGGCAGGCACAGCATAGCTCAAAAATAAAAGTCTGTTAAAAACCAAACTTGGAATTTAAGTGCCGTATCTTCCAAGGATGCGACACAAAGATGCCTTACATGGAACATTTTTTGAAAATTTTCATTTTCTCAAAAATGGCTCTAACGATTTTGATTAAAATGCATTAAGGCTATTTACATCACACACAAAATGTATATCTTGAATAACATCTGAAGATCAAATCATTCTGGATGAATTTTGCATAATTGGTAAACCATAAGAGACAGGCAAAAATGTTACTACACAAAAAATGTAGATCTCATTAAAACACATAATTTATGTCATGCATTGTTTTTTCGTTCAGTTTACCATTTTCAAAATATTCCTTGTTATTGGTTCATTTTATAATACTTAGCTTTTCTCATATGGGAACTTGTCAATTATCTCGCCATGTAAAGAAAGGGATTTCAATCACATAGCAACCACATTATAAAACATTTGACTGTCGGTTTAGCCTAGTGTATTCCCTTATTTCCCTTCTACTTACAAGGAACTAAGTAATTAGACCGTTTCTGCTAATGTTTATCTTGATTACATGAAAAAGAAGAATAAGCTTACTAAAAATAATTTGTTATAGAGATGTAGATAACGTCATGTGAATGGAACACATCAGATTTTTCATTTACTGTTTATTGGTGGAAACTGAACTCAAAAGTTTAGGAACTGCCTTCAACTTGATTTAATAACTTCATTTGCAGTTAGTTATAACCTGTATATATTTGAATAACTGAATTCATTTGTGATATGTAACTAATTTCATCCTCATTTTGTTACAATTTATTGTTTTTATTGTTACTTGGATAATTATTATTGTTACAGAAATACTATAAGAGGCACTATAATATTTTAGCGATACTCAACTTGCTTTTACGAATTTTATCACCTTTCTTTCTCCATTGGCAAACTGCTTTAGGTGAAAAGGTAAGGGTTCATTCATTCATTTATTATCTGCTTAAAAGAATACAAACACATTCAAAGCATCGTCCGGTTAAATATGTACAGTAACATATACAATTTAATATATATACAAAAACAGTTTTTAAAGTAACATTTTACTATTCATAATTACCTACTATATTAAATAAATTCTATTTATTTTGTCAATATTAGTTAAGATATTTGCCAGTTGTATAATAACATCCTTCAATACAAAGTTTCTTTAAACATTTCTTGAATATCTTAAAATCATTAACATTTTTCGGATAAGCAGGGAGTTTGTTCATGAGCTGCAGCAGTAGGTTTGGTTTTATACTTTTCTAATCTATGTGATTGTATATGAAAATTTGTATTTCCTCTAATGTAATGTTTATGCATTTGTTTGCCTGTTTGTTTTACCTGTATCTTATCTAGGGTGAATAATAGAAAATAAGTGGTGTCAGCCAACTGATTGCAGTGCTCCAAAATATGCTAAGATATGTCCTTCTAATAAGTTGCAAATCAAATGTTAAATAACATAACAAGTGGCATCTTGTGTCTAAAATGGACTGTGTGCTACATGTAACAGGAAAGTTTTATCAACTGAAAGGTTTAAATACACCTCTGGCTCTGCAGTTTTCTTGCCCTCCTGTAGACAGCCTATCTGACCCATGGGTTTTTTCACGGATTTCTCCGAATCCTGGGTAAGTTTCTTTCATCCCCCAAATTTCCTGTCCCTCTATGTCATTTTATTTAACCTTCATCCCTTTAATTCTTTCAGGGTTAGTAATGTTAGCGATGCTGAGTGCAGTATGGCAGGGAAAAAGGATGTTTAATGTGATTATCTGCATCCCCCAAATTCGGCTAGTTGCTGGAATGAAGACTGCTCCTGGCTGGAGCATTGGACCCTATATAGGGCAGTAGTCCAGGTCTTCCTGACTGTCGGGGGAGTTTCAATCTGGAAACTGTCTTTTTTTTTTTTTTTTTTTGTAGCTTAAAGCCCTTTAACCTGGTTGGTCATATCGGATGATGAATGAAATTGATGTAATGATGCTGAAATGATCTTGGGTTCCACGGAGCTTAGAGCTACTTGACATTCGTCTTCTCAGGATATTTTTGTTTATGATAGTATTTAACGCCCGTTTTTACTACTTGTGGCACTGCAGGCTATGACACTGATGATAATGGAATGAAGATGAAGCACCAATGGAATACGATGGCAAGGAAAACCAGAGAGTCCGGAGAAAAGCCGCCTCTGTGCTGCTTTGTCCAACAAAAATCTCATACGTGGTTGCCTGGAATTGAACCCAGTCTGTTAGGTGAGAAGTGAATGGTCTAACCACTTGGCCATAGCACAGCCTTCTCAGGATAAGAGAAAACCCCATAGAAAAACTTTATCTGGTAACTCACCTTAAGCGAGATTCAAACTTTTTACTTGTTGAATGTGAGGCAGACTTACTACCACCACACTACATTGTTGTGCCATCTCTCCTGGTTCTGGCCTTCTGGTGTATTCTCTCACCTCATCCTTCCCTCCAGGAGGCAACCCCTAGTAGGTTGTAGATTTATTAACCTGAGCCCCTTCCAACTGTATCCTACCCTATCCTCCTATCTGCAGTTGTCACAGGTGAGTTAGCAGAATTCTGAGGAGCTTTATCAGTTCCAGAAAGGCTTCACCCAAAATTTCCAATAAAACGCATTTTAATAAGAGAAAATCCTATCTATTGTATCACACATTGTGCTCAGTTTTCAGCCAATTTATATCTAAAATATTGTGCTGTTGAAACACGACATCAACTACTTCATCACAAAATGTATGAGGGCTATTTTTTTTTTAACCTCTGAATGGAGCATAACAGAAAGAAAAATATGAATCACAAAATGATTTTATTACCAGAAGTCCAGCACAACTACAGTTACTTCTCCACATAGTCACCATGAAGATTAAGGCATTTGTCATATCAATAAATCAGCATTCCAATACCCTCTTTATACACAGTTGACGCCAGCATATGGATATAGGTCTTTACAGCATTTTGAAGTTCTCCATTGCTGTGAAAGTGCTCTCCTCCCAGACCTTGTTTCAGATGCTGAAAGATGAAAGTTGTCTTGGATCAAAGCGTTACGCTGATGAAAGAGAAGAATTTTTTAGCGCCAATGTGACAGGATATGAAACATGGATTCTTTATGACAATCCAGAATCCAAAGAACAATCAAAACAATGGATGCACACACATTCCCTGCAAAAACCCAAATAGCAACAGGAAGACCTAGGCTACTGTTTTCTGGGATCAGAAAGATGCATTGTTTGTGGAATTTTTGGAGCCAGGGACTAGGATCACTGCAAATGTGTATTGCCAGACATTACGTCACCTATGGAGTGCTATACAAAACAAGTGAAGAACTTCAAAATGCTGCAAAGGCCTATAGCTATAATGCTATGCCAGCATGTTGCCATGGTAACTCCGCAACCGGCTAGAGACCGGGAGATCCGTGCTTCAAATCCCAACTATGGTTTTGAATTTTTCATCTGACTGTATCTATCCAACTTCTGTCCTACACATGGCTTGTGTGAAAAAAAAACCAATTAAACCAACACCAATTGACCATAATAATTGGCTATACTATGAATCCTGGGTCCTAAAGTAGTTACTACATTGCCATTGGGTTTGCCATCTCAAAATAATTTTTGATCACCTTGATGTTTACCGGGAAACATGCGAATCAGTTGAGTAATTCAATGCTATGCTGGCATGTTACCATGGTAGCTCTGGCAGAGCAACCGGCTAGACATCAGGAGATCCGTGATTCAAATCCTAACTATGGCATTGAATTTTTCAGTCTGACTCTACCCTGTCCTACAACAAAACAATTATTCCAATACCAATTAACCATAATAGTTGGTTATACTATGAATCCTGGTACTTAATTATTTACAACATTCTAAGTCACCATTGGGGTTGTCATCTCAAAATAATTTGAGATCACCTTATGGTTTAGCAGGAAACATGCAAGTCAGTTGAGAAATACGGTAATATGTCGGCATGTTGCCGTGGTAACTCAGTGGCAGAGCAGCTGGCTAGATATCGGGAGATCCATGGTTCAAATCCTGGCTATGGTATTGAATTTTTCAGTCAGACTCTACCTATTTATCTGTATACGCTGGTGGCAACCATATGTGAAGAGGGCATTGGAAAACTTGTTTATCAATATGACAAATTCCTTAATCTTCATAGTGACTATGTGGAGAAGTAAATATAATTTGTGCTTGACTTCTCGTAATAAAATAACTTTTGTGATTCATATTTGTCTATCTATTATGCTCCATTGGTGGTTGAAAGAAATAGCCCTCATACTTAAATGCTATTGAAAGTTCTTGCTTTGGATGAGTTTTTCTACAGAATGGTGATCAAAATTATGGAATTGATTGTGGAACTTCCATCACCTCTATTATCCAATGGGTGTTTAATGCATGTTTATTTCTGCATC
This sequence comes from Hymenopus coronatus, assembly GCA_030762935.1. Taxonomy (NCBI): domain Eukaryota; kingdom Metazoa; phylum Arthropoda; class Insecta; order Mantodea; family Hymenopodidae; genus Hymenopus; species Hymenopus coronatus. The sequence goes on from CM060900.1 coordinate 263,105,699, forward strand.
TTTATTCCAAGTTACCATTTGCTACTACAAAGCTCTGAGCACTATTTCTAGCTTTCAATGGATCAATCTCTGTAGACTGTAATTGTTTATACAAAAGTTTCACAATAGCATACTTCATGAACGAATGAAAGCCAAAAATTTAATTCCTTGTCTTGCAAATATAGCTTAAGTCTGCTGTCTTTCGAATGTTGATCTTTAAAAAAGAGATATCTGTAATTTCAGGAAACATTCAATTACTAAATCTTTAGGTTCATACACAGTGTTGATTGTTCTTCATTTAAAATTCCATCAGGTTGGAGCATCCTTCTAGCAACAATTTTTTCAAATGCATCTATTTGTTGTGGAGAATTGTTAAAAAAATGCTGGAGTGCCTTACAAAGTGTCAAAAAATACTCTTGTTTTAGAATTTTGTGATGCTGCACTTTCATGATAAGATTTAACTCTTGTGTACAACAGCATCTGTAATGCTCATTTGATATTGTAATTTTGTTATTGCTTGCGCTCCACTTGTTTCACCATTCATAACACATGCACCATCATAATTAAATAAATAATAATAACACAAATTATGATAATAATACTAATGGTAATATTAATAATATTAATAATAATAATAATAATAATAATAATAATTAATAAATAATAATCTTTATTAGTCTATAGACATAAACAAATTTCAAACAGTGTCAAAATTAAATATGTATTTACAAAGTATTTACAGTTCTTCCAGCCTATATAAGCATTTATTTATTTATTAAGAATGTCCTTAGTTATCTTTGAAACAATTTACCCCTTAGAGTTTCTAGTTCAATTGGCTGTTTACTGTAACGGATTTTGCCCATTGTAAGGAGATCCATTTCTGTGGTCTTTTTATTTACATTATATCTATAGTACTTATTTTGCATTCTGGTGTTATACTTATTGCTATCTTTTATCTGTACCATGTATTCCTTACTTACTACAAACAATATCATTTTATACATGTATATACATTAATACAACACTCAATATTTCTGCCTTAACAGAGGCTACCTTTTCAATGTCAAAACTTAGAGAGTTTACTGAATTAGCATTAAAGAAAACATCTGATGTATTACACTTACATGGCTTAGTTCCTTATAAGCAGAAGGGAACTAAGGGAATACACAAGGCTAAAGCGATAGTCTAATGCTTTAAAGGCTGTCATTATGTGATTGTAATTGCAGCTCAATGCTTTGGTTGGCCGGGAGAAGAACAAAAGGAAAATGACACTTCCTGTCTGAGAAAAGTATTAGTACCTCACAATTGAAACCAACAACAAGGACTATCTCGGAAACTGTTACCTCCACAACAAAAATGTAAAGAACATAAATTGTGTGTATTGATGAGACCTACAGTTTTTGTACAGCAAGTTTTTGTCTACCCCTTACAGTTTAGCAGTTAGGCAAAATTCATCCAAAATGAAGAGGTCTTCAAAGACTATTTTCAGGAAATTCAAGATATAAATTTTATTTGGGATGTAAATATCTCAACTATATGATGTTTTCATCAAAACCGTTACAGCATTTTTGAGAAAATCAAAATTTTGAAATATTTTTGCATATAAAGGGTAGTTTGTGGAGGGGGAATTTTCTTGCAAATCTTCGTGTAGCATTCTTGGCAGACCAATCGCCTCCACATACGCGCGCACGCGCACGCACACACACACGTACAGAGGGGACCCCAAATATATATTACTGGTGAAATCACCACTCAGAATTTTTGGGTGAAATAGAATACCTTCTCTAACTACTATGTACATTGTATGTACATAAGGCTTGTGAAAGTGAAACATTGATGTGCTCAGGGAAATAGAAAAGGGAATAAAAAAGAAGAGTATTATTATTGTATAATATAGTATGTGTTATACCACAAGATGACGACTGGACAGAAAACATTTTTCAGCAAAACGCTAGCATGCCACCCTACGAATTGAGAGTCGTACAAGGCTGTGGTCTGAGAAGAAAAATAAGAACATCAGAAAAGCGCATTCTACTGGCCTAAAGAACAATTATATAGTCGAGGTTACAAGGCTTGCCAACAGAACATTTGTTTCAACTTATGTCTGTTTGTTTTTAAATTTGAGCATACGCTTGATTTTGTTAATGCACGTCACCTAAACTTAGAGGGCTTGAATTTAAAACATTTTCTTGTTTTAGGGTCCTTAATGTTTATCCAAAGAACGAGCTCATATTCACCTCTGTAATTTCCAGGTTTGTTTTGTCTCTAACGACTGCCAACAGACATCGCTACTATGTAAATAAGCAAGTTATTTACTCATTTATTATAAATATTTTCTGTATTCGGAATTATTATGAAGCATAGCTACTTACTTATTGTATTAAAAAGTAGGTGGTTATGTTTACACGCAGTGTATTAGCCTAACAGTGGTTTGAATTTGTAACAGGTGCACTTGAGTTGCTGAGAATTTGGAACAGATGCTCAACTATTTTGTTTAAATAAGGTGATGCTTTGCATAGCAGTTCATATACATCAACGCTACTCCTTCCTCTGTATTCACGATTACATACATTTTTGATATTACCTATAATATATTAAATAATGCTAGCAATAAATATATCTGATGTGGTAAACTCACATTGCTATAGCTACATTGCAATCACTGAAAAGAAATTACCTTTCTTTCCACACAATGCTAATACAGATAAGCATTGGCAGAAGATTCTATTTATTTAGTTCCTTATTATAGAAGAGGACTGAGGAAATACACTACACTTTAGCGATAGTCAAATGTTTCAAAAGCTGTCTTAATAAAATTGTCATTGCAAATAGCTCCGTTGCTTGGCCGGGAATAAAACAAAAAGTATAACTGACATTCACACTGCATGTTTGAGAAAGCCCTACGTACCTACTTTACAATTGAAACCAATAACAAGGAATATCTTAGAAACGGTTACCTCTACAACAAAAACGTAATGGACCATAAATTGCGTGTTTTGAGGAGATCTACATTTTTTGCAGTAAGTATTTGACTATCTCTTATAGTTCAGCAGTTAAGCAAAATTCAGCAAATTCGTTCGTTCAGAATAAAGAGGTCTTCAGAGGCTATTCCCAGAATATTCAAAATGTACGTTCTATTTGTGATGTACATATCTTTAACATACAGCATTTTAATCACAAACGTTTAGAGCCATTTTTGGAAAATCAAACTTTTCTAAGATTATAGTTTGTGGTGGGGGGATTTTCTCTAAAATCTTTGTGTCGCATCCTTGGAAAATACTAAATCTGAATACCAAGTTTGGTATTTAAAGGCCTGTTCGTTCTTGAGCTGTGCTGTCCACAGACACACACAGACATTTTTCTAAAAATGCTCTCTTCGGACACAGGGGACCCCAAAACTTACCTTTCTGGTGAAATCTCGACATAAAATTTTTAGTTGGAATAGATGCGAGTAGAGAAAGACGAATGTTGGGCCCCCTGTTATTGCTAAGTTGCTTTGTGTGTTATGTAGCATTGTCTAGTTTAGAAATTTATACACATGACAAAGTGAGGAAAAGCAGTTCGTAGAATTTGAAGAAAGAAACAGGGATACAAAGAAAAATGGAGATTGTGAAATGGCTAAACAAAATATGAGCACTTCCAATCTAAGCAGAAGGAAAAATGGAATTGGATGATCGCTAGGATGTGTACTCAAATAAATGGTGTATGCAATTTTATTTCAAAGCGAAAAACAGAAACCAGATTATGCTATCAAGATAAACAGCTCATATTTATATATGATAGAGAAGACTGTTTGTTGACCCAGTGAGGTGGCTCAGGCGGTAACGTCTTGGCCCACATTAGGGAGGCCAAATTAGCAGTTCATATTTATAAACACTACTCTTACCTCCGTCTTCACAGAGCATATACATTTTTGAAAATACTCATAATATATCAAATAATGATAGCTATAAAGAAAAAAAAAAGCTAATGTGTTACACTCACATGACAATAGCTACCATTAATTTCAGTTTCTTCTTAGGATGCGACACAGAGATTTTCAAAAAAATCAACTTTTTTATGCAAAAATTTGCGAACATGTTGATTTTCTCAAAAATGGCTCTAATGACTTTGATTAAAATTTCGCGTATTAAGCAAATTTACATGAGAAATAAAATATTTATCATGAATTATCTGGGAATGGCTCCTGAAAACATCTTTATTCTATGTGAATTTTGCGGAAATTTGAATAACTGGTAAACTGTAAGAAATAGACAAAGCTTATTTCACAAAAATGTAGATCTCGTTAAAACACAATTTATGTTATATACATTTTTTTTTTTTTTTTTTTTTTTTTCAAGGAGTTGGCCGCTTTTAGATATTCCTTATTAGTGCTTTCAGTTTTAAAATACTTATACTTTTCTCATAGGGGAATTTGTCAACTCCTGGCCATACAAATAAAGGAACTTCATTCACATGGAAGCCAGGATTTAAATCATTTGAATTTCGCTTTAGCGTATATTACTCCCTTATTTCCCTTTTAGGGAATACTTGCTTCCCTTACAAGGAAGCAAGTATTAACACCATTTCTCGATTAGCAAGAAGTAATTAGAAGCATAAGCTTTTTAAGAATAATTTGTTGCAGAGATTTAGAGAAAGTCATGTGAATGGACCACATCAGAATGTTTCTACTTGGCTACCAATTAAATAAATGGATAAGTACATTCTTATTAATTAGAGCTACCAATTTTAGGCCTCATTTTCTTGCAAACGTTTTTCAAACACTTTTTTGTACTCAAAATGCTCCACAGGTACAAGTTTTCAGAATTATTATTGCATTTTGAAAAACCAGGAGTTTTGGAGGGTAAGGAAAGTAAAAGGAGTGGTTAGACAGCTCTTGTCCCATTTAGGCGGCCCAGGTTCGATCCCAAGCGGTGCATGTGGGGTTTGTGGTGGACGAAGCTGCGCCTGGGGGGTTTTATCCCGGTCCTCCGATTTCCCCCGCCATTCATTCGACCAATTGCTTTCACATCACCTTTACTATCATCCGTTTCATATCATTCACTTCTTCTTGCTCATGCCTGGCTATGGGCCGACCCCTCGTTCCAGGTTCTCCATTCTGAGGTTTTGTGCCATATGCTCTCCAACAGGGTTCTGATCCCTAGGTATCCGCTTGTAAGTCCTAGTGGGGGTGTTAATCATATCTAAGGGGAGGGTCAGTCGACTACAAAACGAATGAAAGTATAATAACAAATAACACAGATTTATTTGTAAACTCAATTGCTGTAAAATTGGATTTTTGTATGTGAACTTTTTAAAAATTCATCACATGGTTTATTTTTATTAGAGCAATGAATTTAGATACTAAACAAAACTATCACTATTATTGTGTATAATATTTGTTATACATTTTCATAAGACATCTTATATACTACTGATGCATCATCTTAATTGGAATGTACATATATCGGTATTCCCAGCATCTAGTGTGGTATGTCAGTGTGATTGTTGCAGGCGTTTTGCTGAAGCAAGTCTTGTGACCCTACATGCTACCATTTACACCAAATGCAATATTTGTCAAATTAAATGTTTTTCAGTTTTTGAAGTAAAGAACAAATGCCAATTGAAGAGGAGAGATCTGTAGTTGAAGGAATATTTAATGCAATCTCATTTTTGGCCTGTCAGGCACTATTATTGATAAATTGGTATTATTGAAGTCAACATTGCGGCCATGTCATAACTTAATTTTGCTCTAATTTCTTGGCCTAAAACTATTGTTAGTGTAATAAATGGTCGTATCTAGTATTACATGGATTAAAGCTTTAGTAGAATGTGGGATATTAATCAAGAATTTCGGTCGAGGAATATTGCGATAATTACCATTGCATTCCATTGCGCAATCTACATAACCTATAATTCTATTTCCTGAATACTGTAGCAATGTTATTCTTTTATGTGCTTTACACAGCTCAGCAGTTTTGTCCATCAACTACAACATTAATTATCTCTTTCTTGGGCTTTGCAGTACAAAACTATCGCCAGTATCAGTTTGCTGGGGGCCTTTTCAGTTACTGTTTCACAAATAGTTGGAGTACTTCCACTGTTTGGGGATTTATCTGATGGCGTATGTCGAGATGTAGGACATTTCTGCAAATAAGAGGGATAAGCAGGGAACACAGAAGGAATTCCTCCTTCTGTTAGTCTCCTAGTTTGTCCTGTTAAGTCCAGATCGTTGGATGTAAAGTGTTGTGAGCATACTGCAGAAGCCGGAGTAGATTGCCAATTTTGTCTGGGAATTGCCTTTACCCAACTCCTGGTTCTTTCAAGTTGGAAATATAAAATTAACAACAATACAGAATCGTTCTGTTTATAACATATTTCACTAAGTATTCCACCAAAAAATCACTTAAATAAGTACATTAACCTGTGTATTGAAACATTTCCTTTTCAATAATGATAGTTTTTTCAAGTTCTGCAAATGTTAGGAATTGTAACTAATGATTTTTATTTATGATTTAGCACTATACTTAGTAAATCTGAAAACTTTCATTTTAGTGTAAGTGATGATTCTGTTAAGTAGCATACATTATTCAGTATAACCTAAGCACTAATTGTGGATCATTATAAACTTCACCTAGTGGATGATTTCAGCTTTGTTGGAATCAAGTGATAACATAGTTTGTGATTATGGATAAATCTGCATGGTTTTTATTTTTATAAGAATTAGATGGTTCTTGTGAACATAATTTTAGTAGTTCATATGAAAAATTCACTTTTTGGTTTTGAAATATTACCCATATTAATTTTACTCCTCTGTTCCTCTAAGTATTGTATGACATTTTTCCTGCATGTTTAAGGCATTATTATTTACTGGTTCCCTTAAAATAGTTCCTTATTTGCTCAGGATGAGGGTATGGATCTTGTTCTAGTGTTTTAGAAACCCAACAAAATTTTTCCTGTTTGTGTTGTGGATCATACATATTTAAAATGTATAACTTTTGTTGTTCATTTAGCATATAATAGTAGAAAAGCTGTAACACATTACATTTTTCTTGCAGCCAAATGTTTGCCAGGTCACTACTCAGATACTGGTTTAGCATCTTGTGCTCCTTCTCCACGTAACTTCTATTGACCTCAAGCTGGCCAAACAACATGCTTTGAATGCCCAACAAATATGCGAACCAGTGGCCCTGGAGCAGTTGGTCATGAGGAATGTGAAATTTAGTGTACTGATAATGCCTGTCAGCATGGAGGATTGTGTGTTCCCATGAGTAAATAAACATAAAAAATTAAAGCAAGTTACTTTGAGAAGTACTGTTTCTTCATCCAGAGCAATCATAACTCTCACTAAACTAAGCAATTACTATTGGCTGATATTTCTCATAAACTTTTAAAAATATTTCATTTTTCTATTTGTTAAATTTCCTTATAACATTTTTGTTCATTTGTAAGACACAAAACAATATGCACAAAATGGGCATGCAAAACATATTTTAGGTAACAACTTATTATAAAGAAGCATAAGATTGTGTGTGACACATATTTATTAAAGATAATTAAATCCTTCATTGAGAAAACTTCACTTTCAATTTTATTTAATGTCATTACTTGCTAATATTTGACTCATTCCCATGAATTTCTGCATTAACATGAGTGATCTGATGGATTTCCATACTATGGTGTTTCTTACCAGGAAAATTTTACACATGAAGATAAGCTCAGTCCTTTTCCACTTTTAATTAGAAATCAGAAATTTTGATTCCTTATGTTTATTAATTTTCCTCATTCGCTTCTCTGATTTCAAGTCAAGCAAGATTTCCTCCACTATATATCATGCCCATTTCTACATCCTCAGTTTTAATCACATTATTTTGGTTTCTTCACATTCAAGAACTGCATACCAATAATAATTGTCTTTATATCTGCATATCGGACATTCCTAAATTCTACCCTCCTCTTATTCCTTTCAATTTCACTGCACCTATTCCAGTCCCCATCTCAGCATCTGTGACCTTTTTCTACATAGTTTTCCCTTCCTCTTTGTTTCTTTGGTTCCCTGTATATTGACAACAAGTTTTTGTTAAAACTGCTAAATATTTTCAATTCTTTGTTTAATTTCCAGAAAACTGTTACTTCATATAGTCAGTTCTTCTTCAACAGAATATCCTCCTTTATGTAAGACTTAAACCTCCAAGGACATACAAACCAATGCCTTTGGTCAATATCTTGTTGAGGAGCAAGCAAACTTTAGATCATAGCATATCCAGCAATAAAGTTATGGCTTCAGGTTGCATAACCACATTAACTGGCCAGGAGGGACTCGAGGTGCTTTTCACGCTCCTGCATTGCACCCCATCCATGGAGCTTGTAATGGACAGGGATGGGGATGCAGCGGTCAGGTGGTTAGCCTTGGCCCAAATTTGGGCTGTTGTGCCATGAAGTTTTATAATCAGGATTGGTTATCAACCCAATACTTGGAATGGCAATAAAGAAAAAGGAAATTAAACATAGTAAAAAAAGGGATGATAGGAAAATTTGCCAAACAAATTCTCCAACCCACATTCGTCTAGAGCAGTGTTTCCCAACCTTTTGAAGTTCACGGCACCCTTGGGAATAACATTAAACAACAGGGGCACCCTTCCTTGAATTAAAAGAGAATTAAGCTTAATATGTTAATTTATTGAAATATTATATAATAATAACGCACACCATAACATAATACAGTAAACTTTACTACAATCACTGAGTAAAAATACATCAATAAATTTTGTTCCATTAATGATTAATGTGAAAATTGTGATTGATGCTTAGAGCACAGATATGTGACGTCGGGTCTTACAGTTGTCAGTGAAACACGCAAATCATCCTCAAGGTTATTCAGTCTATTTCTTGCTTTGCATTTTATTGTCACCATAGCAGAGAAGGCTTGCTCGCATAGATAGGATGTTGAAAAGGGCAAAAGTGCCTTAATTGCTTTCTTCATTAGGTTAGGGTACTCCTCTCTCTGTTGAAGCCAAAAACTAGACACCGACACCCCACTCTTGTTGAACTTACCTTTGAGTGTGGAATCAGCGCAAAGATCAATAAATTCATCTCGTTCGCAAGCAGTGAAATCTATTTCCTCTGCACTATCTACGAAATCAAATGGTGAGACAACCCAGTCGAGATTCGTAGTGGAAATAGTTGGAAAGTACGCATCTATTGCATCTTGCAATCTTGATAAGTGATCACAAATGCGGTCTTTCAGCTTACCCAGATCTTTATCTCCTGCCACATTAAGAAGAGATGGAAAGTTCGACAAATCTCCTTTTTGAACTGCAGACTTCCAAGAAGTAAGTTTTCTTTTAAAACCTTTCATATTATTGGTTGAGGAGATTATTGTTTCATGTCGACCCTACATCGAAACATTCAGTTCATTCAGCTTATGAAAAATATCTGCCAGATACGACAGTTCAAAACACCAAGAATCACTTAGTAAGGGCTCATGAAATGTGTCTTGATTTTCATCCTTAAAAAAATTTTTTAGCTGTTCTTTAAGTTCAAGAAACCGGTTCAATACAAGACCCCGCGACAACCACCTTACTTCTGTGTGATGTAACAAAGAGGTATGAGGTGCATCTGTTGCGTGACATAACTGTTCAAAAATTCTGCACTTTAAAGGTCGAGACTTCATATAGTTCACCATTTTCACAACTTGGTTAAACACTTCAGCAAAATCTTCATTACACGCTTTCACGACTAATGCCTCTCTATGCAGAAAACAGTGAGTCATAATAATGGATGGATTTTCATTGAGAGCTCTGGCAGTAAAACCTTTAATTTTCCCAGACATAGATGGTGCACCATCTGTACATATACCACAACAGTCTTTCCATGAAAGATCATGGTCATTGAGATAGGAATTAATAGAAACGAAAATATCATGGCCTGTGGTTGTAGACTCCAGCGGTCTACAGAACAGAAACTGTTCACTAAAATCTTTTTCATCAATATATCTGATAAAACCAAGGAGTTGCGGTTTGTCACCAATATCGAGACTCTCATCTACTTGCAAAGCAAATGTTCTATAAGTTTTTATTTTCTCCGTGACTTGTTCATTGATATTGCATGACATTTCAGATATCCTGCGGCTGATTGTGTTGTTGGACAGAGGAACTTTCGAAATTTGATTAGCTGCTCCTTCGCCAAGTGTTGTTGAAATTTTAACTTGACATGCAGGGCCAAATAATTTCCTCTCCAAGAGTATGAGGTTTCTTTTTTTTAGCTATCAGTTCTGCTACTTTAAATGAGGCTTCAAGAGCAGTATCACCTATGGTCATTCTCTTTACCATTCGCACAGCTGCTTTCTTCTCCCCTTCTAATATATGTGAAAAATACATTACACTTTTCTGTGACACACTAGGATGCTTTGTTGTAAGATGCCGCTTCAGTTTGCTAGGTACCATGGCCTCGTTGCTAAGTGTTTCGCCACAAACTATACACACAGTGATAGGGTTTTCCTCGTTGTTATTCCACTTAAATCCATACGCTAAGTAACTGTCCTGGTATGCTCTTTTCTTTCGTTTGTCTTCTTTATGTGGTGAATTCGACGGTCCGGGAGAAACTGTAAGATTTGGCTTCTTAAAGCAAGCAGTAGGAGCCGACTGTTCACTTTCACTGTCCTGGCATTTACGTTTAACAATGAACTTATCCATAGCTAAACACTGTGAATCAACGCGAGGAAGATAACTGAGAGCGCCAAGTGGCGTACACTTTTATATATTCATCTGTCGAAGTCTCGGGAATGTTCGTGAGGAAGTGAGTAGTCTCGGGAATGTTCGGCAGGGTATAGCTGTAATGCCATCTGTGGGGTACTAGTATAACTGAATTATTGAAATGAATCGACCACTATCTCCATCTGCCATGCATGAGAGTAATTGATTTGACTTATTTTATTTCAAGACCTTACAAGAGTTAAGGCTTCAGTAGAAGGTATTTTTTTTTTGTTTATCTCAATATCTCGTGGCACCCCTTAGCCAATCACACGGCACCCTAGGGTGCCGGGGCACACCGGTTGGGAACCGTTGGTCTAGAGACTGAGGGAAACCACGAGAAAACCTCAGATGAAGTTGTCAGCCCAAGGGATTTGAACCAGGACCTCCTGAATGTAAATTCCACACATTACCATGGTGTCATGTCAGTTGGAGTCAGTGCATGCAGCATTAAATGTATCTCCAAATCATTATTTAATTAAAATGCTAACAACAGGGAAGATGTAAATGTGCTTGCACAAAGCGTAACATTAAATTGCCAGCCAATTGAATACCCACCTTTGTTTCTAAGCATCTGGAAGAAGAAGAATGCATTGTTTAAATGGCCATCAGGCAATAGAATAAGATGGTCATAACATACAGCAGGGAAAAGAAATTAAAATTATTTATTTATATATTTTGTATGTTATGACTATCTTATTCAATTTAGTCAAATTATTTATATAAATAATTTGACTATCTTTTCCCTGCTGTATGTTATGACTTATCTTCTTCTATAAAAGGTTCTTATGAATATATATTCAAATTTTTCATGCAGTTCTAGAAATCTATTGTTTGTTCCTTTTCAGGCCATGTTATACACTGTTTCGGGTTTTCTGGTCATCGCTGTGAAGTTGATATTGATGAATGTTCATCTCAGCCTTGTTATAATGGAGCTAGCTGCATAGATCTTCCACAAGGCTATCGCTGCCAATGTGCTCCAGGTATGTGTTATATACATTAAACTTGGTTTATATACACTTTTTATGGTAATGATGATGATAATAATAATAATAATAATAGTAATAGTAATAAAAATAATAATACTGATGATGATGATGACGATGACGACGATGATGATGATCATCATCTTAATCATCATTATGGTTAACAGATGATGATCTGCATTTGTTTTATGTGTTATAATTTCTTGGTTACATTATAGGAGCTTAAAGCCTATGAGACATGGATATAACAGAGCAAATAGTAAATTGCATACTGTTTGATTTTCAGGCTATAGTGGAATAAACTGTCAAGTTGAGAAAAGTGACTACCGCAATGATATTTGTCCAGAACATGCTATGTGTAAAGATGAATCTGGTATCAATAACTACACATGCCTATGAAGATCAGGATACACTGGCTTGGAATGCGATGTTACAGTAAGATACTCTTTACTTCAAACTACATATATTAATACTGAGTAAATACTGCCTTTCTCTGCATACACAATGATGCCAAATGAAGTGTAAATGGATAGAAGGGAATAAGTCCAGTTTTTTTAAAATTAAATACTTTTTATTGAATAAATTCGGTATATTAAAATGAATTTAGTTACAGAGTAATTGCTATAGCAAGGTTTCATTTACAATAAGAGAATGAGTGAGCCTTTTCAAAATGGAGAAAAAAATGGGTGAAGTTCTCCACGGGGTTAGTATTTTATTGTTACCTTGTAGCTGTATGGTTGAGGTGCATTGTTGATGTTCTGTTAAAGTCTCTTTCTTATAGTTGGAAACACAAAACTGGGCAGTAATTATCATATTTATCTCAATACAAGATGACCTCAAATGCAAGAACTTAATTTTGAAATTTAGTATTTTTTCTCCATATACAAAAAGAAGACATGTTTAAAAGACATATATGAAAAGAAGAATTTTTAAATAAAATTTAAAGGTTTGCCAAATAATGGACACTTTGTTTTTAATTTATTTTTTTTTTATCTATTTGTCTGAATTTGCACAGAAATTCCCATTTTGAGCAGTTGATAGAAAAGGGAGTATGGAAATTTATGCTATGGGTGCGATGATGCAATGTGATGGCAGCGGCAGTGTAACTATAATATGATGATTCATATGATTTTGTAATTAACATATAATGTCTTTACCTAATTTGAATTTGCACAGACATTGACATTGTGAGCAGGAGATACGGAGAACGTAAATGTACGGTATGTGTGCAATGATAGAATGTGATGGCGGCAGTGGCGACAGCATAGCTGTAATAATGATGATAGATAGTATGTCTGTTTGGTTCTGATGGTGGCTGCTTAGCTGTAATGACAATTATGAGTATGATTTTCAATTAAGACAATCTACCTAATATAGCATATTGCAAAATGTTTTGTCTAATTCAAATTTGCCCAAAAATTCACATTTTGGGCAGGAGAGAAGGAGAGGGGGAGTATGGACATGTTCATAATGTGTGTAATTGTACAATGTGACAATGGCAGCGGCAGCAGGAGCATAGCTGTAACTGTGATTATGGGTGCTATTTTCTATTAAGACAACATTCTTAGAAGCCCTCTAATTTTATTTTAGTCTCGGAGAGTGATCTTTGTTAATGTTACCGAGTAAGGGTCTGTTTACTGCATAACACTGCGAATCCATACCAATTTTAGAAAATGAAAAAGCACTGTACAAATGAGCAGACAGTGCCAAGTAAACACAGACAGTTAGCCGCAAGATGGCGGTAGTAGCACGGTTATATGTTGCTAAATGGAAGTACTAGTGCTCTGTTTTTCTTCCCCATTCATTGATACGGTAATGCATCAGTTTATCGAGACAAGGATGCAACACAACAGTGAAATTCAAATACATTTTATGTGTTAACTTTTCTTGCTCCTATTGTTTAAAATAAAGAAACAAATATGTACTTATTTATTTGCTGCTATATGGCCGTAGTACTGCTCTAATTTTCTTCTCCATTCAATGCTAAGCAAATATACCCTGTTATGGAGTCAATAACGCAAAATAACAGTGAAAACAAAATATTGTTATATGTATTAACTAACATTCCCTTTGTCTCATCATTTAAATAAAGAAATAAAACGTACTTGTTTCATGTATAAAGTAAATTTTTCTGTCAGAATCCTTTAAGATTAACAAGTTATAAACTATGCACATTAACAAATAATCTTTCTTGGAAACGAAAATGGTGGAGAAATGATGGGATCCAGATAGTATACCATTTGTAGATGTTGGTTATTTGAAGTCATGTGGTACATAAGCTAGCAAAAGATTATTTCATCAAAAAATAAAGACACCCCTGTCACCATCACACTGTAATTGTGGTGCTCTTAATATATTTGATCAAATAATATTTTGGGTGAAATGGAGAAATTTAATACACAAAGCTTCAAATGCACATTGAACAATTTTTTTTCCATGTACCAGTTTTTGTAATTTGTCACATTAAATGTACAATTCAATTCTGAGATTCTCTTAAGGAACCAAATGAAGCAGGTATAGGTTACAGATAATAGGATATTTTGTAAGAATTAGTATTATTTAATCTTTATTAATCACTCTTAATCTCAGTGTATTTATTGGATGAAATGCATTATCAATTTCCGCCCATACATTACCACTTTCTGAACTATGAAAGGCATACTTAAGGCAACATGCTTTAATCCGTTCTCGGTAGATTACAGTATAATCTAATCACTTGTAATGAGTATCCACTCCAAAAAAGTTATAGCTTCTGACATAGTAGTTTTGAGGTATTTAATTAATGGTTCCCTATAAGCTGCGAGTTACTATTTCTGCAGATTTTGTTGACCAGCATTAAGAAACTAGCAAATTATAACAGCATCAACTGTTTCTCAAGCTAAAGCTCTCTGTATGACGATATGCTAAAATTATACCCAGGATGAGCTCTATCTATATAATTTTAAGACATGCCTTGCTTTACAGCACTCATGCTAAAACACCATTATTCAAGTAAGTATTAAAAACATTAGCTATGGATCCTGTAAATTTTAGAGTGATTGTAATGCTCAATACATCTATGTTTGATATTTAATGCTTTGCTACCTGACTTTTTCTATGGGTAGCAGGGAGTCAAGAAACTTCTCTATTTCTGTAATCCTGTAATTTGTGAATATGGGTGAAAATTACCATGGCAATTTCTAGACATGGCCGGGCCCTCCTTAACTGAAAACATTGCACAGGCAGTTCTTTGCCGTCCTGCTACAGGTGCGTTAAATGCACATACTAGGTACAGCTTTTGACTTGTCATCGCACAATGGACATTTTCTTTTAAGGCTGCTTTTGTTTTTGTGGGGAATGGGACAGTTCATTGAAATCAAAGCTTAAATACAGTCATTTATTAATAGGCATTTTTGTTAACATGAGGAATTCAGAAGAATATTTTCAATTTGTTTAAAAACCCTTTTTTGGCCTTGAGTAATTATTATGAATAGTATGTTACTGATAGTGGATATCGTATTTTCAATTGCAGTGTAATTTAAATGATCACAGAGGGATCTGCTTGTTTTCATTTTAATTTGTCATCAGAACACAGTCTTAACATTAGTTTAAACTGATTACACAAAGAACCTAATATTGTCATAATTTACTGAAAATATGAAACACATAGGGAGGCTGTAATTTGGAATACAAGAGCATTTTTGCTGTAGATATTTGTTGAAACATAAACATTTCAGAAATGAAAGTTGAATACATCCTACACCTTACCACTTTAGAACCTATACATTTTAAGACCTCAATTGATAGGTGTACACCATTAATGCACACTTTTCCACTAAGATCCATGTTCACTCTGAGACTGAAAGTTATTTTAGGAGCATTAGCCATGTCTAGTTTATACATTATCCAACTTGATTTGTTTTTTATACAGCATAGTCATTCTTTTGAGGCAGTTATGCATTATCTGCAAAATTAGAAAATCCTGTACCTGGTTTTCTTACTCTGCCTACATATTTTCATCCTCCTTTAGCTTTTTAAGGCATGATATTCTCCTCTTCTATATTGAGGATTTTTCTCGTTCAGTTTTACTTGCACAGCTTAGATATGAAAGCAAACTCACAAATATTTAGATGATTGCATTTATGAAAGCATGCATTTTCATTCTTTCTGCATATTCTCAACAAAGCTTTTATAACTTTCCTGAAAATGATTCAAACACACCACTGATCTCCTAAATGGTGACCAGTCTGGCCCTGAAACAGAGTGAATCCATACTCTATAGAACAATTCTTTGGGCAACCGAAAGCAGCTTATAGATACATTTTTTTTTTTTTTTTTTTCCCCAGGGAATGTCGCATTGTGGTGGCGGGGGGGCCTAGTACCCGGTGAGTCAGACGGGTAGTTATGTGAGCGTTAGCTACTAACTATCAAGAGACGAGGGGAAGCTAAGAACATTCCACAACATTAACCCAAGCAATGGATAAAACAAATTTTGGATTTACTACCCCAGGTGGTACTCCAGGTAAACTGGACAATCCACCCTCTCCGGAGGCAGACTCCATGGATTCTGGGGGGAGTCATCAACTGCTTGAGGGAGATGTGTTTAGAAAGAGTGCATTGATTCAAGGCTCGCCTACAGCAAAACAAGTAGTGCACTTACACACAGCAGAAGAGGAACTAAAGAAGATACTGAATGAGATTCAGCGCCAAAACGAAGAATTAAAAAATGGAATAAAAGCTCTTAGACTCGAAAATCAAGAACTTAGAAAAAACATGGACAAAGCAAAGCAGAATTCTGCGGATGCCAATATGGAGCCTATAAGAGTAGAGCAAAAGAGAATGAAAACAACTAGTGAGAAAGACCTTATAGAAAAAGCAGGTTCTAGCGATATGATAGATTACTGTACAGATGAGGAAGATTTGGCCAGAGAAACAGGGTGGATATTACAGAGGAAAAACAAGAAACGAAAAGCTGAAACATCCCCAGTAATAGAAACGGGAAAACCAGGAAAAAATGGGAAAAAGACAGAAACCAGAAACACTGAAAGCAAAACAAATAACTTGAAGGAGGGGAAAAAAACTCCCTATAAGGAACACCAGCCTCCACCTATTAACATATATGATATAGCAGATTATTCAAAAATTAAGGCATTATTAAAGCCTAGCTAGGAAAAGAATATAAAGTTACATCATTAAATAATAATGTATGGAAGATCAATACTATGAACTCTGATAGCTATAGGGCTCTAGCCAAGAAATTAAACACAGAAAAAATCAATTGGCAGACTTATGAAAACAAAAATGATAGACCAATCAGAGCTATGGCAAGAGGATTGCATGCTTCATGCCCAAAAGAAGATATAATAGAAGAATTAAAGGAAAGAGGTTTTACAATTAAAGATGTTGTAAATATTCTTAAGAAAGAAAGGTATAAAAATAGGAATGGGGAGCAGGAAGTAATTAGACAAGGATTGCCACTATTTATGCTTACCTTTGATAATAAGGAGAATATTACAGAGATATATATATATATATATATAATATTAAGACAGTTTTGAATGTGGTTGTCAAAATTGAGCCTCTGAGAAAGAATACTAATTTGATACCACAATGCAAGAAATGCCAAGGCTTTAACCATACACAGGCCTATTGCCAAAAAGAACCACGCTGTGTGAAATGTGCAGGAAAGCACTTTACTAAAGATTGTAAAATAAGCAAAACTGCACATCCAAAATGTGTTAATTGCGGAGAAAAACATCCTGCAAATTATCGTGGATGCGAAGTAGCTAAGGAGCTGCAAAAAAGGAGGAACGAAACAATGAAAAATCAAAGACAGATTCATAGGACTCGAGGGAATTGTAACTTAGATATGGTTCTAGAAGAAAGTGAAGTAATAGTGGATGAACCTAATAGAGAACAGAACAATTATGCAGCAGCAACACGTAATAGTAAAGCTGAATTTCCAACTGTTGATAAAGCTATAATACGCATCCTAGAAATACTGGACGAGCAGAAATATACCAACAAATTGATTTATGATAGATTAAGAGAGCTTGAAGTTAGACTTAACAAAATTAAATAAAATGGCACACACACATAGAATATTATCATGGAATGCAAACGGTTTGCAACAGCATATTCAGGAGTTGGAACTGTTCCTGAAAAGCAAGAAAATAGATATATGCTTAATATCTGAAACGCATTTGGCTAAACAATCATATGTTAGAATAAGAGGTTATGACATCTACCGTTCAGACCATCCATCTGATAAAGCAAGAGGGGGCTCCGCAGTAATAATTAAAAATTGCATTAAACACTACGAAGAAAGTAAAATAGAAACCGAAGAAATGCAAGTGATAACTATCACTATCCAAGTTAAAACTAAGTCTTTTAATGTTTCTGCAATATATTGTCCTCCAAGGTATAATCTAAAAGAAGAGGATTATATCAACCTCTTTAAGACTTTAGGAAATAACTTTATTATTGGAGGTGATTATAACGCCAAACATTCTCATTGGGGATCAAGAATAATTACTACTAAAGGAAGGGAGCTGTATAGGGCAGCTATTAAAACAAAGTGCCAATTCCATTCAACTGGAAAACCTACATATTGGCCGACAGATGAAAACAAAACACCAGATTTAATTGATTTTTTCATAACGAAGGGTATCTCTAACAATTATGTGCACGTAAATGAGGATTATGATATTTCATCAGATCATTCCCCTATCATATTAACAGTAAGTGATAATATAATAATAAAGGATAGCCCCCCAAGGCTAATTAATAATAAAACAAATTGGGAAGGGTTCAAAAATGAATTAGAGAGCACTATCGAACTTAATGTTCCTTTAAAAACACTGCAACAGTTGGAAGCAGAGATAGATCTCTTTGTTACTAATATTCAACAAGCAGCATGGAACCATACTCCGGAAAAAAGTGGGAATAACATTAATGATATCTCCTATCCAATGGAAGTGAGGGAGTTAATTAGTGAAAAAAGAAAACTGCGTAAAAAGCGGCAGAGAACACAGGCACCAGAAGATAAAAAGCGATTAAATCAAACCTGTAATAAGTTAAAGAATTTGATCAGTAGTATAAAAAATAAATCATTTACTATCTATATGAAAGGACTAACAGCAGATAGAGATACCGATTACTCTTTATGGAAGGCAACCAGGAGTATTAAAAGACCTATTAATCAAATTCCGCCAATAAAAAAAGGAGATGGAGCATGGGCAAGGAGCGATAAGGATAAAGCAGACCTATTTGCCAACTATCTAGAAGAGATTTTTCAACCTTTACCTGGGCAAACAACTGAAGAGAACATAAAACATGGCAAGAAAAAGCAAGGTATAGAACTTAGGTGTGTAACGCTCAAAGAATTAAAACGTGAAATACAGCAGAATATAAATGCAAAAAAAGCACCAGGATATGATTTAATCACAGGACACATTCTCAAAGAATTACCACAAAAAGGTCTTATCCAGTTATTACACATGATAAATACTGCATTAAGACTTAAATATATCCCAAGTCAATGGAAGGTAGCAGAAGTGCTCATGATCCTTAAACCTGGAAAAAACCCTAATGAAAAGGAATCATACAGACCGATTTCACTCTTATCTCAATTATCTAAGCTATTTGAAAAACTATTGTTAAAGCAATTAAAACCTATAATAGAGGAAAGTAAGTTAATACCAGATCACCAGATAGGATTTAGAAACAAACATTGAACTATTGATCAAGTACATCGTATAGTCGATATCATAGAAAGAACATTAGAGGAAAACAAAATTTGTTCTGGAGTATTTCTAGACGTGGCCAAAGCCTTCGATAAAGTATGGCACAAAGGTCTAATTTTTAAGCTTCAACGAGATCTACCTGAGCACTTTTATCAAATATTGTTATCCTATATTGAAGGGAGATATTTCCGAGTTAAATATGGAAATGAATACTCTGAATTGAAGAATATAGCTGCTGGAGTACCTCAAGGAAGTGTCTTGGGGCCAATACTGTTCCTTATATTTACTAGGGATATTCCATATCAAGATGATACTACTATGGCTACCTTCGCTGACGACACAGGAATAATGGCAATAGGCCATACAGTAGAGGAATCTACACAGAAATTACAGAAAGCCGTCAATAGGGTCAATGAGTGGACCAAGAAATGGCGCGTAAAATTAAATGAATCTAAATCCGTACACATCAACTTTACGAATAAGAAAACTAAGATACTACCGATAAAAATAAATAATCAAACTATTCCTCAAGTTCAATCAGTGAAGTACCTAGGAATGATCCTAGATGCAAAACTAAATTGGAGAAAGCATATAGAAACTAAAAGAAAAGAGTTAAATATCAAATATAAGAAACTTTACTGGCTTATTGGGAGAAATTCTGAACTTGACATATATAATAAGCTATTAATATACAAGCAGGTGTTAAAGCCAGTTTGGACCTATGGGATACAGCTTTGGGGCTGTTCTAAATTGACTAATATAAAACATATACAGACATTTCAAAATAAAGCTCTAAGAACAATAGTTAATGCACCTTGGTATGTGCGCAATGATCAGATACACAGAGATCTCAAGATCGACACAGTTACAGAAGAAATAAAAAATACAGCAAAGAAACATCATATAAGAGTGCAGCACCATGGAAATAAAGAGATGTTGAATGTGCTTAGTAAGTGTGAAGTTAGAAGATTGAAAAGAATCAAGCCAAATGACTTAATGTGTGACCGCAAGAATTAGTGTAAGCTTTGGGGGCCTTCAGTGGAAGACTCGCCTATACATTGCGAACTTATTTATGAAGGAAATATTACTAGATAAGCTTTCGCTTATTTGTAATTTATAAAAAAAAAAAAAAAAAAAAAAAATTTCTTGTGTTATAAAATATTGTGCTATCTGGCACTGCATATATATGTGGCATGTTTATGTAATACTTATATTGCTACAGAGCCATAATAATGTAAATATTTGCACAAATATACCAGCAAGGAGAGTATCTTGCACTGAAACATGTGTAACATTGCTCAGCTGATAGGACTTGCTGCAATGTTATCACATTTACCAAAGTCAGGCCGTGTATAGAGATGGCTATGATATTATAGTCTCTGTAAAAATAACACGCACTCAAAAATTTTATTTTATGACTTGCTAGGTCCATCACAACTTCCATTTCCTGCAGATTGCTGGGGTAAAAAAAAATTGATGTTCTCCTGTGATGTTAGAATGTATTTGTTTCGCTGTTTACCCTATATTCTAGGAAAATACCTTGTTATTTCATTCAAAGTTTTAGTTGTTGATTAAAGACAAATGGTTCATTCAGTTATTAAACCATGTAACTCCAGAGATAGCATGGGGGTATGGCAGACAATCTATTCTCTATCCTGATCTCTTTGGTCTCCTTTCCTGGAAACATCTCCAGACACATAGTGTAAAATTCCAAAAGCTCCACAATACAAAGTTGTCTCCTCTTCTATCAGGGTGGATGAAATGTTGAGCACTGAATGGCTATGGTGTAACATATTAAACAAGATTTAGATGTTTAGTTGAGTAGTATTTGGGATGCTTATATAGTGCATTGTTTTTACAATAGGTTTCAAAACATTGCATGTTTCAACTGCTTTTGTGGTAATATAATAGGTAAACAGGCTTGATTAAAGGAAGATGTTTATGCCCACTTTTCATAACCTTTCACTGAACAGTATTATTTAGTTGTGTATGTCTTCAGCTTTAGTTTTCTCTTCTAGATCAACCCATGCACTGCAAGTGGCAATCCTTGCTCTAATGGAGCAACGTGTGTTGCACTTCAACAAGGCCTGGTTGGGAAGGATAATATTGTGAAATATACACAGGTAAAACTAAATATTAATTGAATATATGTCAAAGGTTCTTTGTTTTACAAATTTAAGTATACCTTGAAGACATAAAGAATCTCAGTAGGATTTTAAGTTTAATAACATAATCCTGGTATAGGTTTTACTTTTTATTCCTCCCAGCAATGCCAGGTACTATCAAACATCTTGTGCTACACAACGCTATCACCATTTCATTTTGTTGAAAAAATAAAAATACCTGTATTTAGTTAATTTATATATACTTGTGACTATCTGTATTTTGCTATATAAAATGCTAGCTTTAAGTAGGACTTGTGAGCTGTACAGAGCCAATTAATGCTTAACACTGTATTACAATTAAACATCAAACTTAATTTTTACAACAACAACAAAAAAATGTTAGAATTAAGCTTATGCTTAAATGCTTGGCAATTATTTGCATATTTACACATATATTGTACCACTTTACATCCCTAAACACACCATATAGTCCTATACGCTGTGCTAAGAGTATTTCCAGTTATTTGTTCCATTAAACTGCATCATTACCCAACATACATTTCAATGCATTACAAAAGTTTAAAAGTATACTTGCCATGATTTCCTTTTGATGAAACTATAATTCATTCCACTTTGGCACCCAATTTCTTTCTACAAATTTACTTAGAATTTGCTTAGTTAGTCTAGATAGTATATCTGAAGCTTTCTGGCAAAGGAAAGCATCCTCTGCTAACTAAAAAATTTTAGACAGATTACCAAGTTCTGATTTTAGCACAGAAATTAATTGTATTTCAAACTTCTCTAAATTTAGAAGTAAGTTATAATATTCTGCACAGTGTTAAACAAGAAAAAAATACATTTATTCGTTCATGATATACTTGTAATACAATGGGTCAGGTTGGAGAAGGGGAAAATTATTATTTTTAATATTACTATTTATTTATTTACTATTTATTTATTTATTTATGCTAAGCATTATACAGGTGAATATGATCGGTGTTCAGCCCTGGCTCTTTACCGGTCATACTCATATTTTACAATAGTTTATTAATTCTAGTTTATTACACCATTTTGTCTATTTACTGTCCATATCCATTTATTTTTCACTTTGCATAAGAATTGTCCAATCTTCTTACTATCTTTTTGAAACATTTCAACTACTACTACATTTCTATCTATTTTAAACCATTTCTTATTAATATACTTTTTTCTCCAAATTTCAGTTCCTTTACATTTAAATAAAATGTGTTCTATATCTTCATTTCCGCCACATATAGGACATTGATTTTGTGGAATACCTTTCCTTAGACCTTTTAATCTCCATACTCCTGCTTTCAGTCATGCAATACCTTCTCGCTCCTCTTTATTTGTCACATCAATGTACTTTTCCCTTCCCCATGAGACTTTCATTGGTATATAGAAAACTAAAGATCTCTTTTCAGTTATTTCACTAAATATTTTTTGTATTTCTATATCCTCAAATCTTTTCCTTGCCAACTTCCAGAAGTTATTCACATTATTTTCTCTTCTTCTCCACATTTCCCCTAACCCACTACTTTCCAGGTTATTTCGAAGACAGTCTACCCATCCCTTGTTCTTTAAACTTTTCTCTTGATATACTAAACACTGTTTTAACAAATTCCTTTCTTCCAATTTCAATATCCTATGCCAAAATTTCAATGCCCTTTCCATAATCTTTCCCTTACTTGCCACTCTACCCAGCTCTATTTGTGCTACCTGCCTAACAGTTGCATTTGGTAACCCCAGTATTTCTTTGCAAAATTTCCTATGCACCTCATCTATGCCTTCCCATCCTCCTTCTAATCCCCATACTTCTATCCCATATAGCATTTTTGCCTCAACCACCATATTGTACACTTTTTCTAACCATCTAATATTTATATTAGGTGCTTTGTATTTGCAACTTCTAATAGCTGATAAAGCTCCTTTTCCTTTTGCCAATGCAAATTTCTTTTGCTTTTCCCAATTGCCACCACTATCAATTTTAACTCCTAGATAAATACATTCTCTCACTACCCTGTACTCCTTTTCATTCTCATTCTTCCATTTTTCATATTTGCTCAATTTTCCCCCTTTTTTGAACACTACAATCTGCGTCTTGTCCTGGTTCACTTTTAAACTCCACTCTTTACAGTAATTATTTAATGTTTGCAAGGATTGTTTCAAGCCATTCACTGTAATTGCACCTATAACTAGATCATCTGCAAACAGTAATCCTGGAATCTGAATATTATTAATTACTGGCATCGAGTTATTATTTCTCCCAATTTCTGTTAATACATCATCTATATATAAATTGAATAGGACTGGACTTAACTTACATCCCTGTCTAAGGCCTTTCTCTTGTTGGATTTCTCTTGTTACAACCCCTTCCTCCACTCTTATACAAAAAGTATTTTCCTTATATAATGCTCTAAGGGTGTCCACCATTTGTTTACTCACTCCTTTAGTCAACAACTTATGCCACAGCAATTGAAGCTCTATCCTATCGTATGCTTTCTCTAAATCCACAAAAGCCATATATAACTTTCCTCTTTTGTCTTTCAAGTATTTATCTACCAGTGTTTTTATAATAAATAAGTTATCAACTGTCCTCCTCCCTTTTCTAAAGCCCATCTGAAGTTCCGAGAGGATATCATATTCTTCAACCCATGTTTGTATCCTGCTTGCCATAATACCAGTAAAAATTTTTCCTACATTTGATAATAATGCAATGCCTCTATAGTTGTTTGGTTTGTCAACACTACCCTTGCCTTTGTATATTGGATGTATGATTGCTTTCCTCCACTTATCTGGTATATACCCCTTCACCTTAATTGTGTTAAATAAGTCTACTAAAACCTTAACTCTGTTTATTTCAGTGCACCATTCCTTAAGGAACTCTGGAGGGATTCCATCTATTCCCGTTGCTTTATTTCTTTTCATTATTTTCACCTGTTGGATTATTTCTTCACTTCTTATTATATCATCGAGTATATCTACATAGTTATTACCTATTTCCCAATTTCCTATCTCATTTTTACTCTTTTTTTTCCCCATACAAATTTTTAAAATATTCCATCCATTCTCCTGGTTTTATACTTGGTTTTGTTACATATTTATTATACATTGATTTCATAACCTTCCATATCTCATTTGCATTATTTTCATTTAGAATTCGTATCAAATTACTTTCATATTTTTTCATCCAGCTTGTTTTCTTTTGTTCCAGTAATAAATTATATAAATCCCTCCCTTGCATATACTCTTTCTTTAATTCTATGTTTCCTAATTCCCTCCACTTTATGAGCAGCTGTTTGACTTGTCTTTTAGTTACTCTACATTCTTCATCAAACCAGCCCTCATCTCTTTTGTAAACCTTCTTTCTCATTTTCATTTCCTCCCCAGCCCTTAGCATAATGATATTTAAGATATCCATAGCACTTTCAATTTCTTGTTCCTTTATCATAAAACTTATTCCACACTGACATATCTGGCCATAATTAGAGTTTAGTGTCTGCCTAAATTTATTGCAATACTCTTCCTTCCATTTGTATCTACTGTATTCTTCTATGTTGCACTTTTCCTCCCTTAAATTATAGACTATTTGCTCTGTGCATGTTTTTATGTCTACTATCAATGGAAAATGCCCACTGTTGGAGCTTAAATTTAGTATCTTAAAATTACTTAAAATATACCCCATATTAATTGGCCATAATACATAATCAATCACACTTTGACCATTATTACTAACATACGTATATTCTCCATTCACATCTTCTCCATATTTCCCATTCAAAATATCAAAGGCATTCAATTCACAGAATTCTATAAATTTCATATAGCCTTTGTCAACTATCTTATCTTTGCTGTATCTAATTTTCTCAGGTTTCTCTAATGTATCATTACTCATCCACCTATTCCCTCCAATAACATCATTTTCGCCAATCCTAATGTTAAAGTCTTCCATTAATATAATCTCAGAATTACCATATCTCTCCTTTAAATGTTCTATTTCTATCTCTAGGTGTTTAAGGAGGTCCGGATTATGAAAGCGCGAAGGAAGAGGAGGATTGTATACTATGCCTATACATATAACATTTTCAACTATTTGTTTCTCCTCTAATACAATCCATAGTATTTCTTTTCTCCTTGACCAAGTTTCTTTAACTCCTTTACTTAACGTTTTCTTTACAAAAAAGCCTATGCCTCCAGATGCCCTCCCCTTTCTTGCTACCTTATCTCCTTTTATCCCTACAAAATCAAAATCCTTTACGTAAACCTGGTCCTCTTTTAGCCATGTTTCAGCTACCGCGAGATAATCAAGTTTTGTCAATAATTGATTTAAACTCCCCGCATATATTTTGTTTTTAACTCCCTCACAATTCCAGAATCCAAGCCTCCTTATATTCTCCCTTCCCTATTGTGAGCCTAATCTAAATCTAAATGTTTCTAGAGTTCTTTTACTCCTTAATTGTATCCCTTCTCGGGAAGAAATAGTTTTATTTCTATCTAAAACTAGCACGCTGCCATGTTCAGATTATATGATGTTGTCTTCTTCCCCTTCTGTATTTTCCCCGCTACTCTGTTGCCACGCCTTCTTTCCCTTCGCAGCCAAATTACGTGCGGCTATTACTTCCCCTCTTCTCGGTGACACTATTTTCCTAGGTGACGTCACTCTGGTGGCTCCTCCTCCTGTTGCTTCCTCTGTTGACGTCATTTCTTCGTCAGCTGTTATTTCTCTCGTAGGCAAGTTGGATGACGTCCTATCTGCATATGCCGTCCTCATATCCATGCTGACAGGCAGATTTCGGTTCCAACACACACTTTCACTGTCTTCACCCACATCCATTCCTTTTTGTTTGGACTTTGATCTTCCTGTTGTGCTTCCTAAAGTTGGCGTTGACATTTGCTGAGTAATTTCCTCTGTGCCTGATTGGGGTTCTCTTAGCTCCTTCTTGTCCAGATGCGATGTCTTTTCTCCGTCAATCCACAATTGGAAATTTCTAATATAAGCTCTTCTTCCCTGGGCTCTTGCTTCTTTCATTTTTTGTACCAAATTTCTTTGCAGAGCTCTCTTCTTAGGTGATAAATCTTTATTAATAAAAATGTCTGTTCCTTTTAATTTCTTGGCTCTTTTAAGTACTTCATGTACTAATTGGGCTGTTGCAAATTTCACTATAATTGTTCTCTTGCCAAGTTGTCTTCCAACTCGATAAGCTTCAATAATTTCCCATCTGTACAATTCCAAATTCAGCTTTTCCTTCGTTATTTCTAATATTTCTTCTGCTGGCCATTTATACCTTCTTTCCTTAACTCCTGTGAACACTAAATTAAATCTTCTCTCCCTTTCTTCCAATCTTTCCATTCTTTCCTTAACCATTTCAACTTCCCTTCTTGCTTCCTGCACCTCAACTCTAACATCTTCTTTGATATCTGTTGCCATCTTTTCCAATTGTTTACCTATTCGTTGTTCCATACCTTCTATTTTGTTCATTTTCTCAGTCAGGTTTTCCAGCATTGTTATTATATCTGCAGGGCCGGGGTTTACCTCAATTCCTCCAATCACTAGCAACAAAGTTATAACACTTGCTAAAACCAATATGTTTGTCATCTTCTCTCCAAAACTGTGTTTACTATTCACCAATTTTACTTTTCTAAACTGTCCAATTCTTGCTCTATACACTGTAATGTCCACTCCCATCGTGACTTAGATCCTTCTTCCTTCACCGCAGGAGCACCTCTCAAAACACAACCTTCCTCTATCACTGCTGGCTTAGCACTCCTTATTTTTAATAGCATATCCGATCTTTTCAGTTCCAAGAATACTAGGTTTCAAATAACCATTTCCAAATAAAAAGCAGGTTAAGTTCACAAGCATTTACTGTTGATGCATGACCAGCACATATCCTTGGTCCAGTGTTACTTGCCTGATTTGGGTTCTTTTAATATCAAGTTATTCTTTAAATATTAAATAACTCAGAAGTTTGAGACAAGTGAAGTAGTTAAAGTATAACAATTGAAAATGAGTCGGAATAGTGGCACTCACCTCACTTAAATGAATTTTTTTCAAAACATATGTTTCAAGGGCATTTGCCCTCTACTTCAGTTGACTGAGTCAGACCTCATAACATTAATACTAGACAAAAGGGATTGATTCATCGTCCCAATGCCAATTGCTTTCAGAAAGGTGTATATTATGAAACAATCAAGATATTTAATGCTCTCCCCAGTAATCTCAAAGAAAGTGTTGGGAATTTCAGGGCTTTTAAGGCCTCTCTTAATGAGTATCTTTGCAATAAATCATTTTACTCTGTAGATAAATATTTAAGTGACAAATCTGTCTGACAATACCATTAATAATCATTGTATTTATAAATATTAGAATGTATTGCATTTTGTGTATATTAGTGTGTGTGTGTTTTATATTAAAATTAAACTGATTTATACTTTGACTTGCACGAATGTGTCAAATGAATTTTTTTAGTATTTAGCAAAGACACAAGGTCTGTAAAGCCTGATGTTTTGATATTTTACACTCTAGTACATAATTGTAAATCTTTGCATTGGAAATTCTAATTTGTTGACATTTATGAAGAGTACATAATACAATAATCATGTTTTAGTTTATATAATTACTACTAGTAACTATTATATTGATAATTTGAAAACTATCATCCGACATAACATTAGTTTTACATATAATGAAATTATCTTTATTTATTTATGTATACATTTTAACACTATATTTTGATACTCTTTGTTTTTACGTGCATGCAAAAAAAAAAGTATTCTATTGTTTCTGTAACCTATGCTTTTAGCACTAGAGCTTTATACATTTTTTTTTTTCATATTATATAGTATATAAACATATGTATACATGTATATGCCTTGACAAGTTCTATGTTCAGTGGCTTTCTGGCCTAAACGAACCTACAGAATGCTTTCTAATCTAATCATACCCTCTCTGATTAGACTGTTACTTTTACAGCCAGTTATATGTCAAATGCAGAGTTGAAAACAATTGTTTTGAATTGTATATCTGTATGTGTGATTATTTTTTGGAACAGTCCTATTCTCAGATCCATTCTAAAGTAACAGATACATTTACTTAGGGTGAGTCAAAACTAGTAGGTATTATTAATATCACTTATTTTTATATTTATGTCAGTGTTACTATTCCAACTCACTTTAAATACATTTTAAAATGCATTACTGTTTCTACATACTAACAGTGAATTACTGAATATTACATGTACCGTAAAAGGTATTGTTATTATTGTGATAAGGAATGGAAAACAAATTTCTTTTTCTCCCCTACAGATGACTGTGCAGAAAGGCCATGTTTACTTGGAGCTAACTGCACAGATTTAGTTGCAGACTTCCTCTGCTCATGTCCTCTAGGATTTACAGGAAAGAGATGTCATGAGAAGATTGATTTATGCAATAATAATCGTTGCAAGTATGGTGTATGTGTTGACAAACTCTTCACCCACCAGTGTATTTGTCATTCAGGATGGACAGGTAAAATGATATCCTCATATACCTACATTTCCTGTTCAAAATATTTCATTTCATTTAATTTATTTATCATCCATTGAAACATACATATGTTATTGGATATGTCATAAAATATATACTAGAAGTGGTCAAAACCTATGCCACTCTCTCTCATTTCTCGTAAGCCATGCCACTTCTCGAGAGTGTGTCAACGAGAATGTCAAGTATCCGGAACTAGTGCTCACAAGTGAGGGGACTTGAGTGTTCTTGTAACCACAGGTGAACTAGCTTCACATATGATCGGTGGTAAAAAACTGGTCACATAATAAATAGGGCCAGGATTCTTAGGTTTAACCAATTTTTTCCCTTATAAATAACTGAGAAAGCTTCAAACTACTTTTATATTTCAAGCCATTTGGATGCTAGTGTGTGAATCTTATCTAAACTTAAGTTTTATTTTATTCTATTTTTTTTAACCTTGATAAAAATAATGTATCAATTTTTTCCTCAATTCATTTCAATTACAATTTTTGCTTAGCAATTCACTTAGTTTTCATTTAGTTTTGTTTTGAGTGTACATGAGGAGCTAGCCAGGGAAGAATTTATCAATTTTTATCTTGGTATAAAAATTGCATGTATGAAATAGATGCCAGTAACATCTTTCGATGTTGAAGAATCTTTTTCTGCTTATTGGAATGTATCAAAAAACAACAGAAAATTTGCGTTAGTTGTGTACAGCAAAACTACTGAAATGTGAAATTTGTTATAAATGAGTGCTACATATTAAAAATACGTGTTATATGTTTAGTTAAAATGTTGGAGCATGAGTATACTGTGTAATAAATTAACTTAAATTACAGTACATATTAATAGTATGCTTCCATGAAGTAAAATAGTTTTCATATTTTTATCTATATTAATTTATAAAAGGCATTTGTCGTCAACTTCCTTAAATAGGTAGGAAACTTTTAAAAATAAAAAAAAAAGAGGCTAGGAACATTGTTTAAAAGCCTAAAACTGCATTTATAAAAATATAAAAATTCGGGTCCTAGTAATAATACAAGATGACTCATTGTTTAACAGTGCATATATCCCAAATGCGTTCATGTAAACAGTTTGAATCAGCGATATTAATTGTTAATTACATACCTATACTTTGTGTTACTATGAATAAACATGTTCAGATTACATGTTATCAAAAATAGAATTATTTCTTGCAAAATAAATACCTTAGCAGTAATGAAACTTATACACACTTATTTTTAATGAAAATGAATACCACATACATATATCTGCAGATTCTGTGATACCACATTTTGTTTGAAACCCTTTCCCTGGTGTGGTTATTTAAATATCATCATTATCCTGTTAGACTATTTAAATCTTTAATTGTTTAAACAGATGAAATAATTTAACTTGCAGGACTTATTATGCTAGTTTCCACACATTACACCGTAGTCTTGCTATTAAGTCTTGCGAGAATCAGCACTCCCATACATTCATTGGCCATGCTCTCTCATACCAGCTTTGCGTTCAGCTGCATCTACTGGCTATGAGAAGTGTGCTAAGCGGCAGCCAGCAAGAAACAAGCAGGACTGAAAATTGCCTTGACTGTCTCTAATACATACATTGTTTACAAGTTACATCAAGTGTGATGTTCAGTGCTATAATAATTACAAATAAAGATCACATACACTGAGAAAGCTGTAGTCTTTAAAGAAGTATAACAATATTGTCTTAAATTTTTGTGGGGATTCAATATTTTGTATGTATACAGGTAGATTGTTATATAGATGTAGGTCAGCATATGCAAAACTATTTTCATGTTTGGTCCTGTGTGTATTTACAAATAGATTATGCTTATACCCTCGACACTGAACCCTTGCACTTGACAGTTCAGGTAGTTTCCCTTAAAGTTGGCTATGCTGCCTTTGTGGCATTGCCAGTGTAACTAGTAAAAAACACTGGTTACAAATGTCTCTTATCATGTGTGAAGACGAATATAAACAGTGTTTATAGTAAATGAATATCAATGAATAATGAAACTCATTTATTATTATTGATGTTAATTGAAAATATCAGTAATGCTGTAACATATGTAGCATAAATTATGTATTTACAACAATATAGAACAAATTAATGCAAAATAGCTTGTTACAATGAGAGAAAGGAATAACAAAGTGATTTTCATTCACCAGTTTAGATTTTTAATGGCTCAATTCCATCCATGTCTCCATCATCATTCTCAGAAGCTTCATCATAATCATCATCATCATCATGAACATTGTTGTTATCGTCACCAAGACATATCATTAGTGGTTCACATTCACTGATGATTCCATCTAAATCCTGTGCCTTTTGTATTATTTTGTGCACATGATTCACTTTCTTCTTCCATGAAAGAGTGTCCACCCTCGCCATACCTTCCTGCAAATGTCTATCCACCTCTGTAATTGTGAAAGTCTTATTATTTTCCTTCACATAAGTCATAATGTCCCTCCATACTAGTTCAATGGGATTAAAATGACAGTATACAGTGGTAATCTAATCACTTCATGGCCAAGTTCCTTGGCTACTTCAACTGCAACTTACGTTGGTGTGACCAGCTTATTTTGTTTCACCAGGGTATATAAAAGTAACTTAGTCATGCTCATGTCTGCAGCAACACCCCTTTTGTTCAACTCTACCATAAGCTCTTTTCTATCGTTGCTAGTGGGGACCTTGTCCAGTTTTACTGAATGATATAGTGTGTTGTCCATCACTATAATTGTTGGACAGTCCAGCTGCTCCAACAGTTTCCTGCACCACTCCAGGAAGCCAGTTTGATCCATAATCACCGATTTTCTTCAATTTGAAGATTAGGAGGCCATCGTCAATAAACCCATCCGAAGGACTGGCTTGGGCCACAATTAACAGGGCTCCTTTCCCTGTTGGCTGATGGGCGCTACTATCTGGGGTGCGGTCTGTCCAGCATTTTATCATGGCTTCTCCAGTATTGACCCAAATCCCATCCAGCCATACTATTTTTGTCGATATCTTTGTTCAATATTTTGTGTAAAAGCACGCTTCATGCGACAACAATAAGAGTCTTTTCAAACAATATTTTGTCCATGAAATGTTTTATATCGAAAGCCCATTTCTTTCAAGACTGCTTTCAGCGATGTCTTACCTCCAGTAAAAAGCTCTGCTCCTTAAAGAGAAATAAGGAGCTTTACTATGGTCCAATATACCTTTCTACTATAATAGGCATATATGTGCTTACGTATGGCGTCTAATTGGAAAGCATCAAGATTTTTGACCAGACGAGGCTGCTTTTGTTTTCTTCGCTAGCGTTGCAGATATATTTGCTGCATTCCAGATGTTTCAGGGATTTTGTCTTCCAGCTCTTGAAGTTTCACCCCCTTATTATTACAGTTCTTTTATTTAGTCCAAGAGCTGCTGCAGTGTGCTTCATGGGTTTATCAGCAGGAATATAGGGATGCCTGTTAACTTTAACTCCTTCTCACTTTCAAAGAATTTCCGGAGCCTTCTTACTAACTCCAATGCCTGACACAAAGGATTTTCACTTTGTGAATCACTTGGTGTACAGCATTGCTTTGGAGGCATTATTGCATCTCAAATCTTGTATGTATAATATGATATATAGGTAATTATATATAGATAAATGTATATTTATATAAATAAATAAAACAAACACCAACAACACTATCAACAATAACAACAAATAATATGTAGCTTGCAACTCAATGTACGTGTTAGGAGTTCACAGACTGATCACATGGTTGGAAATAGTCAGATATTGCAACAGAGAGGCATGTAGATCTGTTTCCGTTGCCTGACTGACTGACTAGAATGCTGACTGGAATGCAGAAAGTCAAACAGGTAAAGCTTTTCATCTGTTAATTGCAGATGTACCAACTTAACTCCCAACTGTGAAGTGCAAGGATTCAGCGGTGGGGGTTCTAGTGTTGTGTATATGAACTCCTGAATTAGTTTTGAATGAACTTATATAAGCTTCCATATACACAAGAGTTTCATGTGTGTATATTCTTGGTAAAAGTAGAATGTTCAACTGTTTAAATTATGGTTTACAACCAGTTGTAGTAGTGAGATCTGTCATGATTTTGGTTATTGTCTTTTGTATTTTGAACCTCTTAACACTGTCTTTGGAGTTTCCCCAGAAAATAACACCATCTGTTAGCAAGCTATGGACATATGCAAAGTATACTGTCCTAAGTACCGTAAAAGCGGGTGAATCCGATCAAAATTTGCATATAATTTAATATTTTGAAATGAAATACTTTGTTAAAAGTGGTGAAGCATGAAAGATATGTTCCTTCATATTTGACAATAATGATACATAAATATCGTCATTGACTGACTTCAACAATGGCATATTTATTTAATTGTTTACCGATCGGTGTCACCCGCATAGTGTGGGTGGTTCTGATCACTCATTTATTTTCATTCAATGTCATATTATAAGTTTAATATAGGTTAATGCGA
The DNA here is from genome assembly GCA_030762935.1 of Hymenopus coronatus. NCBI lineage: Eukaryota > Metazoa > Arthropoda > Insecta > Mantodea > Hymenopodidae > Hymenopus > Hymenopus coronatus. The sequence continues at coordinate 263,139,229 of CM060900.1, forward strand.
TCACAACTGTGATTTTTAAAAAATAATTTCATAAATTACACACAAACAACGGACAATGGCATATAAATTGTGCATTTACATTCATATTCATTTTGTAGGTCTCCAAATGTTTCAGCACATGTTTGTAACCAAAGGTCGATTACAGAATATGCAAGAAATCACAGCTGAGTTTATCAATAAACACGTTCTCATCATTGAAACTGTCCATTACTCAATTTTATTAACCATATCATCTATGTTTCTGAACATGTAACTTCCTCTTCTTTGAGTTTCCCATTGGATTTTCCAAATTATTTCACTTCTCTTTACTTCTGCAATGTCTTCAGTCTCTGGAAAAATGAAGTGTGTGTTCAAGTTATCACTTTCTTTTTTTCTTAAAATCTTAACCTCAAACAAATTTTTATCAACTTCTTCCTCAATTTTTCCAATAAAGTATCTAACCCTCTTCTTCGTTGAAAATTTTACAGCTACTCTCCTCTTGAAATTTCTTCAGTTTCATCCTCACTTTCCTCAACTGCTTTTGATGCTTCATCATCGTCATCATCTCTCTCTGCTGGCTCATCTACACTGGATCCTTCACCTGTAATGTGGACATTTTGTTGACTCTCAAAATCTTCCACAACCACTCCCTTATCTGGCGCCACATTCAAATGAGTCTTAGAAACTGCTGCTGTTTTCTTAGCTGCTTCTCCAGTATGAGACTTCTTTAAGTGATCCACAAATGCTTCTGTCCATGACTTTTCCATATCCTGTGTACCATTATCATCATTAACATCTACAACTTGAGAGAGAAGTTTTTCTGGGTGGAAGGGAACAATTGCTGTCTTTGCAAAACTGGATATGATATTCTGTTTCTTATTATCTCCAATTACATCAAATGCCTTTTTAAGAAGGCAAGGAAATTCTGATTTTGGCACTACACCTCTGTTATGTTGTTTCCTCTCGTCAAGAACACTCCTCCAAGCACATTTGAGTGGTCGAAAGAATGCTACATCGAGTGGATGGTGTAGGTGGCAATAGAACAAATCGCACATTGTGCAACTCACACTGTTTGATGACATATAGAGAAATGTGGCTTGTTAAATTATCCCCCATTAGCAACTTTGTCCCTTCTAATCTTCTTACAAAAGGAACCAGAATGTCCAAAATCCATGCTTCAAACATACTCATATCAAACCATCCACACATATTTCTATTATAGCCAGCACCAGGCATACCCTCTAACAGCCATGTGTCATAGGGATGCTTACTCTTGTACACTGTATACAGAGGTACCAATTTTCCATCTGCTGTAGCTGATATCATAACACTAATGCTGTTCTTTGAAGAATCAATTATTCTTTCTGGATGTTTCACACCACATTTAATGACGACTCTAACTTGGCCCTGAGAAATTGGTTTCATCATAATTAAAATGATGTTAGATGGAGGCACTCCCTCCATTGATGTCTCTAAATTAGAAGAATATTCACACACTGTAGCATGTGTAACAGCTGCTCTGGCCCTCTTCATATTTTCACTTAATCTTACACTTAATTCCTTGTTTCTTCCAAAGAACCCACGTAACCATTCCTTGCCAGGTCTGTTGTCAGTAAATCTTTTTTCTATTTTCCCTATCCTATTTAGATACCTTTGTACTACGTTTCTGATATCTCGAACTCTTAGCGGGAAACTCCATTTGGCACACATCACTAATCCTTCAACTAAAGCTTTTTCTTCTTCTCTACTTCTCCTCTCATTCTGAATTTATATTTGTTATTTATTTTATCATTAAGGGTGGTATATAGCACAACATATTGCTCTGATGCTTTTTGGATGCTTAATTCTCCCGATTTCACAGCAATAGTTAAGTATTCAGGATTGTAGTTACATCTACTGCCAGGACCAACTTTCTTTTTATACTTCCCCATGCTGATCGGATTCAGCCTACAATGTAACAAATTTTAATGTCAGATGAGCTACCATTAAAACAAAATGAACTTGAATAGGTTTAGTTACTGATACTACCGCAAGAAACATGAAGGAAATGAAATATGTTAAAACATACCTGGTTATACGAAAGCGATGAAACGCACAACAGAACTTTTCACAAGTAAGCTTCTTCCACAACTATTATGCGTTCACTTGAATCTGATCTACCACTATAGAAAACAATAATAACAGTTGCGATGCAACAATGTTGTGTTCCAATTGTATTCTCGTTCTGAACACACGATGCAATAATTAACTCTAAACGGTTGTTCTGCCGTTTATTGTTGTTTTCTGAGTAAAAGAAGAAAAAATTGGAATTACCCGCCTATATCAGATTCACCAGCTTTTACAGTACATTTAAACTAGACATGGATTTGCCTGCCTTTATTAGGTAGCACATTTTGAGCTTTTTGATTAATGTATTTCTGTGTGCTTCCCAACTCAAATTTTCATATAATTTTAGACCTAAGAATTTGTTTGTTTTTATGTAATTTAATTGGTAATATCCCAGGGCTAAGTTCGGTTACATCGGATTTTTACTTAGCTTGTTAGGAAAGTTTAGAGCTGCTGTTTTCTCTTTACTTAGGTTTAGCTAGTTTGCATTGGATCAGTTTTGAATATACTTCAAAATGTTATTTATATGCAGATGTGCCTCGCTCTTGTTCTCCCCTTTAATAAAAGTACTTGTATCATCTGCCAAAAGTGTTAAAGTTATATCTGCCATATTATCTACATTGTCTGCTAAGTTATTTGTATATGATAACTAAAAGAGTTCTGAGCACAGATCCTTGAGGTACTTTGTAATATAGTATGCTACTATCAGAAAACTGAGTTTTGATTTCACTAGTTTCTGTATCAAAATATTGTATTTCTACTAATTGTTTCCTATTATCCAGATAAGACTTGAACCAATTCTAATCACTATTCCTCTCAGTCCATATAATGATAGTTTCTGTAAAAATAGTGCATGGTCTATGAAATCAAAGGACTTCGTAAGGTCCAAGAAAATCTCTATTCCTGTTTATTATCCAATGCATTATATATTTTTTCGGTAAAACTTATTAAAGCTAAGTTTGTAGATTTATTTTTCCTAAAATTATTTTGATTATTATTATCATTTTAAGTCTATCCAGGAAGCTTACTAATCCTCTATACATTATTTGCTCAAATATCTTAGCAAAAGTTAAGATTATTAATAATGGTCTGTAATTCTGGACCTCTCCTTTGTTACCCTTATTATAAATAAATTTTACTTTTGCTTCTTTTAACCTCTCAAGAAACAGCCCGCTTGAAAATGAAACATTTATTAAATATGTGAGTGGTTCAATTAGAAAAGAGGAGCATTTTTTACTACAAAGTTTAAATATCCATTTATCCTGCTGACATTTTATTCTTCAATTTCGTTATAACATCTTTTATTTCATCTACTGTCACTGGTATTAAAAACATAGAACGCTCATTATGCTTTAAGTTTAAACTCTCTTTACTTCCTGAAGGATGTGTATTTGATAGTTTTTCCACAACAGTCGTATAGAACTTATTAAATAATTCCGAAATATCTTTTGGATCATTTACACATTGACAATTACTTCGAAGCAATAGTTGCTTTTTGGTCTGTCCTCAGATTTAATCTTGTTTCTAATTATTTGCCACATGGTCTTAGATTTGTTTATTGTCTGTTTAATTATTTTATCATGATATAATCTTTTGTGTCCTTTATAACTTTAATATATATATTTCTATATTTCAAGTAATAAGCCTTAAATTCTATTGTACCATTTACCTTTACAATTTTACTTAAGAATCTTAATCTATCACCTTATTTACAAATTCCAGCTGTGATCCATTTATTATTCAACTTGTTTATTGAAACTCTAACAAGTGTTATAGCTGTTTTAAAGTAAAAATCAAATGTATACAAAAATAATTTATGGCTTCTTCAGGGATTTTAATACATATACATTTTCCCATTTTTACTTACTTAATAAAAAATTTAAATAACTTAAATTATCATCACTTGCAAGTCTGGCCTTTTTATATATTCTGTTTGCATTTAGTTTTTGAACATGACATTCAACTGGAATTACCAGTTTAAGCACCTGCACATAATGATCTGACAAAGCTGTGTCCAACACCTGTATTTCATATTCCCTGCCATTTGTACCCAGAATTACTTGAACAATTGCTGAAAAGGCTAAATCTGTGACTCAAGATTGTTCTGTTACTACATTTTGCATGCTATAGATATTTAAAAGGTTTTGAAGCTGTTTTTTATATAGATTTTCAGTTAAATAGTTAAAATTCATGCTCCCTACTATTATTACATCCTTTTTAACCTTTTTAAAGAAATCCAAGATAATTTCCAAGTTTTGTAAAGAAATCTGAATATTGCTTAAAAGCTTTCTGTAAACACAAATAAGAATTATTTTACTATCTGTTAGTTTGCATATGCCGGCTTCAAAATGTTCCTCCTGATTTAAGTGTTTAATTTGAACAATTTCCTTAAAATTAAGCAATAATTTTACATATATACATGATGCACCATTTTTCATATTTGATCTACAAAATTTACAAGGTATTACATAGTTTGGTAAATTTAGGTACTCAACTTCATTTCCTTCCAACCAATGTTCAGTTAAACAAATGGCACTAAAGTTTTTAAGGTAGATGTTATTAGCACCTCAACATTACATTTTTTGTTTCTGATACTTTGAATGTTCCGGTGGAAAATCGAAAGGTTAAAATTTCTCACTTTACTGCTTTTATAGATATCATTTACAATACCATTTGATCTCTTTGGAGGATTACTAACTGTGTATATCTGATTTCCACACTGTTCAAGTTACTAGTATGATTTTTTGCAAACTAAACCTCTGACAGGTCCAATTAATGGGATGGTATGTATTAGAGTTATGACATAATTGTATTATTATTTAGTAATAGGGTAGTTCTTGAGAGCAAGTAGAAAATGTAGGGCATCTTTGTTATAATTTTCATACTTTTACGTGGTTATGCCAATTTTAGACATTAAGAACATAGATGCCTCGTGAGAGGTGTGCAACAAGCTCAGGACAATAATCACCATTTCAATTTTTGAGTGTTATTTACTTGAAAACTACTATCAGAACACTTACCCAGGTATTAAGGGATGTCAGTGATGTGTCTGAAACATTATTTGCAACTTCTTTGTAGCACCTGCCTATTCAATATGAGCTACAGACCTATTCATTGTTGTGTGTGTGTGTTTTTTTTTTTAAAAAAATCATAGAATGAATCATTACAATAGAATAATATAATTTCTAAAAAAATACTTTATGTTTGTCCTTCCTCAGTTGGGTTTGCAGGAAGGAATGTCTACTAACAACACCTTACACTTATATGTAGTTGACATCACCAAAGCAACAGATAAAATTCAGAAAGACATTGGTCTCCTTTTAGGCCTCACAAAGGCATTCAACACAAGACAATCATGATATATCAGTGGATAAATTATGTAAATTTGGCATAAAAGTCAAAACAAATGATAAATTATGTAATTATGGCACAAGAGGTGGAGCATATGATTGATTTGAATTTTACTCTCCTAAAGGGAATATCTTGTGGAAGTTAAAGCTGTCACTCCATCTCAAATGTTATAAAAAAATTGGGGTTCCACAAGCATCAATTTTAGGTGCCATTCTATTCCTAATAAACATTAATCAATTGCCATCACAGCTGAAAGATATATGAACTTTTTTTTGCAGTTGAAAAGTAATATATCATGTGGAGAAATAGTAACCTCTCCATATAGAGAATTACATAAATCAAAAGAACCTAAGCCTGCATGAATGATGTTAGGAAAGAACTTCTCATAAATATTAATATGTCTCAAAGTTTCTTGCTTTCTCCACAGAAGCCCATGGTTAATTCAGCATTTGGCCAAAATGTACATCAGCAATCTTCCTAAGTTCACTCTTCAGAATGAAGTTCCATCTTAAGTTTATTACAAAGAATGATATTTATGCACAATATGGACATATGCCACTGGTTAAATGTAAATTCATTAGGAGCCTAAATGATTCTATATCATTATATCTTCCAGTGGATATACGTATCAACAGTTGTAGAAATTAGTTTTCAGGTAGTTAAGTACCAATTTTTGCCTCTAATGCAGTTTTCATTTGGCTCTCTCTCTCTCTCTCTCTCTCTCTCTCTCTCTCTCTCTCTCTCTCTCTCTCTCTCTCTCTCTCCCTCGCTCTCATAATAAGGTTATAAAGTGATATGTTGCATAAACTAAGTGACTTTGGTTTATTTAATCTGTTTCAACTTTGTTTATTTACTTAATATTTTATGTGAATCACCAAAAACATGAAAAATGATTTATGTGAAGCACAAACAAAAATGTGAAAAATGAGAGGTTTTCTCCATTAATAATTATTGCATTAATTATTGTTAATAGTTACATTAGCACACCATTTGTTGTTGATAACTGAATAATATGTTTATGCTTCAAAAGTATGTTTCTTTCATCATCAACAGTGGTATGAATAAAACTAGAGTCAAGTTAGTAATATTTATTATTTTACTTCGCAGTTACTAAAGCTTTATGCAGTAATTTATAATTAGTTATTACAGTAATCTTATTCCTTTCATAGGTACAGCATGTGAAACCAATATTAATGACTGTGTGAGCACTTCTTGTGAAAATGATGGACAATGTGAGGATGAAGTAAATGAATATCAATGTACCTGTGAGCCTGGCTTTACAGGAAAACGCTGTCAACATACAGTAGATGACTGTGCATCAGAACCTTGTCAGAATGGGGCAACATGTATAGATATATTAGATAGTTTTGTTTGTAAATGCAGGCCTGGATTTGTTGGTTAGTACATACAGCTATGTAAATAAAGTTTAAGAATACTACCAGATACTTGATATATTTTCATGCAAGGCTATAAAGTACTAAGTCTATTAACTATCAAGAATGTTTTGCGTAATACTGTAACTTTCCTCATGAATGACAGATGCAGGAATGTCCTTTTGCAGTAGAGACCTTGCAATAGGTTTAGGTTATAGATCCAATCAGTACACATAATTCATTATCTGATGCAGTGTCTCAATTTTTAACACATCTTTTCTGCAACTTGTGAGTCCAGATATTATGTTTCAAATAGTATTTAATTAGAAGGGTTGGAAAGAGAAGTAGAGAAGAATTAAAATATCAGTAATAAACTATAACAATTATAAAGAAAATTAATTGAGAAAACAATTTACTTCTGCAAAAGGGGAAAAAATTAATTGAAACATATTTGCTCCTGCAGTATGATGATTAGAGTTCCAAGAGGATGGAAACTATTTTGGCACCAAATTTTTTGAACCTGTTTCAATCTTTTCAAGTTTTGCCATATAACTATTATTTTGATGAATATTAATGATAATTAGGAAATGAAATGTTTTAGATCTAAGTTTAGCATTTCTCTAAGGCTTTTGAAATTTGAGGCATCTAGATGCAAAATCTGCCAAGCCCATTTTAGCAGCTGTATATGCATTTATATAAACAATGGAGGGAGACCTCTTGTTAAATTTAAATAGTATCAAAACCTGTCATTTTATGCTAAATTTGTATGTTGAAATTTTAACTGCCAGTCTATCGTCCTGTGGTAGTCATCACACACCTCACATGACACAGTTTGACACCTTTTTCTGCATAGCTTTGCTAGCTGTTAGTATATGATTTTGTAAGACACAATTGAGTTTTCTAAATATTTTTTTGAAAGAAAGTGAAAATAGATGAAAATGTTATTAAAAGTCCATGGGATTCAAACCAAGATCAGAAGTGAAAAAGTAATCCTAGCAACCAAGAATGCAAAGCCGCATGGAAAGCATAGATATATTTTTCTCCACTAAGAGTTCAGTTTTATTTGCACTTGGCAACTTTGTATTTAGATACATCATTTATAAGGATTAAGGAAAATATGTCCGTCAGGGAGGACGATCCTGATGGGATTCAAATTGTGAACCTCCCATGCATGAGTCCATGCCTTAATGACCTCAGCCAGATGCAGCTCTGTGAATTACATCCTAAGTGTGCAGTGTTAAGTGCCCAGTAACTTTAAGTGAGAACAAAGTGTGCAACACAACCATCCTTATTTAGTTAATATATAACAAACTTTGAGCAATAAAATTTTAAAAATAAGTCAAGACTAAAATACTCTGTACTAGAACAATTTTGTACAACTTTTCTCACCTAGGGTTGCTATGTGAAGCAGAAATTGATGAATGTTTAAGTGACTCGTGTAATCCTGAAGGAACAGAAAGGTGCATTGAGTTGGACAACAGATTTTTGTGCCACTGCAGAGAAGGTTATAGTGGAAAACTTTGTGAGGTAAATAACTATAATTCATATTTTAATTATTACTGTTATTAAATGGTTCTTTCTGTATAGATACACTACCCTCAAAAGTTTTTGAACAGCTGTTTTGCTGCAATTAAAAAGCATATAATGCCAAACAAAGCCAATGTCATATTATAAATGGTAGAAATCCATGGAGACATAATGGAAATTTACTGTGCTACCTTTTGTTTGTCAATTATTTGCATTTTAAAATGTAGCAATTGTTGGCCCTTATAGGAACAATTACCCTAACATTGTTTTGGATGTCGTAGTATGTCTGTGATTCCCTAGATGTCATTCACAGACATCTGTACATAGGTATTGGCTGTGAACAGCATTTTAGTGCTTCATAAGCAGGTGAATGGTATACATTGTTATTGTGCAGTTGAAAAGTCTGAAATGGGTAAAAGAATGGAGCTTTCAGTAGAAAAACGAGCTACAATAGTCAACTTACATAAAGCAGGCCACACCATGTGTCAAATTGCCACTCAAGAACACGTTTCCTTGGAAAGTGTCCATTACACTGTAAAGAGGTATGTAACTACAAATAGCAATAAGGATCATTATTGAAAGGGGAGGCCTAGGGTGACCTCAAAGAGTGAGGATAAACATTTAATAGTGACCAGCAAATTTGATCGTTTCAAAACACCACCCTTGCTGACAGCAGAACTGAACCAGTTGAGGGATGAATCTACGTGTGTTTCTACAGTGAAGAGACGACTTCTGGATGCACATCTGAATGGTTGCATTGCGCCAAAGAAACCCTTATTGAGAGCTGTCAATAAACGAAAAAGATTACAATGGGCCCAGCAACATGTAAGCTGAACTTTTGATCAGTGGAAAAAGATATATTTACTGATGAATCTAAGTTTGATCTATTTGGCTCAAAACGTCACCAGTTTGTTCGATGTGCAAAAGGTGAATGCATGGCACCTCAGTGCATATCCCCTACAGTCAAGCATGGAGGTAGTTCGGTGCTGGTATGGGGTTGCTTTGGTGGCAATAGGACAGGCGATAATGTGAGAATAGAAGGAATGATGAAGAAGGAGCATTATCACAATGTTCTCCTATGCCATGCCAAGCCATCTGGGATGCAGTTAATTGGCAAGGGGTTCATTCTGTAGCAGGACAATGGTCCCAGGCATACATCTATACTCTGTAAAAGATACGTTGAGCGATTGGCAGAGACACAAGTCTTGAAGAACATGGTTTGGCCCCCTCAAAGTCCTGACTGCAATCTTATTGAACTACTTTGGAATCATGTGGACAGAGGGATAAGAAACAAAACACCCACTAATGTAAATGTATTGTGGAGTCATGTGCACAACATATGGAGGGATATTTCTGAAGATACACTGGCGCATTTAATAGAAAGAATGCCCAGAGTTATCGCAGCTGTAATTAAAGCAAGGGGAGGTTACTCTGAAAAAAGCAAAATGTAACATGTATTGCTGATTTTCATTAAATATACTGTTGTGACTTCAAACTATGTCTTTTTATTTCATTGCTTCAATAAATCTTAAAAATGAGATGTGTTCAACAACTTTTGAACGGTAGTGTAAATCCCTTAATTATGACATGGATTACCCCATTTATTCTTAGCATGTCTCCAATTTATTTAATCCTTCTAAAAGTCCCAGAGAATATGAGGGAAGGTATGCATATAAAAGATCAAGATTACTGTATTGTATTTAACTTCTTCCTAATAAGGATGCAACAATGATAATGTTGGTAATGGTGCAGTAGGGTCATGTGCTCCATATAAATTGAGTATCTATATAGGTATTTAGTAGTTCGAATAAAGAATCTATGTATTAAATGATTAAGAAATAAACTGGCTTTGTTTGATATATAAATTATTATTATACCCTAGCAAAAATCTTTATATAAGAAAGAAGTTGAAAGTGAGAAGTTTGTAGTGCAACAAGTTATTGCCAACATTTGAAAATAGGAGCACATTCTTGACCATAGTATGGATCAATCAAACTTGGAAGATTAGTAGTCGCAGTGTTTGTTCCAAATCAGTACTTCAACAAGACATATATGGTAAAATTCAGTGTTACGAATGTAATAACTTAAATAACTGATATGTTAAATTTGTTAAGTTGAGTGAAAGTTATGTTGATTATATGAAATCAATTGATAAATTGTGGTGTTATAATAACTGCCATTTTAGATGTCATAGCACTACAAACAAAGATACACCATCTCTCAGTGACGTATACTTATTAACTTAAACCTTGAGAGAAGAAATTAGTGTACTCAGAAGGCATCAGAATGATTTCAAGAGACAGCTAAATATATCCCTGGAACATTTTGGTGAGAAACTTGAAGAAAACTGCATTATAATAAAACAGTTAACAGATGGTATTGGTTCCCGTATGAAAGAGATGGCCTAAAAGAAGAAAATAGTTTGTTAAGAAAACAGCTAGCAAATTCACAGAGCCAACTAAATGATCTAAATGAGTATGGCAGACATAATACAATCAAGACATATGATGTGCCCAAGAAGAACAAAGAAAATGTGTATAAAACGGTTAAGAGCAAGTAAAACTTTGGATAGAAAAATGAATAAAGAATACTGATATTTTCCATCTGCAACAGCCCATCTCCCTACTGGTAGTATTGTGATGAAGTTCATTCGAAGATGTGATAAAGAGAAACTCATGAACTAAGAAAAGTGAAGAGGATGCTGTCCTGCAATCATCTATGACATTAAAATGTAAACTTGGAATGATTCAAACCATGTTTAGCTGGCTGTAAACACAAAATAATACTTGATGTTAGGGAGAGTCCTATTCATACAAGATCGAAAGATGTTAAAAATGAGATTCTGCAAGGTTCGGTACTTGGTCCACTACTTTATGTTGTATATGTTAATGATCTCCCACTTATAGTTAACGGACATCCAATATTTTATGCAGATGACACCTCAATTATTTTAAGTGGTTCATATATTGAAAATTTAAAAGAAAATCATAACCAAATCATTAAACAATTGGAAATGTGATTCATGGACAATGGTTTGAAATGAATCAAAAGTAAAATGGAAATAATAACATTTAAAACCTCAGTTGAAAATAACACTCAAATATCATCCTCCGATATAAAAGAGGTGAAACTTTGGGGAGTATTTACAGATGAGCATTTAAAATGGGCTAGCTAACTAAATTATGTAGAAAAATGTTGAACACTGCCTGTTTTAACATGGCCTCTTTATCAGAAATTACACACCTGCAAACAAGAAAATTGTATCTTATATTTACTTCCACTCAATACTTTCATATGGAATAACTATTTGGGGAAACGCAGTAGGATGTGAAAGAATCTTTTGAATCCAAAAGAAAATAATACATATAATGACCCACTCAGGTTACAGAGTTTCTTATAGACCACTCTTTGAATATATGTATAATCTAGCTATATATGTCCACAATAGATATGATAGTCTGCTAAATGATCAACACAAACATAATTACAACACAAGAGGTAAAAGGGAATAAAATACCGCACATATAGGCTTGCAATGCTTGAAAAAGTCCATATTATATGGGGATTCAAATATATAATAAGTTACCACAAAATCTTAGGGAAATACATCACCAAAATCACTTCAAAAATCTATAAGAATTTGTTTGTTAACAAAGCATATTGCTCAATTAAGGACTACATGGAAGATGAACTATTATCTTGTAAATATTGTACATAACAATTTTTATTCACAATTTGTATACTATATCTGACAAATCACCAATTTACGAGCATCACCTTTTCGTAGAAGTATATTAATACAAGCATGTAAATTGAAGAAAGAGAGAAGCTATGCGTTTGTGTGGATTGATGCAAATAGTAACATTACATTTAAAAAATCAGGACAAGATAAGAATGTTTATATACCAAAATCTTTAGTAGATATAAATAAATTAACTATTTAAATCAACCAAGTTGATATATGTATTTCTTATCAGAATGTAAGGGATCTAAATACTAAGCTTAGTGTGTTTCATATTAATAAATCAAATAATTATAATGATATTATCATATTAGCAGAAATATGGCTTAGGAAAGGAGTTTATAATAATGAGCTCTTTGAATAGCAATGTAATGTTTTCAGGAAAGAAAGAATTGGGGATAAGGGTGGTAGTGCTTGTTTGCTGTAAAAATTGTTACACTTGTAATAATAAATTGACGTAAATGTAAACAACTTTGAAGCTCCTTTGGTTAATGATATATTATATCATTTTTAATATTTGTTTATTATTGTTGTTATTATTATTTATATAAACACAATAATAATAATGATAATAATAATCACAATAATAATAGTATCAACAAGCTTCAATTGGGGTAGACTAAGTAGTTAAAAAAGTTATTATTTTACGTTTGTAATTATTTGTAAATATCTATCAATGAAATAATCAGAATAGAAACTTAAAAGTGCACTAACCAGATCATCGTAATCATAATCATCAATTGGGTTGTGTAACACATAATCTAGTAGTCTAATAGTAGGGGTGATATGCAGATATGTATTTAGTGAAGTAATTTGTTCTATATCTGATTAGTTACTCAGCAGCATGCTTTTATAGCCTTATGTTACTTTTCTTTTAATACTTTTCATGCACCTTTTAATACATCATTCTTTAACCTCTGCTATACTATCTCATAAAAATCATCTGTCACGTATTCTGTAACACTCATCAGTCAGCAGAGCAGGAATGTTTTAATTAAGCTTATTTTGATATTTATTTTTCCAGGTAAGAACTGTGATGAAAACATTGTGGATTGCAAGGAGAATTCATGTCCTCCCTCTGCAACATGCATTGATCTCACAGGGAAGTATTACTGCCAGTGCCCATTCAACCTTGCAGGAGATGACTGTCGTAAAAGTAAGTTCCAACCCCTTAAGTAAATCATATAAATTCTGTGAAATGGAAGAAGTTGGTGCCTACATGGATTTAATTCATTAATTGTACCTCTAGCAATCCAAGTTAACTATGATCTGTACTTCAGTGATCCTACAAGAAGCAGTGCCTCATTAGCAGTGCCATTTTTCCTCGGCAGTAAAACAAGCCTTACTATTGTTATATGGGTACAGTTCACTCAAAAGTATGAAGTTAGCATATTTTTCACACTTTATAGTGTCTCGTAAGTACAAAATATTTATAATTTATGATAATCTATGTAACTTCCAGTTACTGTACTTATCTGAATACAAGACAACCTTGAATGTAAGATCACCTCCCTTCTTCAGAACTTAATTTTGGAATTTAGCATATCATCTTAATATTAAAAAGAGAATATGATAACTTAATTATTACATGAAAATCAATTTTTTGTCATGCATTATAAACAAACTAATGGGCACTTAAGCCAATTAAGTCAAATATATAATCGTCATCCTTATTATTAATAATATTATTATTATTATTATTATTATTATTATTATTATTATTATTATACTTAATTTGAATTTGTGCAAAAATTCATGTTATGAGCAGTTAATGGAGAGGGGAGTATGGAAATGTATATTGTGGGTGCAAATGTACAATGATGGTAATGTAACTGTAATGACAATGTTGGGTATGATTTTGATTAGGACAACAAAAGGGAGAACAGAAATGTACGGTATATGTCATGTGTGCAATGATAAAATGTGACAGGGGTGGTGGTGGCGGCAGTGTACCGTTAACAACAATGATGGATATGATTTTCTGTTTAGAAAACATGCTTACTAATACACATTGTACGTTGTCTTACCTAATTTGAATCTGCACAGAAATTCACTTTGCAAGAGGGAGTGAGATAGAGAAAGGAGAACAGACATGTAGCAGTATGTCTGTGTTTGTTAGTAACGGCAGCAACTTAGCTGTAATGACAATTATGTATATAATTTTTATTTAAGACTTCATACTTAATATAGGAAATCAAATGATCTTCCGGGCTTGTAGGCCGTGGTCTATTGGAGTTTTCACTACCAATAAAAACTCAAATAGACCATGGCCTACAAGCCCAGAAGATCATTTAATTTCCAATGACACCGGCCATGAAAGCCTACGTATTTTCCTACTTAATATAATACATTGTAAAATATTTTACCTAATTGAAATTTGTACGTAATTCAGGTTTTGAGTGTGAGAGATGGAGAGGGGTGTACAGAATGCGTGCGATGATAGAATGTGACAGTGGCGGCAGTAGCGGTATGTAGCTGTAATGACGATGGTATTTTCCATTAAGACAGCATATGTAATATAATATATCATAAAATGTTTTACCTAATTCAAAATTATGTATAAATGCACATTCTGGGTGGCACAAAGAAGCAGAGGGGAAAATGGAAATGTACTGGTATAAGTGCGATCCGAGGAGAAGAAATGTGCTTTCTGCTTGACCCTTAGCTTCGAATATAGCGCTATGTGCTCCCACCAATGTGAACATTATTTTAGTGTCAGAGAGTAATCTTTTTTCCATTGAGAATGCTCAAATACTGTTTGATGCAAAATGAAATGCACAAAATCTGCCACATATGTCACAACCTTGGCGGTAATGTATACCATTTCCCCCAGGTTTTGCCAAACTCACAAAATTTGAAACTTACTTTTTCCCCAGTGGTAGTTGGAAAACATATCACAAATAAAGATGAGCCCCCTGTTCTGAACATAAATATTTTGAAAGAAAAGCATTATTTTGTATTTGAGTAAACACAACATTTTTTGAGAGACATTAGAAGAAGATATCAATAGCATATTGCTCCTAATCAAATTTTTGCATACCAGCAGCAGCAAATTTCTGAGCTTTACTAAATAGACATTCACTTGAATACTATGAAGTGTATCACAAAGAAATTTCCTTTTTCACTGTTCCAGTAAAACCTTTGTTGGTAGTAAATAGTTGACATACTGATCTCCAGGTACACAATAAATTCTGATGCACCAGGTTTTGTATATTGTCTGCTGTATTTACATAGATAGTAGTAACCCTATTATCTGTATGGTTATTGTTATGCTTGTTTCTGTGTTTGGGTCTGTTGTCTAAGTCCTGGTTCAAAGAAAAAATGAATAAGATGTGTTGCTAAGATCAGTGTTACTCAAGAAAATTAAAATGAAGTGGAATTTCTAACAAAGGAAAAGTTATACAATATGTTAATGTAAAACTTGGTTACCAGGCTCACAGCCCATGTGACCTTTACTGCATTTCCCTGCACATGCGTTCTACATCCATTCACGTGAATAATTGTAGAATTTAGAAGTGTTTAGCTTTGCTTGAAGTGCTTTCAAAGTGTAGTTACTGTGGCACAAAGAGCATTTATGTACGATATGTATGCGCTTACATCATCGTGACGGGAGGTGGTGAGGCAGTTTGAAACTAAATTTCCTGGCATGCACATTCCAAAAGAGAGGATGTTTGTTTGCGTGTAAATAAATTCACAAAGATGGAACAATATGTGATAGGAAAAGAAAGGTAAACAGGCATGTGCTTACGAAACAGAAATTAGACGAAATTGGAGAAAGGTTAGATCGGTCACATTGAAAACCTCTTAGGTGCCTTGCACAAGAAACTTACATTTCAAAAGCTTCAGCATGGAAAACAAAAAAACTTTTAAAACTCTAACCATACAGAGTTGCTATTGTCCAGGAATTGCTACCATATGTTCACCAGTGTCAGATAAATTTCTATAACTGGATTTTGAGGAATATTAGAGATGGAACAATCAATCCACGATTAATACTGTACAGTAATGAAGCATAGTTTCATTTACCTGGTCAAGACGTGTCATCACAACACAACCAATATTATGTTACAGACAAACCCAATTTCATTAATGAAATACCCATTCATAATAAAAAAGTTGGGGTATGGTGCGCAATAAATGGATACAGAATAGGGCCTATTCTTTATGAGAGTAGTATAAATGCAGACAGATACAGAAATAATATACAGGCACCATGTTTTGAATAGCTGACGGACATTGCATGTCAGTCTGGATATTTTCCGCAGGATTCTGCCACCGTTCACACAGCTGATGAGTCACTACAGTTTATGTGGAATTTTTTGAGGATAGCATAATTAGTAAGGTTTTATGGCCTGCTGGTCCCCTGGTCATATAGCATTCTATTTTTATTTATTGCACAACTTGAAATATGAGGTATACAAAACTAATCCCAACACATTATAAGAATTAAAATAAAATATTAAACAGAAATTAGCACTATTTTGGAAGCTATGCTAATGTGTGAATGAAAATTTTCTCAGAAGATGCCGTAGATGTATTGAAGCAGCTGGATGGCATTTCCAACATCTCCTGTGATAAGATATGTTTTGTGTTTATTCTGATAATATGATTTGAGAGTTTATTTGATGTCCACCCTTATGTGAGGGTGACAGGCCATGCGACTGTCAGCCAAGTGTACAGTATGTGACCGTGAGAAGGACCGTGCGCCTGTCAGCCAGGTTTTGTAGCATACTTACTGTATAATATTGGCACTCAATACAGTTACTAGAAAAATCTTTCACAAACTCCTAACTGTGATGGCTAGCCAAGCATGGATATATAATCATAGAATAATTTTTCCCTCTTTGTATCATTTATTTCACTATTGCTAGATATGTTCATGATCAGTCTCCAAACTTTACATTAAGTTTCACTTAACATGTAACTTACCAAGGTGATGTTTTCAAATATATTCTGTGTATGAGCTCTCACATGCTATCCTTATAAATGTTCCCAAGCACTTATTCAAAACAGTGTTTTCAATAGAATACTGTAAATGTGTATATTTACCATTTATTAGTAATAATACTAAACTAAACTTTCCTAGAATTTGTCCGGTACTGGCCCAGGCCATTTACCACACACAAACACCCAACAGTTACAAAATGAGCTTTTTAACTATAACAGTCTCATCCCTCAACCAACCTATATGTTAATAAAACTTTATCATGGACAACACATCTAAATCATGTATGTAATAAAATTAGTAAGGGTATCTATTTGTTGAAATATATGGCATGTTATTTGGATAAACACAGCTTGAAATTGATATATTATGGTATTATACATTCTCAATTGAATTATGATATTGAATTATGAGGTATGTGTAAAGACAATTTAAAACAATTTTTAATATTACAAAAGAGGTGTATAAGAATTATGTGTTAATTACAACTCAGGGATTCCTGTAGGGAAGTTTTTAAAACTGAAGGAATTTTAACCATGGTCTCATTATATATTTTTAGGGTTATTATTTTAGTAAGAAGTAAATCACAAATAAAAACTAATAGCAATATACATGGACATGACACCAGTACTAAAGATAATACGTATAGGGATGTAAAAAGAAAGAAGTTTTATGATAAAAATCCATTAGTAGTTGAAAAAAACATTTTATAATAAATTACCGGCTGCAATTAAGCAAGAAACAGGTACTTTATTCACATAGCAGCTAAAAATCTATTTAATTAAATGTGCCTTTTATGATATAGACGAATATTTGTAAAGATTAAGTATAATTTATTTTATTAGTCATTATTTGTATGTAATTTTTATGAATACAACTTTTATTTATTATATGATTTAAATATAAGCTGACAATGCCAGATACTATTTGGAATGGTCTATTGGATGCAATAAAATTGAATTGAATTAAATCCTATTCGTTGATCACTTTCATACAAATGTATATAAAACAGGTTACTTCCACTCATTTTACAGATATAATACAATTTTTGTACATTCTAATTGAATAAGCAATCTATTTTGAATAAGATGTGACATCAGCTGATCAAAAGACATAATGCTATTATTATACATTATATTACCTCTATGAACTACTTATTAGGAGTTTAATTAGTTTTTTTCCAGCCTGTGCAGAGCCCTAATATGATGATGATGATGATGATGATGATGATGATGATGATGATGATGAAGGCAATAATTTGCTAAATTTATTTATTGGACTAATTTTTTGTTTTTTCTGCCACTAAATTTGAAGGATAAAGTATATGCATCATACAAAATAAATTAAAAATGATACAGATGTAGGCAGTATTTGCATTTTATGTTTAGGAAAACAATTTTTCTAAATATTGGTGATTTTTGCAGCTCCCCAATAGTAATAAGTGATCATCAGATAATGGTACAAGCACAAAGCAATGGTGTACAAGTGTCCTTATTCTCTGATTTACAAGATGTTTTCCTAAGCTTCCGTGAATATGCCACAATAAACAATGGCCAGTGGCACCACATAGCAAATGTGTGGGATTGAGATAAAGGAGGCAAATTAACCCTCATCACTGAAGGTCTCATTGCCAGTAAAGTTGAGAACTATGGAGGTGGAAAAAAGTTACCAAAATAGTAAGTTCAGTTTTTCATTTCTGGGTTTCAAAGATGAATAAAACAACTTATTTATATTTAAATATTTTATTCTAAATTTGCAATGGATGGGTGATGTTAGGAAAGCCCACTGGCACTAGTCCCAAAGGATATTCTCAGTCTGGTTTCCAAGGCCATCTAACAAAAGTACAAGTCTGGAGCAGAGCCCTTGATGTCACTAATGAAATTCAGAAACAGGTATGTATTTATGAACAAAAGAAAATATAAGACAATCAGATAATTCCTTACTCATACAAAAACCTTCACAAGCCATAGTGATATTGCTCAGATTATTGCTACATGCCATCAGTATCATAGTTGTCATATTTTGTTAAAAAACAGCTAAGCAGAAAAGCATGGTTTTAAATTGTTGCAATTTTTTTGTACAGCTGCAAAATCAGCACAGCGTGTTTTCAAGATTAACATGCTTCTCCCCACTTCCGTTCTGTGCAACAGTGCAGGTCAAGGAGTGCTGCGTCAGAAAAAACGTAATGCTGTAAACTCTCTCAATAGAGATTGGAATTTCTGCTCATACGCAACTGAAGGTAAGTTCAGTCATTGTTTTCAGTAGGTAAGTGTCATTTATTTGCACTGTAGAGTAAGAGTCCACATGAACATGAAACTATTAAGAAAGGAGGAATAATGGAAATCAACAGTATTTAAGCTTATACCTGTTTTGCTGCATTTTGTACTAAAATGAAGGTAATCTTTGTGCCTGGAAATGTCATAAGGGAGGATTTTCACAGTTCTTGTTGTCTCTTGCACATTTTCCATCATCCAGTTAGTGTAAAAAGGCCCTTAAAAGGCTTGGTTATGGAGATGTGTAGTGGCTGTAAAATGGATGTAAGTCCTCCTGGGATAATAGCTGGATATGTTTTGGTTAAATTCAATTGAGTTTTAACACCGCTAACTAAGGGACCATGAAAACTGTTGAGTACAGTCATAGAGTTTTTAATAAGAAGAGCTCCTGGACATAGTTCTCTCCCAGTTATTAACCAATCCTTCACCACATCTATAACCATCCACCCTTTTTCCTAAATACTGATGTGAAAGTCTTCTTTAGGTAGATTGTTTTTCTTAAAAATACAATATGACAGGAGTTTTCTGTCACCTGCAGTTATAATTAGCATCACACCCTTTAGGTCTATTTCTACTTCTTACCCTTTTTAAAACAGTCTGTAAAACTCATGCAATTCCTGGTACTCATGTGAATTTTCACACCCACAGTAGGTATCAAAAATAAAGACTAGATGCATACAGCAAGTGCAAACTAAGCAGCTGTATTACAACTGAAAACAAATTGCTTGTTTGCTCAGTTTCATAATTTCAAAATATAAGTTACAAATGCTGTTAGTCATTGCATTCTGAAAGAACATGGATGAATGCATAACAGCATTTCATTCAGATATGTTTGCAGACTGCTTAGGAGCACTGTGAAGTAACATCTCTTATCATCGGATGCGTAGGCTTCCATGACCTGTGTCTTGATGTGTCTTCTTAGCTTCCGGAGAAGGCCGCGTTATCTTGCATTGGAGTGCCGACGTTTTGCTCATCTTGCCGTGAGCTTCTTCTGGGCCCTTGTGCAGTGGTTCCTTATTTGCTCTCGCTTATATAGTGGCAGTGCGGTGGAGGTTGCCCCGCCCTCTCTCTTCTGGTTGGCTAGTTGCCTGCCAATTGGCGTGGGTGCTGGCGCCGCTCTTTCCTGGTGATGTTGGAGTTGCTTTACGCTTTCTTTTTTCAGATTTTTGTTTCCTTTTTGTCTTATTTCTTGTTCTAGATTGTGGTTTGGATCTTCTTTTTAGTAAATGCTGCCGTGGATTGCTGTCCATTTCTAGAATGCTGCATGTCTCCGCCCCTTGCGACGGTCCATAATCCCTCAACCAACCTATATGTTAATAAAACTTTATCATGGACAACACATCTGAATCATGTAACACGCAGAAAAGAACACATACGCAGTCTAAAACTCAACCAACCCGAAAAATCTGCACTAGCTGAACACGTAATAACAACCGGCCACCACATCGACTTTGACAACACAGAGCTCATAGCCATCTGCAGCAATTTTCATCACAGAATGACACGTGAAAGCATAGAGATTTTCAAAGAAAAGAAGAACATCAACAGGGATGGCGGAAAACATCTCCATAACATCTGGAAAACTCTGCTCACAAGGAGAGCCATAATAGGCTGGCCTCCAGCCAAAGAGAGGCAAGGGGCGGAGACATGCGGCATTCTAGAAACGGACGGCAATCCACAGCAGCATTTACTAAAATAAGATCCAAACCACAATCTAGAACAAGAAATAAGTCAAAAAGGAAACAAAAACTGGAAAAAGAAAGCGTAAAGCAACTCCAACATCACCAGGAAAGAGCGGCGCCAGCACCCACGCCAATTGGCAGGCAACTAGCCAACCAGAAGAGAGAGGGCAGGGCAACCTCCACCGCACTGCCACTATATAAGCGAGGGCAAATAAGCAACCACCGCACAAGAGCCCAGAAGAAGCTCATGGCAAGATGAGCGAAACGTCGGCACTACAATGCAAGATAACGCGGCCTTCTTTTAAATGGTAAACAAATTCAATTTCAGTTTTTCTAAACTGTGAACAGATTTTGAGTCAAAATTGACTTTCTTTCAAAATACTCCATGACAGCTCTTGGTAATGGTTTTTTGGTGCAAAAAATTGGGTTAAAGTTAGATTTTATTCCATAAGACCACAAAACATATGTATGCTGATACATTGGACATAAAAGCATTACTGAACCTGATACTCTTTCCACTAATGTAGGCCTAAATGAAGACCAATATAAATAATTATACTGTGTGGCCTGTAAGGCTTAACTCAATCCACACTTGAAATATAAAAGCTTGCATATTAGTTATGACTAAAAGAAAAATGCATAAATTGATATATAGATCAGAATAGAAAATTAAGTGCACAACAGTATGATTTCCATTTAGTCACATCAGCTGATGTTTGTGGGCCAGAATGATATGCTAGATGCCGATAGCATTACATGTCGCCAACCATTCTCATATTAAATTACCTAAGTTTCTGTATTGGTATTGAATGGTAATTGCTTTCCTTACCTCTGTAGAACCTTCATCAAAGAATTCCCCATCCATTTGATCCACCTGACAGTGCCTATTATATGAAGATTTCATAACAAGCTTACCAACTGTCCAAAATTGATTTTGCTATTAAATTCTACTCATTTAGGTATAAGTAATGCAAAAATAGTTCAAACATAATATGCAAATCCAATTGGGAAATGCAGAAATATCTTTTGCTCTGATATCTGACATTCCTTTTCTGTTGTTAGTAGAGTACTGATCTAAAGTCCAGTGTACCTTTCTTCATTGAAGAAACTTGGTTATTCAATAAAGTGTTGAGCTAAAATGTTTAAATAAAGTTTATTAACTATAACTATTAACTACATATTAAATATTAATTTGATATTGTGTTTATTAAATATTTCAACCTTATATAATTTTTATAGTTTCAGAAACTGAGAAATAATATTGTATAAGCTGTAAAGAGATCTCCAACCTATTTAGTTATTAATCTTTTTTAGGAACTCGGGAATGTAAGGACCTTGCTATTGACGTTAAATGTGATCATCACTCTCGTTCAACAAGAGAAACACCTGAAGAGAGCTTGGAAACAGCATTATCATTGTAAAAGAAAGTAATTGTTAGTAACAGCACCTAATGTGTAATACTGGGTTAATATTGCTCAAATTATAATTCAAATTTAATATACCTTACTAATGAAAGTGAAGTAAGCTGTATTAGTAATGCCTATAATAGTGATGATGATGATAACGACGATGATAATAAAAAACAACAGAAACAGTTGCTTCATGGATGACTTAAAATGTCCACAAAAGATGTATGCATTTTCAGGTTACATACAAAATTAAATTATGACAAGAATAAACTTTTATTCCTCTAACATATGTTACACAAGTGAAAGTTTTGTTGCAAATAATTGTGAACTTCCATTAATGTAGCTGCAGAATTACAGGAAGGCAGCATAATACATTGTCATAGGTCAATAATAGATTACTAGCTTTTTTTTTTTTTTTTTTTTTTTTTCTTTTTTTGAAACTTAAAATCCTTTTTAAGCTGGTTGGTCATATTGTCTCATAAATGAAATTCATGAAATGGGTTGGGGTCTTAGGAGCTTAAAGCTACTCAACATTCATCTTCTCAGGTTAATGGGTGACCATATCTGGGTGACTCGCCCTAAGCGAGATTCACACTCACGACCTGTTGAACGTGAGAGAGACACACTACCCAGGTTGGCTTGATGTTAAATTAGTCTTGTGAATGATTTTTAACAGACCCAATGAAAAAAAGCACATGGGATAATATCAGGGAAACAAAATAAGTGATGGAATTTTGATGAGAATAAATAAGGTTGATTAA
Organism: Hymenopus coronatus; assembly: GCA_030762935.1. Taxonomy (NCBI): domain Eukaryota; kingdom Metazoa; phylum Arthropoda; class Insecta; order Mantodea; family Hymenopodidae; genus Hymenopus; species Hymenopus coronatus. The sequence continues at coordinate 263,162,377 of CM060900.1, forward strand.
TCGAAGTTCCATCATGAAGAATACTTCACTGGTAGTAGTGCTTTTGTCTTTATTTTTCATAACAGGTATTTGTTTTTTCCTCCTTGTCCAATCTAGTGTCTTGGGAAATATTCTAAATGAATTTGAACCATCAGAAATGAATGGGGAGTGTGCCATCCTGCTGAAATATGATATTGGTAATATCCTCAGGTTGCAAAATCACAATTATTCTTATATATTCAAGTATATTATAGTTTTAGTGATTTTTTCAATAACAGAAAAAAAAAAGAAAAAAAAACCTTCCATCATGTATCATTTGTTCACTCTAGATTTATCTTTGGGCTGCCTTATTCCATTTCTATGGTCAAATGAGGATTCCCTAAACCCCATACTCTGCATTCCTGCAGTTATAATTACGAGGGCAGATCAAATACAAACGGGATTAATTTTTTTAAATTGCATCAACAAACAAAAATACCCATATACACATTACTTTTCTACATAGTGTCCTGCCTTCTATACACATTGGCAAGTTTTTGATGGCATCTTTATACAAAAAGGAGGATGCATACGGAGCCAGTTGAGCACAAATTCTCATAACCTTGTGTCATCATCAAACCGCTGTCCTCCTTGGTCTTGCTTGAGTGGTCCAAACAAATGGTAGCCACAGGGTGATAAATCTGGACCGTAAGGAGTGTATTCCAGAGAAGTCCAATGCATTTTCTCCAGTTTTTTGCACGTTAAATCGGCAGTAAGTGGCCTCGCATTGTCATGGAGAAGAATGACATTTCGGATTGGTTGCTAACATTGCTTGTTGCAATATGCAGCTTGTGCTTCATCCAAAATGTGACAGTAATAGACTGCATTAATTTTCCTTTGTTCGTGAAGAAAATTGACCAGCAAAATGCCTTGGAGTACCAGAAAATGGTTGCAAGCACCTTTCCAGCAGATGTGCATGTTCTGACCTTGACCGGACCTGCTTTGTCTCCTCGCCACCACTCCCTGCTTGCTAGCTTTGACTCTGGGTAGTAATGATGCACCCATGTTTCATCACAAATCACAATGTGATTCAAGAAATCTTCTCCCTCCTCCTCATAGCAATGCAGGTGTCTCTGACAAACTTCCTGGCATAACATTCCTCATTGAGGTGTCAAGGAACCCAACTGGTAGACAATTTTCTGTAATGGAGTTCATCTCGGATGATTGTTTGTACACTTCTGTAACTTATTCTTAGGGCAAAAACAATTTTGGATATTTTTATATGCTGATCTTCTTCAATAATGTCACGAATGGCAATAATGTTGTCTGCAGTAATGCTTGTCCATAGTCTCCTCCTATGAGGTTGATTTTGCACAGCTTCTCTTCCTGCCACAAAAATTTTAGCCCACTCATACACTCGAGTCTTTGAAAGGGTTTCTTCCCCAAACTGTGCGCGGAGCCATCTCAAAATTTCCAAAGGTTTGGTGTCCTCTTTTGCAAGAAATCTGATGATGATGCGTTGTGCATCTTGCTCACTCATGGCATACTCACGCAGCCCCGTTCTCCACGGTGGGTGGTCGCGCAATACCCTCTCTCCAGATACCCCCACCAACATACTGACATGGTCTCTCCTCAAAATTATGACCAACAGCAGCGTTACATTAAAATTCCCGTTTATATTTGATCTGCCCTCGTATTAACTTTTCAGAAACATAGAAGCCAATTCATTAATGAACAAAGATATTTTGGATCTATATAATACATTGAAGAAAACCTATAGCAACTGTTGCTGTTGCTGTTGTTGTTATTATTATTATTATTATTATTATTACTATTATTGTTATTGTTATTATTATTATTATCATCATTATTATTACCACCACCACCACGACCACCACCACTAATTATTACAGTAAAACCTGAGTTTAGTGGACCTCTTATTAAAGGGAAATATTTCATGGCGCTGTGAATCTATGGGCGAAAAACATGCTTACTTTCCATTATTAAATGGAAACAAACACGGACAATGGAAATCAAAGTATGCCTTTTAACAGTTAATTTCCAGTTACAGAATGTAGCTTTTTAGAAAATGTTCAGGCATCCTGTGAAAATCTGCATTGGGTGATGTGCTGCTTTACAAATGTGATGTGTATATCAAAACATGACCATTTTGCTGCTACCTGACCAATCTATGAGAGAGGGGGTGCACTATTGAATACTGAGAAATCCTATCATAGTCATCCTTCATTGCATAGCTAAGTTAGCACTGCTAATCATCTTTTTATTTTTGCCTGTGCCCTGTCACTATAATGGCCTGTCAAACAGCACTTTAAAGCTCACCTCTAAAGTTTTATAGGTGATAATTCAGTTCAGCAGTAGTCACCATGACTTGAAAAACCAGGGCTGTGCTATATCTTAACATGAGATCAAAAGTGATTTGTGCTAGTTAACATGATAAACTTGAGTGTCATGATCATGAAGCTGTTCAATGTAGACAAAACTCAAGTTTATGAAATTCTAAAGAAGAAATAAGAGATTCTGAAGTGATGGAAAACTGCTAATAGGAAAATGTAGAGTGAGCTTAAGAAAACTGAAAACCAAAACATCTATAAATTAGTGTGGGAGTGGTTTGTTAATGCCAGGGCAAAACTCACTGCATACCAGGGCCTATGTTACAGGAATATGCTAAAACGATAGCTGAAAACAGCAGGCAAGACTGATTTCAAAGCAACTAATGGATGGCTGGAGTGTTTCTGCAAAAGACACCAGATATTTTGAATACAGGAAAAAATAAATGATTTGGTGCACATCTCTTTTTCATTCATTAAGTTTTGATGTGTATTATGTGTAGCAGAAATGCATGGATATACAACTAAATAAGTTATGCATATTTTTTATCCCAATATGATTATGTATGATTATGATTTAATTTTTTTATATCTTCGTTAAATGGAAACCTGTCAATAATGGAAACACTTGAGAGTCCTGTTCAATTCTGTTGAAGACAAGTTTTACTGTAGTAATTATTGTTATTATTATTATTATTATTATTATTATTATTTATTATTATTATTTATTTATTTAATGACAATTTACTTTGTCGTCTGGACAACATTTGCATACAGATAGAGATTTGTGGAAAGAACTTTCTGCATCATTGCCATGGCATATCTAGTTGATGTTTGGCAACTTGGATTAACTTCTTAAGATTCCTTGCAAATGTCTTTTGCACCTTTTTAACATGTTGATCCAAAATGACAGGTGTGCCAGCTCTGTTGGCTTTTAAAATACCTGTCTCTTTAAGTTCTTTCATTTACTGATAGATGTTCATTCATATTTGAGATTCACAATGATATTTTATTCTGAATTAAAAGAATTTAACTATATTGGTTATAGACAGATGATAAGTATTTCCTGTGGAGATACTTTCTTTTTATTAAGCTCATTATCTTAACACACCAGAGCCCTCAACTAACAGCACTAAACTTTGACAGCTTTGCTGCAACAATAAAGACAATTACAATATATTATTCATTTTAAACAGATATGAATTTGTGTATACTATTTCTAGTCGCAATGTATTCCTTTGTTAGAACAGTAGTCATTAGATACTGACATGTTTAATCATAGATCGTCATTGCTTATAATAGTATATGATTCTCATAGGACAAGTAGAAAGACTCGGCAAGCCAGTGGTACCTACAGTGTGGAGATCGGCTTTCCAGCAATAAAGTAAGTAATAACACTTTTACTTACATTTTTGAGAATGTTGTGAACTTGTTCAGTTTCCACTGTCACACCATTACTGTGGTGACTGTCACTTCACTTTTCCATTTTTGTGCATGTAGCAGTGTATTGAATCACATACAAAACAACCTCTTACCCTCTTTGTCTCTCCAACCAAACAGTCGGCTGGAAGTGATGGACACCAAATTCATGTGATAAGCTCGGTTCACAGTAGCTGCATCATGATATTAAATAATGAAAAAAAAATGAGTCTGAATTATCAGTCCTACTGAAAAAAGAATTAAAAGTAAATTTGTTTTCCTGCTCAGGGAGGGCAGAGTAAAGAATTAAATGAGGACTTGTGTTAATGAAGGCAAATTAGGACTAATCTGTATTGTTTGAGGTTACATTATACTATCTCAGAAGTTAAGGAACTAATTGCCAAATGAAATCCTGCATTTAAATCTGCTATAAATATAATACACACATTTACTTTTAATTAGTTGGATATTTCCATAAACAATAATGTCTCCATCTTTATTTTATGCTGAATTTGAAAATGAACTTAATTTCATATCATTTTAGAAGCCAGCGCGCCATTGCTGAGTGGTTAGACTGCTCACCTCCCGTCTAGCTGCCCATGTTCGATTCCAAGTGCCTACATGTAGGATTTGTGGTGAATGAAGTGGCATCTGGACAGATTTTCTCCAGGTCCTCGGGTTTCCCCCACCACTCGTTCCACCAATTGCTCCATCATCACCTTTCCTATCATCCATTTCACTTTCATTTCAGAACATCCACTTCCTCAAACTCATGCCAGACTATGGGTCGACCACTCGTTACAACATCTCCATTCTGTGGTTTCATGCTGTTGGTTCACCGACAGACTTCTGACCCCTTCGAACCCGCTTGTAAGTCCTATGTGGGTACCAGTCCTAAATATGGGGAAGGTAAGCTGACTATGGGCTAAAAAAAAACTATTTTGAAATTTTGAAATGCCTGCATAATAGAATTATTTCTTCTGTTTTCAAGGAGATATATTTTTCTTACAGTAGAAAATTAAATATGCTTACGAGATTGTAAAGTTTCTACCTAGGAGTACCGACCAATCATCTAATATATGATTTTGTAATTTGAAAATCATACTAAAATATGATTTCTGATTCCATTCTCTTGATGGCACTTTCATTGTTGCATTCACATGTTCTATTAATCCTCTCAACATCAAATAGGGGTTTAATCAAGGTGCAACCATCTATATTGCTTATTTTATTAAAATTTAAATGATTCTATAGTAATTATCCCAATTATGAAATATCTCTAAACTTTTAGGAGTAAACAAGTGGTGAAGAAATTACATAATTACAGTAAAATGAGAACTAAATTCCTCTCTCACATTTTATAAGAAAGTTTGTTTTTCCTTTGCATATGTCAGTCCTATAATGTTGCATCCTTTTTCATTCCTAGCACTTAAGCATTAGTTACTGCGGAGAGTTTCTTTTGTCACGTTCTGTGCTTGTAAACACTCTAGGATGAGTAATTAGCATAAATGTGCAAGGTGAAAAAAATGGGTTAAATAACCAAATATGTGGTTCACATTTAAGTATTAATGATTCAAAATAAGGCAATATTGGAAATGGAACAAAACCAAAATGGAAAGGAAAATCCCATACAACATTTTGGTTCCAGTACACCAGGAGCAAGAAAAAAAAGTAAATAATAAAAAAAGAAAACAAATGCATATTGGTGTCCATATCGATAAAGTGGAAAGTCAATTTTGGGCTTGGAATGTTATTTGTCTGTAACTGACCAACTGTTTGTAACTGGTAACTTTAAAATGTTGCTCTCTTTCCATGGCCAGGAGAGGGAAAGGGAAGGCTTAATATTTGAGAAAATTATAAGTGTTTGAAAACTCTATCCAATAACATAGAAATATCTTGAACAATGGTTTAACTGTGCAAAAAATTTGATGTAATCTGTTTGCTTTAATGAGGCCTATATTTTTTGTGTAGTAAAATTTGGTGTTATCTCTTAGAGTTTTCAATTATGCAAAAGATTTTCAGAATGAAGAGGACCTCAGAGGCTATTACCAATAAATTCAAGTTATATATTTTTAGAAAAATATCTTATAACATATGATATTTTGATCATAATCGTCAGAGTAGTTTTTGAGGAAATCAAGATTTTCGAAATGTTTTTCATTGAGGTTGGGAATTTTCTTGAAAAATCTTCATGTTGCATCCTTGGATAATGGTAAACTTAAATACCAAATTTGGTATTCAATAAACATTTCATTTTTGAGTTATGCTGCTCACACAGACACATGCACATGCATATTTTTCTAAAACTACTTTGTTTATTCATGGATTCTCAAAACGTATCTCCAGTAAAATCTCAGCATGACATTTTTTGTTGGAATACAATGCTTCCTCTACTCACTATAAGTAAGCTGTAGAGGGAGTAAAAGTAATTGAACTGAGCTAAAACTCATACAGAATTTTTTTTTCTAGTGTTCCTGTAATCAACACCAACTCTAATGAGAGGTCAACAGTGCAACGCCTGCTTGAAAAATTGATTTTGGAAGAGGATCAATTTGATGTTCATGACATTTTGCCAAATACCATGCCAGATCCAGCATCACTTATTCTGAAGTCAGATTACGCTTGTACCACAGGACAAGTTGTTATGGCGCCTGATTGTGGTAAGTTTGTTTAGCAATACATAATTAATTATAGCGTATATTTTGCAAACCAGAAATCTTTGAATTTACAAGAGTTATATTGTCAGATTTTGACAAAAGATAGGCATAACAAGAGTGGATAGGATTGTTATAGGCTCATGTACAAATAACAATGAAAGGGAATAAAAGAGGATTAAGATTAAGCTTTTAAATGCAAAAACTAATGCAACTTTGTGTAAACTTTTACAGTACCTTGTGCAGTCGGGACCTATTTCCATGAAGAGTCAGGGACTTGCAAGCCTTGTCCACTTGGAACATACCAAAGTGAGGCTGGAAAGTTAGAGCGTTCACTTTGTCCAAATATTGCAGGCTGGCAAGGAGTAACTATTGCTCCAGGAGCAAGGAGTGCAAGTGATTGCAAAAGTAATTAATATACATTATTATCTATTAACACCTTCTATATGAAGCCAATATTAGCTATATCTTTTGAAATGTAGCTATATGAATGAAGGCAACATTTCTTGCTTTGGTAATGTAATGGAATGTACCTTCACTTAAAATTTTAAAACATATGAGTCACTTTCACTATCATTACTGCTCCACAGGCTTAGTTTTTCTTCAGGCCATGTTTCAGGAACATTTGCATTCATGCTCAGCTGATTATTGACTGTTTAAGATGGTGCAGAAGGCTCTGGTAGAATAGTATGAGTGTAAAGTTTAGCATGCATTTTGCCTTTACTTCTATAAAGCCTCCTTAATTTCATTTGGAGCAAAGCAATAAGAAGCTTTGCTTTCAGAGACTGAAGTGAAACATCAGTAGCTACCAAGAATAAAATAATGATTTATTGTATGTATGAAAATATTTCTGAAAATTTAAAAAGAATAGCAGTTTAATATTTTGATATTTTTAAGCCTTGCACATTAAGTATTCATTTTGCTTCCAATTTGTTTAATGTATTTTTATCCCTCTAGGGAGATATAGTTTGGTATTTCATTATATATTTTACAGATATATATTCTTTTCTGATTTTAGAGCATTGCCCGGCAGGAAAATAATGAAGCAGGTCTGTCAGAAATTGTGGTCATGCTTTTTATCAGCCTAATGAAGGTAGCTTCAGCTTCCTGTTATGTGGTTTAGGTAAACCACCTGAACTACTGAAGCTGTTTCTCAGGAAGTATGTACACAAACCAAGAAATATTAATGACTTAATCACAATATTTGGTAACAGAAACCAGAATGATAATGATAGAGTTAAAGTACAAATACTACAATGTGAATAATTAACTTGATATTAACTAGAGGTTTTGTAGGTCCTGGAAATAGGAAAGAAGGTTGTTTAATTCTTAATATTTTCTGCGTTATTCCCAGGAATGCCATATTAAATGTATATTAGATGCTTCTCTGTCATGCAAATAAAACCTGGCCATTGCCTCAAAAGTAATTATTGTAAAAAGATAAAGAACAGCAAAAGTAGGTATAAATTAACAGATAAGAAAAAACAAATAACTTTAATGCATAATATTAATAAAGAAATTAATAAATTGTAATGGCACTTTCCCTAGAGGAATAGAAACAGTAAAGGATTAGCATTTAGAACATTTTTACCCTACTGAATGTTATCGTTGGCTAACCTGCTTTTATTTGCTGAATTGGAAGCAGCTAAAGAAATATCGTCAGTTTGTACACACATGTTCCAATGAGCCATATCAACTTTCTGCTTTGCTACTGATATAATCACTGATAGTAATTCTTGTTCTCATTCCCAGTGTATTTGAATCAAAATGTTTCATGCTTCCCATTTCCATTTCTGGTTCCAATTCTCAGGTATTTGTGAATCAGCCTTAACCCTATAATAATTAGCTAATGCTTTGAAGAAATGTATAGAATGTATGACTTTAATATATTCATTAACATAAACCTCTTAAAGCACCACAGTATTTAATATGCATCATTACTTCTTGGATTACATTTTATGGGTACTGCAATTTGCATACAATTCACAGTTAGCTGCTAACCTAAATTTCTTTAGTTATGTACTGACACACAGTGTTATAAAATTCAACTACACAATTTCTTAAGATAGAAGAAGAAATGTAAAAAAATATTTTGAAACCAGGAACTTATAATATATGATGCTAAGGTTGAAAGGAATGTGTAAATTGAGACAAGAATATTGGTAATGAGAAATTGGCTTAAAAACATTGTATGATTTAATTTTTCATCCTAATTCTTAATTTTTATTCTCTTAGATAGGAAACCTTTTCTACTAACTTTTAAGAACCAAAGCAAAATAAAGTCATTGCCATTTTGATAAAACTTTGTATACATTTAGGGGACAAAGATCACTGACAACAATATAGTACATAATATATAATGAAATAGTTTTATGATATTAAGAAAAAAATCAGGGAGGTAGGGTGATTAAGAGTTTCAAGTTAGAATGGTACATGTAAGGATGTATGAAAACAAGGGAATGGCATAAATTGGAAGGGGAAAAATAAATAAAAGTAAAAGATGAAATCAGGGAATGCGCTATAAACATAGGAGGTTATAAAAAGGCTGGTTAAAAGAAAAATAGGGTACAGTGAAGTTAAAATTCAGGGTGACTAAACTCCTATGCTTCTTTTAGATAGAGTGTGACATATTATTAAATTAGGAAAGGGTTCAAGCATAGGTATACCAGTAATTAATAAAATGGACCAGGGCTTCTGTACACACGAATACATGGGGTAGCTCAATTTCAGTAACAGATTAGAAACAGCCATCACAGAAGATTTAAATTTCCCAAATTAATGTGGATTGAAAATTAAATAGCATAATGATATTGGGTTTTTAAGAGAGAATGTAAACTGTTGAGATGTCATAAATGGTCTATAGAAAAATGTCTCATTAAAAAGTAGGGATGGATTTGTTTTAGAGATATTTCAACTCAAACTATCCTTACTCCCTTTTCTCATTCTTCCTTTAATTTATTCAGAATTACAATACAGGACTCAAAGGCTTTGCTTTTCCCCAGTTTTTGTCTGCATGCTTGCATAGATATCCAAGGTCCCAATGCTTCATTTTTGGGGCATATTGATATATGTGTAATACAAGATAGCTAGTAACACACAGCATTTATGGGGACACACAGTGCTTTTTGACAAAAATTTGAAATCAAAAAATCATCACCTGAGTCATGCTGCATTTATTGTATCAAGTTACCAAAATGTATGAAATGTATCTCTTACTATGTGTATTGTATATATCATTTTGACTTTCAAAGAAATATAAGATCTATAAAATACATCTTGATTTTTCCTCTTTTTTTTATATTTAATTTTAATATTCATGTACTTCAGGTGCTATTAAAAACAAGTTTGAGTATCTAGATGAAAGATGTCTATTGTGTGTAATACTTTGCATCCTGGATGATGATAAAGATGATGATAAAAATATTCAGATCACTTTTCACAAACTTACAAAATGTTGAAGATCCTCACTTTTATTTATGCTGCCATAAAGCTGCCTGTTTCACTCCCATTTTCTTACTGTTTTTAACTCACTTTCTGCTACATAATACTGAGTAGCATTTATGTTGGTATTTATTCTCTATTTTTAAAAATACTGTTAAAATAGCTTTACAGCATCTTAAGATAGAATGTTTCATTATTTTTGTTTGATATAATGAACTTGTGTTGATAATTGACAGGAATGTCGGGATGAACTTATCGTACAATGGGTGTGCAAGCTGCCTATCAGGGTTGCCCCACAGGTCGTAAAACACACAGACCTGGAGCTGCAACGGTAGAAGAATGTACCTTACCTGTCTGCCCTCCTGGAACGTATCTAAATGGAACACAAAATAGCTGCATACCCTGTCGAAAAGGCACCTTGTTTGCCATGCCCACCAAATTCAAGTACTAAAGGCACTGCATTTGTAATTACAAATCCTAAGCTCTGATTAACCAAGCAATCAAGATGTCTGTTTGGTAGTATAATTTAAGAAAATAACTTTTATTAATTGCTGTTATTCTAAAAGGGTGAAATGGAAACTAATGCTTAAAACCTTTCAAAATCAATTTAATTTTATTTGTTTTCTGTTTTTTCCAGAACCAATGCTTTAAATAAGTATATAAGGAATTACTGATTAATGGTCAATTTAAAATGTTGTGACTTAAAAGCAATTTAAATGTCTCCAAAATTATTTAATATAAGGTTACATGGAACAGGTGCCCAAAATTTTTCACTGTGTAAATGAATCACAATTTGTTATTAATCTTAAAACTATCAAATATGGTGATCTAGCTAAGATTAGGTTTAATCAGATGGAAGGGCCTCCAGTCGCTGAAGCACAGCACTACACATAAACCTTGGTAGGCCCAATTAGAGGAGTAAACTAAATATTCATTAATATCTATCTATACATTAAAAGGAAGTACAGCATACTCACGATTATTCGTGTGCGGATTATCCAGGTTGTGGATTACCCATGCATCCCCCCCCCCACCAGAAAGGAATGTTATTATAGATTTTTTCTTTGGGAAACAGCAATTAAAGACCCGCTGCATGAGAATAAGTCATTTACAGTGTTTAAATGTTCACTGCATGACAACCGAGTACCATTTCCATTTGATCTGCCTGTTCTGTGTAAATTAAAAAAGGTTCAGTTTTTCTAGTGTTAATCAGTGTGTAAGTGTAATGAGGCAAGTTAAAATAAATTTGTAAAAGAAGTGGTGGAGTAACGACAAAATGTGTATTGATATTAAAAATTAGAATTAATTGAAAGATTTGAGAAGTGGGAAATTGTTGCAAAACTAATGCTGATTATGGGATTGGAATGCAGACTGTTTGGGACATTAAAACCAATAAGCAGAAAATGTAGGATTTTTATCAGGAACTGTGATTCTAATTCTGGACCAGCTGCATGAAAAAGCCTGAAGAGATATACATTCATGACTTAAATGCTGCTCTTTTACAATAGTTCAGCGAAAAACGAAGAGAAGATGTCATCGTTTCAGGCATGATGTGTGCCGAAAAGGCCAACTTTTTCTCATGAAGCTCTGGGGTTAGAGGGAGAAAGTAATGCCTCATCTGGTTGGCTAACCAGATTCAAACAACGTCACAGGATTCGCAAACTTACTGTACAAGGAGAGCGGCTTAAATCTGCAGCTTATTTCTTCCGAAAAGAGTTCCAGAAATTTGTGGAAGACACCAGACCAAATTTATATAAAGTGGTGTGTATTGGAAATGTCTATTAACCAGAACCCTTGCTTTTAAGAGCAAAGTTCATGCTCCTGGATATAAGAATGCATTACAATTTTGGCACAGCTAATGCTTTTGGGAACCACTAGTAATTGGAAGAAAAAAAAAAAACACCTGATCATTTAAGGTTATTGAAGCTAAGGATCTTCCTGTGCATTATTACAACGAAAAAGGAGCACGGTTGAATAGTGGCATAGAAAGCTGGTTCCACAAAAATGTTGTGCTAGAAGTTTAGCAATTTCTGTAAGAAAATGGATTGCCACAAAAGGCTGTTTTATTGCTTGATAATGCTCCTAATGAGAGCATTCTCATATCTGATGATGGACTCCTCATAACTAGGTTTTTACCACCTAATGTGACTGCCATTATACAGCCAATTGCATCATTTAAATAGCACTACTGAGAATGCTACTTGATGAAGATGATTTGGTTGTGTTCGGGAAGAAGTTGATCTATCTAGATGCCATACACAGGATTTCTGATACCTGGCAGGATGTCATTGAGGAAAATTCTTCCAGATAGAGAAGAAAATGGTTTTCAAAGTTTCTGTGATGATGATGAAGCAACTTCACAATTAATGAAACTGGCAACGGGTTTAAATGTTTTTGAAGATATTGATAAAGAAAATTTGGAATGAATGGCTGAAGATCAACGCATGTGAACCAGGCTTCATGTTCATGAGTGACAGAGAAATTGTTACAGCTGCTTCACAACAAAACAAAGAAAAGGATAGTGAATGTGAAAGTGGGATGAAGACAGTGACTTTTATTAGTTGAAACTCTTCTAGAGTATATAGGGAACCCCTGTTTGAATAGACCGACATTATTGATGCAAGAAGAATTTGAAGTACTGTGCGAAAGAATGTTAACTCCTCTCAAAAGCAGACCAACATCACAGCCTATAATACCTATGTACAGAGGTAGAATAAACTTTTGAACAAAGAATACATGTTGAAAAAAGCTTTTAAACATAATGTCCCAATTACATACATATGTAGTACCTTAAAATCATTAAGTTACAGGTTACTCGATAATTTGTGTTTCTTCTCCCCCACATTACCTGGATAATCCAGAGCATACCTTTCTCCATAGTTATATTGTGATATTTCAAGTTAGGGATACAATAGGAAAATATTTCTTATTTAGGACTTAGGGTCATATTCACCAATGTTGGTAAATTGTGGTATTACAGTAAGTTTATAAATCTGGGATAAAGTTATTATCCCAAATAATGCCCATTTCCAAATTCATTGTTTTATTTATAATATCAGGTATCCCTTCAACTGCAGTTGATCCTTGAATTCTTGAAACTGAATTGATAGTTTGCTAGTGCCACACCAGATAGTGATACATTCAAAAGAACAAACAAGTATAATTATAATTGTATCTGGATAGATTAGGAATATTATGGGTACAGTTTTCAGCTTCTAAAGTTAATTTGAAATGAATTATCATAAATATTCAATAGAAAAAAAGTAAGAGTTCCAGTATAACACTTCCCATAAAAGAACTACTTTTCATTCCATTACAGCTCTGAACGAAAGGCTATATCAAATTTCACACCAAATAAGAAACCAATTATTTCCTCTTAATTATAAGCTAATGGTTAATCTAAGCATACATCAAGTGCTTTCAGGCCCCATTATACCACCCTGCACAAACCCTCAAACTTATGACCGAAATACAGATGGAGTGTGTAACTAGTATATTTTGATAGTAGAAAAACTAATGGAGATAAAGTTCTTAACACATCTGCAGGTGAAATCTAGATGACATCAGGAAGGAAGTTTAGTTAATGTACAATAAAGAATAATTTTTCAATTTACTGTGTTTCCACTCTTATATTAATAACAATAGCACCTTAAGATTGTAAGCTTTATCATTGATCTGCGCCAGAATGGATCCACATGACCAATGCACTGTGGTACAACACAGAAGTAGTGTGTACAAGAATGTAATCCCATGCCAACAATCTAAATTACAGAATGAATTTATTCTTAAATGGTATAATATTCTATACAAATACCTAAGAGTTAAATTGACACTGATTTGTACCATTAAACGGGGCTACAAGTCCCAACATGCTGTTTGTATGAGCCATCTGATTTCTGCAATATTGTTCATGCAGTAATGCATGTTGGTTTTTGCTGTTTAGAATCATGGAGGATGGTCGTCATGAATTTGCTCTTGCATCTTCGAGTTACATAAAGCATAAGGCTGATAAATTGTTGACTAGTGGTGAAAACTCTATGGTGTTCAATGTTTAGTTTTGTAAGAAGTGGTGAAATTAACATCTGTGTTCATCTGTGCTTTGGCTGCAAACACAAACAATGCTCATAAAGAAAAATCTGAAACAGAAAAAGTTGTTACACCTGGGCAAAAAATAAAGTGTATGAAATATCAATGCAAGAATGTGAAGATTTTGTAAAGTATACAATTCGCGTAATAGAGCAAGATTTCTTTTTTAAAAATGAGACACCAACAGTTGATAAAGTGCTGCTTGTAACAAAAGAAGAAGCGTTGTTTTGAAAAATGGATAGTTTAAGTGACCCCATTGTTGATAAGCTAGTCATCAACCTTGGGGTGGAAAACAAGTAGCACAAACAGCTCAGACGATGATTCTGATCTGGAGGGAATAGAGACGCTTGCAGAGAGCATATAAATGCAAATTATTTCATACATGTTATTTATTTTTTACTCGTGTTTTTAGAGTTAATTATTACATGTGTACCCATTTATTTTATTATGACTATCAAGATTATCACCATTGTACCTAACAGAATATTTTAGTCACTGTTTAAATTGTCAGAATAAGGGCTCTGTTTGTTTTACATTAAATATGCCGCGTGTACCTGCCACGTGGTCATGAAAATATGACAGCATTTCTGACGCAAATGGCAGAAGGCTAACATTATAATGGTGCACTGGTCACCTGGGTTTTGTTTTAATGAGGATCAACTTAAGGCTGAAAATATGTGCATGTGACTCCATATTAATATTTTATTCAGTTTCTAAAATGAGAGAGTGAGATTGATTGATTGTTTGCTTGATTGATTGATTAATTTTGAGAAATTTACAGTAGTTTGAAATATTTACGTGACTCATAGTTTGCACAATTTATTTACAGACAAGTAAATCTGAATGTACAAATCCTTGTGATATGAATGGGCCAGGAATGCGTGTGACCCCAATGCTTCCTGTTTGCTAATATCTGAAATAAATGACTTCAAATGTGAATGTAAACCTGGGTATAATGGTACTGAAAAGATCTACACAGGTATGTGATTAATGCTGACACAACAGAAGACAATTTGAAATTATATTTTGTTTCAGAAGTTCATACCACTACTTTAACTTCTACTTCTTGAAATTTATAATGTGACCCAAGCCACCTGAGATTTAGGAGGGACCTATACACTTTAACCATACTGTTGCCAAAGTTTATTCTGTTTCAACAGAATGTTGCACATTATAGTAAAGCCATCACTAAGTGTTAGAACAGAGCATATCACTGAAAAACTGAATAATAGCATTACACCAAATTTTAACTCTCAACTGAGGTGCCTACAGCTATTCAATATTCATTTTGGTTATGTTACTGCTTCCCAAACTTTAATTTTTTTCAGTCTAGAGGAAGATATTGTCAAAGAGTTCTATCTATATGATGTTCTGTGATTTATCCTTTCTTACTTGTTAACGGAGTGAGTGCTTCAAAGAATGCATGGCTTTCGTGCAAAGGAATATTCCTTAAACTGGGAGATCTGAATACTCCATTTAGCAATTTATAACATGTCATACTGCAGGTATTTGTTTGTAAGTTATTTGCTAGTGCTGTATTAGTGGACATTCTATAAACACCAGAAGATTTGGACGTAATAATAATTTTACTATTTTCTGGCTTTTCTTACATCATTTCTTTACTCACACATTCTATCCTAGTTGAATGTCTATACTACTATTCAGTCATATAAGTGTAAGAAATGCTTTAGTGCTTATATTTCATTCTTCTATTCATTAAATATATATCCTGTTAAAACTAATGATTAAATGAACCATCTCATATGGTTAAGCATTATCCATTACATTATATCCTGTTATTTGATTATAAGTAACACATATTTTGTACTTGAATTTTCATTCATCTTGGCTTTGCATGTTTGAAATGGACTTAAAATAAATGTATGTTTTCCATAAAGCTGTTTACATTTATATTTTCCTAAAAGACAACATAATTTTACTTTGAACATCCAAATATAAACTGGTCTGATATGTTAAACAATAAAATATAGAAAAATAAACAGAAAAATAAATTCATAGTACATTACTTTTCCTTTTATATACTGCACAGTATTACACAAATAGAGAAGATAATCTTGATGTTCTTATAGCTAAAATCATTACAATAAATTATGTTGAAAAATCACTACCAAACAATCAGAGTTACATGTCAGATATCATAATTATACTCATAATAACACAACTGAATATTCAGTTTATCATGAGAATTCATATAGATAGGAATTTGTGTTTTATAATTTTACTATGAGTACCAAATCATCATCCTTTAATGTCATTAACTGTGTATTTACCCGCCAATTGACGTTTTACACCCGTACAATGGACATCATTATTTTCTGTTGAATTGATTTATAAAACAAATGACAATCTTTTATTTTATTTATCTCACAGTTGTTTGCAGTGGGTAATGTGATAATGAAGGTGTATGTATGAAGGATTCCAGAGAACAGCCTTCATGTCGCTGTATTGGTAGTTTCACTGGCAAGCACTGCCAGGTAAAATCAGAATTTGCATATATTGCTAGTGGAATTGCACAATTATCATAGTACTTCTTGTATGGATGATCTGTGTGAGGTAAGCATCATTTTCATTGAAAATATATAGCAAAGTACGACAGAAATTAGAAATTGCTTAAAGAGCCTTGAGAAATGCTGCACTCCGCTATTTGTAATTTTGATTGTATACTATTAATTTTGATTAAGTGGGCTCTATTTATGAATATTAGCTGCCTGTCCCAGCTTCACATGGGTGATATACCTAATAAACAAACTGAGACAAATTCTTTTGTTTACAATACGACCATGCAACAAATTAAAATTACAGTTAAATAAGTTGACAATACTTTATTATAATGCCTTGTAATGTACAATTTTCTTTCTGGAGAGAAAATAAATAGCGCCAATGGTTTGCCGACTCTCGAGCACACAATATACAACTGCCCATACAAAAAACATGGCAATTCATGGTATATTTCACACATTTCTAATTATTGACCTTGGGATTTATTATCATTGCCATCTGGCGGCAAATAAATAATTACATAATTTAGGTGTTCATCGTCAGGAAAGCTTCTTTGCTTCTTTATTTTAAACAATAAGAGTAAAGAAAGGACGCTTAATACAAAAAATGTATTTGAATTTCACTGCTGTTTTGCGTCATTATCTCGAAAAACTGTTGCCTTACCTTAACATTGAATGGGGAGGAAAAATTAAACAATACTACAGCCATCTAGCAACAAATAAATAAGTGCATACTTTAGGTGTTCGTTGCCAGGAAAGTTTCTTTGCTTCTTTATTTTAAACCATAGCAGTAATGAAAGAACAGATAATACATAAAAATGTATTTGAATTTCACTGCTGCATTGCCTCATTGTCTCAATAAACTGTTGCATTACCTTAGTATTGAATAGGGAGGAAAAATAGAACAGGACTATGGCCATCTAGTGGTAAATAAATAAGTATTTACTCTAGGTTTTTGTTGCCAGGAAAGCTTCTTTGTCTCTATATCTTAAACGATAGGAGTAAGGAAAGGACAGTTAATACATACAAATGTATTTGAATTTCATTGCTATGTTGCATCATTGTCTCGATAAACCGGTGCATTACCTTAACATTGAATGGGGAGGAAAAATATAGCAATACTAAAGCCATTTAGCAACAAATAACCAAGGTACCATTGCCATCTGGCAGCTATAAACCAAAATGCGTTCCTTTGGCACTGTTTGCTGATTTATATTGTGACACTTTAAAAACTTTCCTGTATTATTTTTAACATTTTCTTTTCCACAAATCGTGTTTTGACAATAACAAACACAATAAAAAAGCAATTGATCTTTTTTGGTGCAGTTATTCGGAAGTGATGCACTTACATACATTTCGGCAATTCATTTTTATATGCATAGATGATCTAAACAGTCATTAGCCACACCTCTGATGCCGTATTTTTTGAGCTTATTCAATATAATTTTGTGGTCCACTGTGAAAAAATGCTTTAGTTAAATCATCAGACAATCCTAACGCCTGTTATTCTTATCCTTTGCACTAAAGATTTCTTCTAGAAGGTAGAAAAAAGCCATATTTATTGACTTGCCCTTTAGAAATCCAAACTATGATTTAGAGATTATATTATATATCAGTAAAAAGGGTACTAATCTATTGTGCATGATTTGTTCAAGTATTGTAGGAAAAACATGGAATAAAGGAATAGGTCTATAGTTTTCAACACACGTTTTATTGCCTTTCCTAAATATGGGAACCATTTTGGCGATTTTAAAATCATCAGGAAAACAGCCAGTTGCAAGGGACATATTGCAAATATCTGATAATAGTTTTAGCAAATAAGTTCCACATGCCTTCGTGAGAGAATCGAGTACATCTGAGGCACTACAATTTTAATTTTTGAGACCATTAATAATTTGTTGAATTTCTTTTTCTGTAGTTGGAAATAAATAAAGTGAGGCATTATAACCAGGAATTGTGTTAGGTTATCAGATAGTGGAGACATGTTTTCTGTTAAGTTCTTAGCCATCACAACAAAGTAATTAATAAATGTCTCAGAGATCATTCTTTTATCTACTATTATGTTCTTATTCACAGATAATGTTACATTATCATTATTATTTTTTTTTTTTGCTATTGGTTACTTTTTTTACTATGTTACAAATTCCTTGTTCCAGTGTTTATTAATATAATTGTTATTACTTAATTTCTTAGCTGCTATTACAACTTTATAAAAAATGTTACAATACTTTTTAAAATATACTTTAAATTCAGGATCCTCTGTAATTTTGTTAATTTCCCTAAACATCCCTTCCTTTTACATTACAAATGAATCCTTTTTGGTTAGCCAGCTTTTAGATTTAGATAAAGAATTAGAATAGGGCTTAACTTTTTTTAATGGGAATGCTACATCACGATAATGGGATACTATGTTCAAAATCTTTTACTCTTTTATTAACACTTATCATCTAGATTATCCCAGGTCTCCATATTCAAAAGATACCTAAAAAAAGTATTATTCTTCTCCAGTATTTTCGGAGTTAAAAATACAGTATTATGGTCAGAAATTCCTGAATTATTGTTATTGATTGTGCAATAAGGAAAATTGTAACTGACAAAAAACTGATCTAAGCATGTTTTTGAGAAGTTAGAGAAATGTGTTGCATTTAGTATTACATGCTTGAGGTTATGGGGGTTGGTAACAATAAGGGTTTTAGTTCTTAGAGAGTTATCAAGTAAAAAAATCTGTATCAAAGTCTCCACACAAAATTATAGGGAGTTTTATAGTTTGTAAGATACCCAATATTGTTTCAAGCTTATCAAGGAAGGTATCAATAAAACCATCAGGAGATCTGTATATACAGATGACTAGAAAATTAAAACTAGGGTATATGATCTCACATACATGTTCAAAATTAATTTCCACATTTAAATAAGCAGTATGATTAACATTTTTGTATTGTAGACCGGATCTCAAAACAATACTATGCCCCCATTTTTATGAACTTACCTACAGTACACATTTACCATGCTATACTTAGGAATTGTATACAATGTACATTCATCCTCTTTGAGCCAATGTTCCGTCAAACAAACTATTGCTACATTTGTGTATTCCTGGTTGAGCAGTAATTTGAGATCCTTTAATTTACTTCTTATGCATTGTATATTTTGCAACGTGATCTGACAGGATTTATTGAACAGGAGAGAGGAATTTCACTCATAGATATCTGCACTGAATTTAAATTTACTATTTCATCCACCACATTAGTTTCTAGTTTTCCTCAGTTACTGAAGCTATTACCTCACTAAATAGGTTACTGAACTTGAATGAGCCTCTGCTGTTCAGGTGAATCCCACCAAAAATCCTTGTCACACAATCAGAAATTACATAACAAATTAAATTCTGATTAATTCTCAAGGTTCTTCTGACTTTAACATTGCTTCTGCGAAGAACGCCTCTTATTATGATTTTTACATCTGGCACCTGGGACCTGATAGCATTAACAATATCCATAGTATCATCCATAATTTCTTCCACACTTATCCGATAACCAATGTAATTTGTGTCAGCATGCAACAGGTTTGACTTCTTTAAGGTTCATGTTTTCCATTTTTTCCTGGAATTCGCACACCTTAATGCTGGGAAAACAATGCACGTTATAACCTTTCTTCATACACACTTCACAAGAAAATGTTAGTAAAGAGTCATCGGCCACAAGCACCTTTTTATCACTGAAATGCAAGTTTGGCATATTATAGTTCACAAGCTGCTCCCTTTTTTCCACCTTGTTTGTGTTTTTCTGCTGATCTAATACTTCATATCGGTTTTAGTTCATGTAATTAGTGTCTGAAGGTTGTAATGTACGGCACATCGTTTTATCTGCCACTTATGGAAAAAAATGAATAACTCCTACCTGAAGAAAAGGCAAATTTGTTTCTGTTTTTAACAAAATAGGAAGAAAAAAATGTATTGTTATCCTCTGTTAAAATAGTAGCATAACACTTACACCCCTGATGCTTCTGATGTACATGGTGGTGAATCCCATTTGAAACACCTTTACAATATATCATAAAAGCACAGTGCAGTCTTCTTTTAAGCAAAAAAAAACAAATTCTTTGTGATAAAGAGTATTAATGAAGAATGTCAGTAACAGTTAGTGAAATTGCAATGAATTATCACAATATAAACCAATCTTAGTGGTAATAGTTTTGATCCCAATGTATAACTCGTTTGGCTTAAGTTTGGTGACTCGATTCTGGTAGGATAAGTAAACTGACAAAACCAAAGTAGAAGCATTAGTAGAGCATATGTTGGGCTCAAAAGGTGTAACAGATTTCGTTTTATCAAGAATTCTTTATATTTTGAGGTATTTTTACATCACTGAATATCCTAAAATTTGATGATGTCAAATTAAATGCTTGACATTTATCAGTGAGCATCTTTAATTGGATATCCCCAAGAGGAGCCACATTTATTGAATGTTCTGGCTAAAATGTCTGTATAGAGCAGGGACTTCAACTTTGAATCAAATATGGAACATTGTAATTAATAAATTTTGTTTAAATTTGATGATATGGGAAATTGATCATATTGAACAGCAGTGTGGTTTATCATGGTTTTTATGACCTCCTTAAGAATGATGTAAGTACTTTCGACAATGCAAGAGAAAATCTACAAATATGAAGTGGAATAGTCTATCAGAATATACAACTGACCTTATTATGGGTTAATTTTCTGTTATAAAAATAAATAAATATGGTTAAATTTGTTAATATGTAATTATTATATATAATAATATAATAATACAATTAATATTTAATTATATATTTGTAAAATATTGTTAATGTGCACATTTTAGCACAGAATCACATTGGGACCTCCTATGAAATTTTCACACAGTACAGTTACATGTTCAATTTGTTAAATACAGGTATATTTGCAAGTTAATATTTTTCTACTGCACCATATCTGGCTTTCAAATGCTGGGGTGGAGGGATAAGTATCCCTTATTGTCATCATAAAAACCTAGCAAGTCTAGTTAAAATATTAAACGAGATGAAGATACCATCGCAATTACACCCAGCCTCACCAGTGAACAATGCACATGCTAAGAAATTTGTAAAAACGGCACAATTCTGTAAGATAAAATGGCCAGAATGTTTTCTTCACCCAAAGTCTTCCACATTCAATCCTTGAAATATGAGTACAGCAGATTTTTATGCAAAATTCTCTAGATAGCCATGTGAGGACTGTCTTCTCTTATTGCATTACATCTTCTGTTATCTATTGGATTTCTGTCCACATCACAAAAAACTCATTCTTCACAATCAGTGCTTCTTGCCTCTCTTGGTCTCCCAGGATCCAGAAGATTCCTCTCAAATGAGTCACTTTCACACAGCATTGATGAGTTTGAGAGAATGTTGGTGAACAAGTTACGTGCCTGTTGGTGTATCTTTCTATATAAAGCTTATGTGCTCATGATGCATTCGTATCTGCAAGACCATAAAAGGAACTGATATCAGCCTGTTCACTCACAGAATACACACAACCCCCCCCCAAAAAAAAAAAAACAATTAGTGGACAGAACTTAAATTCAGGTGTAATGGTGTTAACATAAGCACAAATCTTTCAATAACTTTTGTCAAAATGTCTAACACCAGTACATATATACCTGCTATTTTTGATAGATCTGCATAACTACAACAATGCAGGACCTCATTCCAGAAAAGCTAAAGTAATTACCAATTAGCTGTAATGGGTTAACCAAGCTATGTAATCATCCATGTCATGAAAGGAAAGTTACATAACTTTCATCTGTTTTTATTTTCATTTTTATGTAATCCTATCAGGAAATTAAATGTTTTAGTTCTGATTGAGAAACCAAACTTATCTCTTGAAAAACCATAGAACTAAAGATAGGGTAGAGGTACACTGAAACTGGTCGTCCTGAATGAATAGGAAGTGGAGCTAAAAGTGTAATCAAGTGACTCAGTTTTATCAAACCTTGATAGAATGGGCTCCACTGTCTAAAATACTTTTTGTTATTTTGTATATTACAACAGAATGTTTAATTGTATTAATAGAAAGTTAATAATGTATATTATATTAAACCCAAAGTTCTTACAAAAGTTTATAAAATACTGGGAAATGGTTTCCCGGTTACATGATTGGAATAAAGGTGGTAGTTTACTTTGAAGTAATTGGTCATGTCTTCATATGAGGGACATTCAATAAGTCCTTAGAAAAACAAATTATTTTTTTTTTTTTTTTTTTAGTCTTCTTTTTTTTTCTGTTTTTTTCACATAATCTCCTTTTAGCTGGATACACTTTTTCCAGGATTTCTCCAACTGTTTTAAACCTTCCAAAAGAAGGATTTCGGAAGATCCCCAAAATAGGCATTTGTTTGAGAGATGACCTCTTTGTTAGATGTGAATGTTTTCCGCTGAGCCACTTTTTCAAGTTTGGAAATAAAAAAAGTCACTGGTAGCCAACTGTGGTGAATACGGCGGATATTGTATTAATTCAGGCCTTAATTCTACAATTTTTGCCATCAAAACCCCGCATCCTTGCATTGTCTTGATGGAAGAGAATATTTATCTTTGCCAGATGAGGGCATTTTTCTTGATTACTCTGTTCAACCCATGCAATAACAATGCATAATATCCTCCATTTATCGTGCTGTCTTTCTGCAGGAAATCAATGAAGCTGATTCCGTGTGCATCCCAAAAACTGAGGCCATCACCTTGTTTGCAGATTTCACCACCTTTGCCTTCTTCAGAACCGGTTTGCCTTTAAAAACTCACTGTTTTGACTGATTTTTTGTCTCTGGAGTATAGTAGTATATTCATGTTTCATCCACAGTTATGTATCAACGCGAAAACGTATTAGGATTGCGGCAGAAAAGTCTCTAACCAGCTTCCAAATTGGTCACATGATTGCGTTTAATCTCCTTTGAGAGCAAATGCAGCATCCATCTTGCCACAACCTTTGTCAGACCCAATTTTTGGTGCAAAATTGAGAACACTGTACCATGTGATATGCCTGTGGCCTCTATTATTTTGCAAATTTTGATTCATCGACCACTCAAAACACTCTTTAACACCTAATCCTGTACCTGCAGTCTTCCAAGACTTATTTTCTAGCAGGTGCGTGCTCAAACACAAAACATTAGCCGAATAACTGCTATAAATAGTTTTCTACGAAGTCCGTGCCCATGTCTCAGTCATCTTAAATACCAGGCCATAATATCTCGCGAACCAATCAGATGTTAGCTTCATCCCAGCTCTTATAAATACCAGTCTCCGCAAGCTCAAACCATCAGTTCACCCTGAAGACAAGGAAGATGCACTTCTTCGAAACGTTGGTGTCAAGCCAAGTTTTTACCTGGCTAGAAGCCCGAGAAGATTTTGAATTAACACGTCGCCAGGAAAGCTTCAGTTCTTATTTTATGCAAAATTAAAGTTGATAATCCAGTTCTGCCCAGAACTTATGGCCTTCCAAAAATACAAATACACAAGCCGGGAAATTCAATGAGACCAATTATAAACAATATAAGTGCACCTACATATAATCTAGCAAACTGGTTAACAAACAGATTCTCTTCCTTCCCTAAATTTGAAACAGCAAGTATAAAAACTCTCTAGATCTAATCGATAAATATAAAGACATGAAATTAGAAAAAACTGATATGTTAGTTTCCTTTGATGTTACTGCTCTATTTCCAAGCATACCTAGAGAAAGCATAAAATCCCACATCAAAAACTGGTTACTTTAAATAGGGAAAACAACAGAAGAAGTCCGAGAATACATCATATTAACAAATCTTTGCATAAATCAAAATTTTTTCACATTTAACGGGAAATATTATAAACAAACATCTGGTTTAGCTATGGGCAGCCCGCTGTCACTAATATTAGCAGATCTCTTCATGAGCACTATGGAAACTAGGATTAAAAAGGCATTCCCCTTGATGTTCAAAGTATGGTACCGCTATATGGACGACATCTTTGCAATAGTCCCAGAAAAACACCTAGAAGATGCACTAAAACTCCTAAATATGCAAGAAAAGTCTGTAAAGTTCACAATGGAGAAGGAATGTGATGGACAACTACCATTCCTCGACCTAAAAACCATCAAAAATAATAACCACCTTACTTTTGGCATCTACAGAAAACCTACCCACACCAACAGCTATATAAAACAAAAGAGTTACAATCTCATTCCCCATTAGCATGCTTTACTCAACAGCCTTACACACAGATTGGTAAATGTACCAATGGGCAAAACAGAATACCAATGTGAACTTACTAAAATATTGGACATAGCTACACAGAATGGATTCCGGGCAGAATTGGTGTGCAAAAAAGTTAATAAGGCCAAAAATAGGAAGAGAATTAAAGAAGTCAGCACACTCACTCAAAACCAGAAAGAAAACAAGATCTACAAGAAGTTTACATACCACCCTACAACTTTCTACAAATTCCAGAGGATCTTCAAACGACATAACATCATTCTAGCCGCTAAAAAACAATTACTCTATAAAAAACATTTTAAACTCTAAATTAAAAAATGATATCCCACAAGAAAACAAACCAGGAATATATCAGTTCAGCTGTAATGACTGTGAAAAAATCTACATCGGCCAAACAAAAAGAAATATAAAAACAAGGGCAAAAGAACACCACAGAAATATTAAACTCAAACAAGAAGACAAATCTGCAGTAGCTTGGCATTTTTGGAAAGAGAAACACACCATAAATAGAAGCCCAAAAATCCTCAAAAACATCACACGGAAGACAGAATTAAAAGTTTGGGAAAACATATATATTTGGAAGAATAGAACCGCGTTTTCAATTTTGAAATCCCGCCAGGCGATCTACTCATTCAAAGGTTCATCAAACCACCACCAGGGACAGAGACAACCACCACAGCAAGCGATGCCGGCAGTCGACCAAAAGAATTGACAATGGAAGCACATGGCTTCTGAAACCTGTTTTCCGAAATAAAAGTAAGTGATGTACTGTTACAAAATCGACTCAACTAAATTTCAATTACTAAGAGTAAGCCTAAAAACAGTAAGATCACATTCTAAAATTGTTGAAAATCCGATAGAAGTCACAAATATTTTGAACAACCATTTTATTACAGTTGTAGAAGGGTATCTCTACCACAAATAAATAATACTAATACTCTAACTGCTGAAATAAACAGAAATGAAAAGAGTATATTTCTTATGCCAGTAACATGGGAAGAAATATTTAAAATTATTAGCTTAAAAAAAACAGTTTCTTGGCTGACCTCAATGAACTGCGAGAGTGCATAATATAATTCTCCAAGAACTCTGTTGCTCAACCAGTACAAGAAGTATGCATTAGCTCATTAACATATGGAGCATTTCCAAATGACATGAAATTAGCTAAGGTTGTCCCTATTTTCAAAAAAGATGATAGAAAAATCGCAGATAACTGCAGGCTCATTGCTGTTCAATCTGGATTCTCAAAATTTTTGGAATCGGTAATGTATGATAAAATCGCACCTTTCTTAGAAAAATATGTTTTCAGTAATAAACAGAATGAATTTAGAAGGAATAAATCTATTTTAAATGTGTTCTATATGTTCATAAAAGACACAAGAAGAGATGAATGCTGGAAACTCCACTGTCGGAATATTTATGGATTTAAGCAAGGCATTTGACTTAGTTGATGATGTCAATCTTGCTTTCAATACTTGAAGTATACTATCAAATGGTTTGAATTGCACCTAACCAATAGAAGGCAGGTCACAATAATAAGAAATAAAACCAACAATAGCTGCGTGAACTTTGATATAAGTCCAGTTAAATGTGGGGTTCCCCAAGAGTGTAATCTAGGACCCTTACTTTTTCTGATCTACATTAATGATCTACCTAATATATTCCATTCACTGAAACTATACTATACTCTGATGACTAACTTTATACTGAAGGGTAAAACTTATGCAGACCTGTAAAGAAAAGCAGATGCAGTCATGAGAAGCCTGAAGCAATGGCTATCAGCAAGTAAATTGGTATTAAATGTAAAGAAGTCCCACAGTCTGAGTATTGCCCACTCTAATAGAGGTAATATGAACTTAGCACCAAAAATTATTTACTATAATGAAATAATACAGTATGTCTCTGAAGGAAAGTTTATGGGAATCTCAATTGATAAGTTATTGAACTATAAGTCCCATATTAAGAATATTTCCATAAAAATTAATAGAACACATTATGAGATATCAGTTCTAAAAAATATCTATAATCTACATACTTTAGAAAAGATATATTTTCCTATGTACAACCTACACTCTCATACAGTATATTCATTTGGGAATCTGGCAGTGAATTAGGTTATCTGTTTATAGCACAGAAACAAAATCATTAGATACATGCTAAATTAAAACAAAACAAAAAAACATCCATATAAATAGAACTTTAGACGACATGGCATTCTTACTTTACGATGTCTGTGTATATCAGAAACAGTATGCTTTATTAGAAATAACATTCACCTATTCAGTACCAATAATTTGGTACATGAGCATGCCAATCTGCTAAGACAATAGTTAGAAGATATATGTATATATTCTATGTATTTTGTATACATATAAAAGGGAAACAAAAGGGGGGCTTAGAAAGCAATGGATGGTGCTATAGTTTACAATATAACCTGTAAAGTAATGGCCTGGGTGAAATTTGGAGAATGAGAGAAAACAATGTTAACGTTGCTTGGAAAGGAGTTAGGAGAAGACATAGAAATACAAACACTATTTGCTGATACAGTTGGAGAAAGATCATTAGAGCTGTATATTACAATAAAAGTATATGGGAAAAAGAAGAATATACAGAAAAACTAAATAAAGAACAAAGCGTGGCTGAGAGTGGATGTATGGAGGCTCAAAGGGATGAGAAAAGATTTTCCTCAAAAACAGTGCCAAATATGTGGGAGAAAAGCAGATATAGAGCACATGATATTTGAGTATGACAGGGCAGAGCTATGGAGAAAAGAATGTATATATGAGAAATGTCATAAAATGGATAGAGGGACTGCATTAATTAAAATTTTTAGTAATGACTGTATTAAAGCTGGAGAGTTTTTATATGAAGTTAAAAATAAATGGAATTTTAGTCATTTAAAGGAGAAGTGAGCAAGATATAATTTTAAGAAACTAATGTGTGGCTAGTAGAAATGTATAATGGATATGGTAAGCTAACAGCATGAGCTGAACCCTTTGCCTTATTCCTTGTATTTTTTTATTTATAAGAAGCTTAGCACAAATAAATAAATATAAAACAAATAAAACTTAGAAGAGGGGTCATACTTGGAATAAAATAAGATATTTTTGGACATGCACATATTTGTTCTTCAGTATAAAGGAGCGATGTAGTACTATTGTATGATGTGTAAAATCACATTTAGGTTTAAGCTGTTATTCTCTAAATAAAATATGAAAATAATGTAATGAGTAAATTCATAAATAAACATTTGTAAATATTAAAGGAAACATTATAAACAACTTTTAGCTAATGATGGCAGACTCATTCCTGAAATGACAGTTTCTGGGTAGACTTACTACTATAATTTTCTGACAGTAAATATAAAAAATTGTCAAGTATATAACCATAGAAAAACACGTGTGAATGCAAACTTAACATTAAAAAGTGGCTGCACATAGTTTTGAACAATTCATTTTAACCCTTAAGCAGAATTGAAATGCTTTATAAAGTTAGTGTGACACAAGGTGTTGCTGACACCCTAAGTAATCTTGTCCAGGCCATATCACTTCACCAAATACTTTATACATTTCTTGTCATCTAATATATTTGTTATTTTATTTTGCTTTTAAGTACTAACACAAACTATTAAATGTCTTATATATTGGTAATGTTGTTGTATTAACCATACCAAGGGTATGTGTTTTACTGTTATAATCAACTGAAAAATTCATGCAGCAATTGGAATGAGAACCCTGTTCACTTCCTGGCTGTGACATTGAAAGTTTCAACTGGTTCTAATACTAAATGTCGGTTCATACAATAAATTTGAAAAGCTTGATGACAAATTAATCCATTATCAATGTTTATAATGGCTGCATTACCGCGCATCTCTAACAAAAGTTAAACACACTCTTTACGCAAATAATTTCAGATGCCTATGATGATATAATAGTTTTTATAGCTTTGCTCCTGGGATGGACATCATAATTATGTGTGTGTAAGCTGATATAAGAAAACACTTCAAATCATATAATATTTTTTCTTCACATTCATCCATGGAAAAATGATTTTATCCAGCACCTCTTGAGAAATCTTCATAAGTCTTTCTTGTTTTGAGTCAGAAATAGATAACACAACCACTTTAATTTTCACAAATTTATGGTAAAGAAATATTCTGTCCATCAAAATCTATAGTCTTTAAAGGTCCAAAAATGAGATAATTGTTAACTACATTCTTTTTGTCTGTTTCCCTTCTATTTAATAGCAGGCCATTATAAACTATTTCTTGGAATTTTGGTGACATTCATTGCATGTTTTCCCTGATATGAAAACCTTCTACTTTTACTTCCAAGAAATGTGCAGAATGGCTTACTGGAATGTGGAATTATAATAGGACTGGTGTGTTGTCAATACCTTGTGTAACTGTTATAAGGGTTAAATGTTTGTGCTCAATTAAAATTAAGATTTAAGTGGTAAATAAATAGTTTAGCTACATAGGAATATGCAGTAATAATTATTTATTGCATAAATGACAGTGACATTCAGTAGCAGAAAAATATTTATGTGCTATCCATGCAGATTAGATAAGTAAATGTAACATCACGTACTAATAAACTTTTAAATGTTATCATTGTTTTATTCCTGTCCATAATATTGTGAATCCTCAATTTTTCAAAGTTATTAACTGAAACATGATGATAAAATGCAGCTCTGCCAGGCCATATTCGAAGAGCCTGAATTACCAGCGCTGCCACCACCAAGATGATTATTATTCTTCAAAACAGAAATGTCGTAAGTAAACAACTCCACTTCCCTGGACACTGAGTGAAAGAAAGAAATTCAGGAAATTCACCTAACACCCATGGCTACAAAACTCCTTCCAAAAGCTGTTCGCTGCCACCACCAAGATGATTATTATTCTTCAAAACAGAAATGTCGTAAGTAAACAACTCCACTTCCCTGGACACTGAGTGAAAGAAAGAAATTCAGGAAATTCACCTAACACCCATGGCTACAAAACTCCTTCCAAAAGCTGTTTCAGAAACACATCAATATTCTAGCTGCTCAGAACAAACAACCTAAAAACCTCTTAAAAATGCCAAAAGAACAAATACCGCATAGCTGCAAATCTGGAATATATAAAATCAGTTGCAAAGATTACAGTAATGTATGCATAAATAAAATGAAAAGAAATGTCAAAATCTGCACCGGTAACCCTTTCACAATAAAAAAAATTGTACAGCAACTGCAGATATATGTACTTATGTATATTTTGGGACTTTGGCCATGAAACACATACAAATGCAACCCTAATAATACATGTAAGCCGTTCATTAGAACTATCCATTTGGGACAAAATCTATATTACCAAATACAAACACCAAACTATAAATTTTGAAATCCTGCCAATGGATTGGCAGATTCATCTTCTGACTCCAGACCTCTCATATTGATATCTATTTCTGTATCCAGTCCTACTGATGCTATCAACCCAGTAGACCTTCAGCTGAGGATGAGAGCAAGGTCTTGAAGCATGTCTTGAGTTTTAAATGTGTAAATGAAGTGGTGTGACAAAATTGGACTCAAAATAATTTCTGAATATTTATGTTGGAAGATCTTTTCTTTGGTTATACATAACCCTTTGAAACCTTTATATGTGTATTTATTGTAACCAATTTTAGATATTTGAGTCAACAGCATCATAATGTAACATAAAAATTGAACAAACTTTTTAATTATTTTATATATCAGGGGAAAGAAAATATGTCTTGCATACACCAATTTATATGACAAAACATATATCAACTACCTATACAACCTCTCTGCCTGTTGGTTCAGCACTACTTATGTATAGTATTAGTATAATGTGTATCATGGTATACGCTAGCGAATGGCTACTTGTGCTCTTTTTTTCTTGTTCGTTGATCTGTTACGCTAATTAATTTGCCTTTTGTTTGTTGATTATTCAATTTAATTGACAGATGAAAAAGCGTAATCATGACGATATCGGTATATGCTTGCCATTTGTCCTGTAGAAACCGGAAAGTCCCCCTTTTTAACATGCATGACCTGCATCCTGAAAATTTTTGGTGGGACGTGAATAGATCCTGTATTTTCTTGACACCATCTTTCTGAATTAAAAATGTAACTGCAATTCTTGCCATTTCTTGTGAGAAATGCTGAATCGGTGCTATCTCACTTGCTGTCATTGCTTAGCGCATTCTGTGAACAGTAAAGACAGACGAAGTTTGCCCAGTATAGTGTTGGCAGTTAATGTGCTATATTATTTGCGAGAATTTATGCTATTATGCCTAAAAGGAAATGCACCTTCCTATGCAATTTACAGGATAGATATGCTTTCCTCGAAGAACCAAAGCTTAATTATAGAGTTCACTGTAAAATTTATAATCAACCTTTTTGGTTGCACATGGTGGGAACTCTGATATTGTAAAGTGTATTTATTCAATATCATATTTCCTTCATTCTAATGTTATGTTAATGTCATTTAGAAAATATTGATGAGTTAATCACAACCTTTTCTGGCGTCTCGTCCTTTAATGGGAAAAAATGGTAGGCTTACACCGGTATCAGCATTATTTATTCCTTTTTTAAAAGGAAAACAGCTGGATCAACTTCCTAAAGTGACAAAGGACGTTAAAACTGACCAATCCAGTACCAGACAAACAATGCACTGCTGAGTTTTCGGGTAGTAAAGCTTCGGCGTCTTTAGTTCATTCCCAGCCAAAAAACACATCTCATTTCACCAATCCTAATGCCATTGGACTGTTTACCTGTATAGGTAGGGTAAAGAATGATACTTTATTAGTTACTTTAAGATTTGCATAGCTGCTTTATTTTCTTAAATTATTTTATTAAAAAGAATTAACTCTTTTTCCGCATGGGTAGCATGTGAAAACCAGCCCTGCGTACAGACTGCTCGCCAGCCAATTACGCGCGAATTGTTGCCCGCCATGAGTAAATAAAACAACAAATAGGTAAACATGTAATAATTAAATAATAAAGGAACACATATAAACTAAAGCAAAGGTCTATATTTACAAAACGTAATCAAAACAGTTTTGCAACAATAGATAGCTACTGACAGGCAACAATGAGCAGCACTTGTGGTCGGTTTTTGTGTGCCATTCTGTAAATTATTTACTCGTCTTGATTCAATTTTTTTTTAATCAATTGACTATTTTTTTTCGTTAAAATTACATACAGTGCAACTTATATAGGCAAGTCAAATCAAGCATTATACATTAGTCATAATACAGAATAAGTCTACAAAGTTGATAAACCAAATTGCATCGTAAGAAGATTTAAGTAAGAAAAATACAAATTAAATATCATTGTATCAAACATTAATAAAACCATTAAGATAAACCATGTTGTAAGTTAAAAAACAAGGTAAACAAGTGATTGCATTTAAACTAATAAAGAAACATTTAGGCTTTGCAGTAGGTATATGTAAGTTCATTATAATCACAAATTTTCGGCTAATTTTCACATAGTTTTACGAATAATAATCATTAGTTATTTCCTTGTAGGTTCAAAAGAAATAATAGTCAAATCTATAAAAAGCTATTTGACATTCCATTCTCTTTCCATGGTCAGGAGTAAACAAATAAACATATGATGACTTTCCATTAGACAAAAGCATAATTGGAACATTTACACCAATAACGAGTAATAACTCTGAAATGGTTAATTCTGACAAAAATTGTAACTGTCATAAATTCTGTTTTTAATGAGATCTACATGTTTGTGTAGTATAAGTTTGTATTTATATCTCATGGTTTATCACTTTTGCTAAATTCCTCCAGAATGAAGAAGGCTTTAGAGGCTATTCCTAGAAAACTCAAAATATACATTTTATTTGCCTCCAAATCTCTTTAATATATGGTGGCATTTAATCTAAACTGTTAGAGCTATTTTTGAGAAAATAAGTTTCAAAAATATTCCATAGTTTAGGATGGATGGGGAATTTTGCTAAAAACCTTTACATTGCATGTTTTAAAGATGCTAAACTCAGTTACATTTGTTACTTTTGTTCACACACACACACATGCACGCACACACACACACACACACACACACCCACACACACAGAGCCACTCACTCACACTATTACAATATTATTACACGCGTTATTCTAAAAATACTTTTACTGTGATTCATATGTCCTCAAAACATGTTTTTTCAATAAAATATCGCCATTGAATTTCTCAATGGATTGCAATGCTTTTCTCACCTATTATGTACATTGTACATGAAAGAGAAACTAAAAATACAAGCTAAACATAAAATATGATGGTTGAATAAGTAATAAAACTTTAAACAAAAACATTAAGTGATATAAAACAGAAATATACTTGAATAGATCACAAATGAGTGTATTACTGAAATTCTTTCATTTATTTAATTTGTATGGTAATCTAAAATTAAATAAAAAATCCAAAAATAAAAATAAGTCTGTATTGATTGTGTAAAAAGGAAATTAAGTTTTATTTATGGAGATCTTTAATGCTACAGTTCTCAGCATCCCATTTAGGCATGAAGGACCGCTTAATTTTCTGCAGATGTCGTTTTATCAGTTTTGAGGTTTTACATGTCATAAATTTACAACATGGGATCAACATCTTCATTTCCCTTCCAAAGGAAGCTATGCTAAGGATTTTTATGCCTGAAAAAAATCCATCGCCTCTGCCAGATTTGAACCCGTGATCTTGGGAACTAGAGGCTAGTGTGTTGTCCCTAAACCATGAAGGACTATTGATATTGCAGATTTTTTAAATGTTGGCATGATGAAAAAAATATTCTTGACCCCCCCTCCACCTCAGAGCCAAATTCTAGATATGGCACTGCAAGTCAGTATAACATATTCAAGTATTTACATTATATACAAGGTTTGAATAGCTTTTCCATATTCAATCTTTTCACTGCTGACATATGTTTTACCTGAGAAACACCTCCTTGCTGACTTAATTTCAGAAATATCAAACATTTTAGAACACTTAGGAAACCATACAAAAATATTGTAAAGGAAATGCTAACTCATCAGAAATGATATAGGCTGTTTCAGATGCTTTAGATATTCCAAACTTTCATTCTGAAAATACTTGTATGAAAGCATAAGCAACATAGATGACACAGGGTTGTCCACAAGCGGTACCAGCCACTAACGTTTACTATCTTTGATTACATAACTAGAGAGAACTATTTTTATGCTATGAGAAGAAGTATTAATGTGTATATTTAAATTAGGTTTCATTTTCCAAATTAGGAATGTGCAAATAAGAAAAAGGACAGTTATTTCTGAACCAATATATTTAAATGTTTTTCACTTCATTCTTTCACAACTTTCCGGATTCGTTGGCTTGCCAGGGAATGAACTGACAGATTTGGCAGCAAAGACGGCAACCACAGCACCCATGTTACAATTAATTGTGTGACAGCTGAATACTTTAAGCATGTTGTGCAGAGAGCAGTGTTTTTGTCCTGGTGTGATGAATGGTCAGCTCTCTGTGCAAACAACTAAGGGAGGTGAAGGCACTCCCTATACACTGGGCAACCTTCTCATGCATATCTTGTCGCAAGGAGGTTATGTTGGCTCATATGTGTATTGGTCACTGATTTTTTACCCATAGATTAATGCTTACGAAGGAAACTCCACCTATAATCAGCAATCCATCCATCATGTGTTGATGGAGTGTGCGCCTCTGGCACCATTACGAGCCACTTTGCAGCTGCCGGCTAGTCTCAGAGATCCTAGCCAATGGACCTGGAATGGTGGATAAGGTTTTTAATTTTTTATCTCAAGTGACATTTGCATTAAGGTTCTACTTTTACTCTTGTTTTATGTTTTTTTATGTATGCCAATAGAGTGATATATAAGACTTTTACTTCAAGTTATGTTTATTTTGCTGATTTACTTTTAATTATATTTCTGTCGTTTTAGCTCCTTTGTCATTGTTTTTACCTTCACCTAGAGCTTTCACATTTCACTGCTTTATTTCCAAAGGTTTTGTCACTTTGACCACCATTTATTCTTGAATTTCTTTTGTTTTTGTTCCTTATTTCTGACTTCTCGGATTAGTTTTCTAAGGGTGCTGATGATTTTAGTAGTTGTACCCTTAAACCTGATTCATTATCATAATTCTTTAACACAATATTTTCACACATCACTTCAGAAATTTGAAGTGTGTGATGCTTTTCTAAGCAGCTGTGCACACATAAGGCAATGCCACATTAACACACATGAACCTGCATTCTCTTCAATTTCTTGTCTCCAAGGATGTGTCAGAGCAGACATGCCAATACCTTGTTAGATTGGATATTTCCTTCCTATTGTTCCATACTGTGCCACAAGCATTAGTGCCAGTTATATGAAGCCAATAAAAATAGGAGAGAATTAAAATACCAGTTATCCAGTCAAACATTGTGCCCTTTACCCCGAAATTTCTGCATGAATGTTCACAACACTGCCCCATAATTCCCAAAATGCCAGCCTGGAAAAATGTCTGTAATTGCCCCCATGTAAACAATATAGTCAATGACATGTTCTGCTTCACAGTCACATATCACAGGTAACTCTATTCCAAGCCTATGGCACTTGGACAAAATGTTCTGCAGAAATTGGAGATATCCCTTGAAAAGTAAGGTTCTTGTTGATGTGCAGATATTGCAAAAAGGTCTGTACACTTCACTACATTTATTTCTTAAGTGATCTATTATATGTTTCAGTTTGTAGAGCCTTTCCTCCTGTACTTGTGTTTCATTGTCATTGAAATGCAGCATGGACAAAATAAGAAGGTACCACCTATGTAGCGGGTGATTTATGGGGTTTTATGAAGTGAATGTTTGGACCCACTTTCTGCTATTGACAATATTTTTTACCCTGGTTATTAGTTATTTCAAAAAAAAATGTAGTTCTTCCTGAGGGAAAGGAGTTGATGGAAATTTCTCACTTAGAAATGCGTAATACCCATTTGTTTCGTTTGTGATATGCTGCATTAATGAGGAGGGAATAACAGTTGGAAAAAACCTAGTATACTATAATCATCCCTAATGTCTACAGAAATACCGGTCTGGTCCTTGTTGAAATTGTGAAGTCATGGAGTAAAATTCACACTGCTCCACTGGAACAAAGAAGATGTGTGTGTTCACTTATGTGGCAAATAATAAATATATATATATATATTTATTTGTAAATGGATGTATGGTGTATTTAAGAAAGTTCTGGCAAAACTTGGAATGCTGGGAGAGAACCAAACTTAGTAGATATGACATACAATCAACATCAGGATCAGTGTGTTTATTTACATCCGTGAGCAGGGATATACCAGGTGTCTTGTGAAATGATATTATGCAATTAAAATTATGTGTGAAACTAGGTGATCCCCATGAGCAGCCATAAAACAAAGGAAATCCAATTAGCATCAGACATGTCTTCATTTGATAAGGTGCTTCTCTGTTTTTCATCACCGTCTTAGAGCTCAGTTGTGTGTTGATACTTGACAACTGAGAATGTTATTTGAATAGTGCTTTGGTGAGAAATGCCGCCCACAAAAATATCTCAATCTGTTATATTACATAAACATGTAAATGAGTTAAGAAGTAACATTTTTAGTGAAGATGTTAAAATATCATTTTCCTTGGTATGTGAAAAAATATTTCTGCAAATAAAAAGTTTGAAGTCGTGCAGCACATAAATACAGCACATCATAAGGATCAGCTTAGGAAGAATTCAACTTTAAATCAACAATTTGTTACAAGCAAAGTAGGTGACCAATAAAGTTCGAGGTGCAATTTTTCTAAATATTCCACTGTAGAACTGAATAGTGCACAACTTCAGAGTTTCTTAGAAAGTTACACATATAAAAGGGTCTCAGATGAGACTACATTGTGAAAAACCATATGTCATAAGGTTTTCAGGATGTAATTTCTAAAATATGGGATACATCTGTATTTCAATAAGTGCTGCATGACAGTATGTTGCTAGTGCTATAGTTGATGCAATGAAAGTGGGGAAGCAAGTCATTCCCCTCAAACACTCAAGTACTTCACAGGGTAAATCACAGCACATTTGCAAACATTTTCAATGACTCCTTAGCTTTCTTGTGGCCAGCCAGGATACAGTATGACAATGCATTCCTATTTTTCACTGATGGCATGCCATATATGGTAAAAGTGGAAGCTGGATTGAACGTCCTTTATCTTGCCTTGCTCATGGTTTACATAGGTCACTGCTACTATTAAGAGTCAAAGTAAGTAAATTTACTTGCCTCCAGTGTTAAAAAGTGTTTATGAAGCTGCCACTAAGAGTTCAAAAATTTCATGAATAGTGGATATGAACATCATATAATTTTAAGCTATAAATTGAATTGCAGTTCATTTTGGAAAAAATCCTAGAAATTATTTCCAAATCTGCCCATACCCCCTGAGGCAGTTTTAACTTGCTGGGGCACTTGTTTACAGGCTGTTATACTATGTGGAACATTTCAGTGAACTGGAAATGATAAAGATTCCCCAAATGCGGAAGATGCAGCTAGATGCATCAAAATGTTTTCCGGAAGATGGCATTGAGAAACAGATCCAGTACATTCATAGTTGGTTCTCGAAATTACCTGGAATTGTTACACAGTTGAAGGCTCAAAATAATTATTTAGAGTATTCAATTTCAATGATAGATCAAATTTCAAATACATTGTCTACAGAAACTCACGGTGTTGCTAAAATTAGATTCGATAAGCTTAGTCAGGTATTAAATAAAAATCCTGGTTACAAAGCATTCTGTCAAATCAGCAATATGTCTTGTGATGGTGAAAAAGCTGTAACAGAAGAGGAATTCACTGAAGAAGGGTTGTGGTGTTTCTCACATGCACCTGCGACATAATGTGATGTAGAAAGGACATTTTCATTGTATAAAACTTTCTTCACGTAGGAGCTTCACACAAGACAACTTCAGGGAAACTTTCCCTATCTACTGCAAAAGCCATTAATAAGGTAAGATTACCCCCGGCAAAAAAAAAAAAAAAACATTTAGCTTATTTGATATTTGTTAATTTTTTTTTTCTTTTTCTTTCCATATTATTGTGCAAATTTTTAAATTTGTTCATGTATATTTGCATGCATATTTTACTATTTTATTTTGCTTACAAATCTGGGCTCTAATCATTGGTAATGAGACGCTGCAAACTTGAAGAAGCAATAGCTTATTGCTTTTGGAATATCCTGATCACATGTTTACAGGCATGGCATACTACAAGAAGAAATCCTCATGCATCAACTCTCTTTATTTTCCTTCAGATGGTTATACCATGCACAAAAGTGATTGAGAAATAATTCCTCACAATCCCAATAGATGTATCAACTTACCCATGCAGTTCAAAGGCTGTAATTCTTAGACTCTTAGCCGTTCAAATTTGTGGTCAAGATAACTCAATCATAGCACTGGTTCCACGATCAAGTTATCTGGACTGTAGCAGGTTCGATTCCTCTATATGATAAAATGCATTTTCAGTTAAATATCTTATTATGGTTTTTATAATTTATCTCATTTGCTTTAGGTTCTTTATTTCATTTGGTGGTTTAATGAATGATACTCTACCTACCATTTCTATTGCATGAGTATTCAATGCCCCCCTTAGTAGTTTTCTGAAGTATCATCATTATTTCTCAATGTATAAGTATGTATATTATAATTCTTTTGATATCAGTTATGTACCGAGAACTCCAAAATTCTTCCGGACCATGTGCTTTGCTGCAGGGAGGAAGGCAGATGTGTTATTGAGAAGTTATACCAGGTGTATATCAAAGATCAACTAGTCTGTTATGAGAAATAATTCTAGTTCGAAAGAAAATATAATTCCAGAACATCTCCCTTACGCTTGGATGTAAGAAAAAAAATCTCCTATAACAATTATCATTACGTTATAAAGCCAGAAAACACTCAAGGGTGACATAAGTCATGAACGCAAACTAAATTTTAGTAATTAGAGGCAATATATCATTTGATATTAAAGAATGTGTTAAAACAAAAAGTAATGGTTTCCAATATTTACAACTTTCTCTACCCATTGTTAATAAATAAAAATCCTTAAATATATATGCTTATAATGAGTGAATTTTCCTTTGACTTTACTGTAACTGACACTTTTCCCTACTTGGCAACATGCAGGATACAGTAATGACAGACGGCGTATATTTTTTTTCAGTCAGATTTGTTGCAAGTTCTTGTGACAAGATATAATGTTCCTCATAGTTTCAAAACATTCATAGATGGTGATAGTATGGGTTTAACCCAACTTAAAAATTAATTAATTAATATTTCTGAAATGTCCAATGTTACATACAATAAGATTACTCAGCATAAGCTGAATATTTTCATGAGCTCTATATTTTCCCTAAATAAATTTTATGCAGCATATGTGTTATGGTTTCCCATTTATATAAAACTCATTGAGAATAATGAGAACTTCAAATGCTAATTCATAGAGATTTCAAGAATGCATACTGTATCTCCAGTTCTGACTAAGAAAGGCACTACTGTTGCCTACTCTTGTCACTCTTGTATATACATGTGCTATCTGTTGTAATTTGCAAATAATGAAAGCTGTATTGTAAATCATAACAATTATAATGATAACTATCAGAATAATAACAACAAGGATAACACATAAATTGCACATGCACAAAAATCCAACTTCAACTGCCCTAAAACAAACAGCTATTCATGACACGTTCTCAACTTATAAGAGTTGGCAACATAGTTGAACTTCCCTTATTGGCATGTAGGACAGAAGCATGTAACTGGTCCTAGCAGACAGCTTCTACCCTTTGCTGTGCGCTGGAACAACCAGGCACTGTAAACATTCCCTGATTTGCCTACTTTTCTTTTGTGTTATGTTTTGCATGAAGCAAAGGTTTAAGCAATAACAGCAAACCATATTTGTTAAAAACATTATGAAAAATCAAATTAAAGCACCAATGCTTCTATTGAAATGAATCAGAATAACTTTCTTCACTGTGGAAATTCCTAAAGGTGGCCATTTGGACAAAGGTATGCTTATTTTTTTTTACCCTCATGCAATTGAGATTCAGAGATATAATAGGGGTACTATACCCATTGCAAAGATACTCATTAGAAGTTTTGACAAAGCAGAAAAATACAAAAACGTTTCAACATAAGCGGTAATTTTTATTGGGAGAAGTAACATTCCATCGGAATTTATTCAACATCAAATCTTACAGATATCGGCTTTGTCACAGTCACTATTTTCATTATTTGTCTTATTCCTATAATCTATTTACAATATTTGTTATATAGTATATTTATAATGTTTGTCATCATATAATAAATCTAAAGTTTCACAAAAATACCAAAATTTTACACTTATAAATTACCTAATTCCTATTGGCACATTAGAAATAAATCGTCCACACAGTAGTCAAAATATTCATCTACATTATAAATATAGATGGCTTTTAGCCTTAGCCATTTGGTAATTATGCATTAAAATCAATTCATACTAACTGTTGTTAATTCTTGTGAGAGTCTATTATAAAGTTTAACACCCATATATGTATAATGATGCTGATTTATTGCTAATCTTGTAGTAGGAATGTTTATCCATTTTTCCCCTTGTATCATGGATGTGTATATCTGTTCTAAAGTTAAAAGTATTTATATTTTCTTTAATGAATGAAAGGATGTATAAAATGTATAAACTGGGGCCTGTTAATATACCAAGTAGTATAAAATAACTTTTGCATGAAGCAGTTCTATCAAGCCCTTTGATACATCTAATTGCCTTGCTTTGCCATATAAATACTTGTTCTGCTCCTCTCGAGTTTCCCCAAAGCAGTATCCCATTGTATGTGAGTATGAAAAAAGCATAATGTGCCATTAATATAATTTCTTACTAACTTTGAACTTCAATTTTTTTAATAGATACAACCCTCTTGAAAATTTGGTACATACATTTGTAGTGTTCTCATTCCAGTTGAGTTTTGAATGTGCATTCCTATCAATTTCATGGATTTGTTCTCTTGATCAAATTTGGGTGTGTTGCTTAAAGTAAAATAAATTTGCTCAGTTTTTCTTTAAGGGACTAATGTGAATAGCAACAGAGTTCTAGCTCTTAAGTTACCCTGTAGCATTAGACCTTTAAATGGTATCTCACTCTGGTGTAAATTTTTTTATGTATCGCAAATAATATAGTATTCCTTTTATCTGCTAATGACAGAAAGCAAGCATAAAAGTAGATTATTAATTAATACAATGTGATCTTCCTGGAAAGCAAGACATATATATATATATAATCAAGTTACTATATTCCTGTATAATTTGTATCTGGTTTAATGGAAGAAACAGTTATGAATGAAAGTGCATAACGCTTAAGACACAATAGTCCTAATAAGAAACTTCAACATTTTGAGAATAACTTGTCAAATTTTTTGTCCAATATTTAAATTGAATGCATTGTTCGAGAACAACCATGAAGAGAACTGCGAGCATCACTCCAGTGGCGATAATGTAACATCCGAGAACTTGTTAATCAATACAAGGTAATTTAGATAAGTACAAGGTTTGTAGTATCTTAAAATAAGCATGGGGAGAACTGAAAACATCACTCAAGTAACGATAACATAACATATGAGAACTTGATTGTAAAGAGGCTGATTTCCAAGATATTGGAATTGCAGTATTTGAGACCTTGTACTCACATCAAGGTTTCCATTCTTTAGAGCACTCCAATGCCGAGGATGATATTTTTGAAAACATTTGGTTTTGCTCTACAATAGTCATGTAGATCAGTTATATTATAATTGCCCATTCTCAAATGGGAAACATTGATCAAAAACCAACATAATGTGCAATGTACGGTGCTATTTAGATGTATTCTGTAATATCCCAATATTTATGCTTGCAAACACAGACTTCTGTTCTATTTGCATTGTTATTAGTCAGTAATTTTTATAAACAGGCTTTCATTAATTTAATTATAAGCTTTGAGAAACTCATCGGCCAATTTTTCCGAAGCTTCGTTACCGTTGGTGGTAGGCGTATAAACAAAACTCTATTTATAAAATGTTATTTAGATTTGATTTTAAGGAATTGTACATGTCCTGACATCTATCCGCAAAGATGTGAAATAATTAAGAAGGACCGCTAGCTTCAAAGGCGCACATATACTTGTGTTCCGTTTTCCTCGTTAGAGAGCATAAAACCTGTAATGTATTCGTAGGACCTTTTCTATCGGCGACAAATTTATATATCTTCGTACATTGTATTAAAAAAAAAAAAAAACTTCATATCTTCATGATTATATTCTTGCCAATTCCAAAGCTTGCGGAAAATCTCTTCTGGCTGCAATTCACGCTTAAGTGATACCTTGGGTCTGAAAATGCCCTTAAGATTTTCATAGCCGATTACGAACATTTGAGGCTTAATATTTGACTGACTTTGCGTTTTTGAGCTGTTCCAAAACTTGCACTCATATACGGACCAATGTGTATTTCCAGTAACATCTTAGTTATGCATTTTTGGTGGAATACAATGCTGCTTATATCTACCTTAGTTAAGCAGTGTAAAAGGTAGAGTTGTATAACGATTAAAACTATTGTTAAGCCAAATCTGCTTCCCTAAGAATGGTTTAATATTATTGGAAAAATACAAAACCTTTCGAATAGCTACCAGGTGCGTTTATGTAGCGGATATTAGAACAGAGAGTGGTTGACATGACAATCAAAACTTTCAATAAATGAAAGCCGGTTTAAAATCACTTCTGTGCTACATTCACATGCATTTTTCCTCCCACTTTTTATTCCTACTCAGCTACAAACTATTATTACAATATCTTCTTTTTCTATCCTCATGCAAATGGGATGACTACTTACAAATTCATTACAAATTTCGTTTAGGTACACGGGAAATGCAAGAATTTGAAGTAACAATAAAATGTTTTATAGCATGATAGTCTCATTCCTTACTTTTTTTTATAATAATGGAGAAGAAGCTGGATGACGAGTAGAGACATGTAAGGAAACTAAAAATGTAGACCTCGTTTAAGACACAGTTTATGCCGGATTATTATTATCATTATTATATTTATTATTATACTTACTATTATTATTATTGTTGTTGTTATTAATCATCAACAGCATCGTAATCGTTATCTCTATCACTATCACTATCAATATTATTATTGTTTTATTATTTTTATTATTATTTGTATTATTATTATCTTATATTATTATATTTATTATTATTTATTATTATTTGTATTATTATTATTACTATTATTATCATTATTATTATTAATAGTATTATTATTAGCATTACTATTTTGACTATAATTATGATTATTATGATAATAATTATTATGGTTATTATTATTTTTATAATTATTATTATTTATATTATTATTATCATCATTGTCGCCTTGTTCGTTATTATTGCTGTTATCGCTGTTACTATTATAATTATTATTGTTGCTGTTATTTTTATTACTATTATCATTATTATTATTTGCATTACTATTATGTCTATAATGATGATTATTATAAAAATAATAATAATTATTGTTATTACTATTATTGTTGTTATCATTATTATTATTATCATCATCATTATCATCATCATTATCATGACTATTATTACTAATATCTTAGTCATTATTATTATAATTATTATTATTAGTAGTAGTAGTAGTAGAAGTAGTAGTAGTACTGGTATTGCTAGTGGTAGCGGTAGTGCAAGTGGCAATGGTAGTTGTAGTGGTAGTGGTAGTAGTAGTCGTAGTCCTCGTCGTAGTAGTCGTGTCGTAGTAGTAGTCGTATTAGTCGACGTAGTAGTAGTCGTAGTATCTGTCGTAGTAGTCGTCGTCAACATAGTAGTAGTCGTCGTCAAATTAGTCGTCGTAGTAGTCCACGTCGTATTTAGTCGTCGTAGTCGTAGTAGTGGTCGTCGCCGTTATTATTATTACTATCATCATTATTATTAGCATTTCTATTATGACTAATTATGATTATCATAATAATTATTATTGTTATTACTATTATTGTTACTATCATAATCATTATTATTGTTATTATTATTTTTATAATTATTATTATTTATATTATTATTATCATCATCATCGTGATCGTCGCCTTGTTCGTTATTACTGCTGTTATCGCTGTTAATATTATTATAATTATTATTGTTGCTGTTATTTTTATTATTATCATTATTATTATTAGCATTACTATTATGTCTATAATGATGATTCGTATAAAAATAATAATTATTACTGTTATTACTATTATTGTTGTTATCATTATTATTATTATTGGTATATTTGTTATTCTATTTATTATTATTTGTATTATTATTACTATTATACTACTATTATCACTATTATTATTAGCATTACTATTTTGACTATAATTATGATTATTATAATAATTATTATGGTTATTATTATTTTTATAATTATTATTATTTATATTATAATCATCATCGTCGCCTTGTTCGTTATTATTGCTGTTATTGCTGTTACTATTATTATAATTATTATTATTGTTGCTGTTATTTTTATTATTATTATTAGCATTACTATTATGTCTATAATGATGATTATTATAAAAATAATAATTATTATTGTTATTACTAT
Source organism: Hymenopus coronatus (assembly GCA_030762935.1). Taxonomy (NCBI): domain Eukaryota; kingdom Metazoa; phylum Arthropoda; class Insecta; order Mantodea; family Hymenopodidae; genus Hymenopus; species Hymenopus coronatus. The sequence goes on from CM060900.1 coordinate 263,206,679, forward strand.
TTTTGTTATGATTATTATCATCATCATCATCATGACTATAATTATGATTATTATAATCATAATTATTATTGTTAGTACTATTATTATTATTATTATCATAATCATTATTATTATAATTATCCTTTTTATTATTATTAATATTGTTATTATTATTATTATTAGTAGTAGTAGTAGTAGTAGTAGAAGTAGTAGTGGTAGTGGTAGCGGTAGTGGCAGAGGTAGTTGTAGTGGTAGTAGTAGTCATAGTCGTCGTCGTAGTCGTCGTCGTAGTAGTCGTGTCGTAGTAGTCGTCGTGATAGTAGTCGTAGTAGTGGCCGTCATCGTAGTCGTAGTAGTGGCCGTCATCGTAGTCGAAGTAGTCGCCGTAATAGTAACCGTAGTTGTAGTAGTCGTTGTCGTCGTAGTATATGTCGTCGTAGTAGTCGTAGTCATCGTAGTAGTCGTCAACATAGTAGTCGTCAAATTAGTCGTCTTAGTAGTCCAAATCGTATTAGTCGTCGTAGTAGTGATCGTCGCCGTAGTCGTCGTTGTAGACGTAGTCGTAGTCCTAGTAGTAGTCGTGGTTATCGTCGTAGTCGTAGTAGAGGTCATAGTAGTCGTAGTCTTCGAAGTCGTCGTAGTGTAGTCATTGTCGTAGTCTTAGTAGAAGTGGTAGTCGTCGTAGTTGTTGTCGACGACGACGTGGTAATCGTAGTCGAGGTAGTCGTCGAGTCGTAGTAGTCATCGTAGTCATAGTAGTCGTAGTAGCAGCAGTGGTAGTAGTAGAGGAAGTAGTAGTCGTAGTAATAGTCGTAGTATTCATAGTAGTCGTAGTGGTTATCGTAGTTGTAGTCGTAGTGGTCGTAGTAGTCGTTGTCGTAGTGGTAGCAGTAGCAGCAGTAGTAGTCGAACTACTAGTCGTCGTAGTAGTCCTAGTAGTAGTCGTTTTAGTCGTTGTAGAAGTCGTCGTAGTATTCGTCCTCGTAGTAGTCGTAGTCGTATTGGTCGACGTAGTAGTCGTCGTCGTTGTAGTTGTCCTAGTAGTCGTCGAGTCGTAGTAGTCATCGTACACGTAGAAGTGGTCGTAGTCGTAGTCGTCTTAGTAGTAATAGTAGCAGCAGTGGTAGGGGTAGAAGTAGTAGTCGTAGTAATAGTCGTCGTAATAGTAGTAGCAGTCGTCGTAGGCGTTTTCGTCGTTGTCGTAGTCGTCGTGGTAGTCGTAGTACTAGCAGTAGCAGCAGCAGTAGTCGAACTAGTAGTCGTAGTAATAGTCGTCGCAAGGGTCGTAGTAGTCGTCGTAGTCGTACTCGTAGTAGGCGTAGTAGTTGTCGTAGTGGTCCTAGTAGTAGTCGTGGTAGTCGTCGTAGAAGTCTTCGTCGTAGTAATGGTCGTCGCAGTAGTCGTCCTCGTAGTGGTCGACGTAGTAGTCGTCGTCTTTGTGTGGTCGTCGTCGTAGTCTTCGTCGTAGTAGTCGTCGCCGTAGTCCGACTTGTTGTCATAGTCGTAGTTGTCGTCTTAGTAGTCGTAGTCTTAATAGTCGCAGTTAAAGTGGTCGTAGTAGTCGTAATATTAGAAGTAGTAGTAGATGCAGTAGTAGTAATAGTAGTAGTCGTAATAGTCCTCGTAGTCGTCGTCTTAGTCGTAGTAATAGCAGTAGCAGCAGTAGTAGTCGTACTAGTAGTTGACGTAAGAGTCGTAGTAGTCGTACTCGTAGTAGTCGTAGTCTTAGTAGCCGTAGGTGTCGTTGTAGAAGTCGTCGTCGTCGTAGTGTTCGACGTACTAGTCGTCGTAGTGGTCGACGTAGTAGTCGTAGTATTAGTCGTCGAAGTCCAACTTGTCGTCGTAGTCGTAGCTGTCGTCGTAGTCGTAGTAGTTTTCGTAGTCATAGTAGTTGTCGTAGCAGTCGTCGCAGTTGAAGTAGGCGTAGTAGTCGTAGTAGTAGTGTTAGTAGTAGTAGATGCAGTAGTAGTATTAGTAATAGTCGTCGTAGTCGTATTCGTCGTAGTAGTAGTCGTCGTAGTAATCGTCGTCGTAGTAGTCGTCAACGTTATAGTCGTCTTATAAGTCGTCGTAGTAGACGTCGTAGTCGTCGTAGTCCTAGTAGTAGTCGTAGTAGTATTCATATATGAATATATTTATATAATCAAGTGACTACGTTTCTATATGATTTATATTCAATTTAATGGAAGAAGCAGTTATGAATGTAAGTGCATAACGCTTAAGACACAATAATCCTAATAACAAACTTCAACATTTTAATAAAAAAAAAAATAATAATAATAATAATAATAATAATAATTTTTTTGTCCGAATTTTTCTCCAAATTTTTTGTCCAATATTTAAATTGAATGCATTGTTCGAGAACAACCATGCATCACTCGAGGGGCGATAATGTAACATCCGAGAACTTGTTGATCAATACAAGGTGATTTAGATAAGCACAAGGTTTGTAGTATCTTAAAACAAGCATGGGGAGAACTGAAAACATCACTCAAGTAACGATAACGTAACATCTGAGAACTTGATTATAAAGAGGCTGATTTCCAAGCTATTGTAATTGCAGTATTTGAGACCTTGTACTCGCATGAAGGTTTAGATTCTTTAGAGCACTCGAATCACGAGAATTATATTTTTGAAAACATTTGGTTCTGCTCTACAATAGTCATGTAGATCAGTTATATTATAATTGCCCATTCTGAAATGGGATACATTGAACGAAAACCAACATAATGTGCAATGTACGGTGCTATTTAGATGTATTCTGTAATATCCCAGTATTTATGCTTGCAAATACAGAATTCTGTTCTATTTGCATTGTTATTAGTCAGTAATTTTTATAAACGGGCTTTCATTAATTTAATTATAAGCTTTGAGAAACTCATCGGCCTATTTTTCCGAACCTTCGTTTCTGTTAGTGGTAGGCGTATAAACATAACTCTATTTATAAAATGTTATTTAGATTTGATTTTAGGGAATTGCACATGTCCTGACATCTATCCGCAAAGATGTGAAATAATTAAGAAGACCGCTAGCTTCAAAGGCGCCCATATACTTGTGTTCCGTTTTCCTCGTTAGAGAGCATAAAACCTGTAATGTATTCGTAGGACCTTTTCTATCGGTGACAAATTTATATATCTTCGTACATTGTATATATAAAAAAAAATCTTATATCTTCATGATTATATTCTTGCCAATTCCAAAGCTTGCGGAAAATCTCTTCTGGCTGCAATTCACGCTTAAGTGATACCTTGGGTCTGAAAATGCCCTTAAGATTTTCATAGCCGATTACGAACATTTGAGGCTTAATATTTGACTGACTTTGCGTTTTTGAGCTGTTCCAAAACTTGCACTCATATACGGACCAATGTGTATTTCCAATAACATCTCAGTTTTGAATTTTTGGTGGAATACAATGCTGCTTATATCTACCTTAGTTAAGCAGTGTAAAAGGTAGAATTGTATAACGATTAAAACTATTGTTAAGCCAAATCTGCTTCCCTAAGAATGGTTTAATATTATTGGAAAAATACAAAACCTTTCGAATAGCTACCAGGTGCGTTTATGTAGCGGATATTAGAACAGAGAGTGGCTGACATGACAATCAAAACTTACAATAAATGAAAGTCGGTTTAAAATCACTTCCGTGCTACATTCACATGCCTTTTTCCTCCCACTTTTTATTGCTACTCAGCTACAAACTATTATTACACAATCTTCTTTTTCTGTCTTTATGCAAATGGGATGAATACTTGCAAATTCAATACAAATTTCGTTTGGGTACACGGGAAATGCAAGAATTTGAAGTAATAATAAAATGTTTTATAGCATGATAGTCTCATTCCGTACTTTTTTTTATAATAATGGAGAAGCAGCTGGATGATGAGTAGAGACGTGTAAGGAAACTAAAAATGTAGACCTCGTTTAAGACACAGTTTATGCCGGATTATTATTATATTTATTATTATACTTACTATTATTATTATGATTGTTGTTATTAATCATCAACAGCATCGTAATCGTTATCTCTATCACTATCATTATCAATATTATTATTGTTTTATTATTTTTATTATTATTTGTATTATTATTATCTTTATTATTATATTTATTATTATTTGTATTATTATTATTTGTATTATTATTATTACTATTATTATCATTATTATTATTAATAGTATTATTATTAGCATTACTATTTTGACTATAATTATGATTATTATGATACTAATTATTATGGTTATTATTATTTTTATAATTATTATTATTTATATTATTATTATCATCATTGTCGCCTTGTTCGTTATTATTGCTGTTATCGCTGTTACTATTATAATTATTATTGTTGCTGTTATTTTTATTACTATTATCATTATTATTATTTGCATTACTATTATGTCTATAATGATGATTATTATAAAAATAATAATAATTATTGTTATTACTATTATTGTTGTATCATTATTATTATTATTATTATTCTTATTATCATCATCATTATCATGACTATAATTATGATTATTATAATCATAATTATTAAGGTTAGTACTATTATTACTAATATCTTAATCATTATTATTATAATTATTATTTTTTATTATTATTATTAATAGTAGTAGTAGTAGTAGAAGTAGTAGTAGTACTGGTATTGCTAGTGGAAGCGGTAGTGCAAGTGGCAGTGGTAGTTGTAGCGGTAGTGGTAGTAGTACTCGTAGTAGTCGTAATCGTCGTGTCGTAGTAGTAGTCGTATTAGTCGACGTAGTAGTAGTCGTTGTCGTAGTATATGTCGTAGTAGTCGTCGTCAACATAGTAGTAGTCGTCAAATTAGTCGTCGTCGTAGTAGTCCACGTCGTATTTAGTCGTCGTAATCATCGTCGTCGTAGTCGTAGTAGTGGTCGTCGCCGTTGTTATTATTCTTACTATCATCAGCATTATTATTAGAATTTCTATTATGACTCTAATTATGATTATCATAATAATTATTATTGTTATTATTATTATTATTGCTACTATCATAATCATTATTATTGTTATTATTATTTTTATAATTATTATTTATATTATTATTATTATCATCATTATCATGATCGTCGCCTTGTTCGTTATTACTGCTGTTATCGCTGTTACTATTATTATAATTATAATTGTTGCTGTTATATTTATTATTATTATCATTATTATTATTAGCACTACTATTATGTCTATAATGATGATTCGTATAAAAATAATAATTATTACTGTTATTACTATTATTGTTGTTATCATTATTATTATTATTGGTATATTTATTATTATATTTATTATTATTTGTATTATTATTACTATTATACTACTATTATCACTATTATTATTAGCATTACTATTTTGACTATAATTATGATTATTATGATAATAATTATTATGGTTATTTTTTTATAATTATTATTATTTATATTATAATCATCATCGTCGCCTTGTTCGTTATTATTGCTGTTATTGCTGTTACTATTATTATAATTATTATTAATATTGTTGCTGTTATTTTTATTATTATTATTATTATTATTATTATTATTATTATGATTAGCATTACTATTATGTCTATAATGATGATTATTATAAAAATAATAATCATTATTATTATTACTATTATTGTTGTTATGATTATTATCATCATCATCATGACTATAATTATGATTATTATAATCATAATTATTATTGTTAGTACTATTATTATTATTATAATCATTATTATTATAATTATCATTTTTATTATTATTAGTATTATTGTTATTATTATTAGTAGTAGTAGAAGTAGTAGTGGTAGTGGTATTGCTAGTGGTAGCGGTAGTGGAAGGTAGTTGTAGTGGTAGTGGTAGTAGTAGTCGTCGTCGTAGTAGTCGTGTCGTAGTAGTCGTGTCGTAGTAGTCGTTATAGTAGTCGTAGTAGTGACCGTCGTCGTAGTCATCGTAGTCGTAGTAGTCGCCGTAGTAGTAATCGTAGTTGTGGTCGTCGTAGTAGTCGTTGTCGTCGTAGTATATGTTGTCGTAGTGGTAGTCGTAGTCATCGTAGTTGTCAACATAGTAGTCGTCGTAATAGTCGTCAAATTAGTCGTCTTAGTAGTCCAAATCGTATTAGTCGTCGTAGTCGTAGTAGTCGTCGTAGTAGTGATCGTCCCCGTAGTCGTCGTCGTGGTAGTTGTCGTCGCCGTAGTCGTCGTTGTAGACACTGTCGTAGTCTTAGTAGTAGTCGTCGTAGTAGTCGTGGTTATCGTCGTAGTCGTAGTAGTCGTCATAGTATTAGTAGTCGTAGTCTTCGAAGTCGTCGTCATTGTCGTAGTCGTAGTAGAAATGGTAGTCGTAGTCGTCGTCGTAGTTGTTGTCGTCGACGACGTGGTAATCGTAGTCGTCGAGTCGTAGTTGTCGTCGTAGTAGTCGTAGTAGTCATCGTAGTCATATAAGTCGAGTAGTCGTAGTAGTAGCAGCAGTGGTAGTAGTAGAAGTAGTAGTCGTAGTAATAGTCGTCGTAGAAGTATTCGTAGTAGTCGTCGTAGTTGTAGTCGTAGTTGTCGTAGTAGTCGTAGTCGTGGTAGTCGTAGTAGTAGTAGCAGTAGTAGTCGAACTACTAATCGTCGTAATAGTCGTAGAAGTCGTACTCGTAGTAGTCGTAGTAGTCCTAGTAGAAGTCGTTTTAGTCGTAGTAGTCGTCCTCGTAGTAGTCGTAGTCGTTTTGGTCGACGTAGTAGTCGTCGTCGTCGTTGTAGTTGTCGTAGTATACGTCTAATCGTAGTAGTCGTCGTAGTAGTCATCGTAGTCCTCGTACACGTAGAAGTTGTCGTAGACGTAGTCGTCTTAGTAGTAGTAGCAGCAGTGGTAGGGGTAGAAGAAGTAGTCGTAGTAATAGTCGTAGTAGTAGTCGTCGTAATAGTAGTAGTAGTCGTTGTAGTAGTCGTCGTAGGCGTAGTCGTCGTAGTAGTCGTCGCAGTCGTCGTGGTAGTCGTAGTACTGGCAGTATCAGCAGCAGTAGTCGAACTAGCAGTCGTAGTAATAGTCGTCGCAAGAGTCGTAGTAGTCCTCGTAGTTGTACTCGTAGTAGGCGTAGTAGTTGTCGTAGTAGTCCTAGTAGTAGTCGTGGTAGTCGTTGTAGAAGTCGTCGATGTAGAAGTCGTCGTCGTAGTAATGGTCGTCGCAGTAGTCGTCCTCGTAGTGATCGACGTAGTAGTCGTCGTCTTTGTGTGGTCGTCGTAGTAGTCGTCGTAGTCTTCGTCGATGTAGTCGTCGTCGTAATCCGACTTGTTGTCATAGTCGTAGTTGTCGTCTTAGTAGTCGTCGTAGTCTTAGTAGTCGCAGTTAAAGTAGTCGTAGTAGTCGTAATATTAGAAGTAGTAGTAGTGGTAGTAGTAGTAGATGCAGTAGTGGTAATAGTAGTAGTCGTTGTAATAGTCCTCGTAGTCGTCGTCTTAGTCGTAGTAATAGCAGTAGCAGCAGTAGTAGTCGTACTAGTAGTTGACGTAAGAGTCGTCGTAGTCGCAGTAGTCGTACTCGTAGTAGTCGTAGTCTTAGTAGCCGTAGTAGTAGTCGTTGTAGAAGTCGTCGTAGTAGTCGTCCTCGTAGTAGTCGTCGTCGTAGTGGTCGACGTACTAGTCGTCGTAGCCGTCGACGTAGTAGTCGTCGTTGTAGTCGTCGTCGTCGTAGTATTAGTCGTCTAAGTCCGACTTGTCGTCGTAGTCGTATCTGTCGTCGTAGTCGTAGCTGTCGTCGTAGTCGTAGTAGTTTTTGTAGTCATAATAGTTGTCGTAGCAGTCGTCGCAGTTGAAGTAGGCGTAGTAGTCGTAGTAGTAGTGTTAGTAGTAGTAGATGCAGTAGTAGTATTAGTAATAGTCGTCGTAGTAGTAGTCGTCGTAGTAATCGTCGTCGTAGTAGTCGTCAACGTTATAGTCGTCTTATAAGTCGTCGTAGTAGACGTCGTAGTCGTCGTAGTCCTAGTAGTAGTCGTAGTAGTATTCATATATGAATATATTTATATAATCAAGTTACTACGTTTCTATATAATTTATATTCAATTTAATGGAAGAAGCAGTTATGAATGAATGTGCATAACGCTTAAGACACAATACTCCTAATAAGAAACTTCAACATTTTAATAATAGTAATAATAATAATAATTTTTGTCCGAATTTTTGTCCAATATTTAAATTGAATGCATTGTTCGAGAACAACCATGCATCACTCGAGGGGCGATAATGTAACATCCGAGAACTTGTTGATCAATACAAAGTGATTTAGATAAGCACAAGGTTTGTAGTGTCTTAAAACAAGCATGGGGAGAACTGAAAACATCACTCAAGTAACGATAACGTAACATCTGAAAACTTGATTATAAAGAGGCTGATTTCCAAGCTATTGTAATTGCAGTATTTGAGACCTTGTCCTCGCATGAAGGTTTAGATTCTTTAGAGCACTCGAATCACGAGAATTAAATTTTTGAAAACATTTGGTTCTGCTCTACAATAGTCATGTAGATCAGTTATATTATAATTGCCCATTCTGAAATGGGATACATTGAACGAAAACCAACATAATGTGCAATGTACGGTGCTATTTAGATGTATTCTGTAATATCCCAATATTTATGCTTGCAAACGCAGACTTCTGTTCTATTTGCATTGTTATTAGTCAGTAATTTTTATAAACGGGCTTTCATTAATTTAATTATAAGCTTTGAGAAACTCATCGGCCAAATTTTCCGAACCTTCGTTTCTGTTAGTGGTAGGCGTATAAACAAAACTCTATTTATAAAATGTTATTTAGATTTGATTTTAGGGAATTGTACATGTCCTGACATCTATCCGCAAAGATGTGAAATAATTAAGAAGACCGCTAGCTTCAAAGGCGCCCATATACTTGTGTTCCGTTTTCCTCGTTAGAGAGCATAAAACCTGTAATGTATTCGTAGGACCTTTTCTATCGGTGACAAATTTATATATCTTCGTACATTGTATATATAAAAAAAATCTTATATCTTCATGATTATATTCTTGCCAATTCCAAAGCTTGCGGAAAATCTCTTCTGGCTGCAATTCACGCTTAAGTGATACCTTGGGTCTGAAAATGCCCTTAAGATTTTCATAGCCGATTACGAACATTTGAGGCTTAATATTTGACTGACTTTGCGTTTTTGAGCTGTTCCAAAACTTGCACTCATATACGGACCAATGTGTATTTCCAGTAACATCTCAGTTTTGAATTTTTGGTGGAATACAATGCTGCTTATATCTACCTTGGTTAAGCAGTGTAAAAGGTAGAATTGTATAACGATTAAAACTATTGTTAAGCCAAATCTGCTTCTCTAAGAATGGTTTAATATTATTGGAAAAATACAAAACCTTTCGAATAGCTACCAGGTGCGTTTATGTAGCGGATATTAGAACAGAGAGTGGCTGACATGACAATCAAAACTTACAATAAATGAAAGTCGGTTTTAACTCACCTTTGTGCTACATTCACATGCCTTTTTCCTCCCACTTTTTATTGCTACTCAGCTACAAACAATTATTACAAAACCTTCTTTTTCTGTCTTCATGAAAATGGGATGAATACTTGCAAATTCAATACAAATTTCGTTTGGGTACACGGGAAATGCAAGAATTTGAAGTAATAATAAAATGTTTTACAGCATGATAGTCTCATTCCTTACTTTTTTTTATAATCTGGAGAAGCAGCTGGATGACGAGTAGAGACGTGTAAGGAAACTAAAAATGTAGACCTCGTTAAAAGACAAAGTAAATGCCGGATTATTATTATTATTATTATTATTATTATTATTATTATACTTATTATTATTATACTTATTATTATTGTTGTTATTAATCAACATCAATAGCATCGTAATCGTTATCTCTATCACTATCAATATTATTATTATTGTTTTTATTATTTTTATGATTAATTGTATTATTATTATTATTATCATCATCATCATTATTATTAGCATTACTATTTTGACTATAATTATGATTATTATGATAATTATTCATGTTATTACTGTTATTTTTGCTATTATTATCATTATTATTATTGTTGTTCTTATTATTATTATTACTATCATCTTCATTATTATTAGCATTTCTATTATGACCCTAATTATGATTATCATAATAATTATTATTGTGATTACTATTATTGTTACTATCATAATCATTATTATTGTTATTATCATTTTTATAATTATTATTATTTATATTATTATTATCATCATCATTATCATCATCGTCGCCTTGTTCGTTATTATTGCTGTTATCGCTGTTATTATTATTATAATTATTATTGTTATTGTTATTTTTAGTATTATTATTATTAGCATTACTATTATGTCTATAATGATGATTATTAAAAATAATAATTATTATTGTTATTACTATTATTAATGTTATCATTATTATTATTATCATCATCATTATCATCATCATTATCATGACTATAATTATGATTATTATAATCATAATTATTATTGTTAGTACTATTATTATTATCATAATCATTTTTATTATTATTATTATTATTATTATTAGTAGTAGTAGTAGTAGTAGTAGTAGTAGTAGTAGTAGTAGTAGTAGTAGATGTAGCAGTAATATTAGTAGAAGTAGTAGTAGAAGTAGTATATGAAGTAGTGGTAGTGGTAGTGCTAGTGGTAGCGGTAGTGGCAGTGGTAGTTGTAGTGGCAGTGGTTAGTGTAGTAGTAGTCGTAGTCGTCGTCGTAGTTGTGACGTAGTATTCGTCGTAGTAGTGGTCGTTGTCGTCGTAGTAGTGGTTGTCTTCGTAGTAGTTGTCGTAGTATTCGTTTTCGACGTAGTAGTTGTCGTAGTAGTTGTTGTAGACGTCGTAGTAGTCGTAGTTGTACTAGTCGTCGTAGTAGTCGTGGTAGTAGGAGCAGTCGAAGTAGTCATAGTAGTCGTCGTAGTAGTAGCACTAGTAGCAGTGGTGTTAGTAGTAGAAGTAGTAGTAGTCGTAGTAGTAGTAATCGTAGTCGTAGTAGTAATACTCGTAGTAGTCGTCGTAGTCATCGTTTTAGTCGTCGTAGTCCTCTTAGTAGTCGTAGTAGTAGCAGTAGCATCAGTAGTCGTACTGGTAGTCGTAATGGTCGTCGTAGTCGTCGTGATCGTAGTAGTAGTACTCGCAGTGGTCGTCGTAGTCGTCGTAGTAGTAGTAGCAGTAGCAGCAGTGGTAGTAGTAGAAGTAGTAGTCGTAGTAATAGTCGTCGTAGTAGAAGTCGTAGTAGTAGAAGTCGTAATCTTAGTAGTAGTCGTAGTAGTAATAATCGTGGTAGTCGTCGTAGTCATCGTCGTAGTCGTCGTAGTAGTCGTCGTCGTAGTAGTAGTCTTCGTAGTAGTCGTAGTCGTTGTCGTAGGCGTCGTGGTAGTCTTAGTAGTAGCAGTAGCAGCAGTAGTAATCGTACTAGTAGTCGTCGTAATAGTCGTTGTAGTCGTCGTAGTCGTAGTGGTCGTGGACGTAGTCGTCGTAGTCGTAATCGTCGTCGTCCAAGTCCGATTTGTCGACGTAGTCGTAGTTGTCGTAGTCGTAATAGTCGTCGTAGTGGTAGTAGTCGTCGCAGTTATAGCGGTCGTAGTGGTCGTAGTAGTAGAAGTTGTAGTAGTGTTAGTAGTAGTAGATGCAGTAGTAGTAGTAATATTAGTAGTCGTAACAATAGTCGTTGTCATTGCTGTCGTATTCGTCGTCATAGTAGTCGTCATAGTAATCGTTAACGTAGTAGTCGTCGTCGTAGAAGTCAACGTAGTCGACGTCGTAGTCGTAGTCGTAGTCCTAGTAATAGTCGTAGTAGTAGTCATACATATGTATATATTTATATAATCACGTTACTATATTTCTATATAATTTGTATTCAATTTAATGGAAGTAACAGTTATGAATGAAAGTGCATAACGCTTAAGACACAATAATCCTAATAAGAAACTTCAACATTTTGATAATAACTTGTCAAATTTTTTGTCCAATATTTAAATTGAATGCATTGTTCGAGAACAACCATGACAAGAACTGCGAGCATCACTCGAGTGGCGATAATGTAACATCCGAGGACTTGTTGATCAATACAAGGTGATTTAGATAAGCACAAGGTTTGTAGTGTCTTAAAACAAGCATAGCCCGAGCAAGACTGGCAAAACTCTACCCCCTCCTCAACAAAAGATCTTTACTCAAACTAAAAAACTGCACACTACTTTACACGACTCTATTAAGACCACTGCTGCTATACGCTTGTCCAGTTTGGCGAGGAACTAGTCCTTCTGAAATCAAACGTATCCAGACATTTCAAAACAAAATATTGCGAATCTCAACGAATGCACCATGGTTTGTCAGAAATAGTCAACTACATAGAGAAACTGGAATCAGCATCATACAACAGTCAATTTCTTCACAAGCCGAACAGTTTTACAGCAAGCTAAAAGACGTCTCAGGAGCCATTCACTATTCTCTTGGCAGAAAATCTAGCTATCCAACTCGCATCAAGAGTCGCTTACCACTGGACCAGCTCTCACAGCAAGACTTTCTGTAAAATAAAAACAAAAAAATGTACCTACTTATGAGGGGCCCAATGGGGCTTACCACATTTCAATGTTATTCAGTATCATGCATGTAAATAATGTCTAAAATCAATGATCTGTAGAGAGCACATGCGCTGATCGATCAATAAATCATTAAAAAAAAAAAAAAAAAAAAAAAAAAAACAAGCATGTTGAGAACTGAAAATATCACTCAAGTAACGATAACGTAACATCTGAGAACTTGATTATAAAGAGGCTGATTTCCAAGCTATTGTAATTGCAGTATTTGAGACCTTGTACTCGCATTAAGGTTTAGATTCTTTAGAGCACTCGAATGGCGACGATGATATTTTTGAAAACATTTCGTTCTGCTCTACAATAGTAGTCACACACACACACATATATATATATATATATATCGTTACTTGAGTGATGTTTTCAGTTCTCTTGTTTTAAGATACTACAAACCTAGTGCTTATCTAAATCACCTTGTATTGATGAACAAGTTCTCGGCTGTTACATTATCGCCACTCGAGTGATGCTCGCAGTTCTCGTCATGGTTGTTCTCGAACAATGCATTCAATTTAAATATTGGACAAAAAATTTGTCAAGTTATTATCAAAATGTTGAAGTTTCTTATTAGGATTATTGTGTCTTAAGCGTTATGCACTTTCATTCATAACTGTTACTTCCATTAAATTGAATACAAATTATATAGAAATATAGTAACTTGATTATATAAATATATACATATATATGACTACCACTACGACTATTACTAGGACTACGACTACTACGACGACTACCACGATTAATACTACTACGACTACTACTAGGACTACGACTTCTACTACTACGACTACTACTACGACTATTACTACGACTACTACTTCTACTACTACCACTGCTGCTACTGCTACTACTACGACGATGACTACGACGACCACTGCGAGTACCACTACTACGACCAAGACGACTACGACGACTATTACGACTACCAGTACGACTACTGCTGCTACTGCTACTACTACGACTACGACTACTAAGAGGACTAAGACGACTAAGACGATGACTAAGACGACTACTACTACGACTACGATTATTACAACTACGACTACTACTACGACTTTTACTACTTCTACTACTAACACCACTGCTACTAGTGCTTATACTACTACGACTACTCCTACTACCACGACTACTACTACGACTACTACGACGACTAGTACAACTACGACTACTACGTCGTCTACAACAACTACCACGACGACAACTACTACGTCGACAACGACTACTACGACGACTACTACGAAAACAACCACTATTACGACGACTACGATGACTACGACAACGACCACTACTACGACGACTACGACTACTACTACACTAACCACTACAGCTACCACTGCCACTACCGCTAACACTAGCACTACCACTACCACTACTACTTATACTACTCCTACTACTACTAGTACTATGTGACTACTACTACGACTACTATTAGGACTACGACGACGACTACGACTACGACGTCTACTACGACGTCTACTATGACGACGTTTACTACGTTGACGACTACTACGACGACTTCTACGACGACTACTACTACGACGACTACTACGACGACAACGACGACGACTACGACTACGACGACTATTACTATGACTACTATTACTACTACAACTGCATCTACTAACACTACTACTACTTCTACTACTATGACTACTACAACTGCGACGACTACTAACACTACGACCACTACTACGACTACGACACCTACTACGAATACGGCGACAACTACGACGACAAGTCGGACTACGACGACGAATACAACTACGACGATTACGACTACGAAGACGACTACGACGACGACTTCTACGACGACTTCTACGACGACGACTTCTACAACGACTACTACTACCACTACTACTAGGACTACTACGACTACTACGACTACTACTTCGACTACGGCTACTACGACTACGACGATTATTACGACTCTGACGACAATAATTACGACTACTAGTACGACTACTACTGCTGCAACTGCTACTACTACGACTACCACGACGACTACGACGACTACTACGATTACTATTACCACATCCACTATCACTACAACTACCACTGTCACTGCCACTACCGCTACCACTACCACTAATACTTCTACTACTACTACTACTACTACTATTAATAATAATAAATAATAATAATAATTATGATATTATTAATAATAGTACTAACAATAACAATTATTATAATAATCATAATTATAGTCATGATAATGATGATAATAATAATAATACAAATAATAATAAAAATAATAAAAACAATAATAATATTGATAGTGCTAGTGATAGAGATAACGATTACGATGCTGTTGATGATGATTAATAACAACTACAACAACAACAACAACAACAATAATAATAATAAGTATAATCATAAATATAATAATAATAATAAATAATAATGATATTAATAATAATAGTAATAACAATAATTATTATCATTTTTATAATAATCATCATTATAGACATAATAGTAATGCTAATAATAATATTGATATTAATAAAAATAACAGCAACAATAATAATAATTATAATAATAGTAAAAGCGATAGCAGCAATAATAACGAACAAGGCGACGGTGATAATAAAAATAATAATAATAATAATTATAAAAATAATAACAATAATAATGATTATGATAGTAACAATAATAGTAATAACAATAATAATTATTATGATAATCATAATTAGGGTCATAAATGAAATGCTAATAATAATGATGATGATAGTAATAATAATAATAATAATAATAATAATAATAATAATAATAACAACAATAATAATAATAATGATTATAATAACAAAAATAACAGTAATAACATTAATAATTATTATCATAATAATCATAATTATAGTCAAAATAGTGATGCTAATAATAATGATAATAATAATAATAATAATAATAATAATAATAATAATAATAATAAGTGTAATATGAATAATAAATATAATAAATATAATAATAATAGTAATAATAATAATAATAATAATAATAATCATTTAATAATAATAATAATAATCCGGCATAAACTGTGTCTTTTAACGAGGTCTACATTTTTAGTTTCCTTACACGTCTCTACTCGTCATCCAGCTGCTTCTCCAGATTATAAAAAAAAGTAAGGAATGAGACTATCATGCTATAAAACATTTTATTATTACATCAGATTCTTGCACTTCCCGTGCACCTAAACGAAATTTTTACTGAATTTGCAAGTATTCATCCCATTTGCATGAAGACAGAAAAAGAAGATTTTGTAATAATAGTTTGAAGCTGAGTAGCAATAAAAAGTGGGAGGAAAACGGCATGTGAATGTAGCAAGGAAGTGATTTTAAACCGGCTTTCATTTATTGTAAGTTTTGATTGTCATGTCAGCCACTCTCTGTTCTAATATCCGCTACATAAACGCACCTGGTAGCTATTCGAAAGGTTTTGTATTTTTCCAATAATATTAAACCATTCTTAGGGAAGCAGATTTGGCTTAACAATAGTTTTAATCGTTATACAATTCTACCTTTTACACTGCTTAACTACGGTAGATATAAGCAGCGTTGTATTCCACCAAAAATTCATAACTGAGATGTTACTGGAAATACACATTGGTCCGTATATGAGTGCAAGTTTTGGAACAGCTCAAAAACGCAAAGTCAGTCAAATATTAAGCCTCAAATGTTCGTAATCGGCTATGAAAATCTTAAGGGCATTTTCAGACCCAATGTATCACTTAAGCGTGAATTGCAGCCAGAAGAGATTTTCCGCAAGCTTTGGAATTGGCAAGAATATAATCATGAAGATATAAGATTTTTTTTATATATACAATGCACGAAAATATATAACTTTGTCACCGATAGAAATGGTCCTACGAATACATTACAGGTTTTATGCTCTCTAACGAGGAAAACGGAACACAAGTATATGAAGCTAGCGGTCTTCTTAATTATTTCACATCTTTGCGGATAGATGTCAGGACATGTACAATTCCCTAAAATCAAATCTAAATAACATTTTATAAATAGAGTTTTGTTTATACGCCTACCACTAACAGAAACGAAGCTTCGGAAAAATTGGCCGATGAGTTTCTCAAAGCTTATAATTAAATTAATGAAAGCCCGTTTATAAAAATTACTGACTAATAACAATGCAAATAGAACAGAAGTCTGTGTTTGCAAGCATAAATATTGGGATATTACAGAATACATACAAATAGCACCGTACATTGCACATCTTGTTGGTTTTCGTTCAATGTTTCCCATTTCATAATGGGCAATTATAATATAACTGATCTACATGACTATTGTAGAGCAGAACCAAATGTTTTCAGAAATATAATTCTCGTGATTCGAGTGCTCTAAAGAATCTAAACCTTCATGCGAGTACAAGGTCTCAAATACTGCAATTACAATAGCTTGGAAATCAGCCTCTTTATAATCAAGTTCTCAGATGTTACGTTATCGTTACTTGAGTGATGTTTTCACTTCTCCCCAAGCTTGTTTTAAGATACTACAAACCTTGTGCTTATCTAAATCACCTTGTATTGATCAACAAGTTCTCGGATGTTACATTATCGCCACTCGAGTGATGCTCGCAGTTCTCGTCATGGTTGTTCTCGAACAATGCATTCAATTAAAATATTGGACAAAAAATTTAACAAGTTATTATCAAAATGTTGAAGTTTCTTATTAGGATTATTGTGTCTTAAGCGGTATGCACTTTCATTCGTAACTGTTTATTCCTTCAAATGAATACAAATTATATAGAAACATAGTAACTTGATAGTATGAACATATATATATGACTACTACTACGACTATTACTAGGACTACGACGACTACAACGTCTACTACGGCGACTACTACGTTGACGACTACTACGACGACGACTACGACGTTGACGACTACGCGACTATTACTACGACTACTTATATTTCTACTGCTGCTACTGCATCTACTACTACTACTACTTCTACTACTACTACTAAGACTACTACGACTACAACTGCGACAACTACTAAGACTACGACGACTACTACGAATATGACGACCACTTCGACTACGACGAGTATTACGACTACGACGAACACTACGACTACGACGACAAGTTGGACTACGACGACGAATACGACTACGACGACTACTATGACTACGACGACTACTACGACGTCCACTACTACGACGACTTTTACAACGACGACTACTACTACTACGACGATTACGACTACTACGACGACTACGACTGCTACGAGTACTACGACGACTACCACGACTCTTACGACGACTACTACTGCTGCCACTGTACTACTACGACTACGACGATGACTGCAACGACTACTACATTGACGACTACTACGACGACAACGACGACGACTACGACGACTATTACTACGACTACTACTATTACTACTACTGCATCTACTACTACTAACACTACTACTACTTCTACTACAACGACCACTACGACTACTACAACTGCGACGACTACTACGACTACGACAACTACTACGACTACGATGACTACTACGACTAAGACGACTATTACGACTACTACGACAACAACGACTACGTCGACATGTCCGACTTCGACAACGAACATGACTACGACGAAGAGTACGTCGACGACCACTACGACTACGTTGACGACTAAAACGACGACGAATACAAAGACGACGACTACTAAGTCGACTACTACGACGACGACTACTACGTGGACGACTACTACGACGACTACTACGACGACAACTTCTACAACGACGACTTCTACAACGACTAATACTACTACTACGACTACTACTAGGACTATTACGAGTACGACTACGACTACGACGATTACTACGACTCTTACGACGACTATTACAACTACTAGTACGACTACTACTGCTGCTACTGTTACTACTACGACTACCACGACGACTACGTCAACGACTACGACTACTAAGACCACAACGACTACCACGATTATTACTACTACGACTACTACAACGAGTACTACTACGACTACTTCAACGACGACTATTACTACGACTACTACATCTACCACTACCACAGCGGCTACTGCTTCTACTACTACGACGATTACTACGAGTACTACTACTACGACCACGACGACTACTACGACTCTTACGACGACTATTAGGACGATTACTAGTACGACTACTACTGCTGCTACTGCTAGTACTACGACAACGTTTACGCCTACTACGACCACTATGACGACTACAACGATGACTACGACGACTACTACGATTATTACTACTACGACGACTACTACTACGACTACTACTACAACCACTGCTGCTACTGCTACTACTACGACGACTACTACGACTACGTCGACTACTACGACTACTACTTCGACTACGACTACTACTAGTTTGACGACTAATTATACTACGACGGCTACGACGACTACGATGACTACGACGTCGACGACAAAAATTATGACGACTACGACTACCACTTCAACTACGACTACAACGACGACTTGGACTACGACGATGATTACGACAACGACGATGATTACGACAACGACGATTTTGAAAACTACGACTACGACGACAACTAAGACGACGATTACTACGACGACTACGACTACAACGATGACTACGGCGACGACAACTACCACGACTACGACGACTACTATGCCGACTACGACGAGGACTACGACGACGACTTGGAAGACTACCACGACCACTACGACGACTACTCCTACTACTGCGACTACTACTACGACTACGACGACTACTGCGACGACTACAACAACTACTACGACGACCACTACTACGACGACAACGACGACTACTACGTCGACGACCACTACTACGTCTACTACTACGACTACCACTACGATGACTACGACAACGACCAATACTACGACGACTACGACTACCACTATAACTACCACAAATGGGATGACTACTTGCAAATTCATTACAAATTTCGTTTAGGTGCACGGGAAATGCAAGAATTTGAAGTAATAATAAAATGTTTTATACCATGATAGTCTCATTCCTTACTTTTTTTTATAATCTGGAGAAGCAGCTGGATGACGAGTAGAGACGTGTAAGGAAACTAAAAATGTAGACCTCGTTAAAAGATACAGTTTATGCCGGATTATTATTATTATTATTATTATTATTATTATTACTATTATAATTATTATTATTTATTATTATTATATTTATTATTATTGTTGTTGTTGTTATTAATCCTCATCAACATCATCGTAATCGTTATCTCTATCACTATCAATATTATTATTGTTTTTATTATTTTTATTATTATTATTATTATTATTATTATTAGCATTACTATTTTGACTATAATGATGATTATTATGAAAATAATTATTATTGTTGTTACTGTTATTGTTGTTATCATAATCATTATTGTTGTTATTATTATTACTATTATCATCATCATTATTATTAGCATTTCTATTATGACCTAATTATGATTATCATAATAATAATTATTATTGTTATTACTATTATTGTGACTATCATAATCATTATTATTTTTATAATTAATATTACTTATATTATTATTATCATCATCGTCGCATTGTTCGGTATTATTGCTGTTATTGCTGTTACTGTTATTATTATTGTTGCTGTTTAGTTTATTATTATTATTATTATTACTAATATTATTATTATTATAATTATTATTATTATTATCATTATTTTAGCATTACTTTTATGACTATAATGATGATTATTATAAAAAGAATAATTATTATTGTTATTACTATGATTGTTGTTATCATTGTTATTATTATTATCATTATTATTATTATTATTATTATTATCATCATCATTATCATCATTATTATTAGCATTATTATTATGACTATAATTATGATTATTATGATAATAATTATTAATGGTATTACTATTATTGTTATCACAATCATTATTATTATTATTTTTATTATCATTATTAGTAGTAGTAGTAGTAGTAGATGTAGTAGTAAAAGTAGTAGAAGTAGTAGAAGTAGTAGTGGTAGTGGTAGCGGTTGTGGTAACGTTAGCGTTAGCGGAAGTGGCAGTGGGCAGTGGCAGAAGTAGTGGTAGTGGCAGAGGTAGTCGTAGTAGTCGTCGCCGTAGTAGTCGTAGTAGTAGTCGTCGTATTCGTCGTAGACGTCGCCGTAGTCGTCGTAGTCGCTGTAGTCGTAGTAGTAGTCGTAGTAGTCGTCGTAGTTGTTGTCTTCGTAGTAGTCGTCGTCATAGTGGTAGTACTGGCAGTAGTCGTAGTAGTAGTCGTAGGAGTAGTTGTCGTAGTTGTAATGGTCGTCGTATTTGTAGTCGTCGTCGTAGTAGTCGTCGTAGTCCTAGTAGTAGTCGTGGTAGTAGTCGTAGATGTAGTCGTCGTAGTCGTAGTCGTCCTAGTCGTCGTAGGAGTAGTGTTAGTAGTAGTCGTAGTAGTTTTCGTCGTATTCGTCGTCGCAGTCGTCTTAGCAGTGGTCGTCGTAGTAGTAGTCGTCGTGGTACTAGTCGTAGTTGTAGTCGTCATACTCGTCGTAGTAGTCGTCGTAGTAGTCGTGGTCGTCGTAGTATTCTTCGTAGTCGTTGTAGTAGTAGTCGTAGTAGTCGTCGCAGTAGTCGTCGTCGTAGTAGTAGTCTTCGTAGTTGTAGTCGTCATACTCGTCGTAGTAGTCGTCGTAGTATTCTTCGTAGTCGTTGTAGTAGTAGTCGTAGTAGTCGTCGCAGTAGTCGTCGTCGTAGTAGTAGTCTTCGTAGTCGTAGTCCTAGTAGTAGTCGTAGTATTAGTCGTAGGAATAGTCGTCGTAGTCGTCAGTCGTCGTCGTAGTCGTGATCGTAGTATTAGTCGTCGTAGTTGTCGTTGTAGTAGTCGTCGTAGTAACCGTCGTAGTCGTCGAAGTCGTCGTAGTCTTGGTAGTCGCCGTAGTCGTCGTAGTCGTAGTAGTAGAAGTAGTAGTAGTGTTAGTAGTAGTAGCAGTAGTAGTAGTAGTCGTAGTAGTCGTCGTGGTAGTAGTAGTCGTAGTAGTCGTAGACGTCGTAGTCGTCGTGGTAGTTGTAAAACAGCGTTAACCATTTCACAGGATTTGGCTTTATTGGTGTAAATATGTCATTAATTATACTTTTCCTAAGTGGGACATGAAGTTATTATATATTTTCTATAATTTACACCTAGCCATCCCAGAGTCTAATGCCATCAAATAGTGATCAACTTTTAAAGGATTTGACTATTGGTTTAGGCTAGTGTGCTGGATTATTTATGTTTTACTTACAAACAATTAAGTAATAAGTCAACATGTGCTAATTTTTATCTGGATTCTCATGACTAGAAGAATAAGGTTTTGTAAGAATAGTGAGGTGCAGAATAGGTACAGAAGGTCATGGTGTATCAAAAAATCACATTTTTTCAATCAATTTCGCGCGCTTAAAATCATTGCTAAGGCCACCACAACTTAATGCTTGAGTAAATACCTAATGTGAAAATGCAGCTTTACTCTGAGAGAAATATAATAACGCCATACATAAAACGATAGTAATATTGTTTGTTCTTACACTTGTTCCAAGATTTAAGACTACTATCGTAATCCGTCTCATCACTAAGTAGCGCACCGCGATATGTCTCTTTCGTGGACCTCGTCTTCACCCTGAATGCCGTTTGAATAACGATTAAACTGTGCGTGATAGACAAAAACTTACCACACAAAACCTATGTGTCGTTAAAACACACAACTTAAGTGATACAAATATGTGAACATTTTTCTTTCTACCTTTTTAGGGATATAACATGTTACTAGTTTCAAATTTCAAAATACTTCAGCTTTTCTCAAACGTGAAGCCCTTATCCGATTTATATCTCTTTCGTTTAACTCCTGGTCATTTTGAAAAAGCAAATTTCAATTACAATCGCATAATGTTAGCCTTTTGAGAATTTTACTGTTGCTTTAGCCTAAAGTAATCCCTTATTAAGTCTCTGCTTATAACAAACTGAATTCCAAGAGACCTTTTGGTAATTAGCATTATGTAGATGAATAGTTTGTTTGAAGAACAAGAAGAGAACTTCGTGCGAAATAAACACATTAGCCTCTTCTTCCATTTACCTACTCCTAATACAGGTAAACACAACAAAAATGTTCCTGTGTCTTAGTTACTTATAAGTAGAAAGGAACTAATGGAATTCGGTAGGCTAAAGGGATAGGCAAGATTTTTAAAGGCTGTCGATTTGCGATTGGCGTTATCTATGCTTGGTCAGGAGATAAACAAATGACATCCTGTTTGAGGAAGGTGTAAGTATTATAAAATTTAAACCAATAACAAGGAATATCTCCGAAATCAGTAACTCATATAAGAATACTAAATTAAAGTTAAGAACAATTAAAATAACCGACATTTTTCTAGAAATACCTTTTTGTTAGCGGTGACTACTGAAACTGGTATTTTCAGTAAAATATCCGCAACACATTTTTGGGTGGAATACCATCACAAACTTCTATGTAGAAAAAATTAAAATAACAAGAGAAAGCTTGAATCTAGACAATACTACAATCATAATGACGTGTAGTGATGGGAGTATTCGAATGCAAAATGTCGATGTATTTGATTCTTGGATGTTATGGAATTCTGAATGTTGTATTCGAATCCTTTATTCGGATGAGTCCTCTTTTGAAAATACTCTGAATGCTGTATTCGAATACTGCACTCATGTCTCGGGTAGGTGCAGGTGCACCTAAGGGAATCGAGATCTCATCTGAAGGTGCTTTTAGTTAAAGGTCATTTATGCGCTTTGATCTTGAGGGATTGAGCGTAAGAGGGGTGTGAGTACGTTGATAAACAACCTACAAGGTAATCACCTGGCCAGGATGGAATATGAGAATATGCTATTAAGTAATGCTGTGAACTTCTTACCATCCCAAAGCTAACCAACGATTCCCATACAATTATTACATAATCGTGATCATAATTTTTGAATTTTACTTCGTGTTATGGAATGTGCGATCGGTTAGGGCAACGAATGAACAACAATATTATAAATTGGAACTAAACGATTGCTTCTGTAGTAGAATGGTCAGCATTCTGTCTTCTCAACCCTAAGGTTCTGGGTTTGATTCTCAGCTTGGGCAGGAAATTTTTCTTTAACCAGAATCATTCCCTATCCCCAATAGAGTCTGTAGTAGGAATGTGGGAGAGAATGTGTGTGCGTTTTTATAACATTTTAAAACTGAAAAAAAAAAAAAAAAAAAAAAAAATCTGATGTGGCATGACTTTCTCTAGCAGTCGCATACACAAAACTAATCTTTCAAAAGTTTATTCAGTTTTTGCATCATGGTAACAAATATTTGCAGAAATGGTTCTATTACTTGCTTCCTTGTAAGGAGGTAAATAAGGGAATATGCTAGGCTAAAGTGATACATCTTTTAAAAGCTGGTCGTAATGTGAACAAATGACGCGGTTAGCTTTGGATGGTCTAGTTTGAGAAAAATTAGGTATTTAAAAACAGTAACCAACAACAAGGAATATCTTGAAGGCGGTCAACTCTACAAAAGAAAAAGAAAGAAAAAAAAAACATATATGACATATGTTATGTTTTTAACCAGATCTGCATTTTTATTGTAAGTTTCTGTCCATCTCTTACGGTCATATAAATATCTTGGAGACACGATATTTTAATCAAAATCGTTAGAGCCATTTCTGAGAAAATCATAATTTTCGAAAAATGTTTCATGAAAAGGATAGTTCGGGTTGGGGGATTTTCTTGAATTTTTTACGTGTCGCATTCTTTGTAGATATCAAATTTAAATACTGAGTTCTGTATTTTACGGTATTTTAGTTTTTAAATTATGCTGCCACCCCCAAACACAAAAATGTGCACGCATGAAAAATGATTTTTTTCGATTCAGGGGACCGCAAAGATGTAATTTCGGTGGAATCTCCATATGTAATTTTTGGGTGAAATATAATACCTTCCCTAGCGACTATATACATTCTTATGTACATACAACTAGAGAAAGTAAAAATGCTTTTTGGACTCAGGGGACCTCATAACGTATATTTCCGGGGAAATCTCGGTATCGAATTTTTGGGTGGAATACAACACATTCTCTATACACTATGTTTGTACATAGCACGTGTAGAGAAAGTAAAAGAGATAAGAAATTCTATAGTACAGCGAGAAAGACACCAGCAGTTGTTTTTCAAGTTAATGCCCTGATGTAACCATACAAGTTAGAGGGAGCTATAAACACTAATCAAAAACCACATATTCTGATGTTCTCCTTTCACATAATTTCTGTAACTGCAAACAAACTTTTCTTACAAAATAATACTCTTTAATTACGTCATGCTAATTGGGATAGATTTTAGCAGATAGGTCTTCTTACTTAGTTCCTTGTACTTAGAAGGGAAATAAGGAAGTAGACTAGGCTAAACCGAATTTCAAATATTTTAAAAAGTCTGGTATGCGATTGACTTTGAAATTCGATTATCTTTGCATGACTATGAGTAAACCAAAATAAACACGGATGACGACTACCTGTTTGAGAAAACTATAAGTTAAATTTTAAACCTATAGCAACAATATTTAGTAATAGTTAACTGTATATATACATACGTATTATGTGTCATATAAATATCTTTAATGAAAGTTGTTTTAATAAAAATGATCACAGCACTTAATGGAAAATCAGCATTTTCGAAAACTTTTTCATATAAAAAGTAGTTTTGGGTGAGGGATTTCTTGAACATCGTCGTGTCATATGCTTAGAATATATTGAACTTAAATACCAAGTTTAGTTTTAACCAAATTTTCGTTTTTGAGATATGTTCTTATGCACACAAGTAGTCTATAAAGGTTACAGCTCGCGCAAATTTGCATAATAATTGGAGCAATTAATTTGCATATCAAAAAATTTCCATATAAAAAATTTGAATAATAATTAGAGCAATTTGTTTGCATATCAGACAGCTATCAATCATTGATGCATATTAATGAGTCTGCGGACCACGCCCCTCGGGGGACCATGCCCCCTTACAAAAATAGCCAATTATTGAGCTACATAGGACTTTGAGGGGTTATTTCCAATTGAGCTTTACTGAGGATTCTAATTATGCAATCGGATTTTACCTATCACTGCATAATAAAAACTTTATACATTACCCGATTTGAATATTTACTATAATTAATTTAATGGTGAATGAATTGGCATTTTCAGGTATACCATCACTAGATGGCATCACACTTTACCTGTTTGGGTAAGAAAATGATTAGAAATATTTAATACCATCACTTAGTAATACAAAAACAAAATTTCAGCGTTTTATTTAGCGAAATCCGCTTAAAATTCGCCGAAATCACAAAAGATGAGAAATATAAGTAGAACAGATCTGCAAATATATAACCCTTACGTGAATTAATGCAACTTATAACTAATAAAGGAAGTACATGACTTAGGGGAGAAGGAAAACAGAAATTATTTATATAACGTATTTATTTTTTATTTCATTGCAGAGCTGAATATAAGCTCGGAAAATGGAATTGTGGGGGTGTGCAATCATCCAATACTTTGATAGTGAAATGACTATGAGTCATAAGTATGACAAAATTCAAATGAAATGCAATAGCGCTACGAGGAGCAAACACGGTACCAGCGGGAATCGAACCCTGGCCATCAGAACACACATACACAGATACGCACACAGACACATACGTAAATTCATATATTCAATAAAAAATCACTAATTCGAATGCAATGCAATAGCGCCACGATGAACAAATATCGTAAAAGCGGTAACCAAACACTGGACATCAGTACACACATACATAGATACGCACACAGACACATACGTAAATTAATATATTCAATAAAAAATCACTAATTCGAATACAATGCAATAGCGCCACGATGAACAAATATCGCACAAGCGGTAATCAAACCCTGGACATCAGAACTTACATGCATACCTGCACGCACACACGCACACTTACACGAACACACTTGCAAGCATTCACACATAAAAAGACACAAATCTCATACATACACATGCATACTTGCACGCACAAAGTCCTTGAATTTATATACGAATGCTACTATGGCAGCAGAGCCGCCTGAACTCCAAGTTGTCCCAGCAACGGCCAAAGCTAAACTAATACCACAAAACAATGACTTCCCCCGCTTAAAGCGAGACCACCCTCAGCCCCGCCCAGGCAGGTGCGCTCACAAGCGAGACGACCGTTAGACCACCCAGTTAGGTGTATGACGCTCAGAAGGGGGACCACCCTCAGGATGTCCAGGTAAAAGGAGGGTTTCTCCCCTGCACTCAGACCATGGCATTTCGACTCGCATGCGTTATAATGCATGAAAACCTTACTGTCAAACCTTTTCCCTGGACAAAAATGTGTGCGCAGGAATTGTGAGCTAAATCTACAGCTATTGTTAACTATTAAGAACCGAAATGCAGCTGCTCCACAAACTATTTGAGATGCTTTTCGACTATACTTTAAAAGCAAACACTCCCAAAACCTAACACCAGCTGCCTTTGAGAGGGGGGAAAAAAAGGCGCATTCCTTCGTGAGAAAAATATCTTAGAATCTATTCTCCTTTTATCTATACAAGAACGAAATAAAATGGTCCTAACCAACACCCTCCCCGACCACACACGCACATAAATTATTTGAGATGGCTTACGGTTTTGTTAAAAGTGAAACCATTTGTGAACTGACAGAACAAAATAAATGAATACCTACTCGTGAGAAAACTCCTAACGAATCGCATAATGGTGTTTCAGAATCAACAGGTTCCACTAACAAAAAAGCCTCAGGCACTCCGACAGAGAAATGTGAAATACGAAATTGTCACCCAAAATATATGCGAACTGTCTAAAGAGAAAAATAGACTGCGTTCGTTCATGAGAAGAATGACTTCGAATCTATTTTTCTTTAACCTTATAACCCCCCCACCCACCCCCTCATAAATTATTTGAGATGGGTTACGGTAATATGTTAAAAGCGAAACCATTTGTGAACTGACAGAACAAAAAAAAAAATAAATAAAATGAATACCTACTCCTGAGAAAATTCCTAACGAATCGCACAATGGCGTTTCAATTCTCAACAGGTTCCACTAAGAAAAAAAACCTCAGGCCATCCGACAGGGTATAAATACACACGAAAAGTCGTGCTTTCACCAGACGCTTGTTTCAAGGAGTAGTGAAAGAGTGAAAAATTCGCATCAGCCTCACTTAGCAAGGAGCTATACATTCCAGCTTTAAGCAAGGTAAGGTCTTTACTTTAAAAATATAAAGCATCCTTCTTTTTTTAAGACTTAAAGTAATTTACAGTGACTTTTAGCATAAAACACTATGTTTTTAAGCTTGCGAATAAACGCTAACAGATGCAACGTGCAAAAACCATGCATGCATATATACACGCGAATGCAATTTCAAGTGGGCAAACACACACACACACATTACACACATCCACCCACATCCACAGCAACACATCTTAATATAAGACCATTAATATCTTTTTGCTATGCACACGGGTTCTTTTACTAGCAACGCCATTTATGTAGCATAAAACGCACTGCATTTCACTATATTTGCGGTTTATTAAGAGTATCATAATGGAAATCTAGACAAAAACATTTTTTCCTCTTAGATACTTTCAACAAACTCGTTCGCACATACACTTACACCCACCCACAAGTGCATACACAATTGCAAATAGGCAAGCACATACATGCATACACACATACACAAACATGCATAACAAGCAATCACACACACATGCACACACAAAAGCACACGCATGCACGCACATACATGCATACGCATATTCACACATACATCCATACACACATCCACACTTATGCATGCATAACATGTAATCACACATTCATACGCCCACACACATGCACGCATATGCACGCACACGGATACACTCATGCACACACATATATACACACACACAAGAACACGCATGCACGCGCATACATGCATACGCACATTCACACATGCATTCATACACACATTCACACTGATACATGCACAACAAGCAATCACACTCACCTACATACACATATACGACCACACACATTCACACTGATACATGCACAACAAGCAATCACACTCACCTACATACACATATACGACCACACACATGCACACAACAGGATACACTCATGCACACACATGCAAGTATACACTCATGCACGCATATATGCATACACACATTCTCCTGCCCTCACTCGTATACACACATGCACACGCGTACAAACACACAAGCTCATATTCGCATACACACGCAAGCTGATGATCACGCACACACGCCCACTTACAAGCATTCACACATGCACACACAAGCGCAAACACGTATACACTCGAATACGACTGTGTAAGAATAAGCATACAGCTGATGACTTATAAAAATATATAAATATGCTTCCGAAAAAGTACAATGAACTTATTATTATGATATTTTTAAACTTTCAGAAGCAATGGATTACTCAGGGAACAAGAGAAGACACCAATTTGACGGTCGGGGAAGAGCAGTGGGGGCTAAGCAAGCGGCACAGGCTTACGCTGACTGCGGCTGCAGCATCCTGCTGCATAATTCGCTTCTTCCGTTAACAGGTAAGATATCCAACCCTTGTTTCATAAAATGTATAAGCCACTTATATGGCATCACCCTGAAGTTAGGTAAAACTTGATTCCTTTGGTATATATTGCAGAAAACGATGGGGCGCTTGACTTGACAAAGACAGAACATAACCAGCCTGCACTCCCTCTTGATCTGAGAACATGTAGGACCCCTGATGAAGCCCTGGAGCCGCTAGATCTTTCTATCAGAAGAGGAGTGCAGGCAAGCCCAGAGGCTGAGGAGACAGCAACTACATCCCCTCCTCCAAAAACCATAGCGGCGGAGGACGCCCTTTTGGAGGAGGAGTCGGGGGACGAGATGTGGAGCGCAGCAATTGCTTCATTGATATATGATGATGCTGTGGCAGCACAACTACCTCTACAGACACAAACCGAGCGCCCAGGATCTCCAGTTCCAGCAGACCCGACCATTTTGGAATTGCTTGGAAGGATGTCAACAAGCCGACCACCTCAGGGATCACCACAGGAACAGGGCTTCAAGTTGAGATTCCATCTACGATAAATGGGCACAAGAGGGTCCATGACGAGTCATTATCATCTTCCGATGAGGACGAAGGCGCACCCTCATTAGCTAAAATTCTAAAGGTCAGTCATAGGCATCTTCAATGTAGCACAATAGAAAAGGCATTCAAGGGACGAATTTTTAATACTAAAATAGAAAATACACCTAAAATCACAGACCCACAGGCATTCCTAGAGCGATGCAGGCCTCTAGCTATCAATGAGATGAGCTCAATACTGGACAGAAATCAATCGGGATTTAAGATAATTTGCTCTTTGCAAGTTACGTATATGATCCAAGCCCCTGATTCTGACCATATTGAGAATATCCATTTTAATTATGATACTAAATTGGGACCACAATCATCCGATTTGGATTCTTTATTCTCCACTATGGTGAATGAAATGCTAGTAAACATTTCAAATTTCCAAGGACAAGCCAGTTCAAAATCTTTACTGTCTCTAAACTCCCTAGTTGATAGTGCAAGCTATTATACACCTCTCAAGGCATCATGCTACATAGAACTTCCTGCAGTAATTAGCAATAAAAAGGCTGTTATAAGCATTCATAATGATGATGAATACTGTTTTGCCTGGTGTATGTTGGCTGCAAGATATAGCGTAAAGAAGGATGCACAAAGGATAAGCAAATACCCTAAACATCTACTATTCAGTGAATTCAATTATACAGACATCGAATTCCCTGTCAGCCTACACCAGTTAAATCAGTTTGAAAAACAAAACCTAGGAATGTCGGTCGCTGTATTCGGCTTAGATGACGACAAATCTGTAATCCCACGATACAAACCACAAACGAAGCGTGCATTTCATGTTAACTTGCTATTTATCTCAGAGGGGGGAAACTCCCACTTTTGCCTCATAAAGAACTTACAAAAACTTGTAAAAACCCAATTCACGAAGAATCGTAACAACAACTGGATCTGTGAACCCTGCATGAGACACTTTAAAATAGAGGAAGTGTACAAGAAACATCTGCTGAGATGTTCCCAGGCACAAATTCTAAAAATGCCTACAAACGACGATGACATCTGGTTTTCATTCTATTCAAAGGGTACACCTGTAAGCTTTGTAATTTACGCTGACATTGAGAGTGCGCTAGCAAAAGTCCACTCTTGTGAGTCCTCTACTAATGAGAGCTGGACCCGAACTATCCAACACCACAAGGCCATGTCAATATCGCTCAAGCTAGTATGTCGTCATGACAATACGCTGTCTAAATTTATGCTTTTTAGAGATCCTGGTGCTATTAAACATTTCTTTATCGAAAAAAAAATGTCGTGTTATTTATGGACGCTCTTTAACTGCTGTGGTTCTCAGCGTCCCACTCTAAATTGGGCGTGAAAGACCGCTTAATTTTGCTCAGAGGCCTCTCAATCAGGCTTGAGGTTCTTTTACGTGCCGTAAATCTACGACACGGGACCCACGGCTTTACTTCCCTTCCGAAGGAAGCCATGCTAAGGATTTTTACGCCCGAAAAAATCCATCGTCCTCAACCGGGTTTGAACCCGCGACCTTGGGTATATAAAGTCAGCATGGTAACCATTACACCACGGAGGCCGACTTTTCTTTCTTTATCGAGCTTAAAGAGATAGCCGACATGGTAATCTCACATTACAGCAAGATAGAGGAAATGAATTTAACAGCTCAGGACTGGGCTGATTTTCATAGCGCTCGTCATTGTCACATATGTAGGAAGGGGTTTGAGGAACATGATCTGAAATTTAGGAACCATGATCATTTATGAGGGGCCTTCCTTGGGGCCGCTCATTCTGCCTGCAATTTAAATAGAAAGGTACCGAATTTCATACCAATCTTTTTTCATTGCCTGAGCAATTATGACAGCCACTTTTTAATAGAGCACCTGGCATTCAATGATAATCCGATTTCATGTATTGCAACCACTTCTGAGCGGTATATATCGTTTTCAAAGCGATACAGGAACATAGATTTCAGGTTTCTAGATAGCTTCAGGTTCCTAGACGATAAGCTATCTAGCCTAGCCAACATGCTTGAAAAGGATGAATTCCGGATAACAAATGCAGAGTATAAAAGTCCTCAACACCAAGAGCTCATGAGAGCAAAAGAGATTTTTCCCTACTCATATGTCGATAATGAAGAGAAACTGGAAGAAACGCAATTACCTGACATTGAACTGTTTGATGGTATATCTCAAGATGAGTATCAACAAGCCCAAAATGTTTGGAAAACATTCAAAATTAAGAATCTAGGCCAAGACAGTGATCTATACCTGAAAACAGACACATTATTGCTAGCTGATGTCTTTGAGAAGATTAGGGCCCTCTGTCTGGAAGTATACAATTTAGATCCGTGCTGGTATTATACATTACCAGGTCTTGCCTTCGATGCTATGCTTAAGATGACGAAGGTAAAGCTTGACCTCATTTCTGACCAACAAATGTTGGAATTATTTGAGGGAGCAATCAGAGGCGGAATGTGTAGTGTATCTAAGAGATACATAAGAGCTCAAAATCAATACATACCAGATTACCAGCCTGAAGAAAAGCCTGTATATGCCTCCTATTGGGATTTGAATAACTTATACGGAAGTTCAATGGTTAATTACCTTCCTAAAGGAAATCTAAGATGGCTGACCAGTGATGAAACCAGTTTGATCGATTTCGCCTCTGTACCTTCTGATTCACCCATTGGATATGTGCTCGAAGTTGATTTGGAGTATCCTAGCCATATCCATGACGAGCACAACGAGCTTCCTCTCTGTCCACAAAGTCAAATACCACCACATGGTCAATACAAAAAATTACTGGCAACTTTGGACAATAAAGAAAAGTACACCTTGCACTATAGAAATCTCCAACAGTGTATTGATTTAGGTCTCAAATTGCAAAAAATACATCGTGTGGTGGCATATGATCAGTCGGATTGGCTGAAGACTTATATTAATGTGAATACAGAAAGACGTGCAAGGGAGAGGTCCAAATTTGGACAAAACCTGTGGAAAAAAATTAATAATTCTGTGTATGGGAAATTCATTGAAAATGTGAGAAAATATACTGACTTCCGAATTGTATCGTCTTGGAAGCAGGCCAGGAAACTGACTGCAAGACCGACGTACATTAGGAGCATTATATTTAAGGAACATTTTTGTAGGAATAGAGTTGAGCAGAGAGAAAGTTCTCATGAATAAGCCTATCTACATAGGGCAGGCAATTTTGGATATTTCAAAAATGATAATTTACGATATCTTCCATAGAGTCATGAAACCAAATTTAAAAGATCTAGTCCTGGCCTACATGGATACTGACTCCTTCATAGTTGAGACATCAACAGATATTTATCAGTTTATGAAGCGGTACCCACACCTTTTCGACACAGCAAATTTTGCAGTAAACAACCCATATGGAAGAATACCACAGAGCAAAAAAGTGATACGTTTATTTAGAGATGAGCTTGAAGGTATACCCTTGTATGAATATGTCGGGCTCAGGTCCAAACTGTATAGTTATAGATATGAGGAACAGACAGTAAAAAAGGCAAAAGGAATACACAGAACTGGTATGCTAAATCTAAATGTCGATAACTATTTTGAATGTCTAAATGATATTAGAGAAAACATCTTGGTAAAGCAAATTACATTTCGGAGCTACAAGCATTCAATTCATACGATAGAGCAGAATAAAGTCGCTCTCCATAGGAGAGACGATAAAAGGAAATTGATTGAAGGCTCAGATTATACTCTTGCTTGGGGTCATTATTCGCTGGCTATGGCTGACACTTAGCAGGGAAAAAATGCTCTCTGACACCTGCATTGTCTTGTATATATGTAAATAAATCTGTATATATTCATATCTTAATTTATTCTTGTATATGTTTGTTTAAATACTGTATATAATTACATATATATTATCTCTATATTATATTCAAAGCCTACATTTAAGTTCTATTTGCATAGGCGTTTTTTGTGCGTATATTTTTTTGATTTTTTAACTGATTTATTTTATGAATGATTTAATATTTGTAGGAATTATAATTTGTAAACAAACTGTAAACGGAAAGGATAAATGAAGGATGTTTTTGACAATAAAACAGATTAGATGAAAGTCAAATGTATCTTTATTTGAATTCTTCCTACAATATATCTTTCCTGTCAATCCACTGAGGTTTAGAGAAACCGTACTACTTTATAAGAACCCTATTTCCTTGGTTGCGCAAGACTTTCTCAATTAGGTATGTGCTAGGATAAAGTGTTGATTTAAGTTCGTGACCATAGAAAGCTCCTTTAATCTCCTCTCCATCATTATCTTTTAGAATGTATGTAGTAGGGTTGGTTCTTTTCACTGCGTCGACTTTGAAGATTTCAACACTCCAATTAGCTTCATATCCCTTCTCAAAATATCCTTTATGTTTAGATATCCTCACATAGTCGCCAACTTTAAACTTTCTTGCACTCCTCTTCTCTTATCGATGGTGGTCATAGTTGTATACTGACAGAAGAAGGCTGTTATTTTTCACTTCACTAGGCTTCATTCGGATAGTTGAATGGTAAGAATTATTGTACACTGAGATGATTCGTGGTAGAAGATCTAGCCACTTGAATGATCCTTGAGCTAAGAATTCCCGATACATCATATTCTTCAATGTTCTCATTAGCCGTTCCACGGCAGCAGCCTTCACGTTGCTATAAGTGCTGTAGTGATTAATGTTGTTGTTTTTCATCAGACTTTTAAAATGTTTATTGTAAAATTCTTTTCCGTTGTCACTTTGTATATTCCGAGGTGATTTCTGCATCTCATGTAAAATCTCTTCCATAGCCTTTGAAACTTGAATGCCAGTCTTATCCTTTAATGCTCTTGCATATGCCATTTTAGAATAGAAGTTGATGGCGATAAGTATATACTTGAAGTTTTTGTTCAGTTTAGCATGGGGGATCATTTCAACCAGGTCAATCTGTACAAGATCGTCTAGACCTTTGCTGACAATCTTTCTACGTAAGAAATTCCTTCTTGCAGGTGCATGAAGCTCTACTGCTATATTTTTCTTCGCCTCTGTCATGCTATGATCCTAGATGACTTTAGTTCTTGAATTATTTCGTTTATTTCCTGGTTGTGATTGTTAGTTCCAACGTCTCTGGATGCGATGAGTAGTCTTAGTCGATTTACCAGTGTATTCGGGTCGTTCCAATAGATGTAATCTTTACTCTCTCTCGGGATGATGTTCCTTCCATTCCAATCCCAATCCTTTGTGCTTATTGATTAGCGGGCGTATAATGCTTTTATACTTGTAAGCTTTGTTTTGTCTCAGCCGTCCTTGCCTGACAAACTTTTGTCGGTGCACTTGTGTTGATTCTAGAATTCTTCTATAAGCTTCCAGATCCTCCTCGGTGTAGACATGCATTTCAGGAAATTTCTTAAAGATGAGCTCGTTCAATCCTGGTGTAGCATCGAATTTTTCATGTCCTACTCTAATCTGATTATTTATGAAATCAATCATTTTGCTTCCTAGCATGTACATTCCATCCTCGTATCGCACTCCACACAGTGTATCTATTTCATCCTTGTCTTTCTTTCGAACTTGTTTCAGGTAGCTAGAAATGTTCTCGTCTTTCACGTCTTTAGCCGATATAGAAGGAAGGGAGATCTTTTTATTCTGAATATCTAGTATATCTCGAAGCGGTTCTGTTACAGGTTGAAGTGCTTCACTCATAGCTCTCTGAGTTTCGAATTTCTGTCCCTTGAGCTCTCGCAGCTTTTCCCTGACTGCTTTTGTATGTTTAGCCTTATACTTTGGCTATCCATCTTGAAGTGAAATGATTTGTCCAGCTCTCGCATATTTATAGTTTGCTTTGTCTAATCAGATCATGTCAATTTATATGCAATTTTAAGAGTGATATTTAGAATGTGATCGTCTTTGACCCTTTTAGCATAAGCAGTGAAGGTCACCTACTTTAATTGCTGTAGGATACCTCTCAATTCTATTATTATTTATTTCAATCATCGTAATTGTCTGTGGAGGAGAAGGTGGCTTCGATAAAATACTACATTCAATCAGTTCCCCATCTACAGGAAATGTATATGAATCGAAACCCGACACTAAAACATATCTTAGTGAAGCGCCATTGTATGATTTTGTTTGTAGTGAAACGATAAGCTTGCCTCGCATTTGATCCAGTAAAGAATTTATGTCATTCACTTGAATTTTAAGAATGTTGATACTATCCATTGATGTGGTTAGGTGTTTATCCATAGAGCTTTGTCTATTTCCTATGGTCTCCAGATGTTTGCGTACAGTTGCAACAATATCTTTAGTTGCTGCACCTAGAGATTTGTTTAAGCTTGATTGTGCTTCATTTTGTTTCCTTATGATGAGATGTCTAACATATTTCTTATTTGCTGCATCTCCGTCGTGTACAGGACCTGCTACTTCCGTTATTCTTCTCTTTTTAAATGAAAAATCGCCATTAGAATCAATTAAAGGTGTTTTCGAATTGATGTAGTCTGACACAAACTTCCTGTTAGGAACGTCAGTATAATTTTCAGGAGGTAACAAGGCTTTCAGTCTTATAGTATCCAGTATGATATTGTTTTCAGCATCCCTCTTCAAGGCATTTTTAGCAAGGTATGACATTAGACCTTCATACTGAGTTTCTAGACATTTTTGAATGTGATTCCTAAGCATAACTTCAAATTCTCTCATTCGTTGATATGATGATATTTCAGCAAACTCTTGCAAACGTTCTTCTGTAGATGTTGAAAGCGCATCAATGTAGCGTTTAGTTGCTACATCGCTCTCATCTTCAGGATCTTGAACATTGCATAATCTCCTTTTCTTGAATTGGAAGTTGCCTTTTCCGTCTCTGCTTATGATAAAGTGATTAAGAGCGCGTTTAACAGAGACGTCTCTCTGCGATCCGAACCTGCCAATACTCATTCTGAGCTATTAATGATAGGATTCTTTCGTATCTATCTTAATATATACATCAAACCCATTTCTATACCGACCCTCGTTCATAGGGAATTCTGGAACTATGACTACAAAGGGTCTTCCTTCTGCTGAACTCTCCCAAACACTTTTGCACAAATCTTTAAATTCTTTGAATGTCATATCAGTGTTTACATAATCTTCATATATATGCTTCAAGTTTAAATTGTCTTGTCTGAAGAGGATGATCATGTTTGTACTATCTCGAATTAAATGTTTCGGTACCTTGGCATAGGCTTGTGCTAAATATAAGGAATCTACATTTCGATGTCTACCCATGCTGTAAAATGACGTAATCTTGCTCTGTTTTTCAGTTATGACGTCATCAAATATAAAAATTGAATTTTCCTTAAATTCTAATGGGCGTAGGACATTTTTGTCCATCTTCAAAGGTATTCATTTCTATGCCTTCAATGTTTTCCAGTAGTTTAATCCGATATTGATACTTTGGCTGATAGAGAGACTTTGAGTAGATGTACAAGTTTTCAAAACGAAGACCATTCTCGTGTAGAATCATATTGAGTAATACATTCGTCTTTCCTGCACTTGAACTTCCTAAGATAAGAGCTCTAAAGTTGCATGGAAACAGCTTTCCGTGACGATCACATCTTAGATCACTTTCAAAATCTAGAACTTGTATGGGTAGTGTGCACTCTTGCTTGATAAGCTTCATTTTATAAACTTAACTATAAATTGAATAGCTAATGAATATATATCCCCCTCCCCCACCCCTCTCTACCCCTTGATATGAATTCCGCTATAAATCCTCGTGTATAAAAGGATGTGTCAGTGGGAAGTGACATTAGTATACAATGAGAGCTAGGAGTGCTAAGATCAAAAGAGGATCGGGTATAATTAACAAGCTCATTAATTTGCTACCATTTGAAGCGCATTTACCAGGTTATAGATATTGTGGTCCTGGAACAAAACTGGAAAAACGTCTAAAGAGAGGAGATCCGGGCATTAATCCTTTAGATGAAGCCTGCAAACTTCACGATATAGCCTACGCTGAGCACAAAGACGCTGCTTCAAGAAATATTGCAGATAAGTTATTGGCGGAGAAGGCTTGGAGCAGAGTACAATCATCTGATTCGAGCATAGGAGAAAAACTAGCTGCAAGACTTATAACTAGCATTATGAAAGGAAAAGTTTCACTTGGTGCTGGCTATAAAAAGAAGAAGAAGCACGGTGGATTTTTACCGCTTATTCCTATTATCACCGCACTGGGAGCCGCTGCAGGAGGTGTAGCCCATATTACATCTGCAGTGAATAAAGAAAAAGCTGCAGACCGTCAAATTGCAGAAATGTCAAGACATAACAAAGCTATGGAAGCAAAAGGAAAAGGTCTTCCCAATAAAAAGAGGAGAGGAGGTTTATTGACAATGCAGCCTGTGGCTATGGCTTCTAAAATTGCCAGAAGCTTAAAAAGAGATAATGATGTTAAAGGAAACGGGTTAAAGTCAGGAAAGAGGAACAATCGCAACATCAGCAAGAATGAGTCAAACAACTCGGGCAGAGGGCAATATTGATATAGGGTTGTATGCTAAACGCTTGAAAATCCCTCAGTTTAGAGGTGTGTATATGATAGACAATCTACCTTCAAACGCTCATTTCAATAAGCGGATTATTGTGAATTTGGATTCAACTCATAATGAGGGCACTCATTGGGTTGCTGTAAAAAAAGTTGGAAAGACAACATTTTATTTTGATAGTTTCGGCAATCTGAAGTCTCCAAAAGAGATAGAGGGATACCTCAGTGGTGTTAAGATAATGTATAATAGGAATAGGTTGCAGAATTTTAGCTCAGTCATCTGCTGACACTTGTGCTTGCAATTTCTCTCGCAATGAGTTATACTATTGCTGCTAGGGGCACCGATTCAGTGCTCACCACATATCTAAATCCTCCTCTGCAGCTCGGTCCTGAAGGATATTATGAGATTGCGCTTTTGAACTTTGACACCTTCTGTTCCATTCCAAACGTTGACGATGGTAATAATCGTTTTCATTACATTTTAAATGAGCTAAAGGTAATCGAAATTCCTTCTGGAACATATGAGATTGCTGATATCAATACATTCCTGAAGATTAAACTGGGATTGGAAAGTGATGTCTTCTTTGTTAGACCGAATAATAATACCATGAAGGCCGAAGTGAAATGCCCTTACACAGTGGATTTCTCAAAAAACATTCTATTGGTTCGCTTTTAGGCTTCTCAAACACTACTGTTATTCCTCCTGAAAAGATGGTTGAATCCGATTTCCTCGTAAACACATTTAAGGTCAGCATCATTCGAGTTGAGTGCAGTATTGCAACAGGCTCCTTCATTAATGGTAGGAGTGGACACTCAGTATACGAGTTCTTTCCTTCTGTTGCACCTGGATATCATATTTCTCAAGAACTATCAAATCCGATATTCCTGCCAATCATCAATTCTAACTTTATTGATCAAACCACTCTTCGAGTCATCGATCATGACGGAAACCTCATCAACTTCAGGAACGAGGATAGGAGCATAAGGCTTCATCTCCGACGAAATGGGAATCGATTTTAAGTGTCGTCGTCAAATGTATAATAAGCGTGGAATTCATCGTAGTGTTTAACGCCCGCTTTAACTACTAATGGCACCGCAGGAATTCATCGTACTCAACGTATTCTGCCTACAACTATCAGACTGTTAACATCGAGCAATCGCAAGTTCCTTGAAGCATTGGGATAGAGAATCTTATAATGGATATCTTCAATGTGACAGACACGCCTATCTTTGACGAAAAGATTACCAAAGAAGAGGAGCACGTGTTTCTACCGTATAATTCATCGGCTCTTGGTGCTATCTATGAGATTAGGATCCCTTGCCAAGCTTTAGATTTATATACATTGCCTAGCAAGGATTTTCTTTACATTGAAGGATCGATTGCTAAAGCTGATGGAAGTGTAACTACTGCAAAACTTAGCAATAATGCTATTGCATTCATGTTTGAAGAAATTCGACTGGATATGAATGGTACTACTATAGATAGAACCAAAAATCCTGGTATCTCAACAACGATGCGCAACTATGCAGCTCTCAACTCAATGGAATCAAGACGATTGCTAAATTCCGGATGGGCTTACCCTGGGAATGATGTTGACATTGTGCATCCTGCAAGCGGAATGTTCAATGCTATAGTCCAGCTGTTGATGCTCTTGGGATTCGCTGATGATCACAAGGAACTAATCCTGAATAGCAAGTTTGAGCTGGTGCTGATTCGAAGTAAGGACTCTAGAAACTGTATTGTAGCTCCTACTGGAGCAGAAGACGCAGTTGTTAAACTAACACGAATCGAATGGAGAATGCCCGTAATGCTACTTTCTGATAGTGAAAAGGGGAGTTTTCAAGATAGTTAAGGCAGATAGGACCCTACACGTCTCTTTTCGAATAATGGATCTTCATACGCAACCTGCTGTTCCTCAAACAAAATCATTTACATGGAACGTTGCGACAACATCCAAGCCTGAGACGCCTAGATATGTTATAGTAGGAGCTCAAACATCCAGAATAAACGATGTAAAAAAGAACTGCTCCCAGTTTGATCATTGTAATATAACTAATCTGAGACTTTATCTTAATAGCGAATGTTATCCTTGTCATGACATGAATTTAGACTTTGGTAACTCTAGATTCGCTTCTTTGTATGAAATGTACTCTAGGTTTCAGAGCTCGTATTACAATAGAGAGAATTACCCCTTATTGCAGAAAAAAGATTTTCTCGCATATGCTCCGTTATTCATTATCGACTGTTCTCACCAACCGGAGGAGACAGTCAACGGAGCTGTAAATATTAGACTCGAAATTCAAGCGACTGAAAATATCCCCCCTCAGACGTGTTTATGTTGTCTGATTATTCATGATAAAGTATTTACCTACAAGCCCTTAACACATGTCATGCAATCTCTGCTTAAGTGGTATAATTATAAGGAATTGGATGTGGAAGTTTTGTAAGGTTCTCCTTTTGTGAAATAAAAAACATAATTATGAAATTGTATGTTCATGTCTTTTTATTTTTTTGAGTGATTCCAATACATACCTTCTCCATTTCCTTGTTCCTACATACAGTTCATTATTTACACTACACAAATTGCGTAAATTCCTCTCCATAAAGGAACAGGTTCTTTTTAAACAATTTATGTCTTCGTTTTTTAAGAATATCTTGCTATCATTTAGTGCTGTATTGAAAAGTCTAATGCACTCATTTTCCATAGTTGCAATAACATTATATGAGAACACTATATTTTCACTGTATTTTCGATACGCGCACTTTTGTCCTTTGGTAAATTTGTCAAATTCTGGGAGCCTTTTGTAGTCTATCTCCCAGTCTAGCAGAGTCATATACGCAAATGTATTATTGTCACTTACGATGAAAAGCACTGGAATGTCACAATAAAATCCTACACTCGCCGTATGCACTTTAGAGATTGAGACGTCTTGGAACCCGTTTCGATGAATTAACGCAGTCTCCATTATTCTCTGGACTAGGCTGTTGCTCCGTAACATTCAGCATTCGAGCTTCAAGTGCTCTCAGTTTCCTGAGATGAGTTGCAAATGAATTCTTCTCCTTTTTGTGCGTGCGTGTTTTCTTTGCGATGTGAAACATAATTGTTCTCGTTAGAAACAATGTATATATATTCATGCGGGATAGCATACTCAAAGCCCTTCTTAACATATTAATGCATTCTATAATTAATGTTATGAAATGTTCTACACACCTTGTGTGTTTTGGAGTATTCTTGGCTAATTGATTATCATGTCTTTGGCCTGCATTGACGTCATCATGTATAATGCAATCGTGCCACGGATCTGTAACACAGAAGTCCACTTCATCCACATCAGTCCGGTCAGGATCTAGATATTCCGGAGGTACTTGAGTTATGTCTCGAATTCTGAAAGCATGAAAAATTGATATTTAGTTTT
Organism: Hymenopus coronatus; assembly: GCA_030762935.1. Taxonomy (NCBI): domain Eukaryota; kingdom Metazoa; phylum Arthropoda; class Insecta; order Mantodea; family Hymenopodidae; genus Hymenopus; species Hymenopus coronatus. The sequence goes on from CM060900.1 coordinate 263,248,313, forward strand.
ATACTAAATGTGAATTTGCTTGTTCTGCTGCCATATTTTCACGTTGCACTTACTTTTGTTTCATCTGTCTTCGACAATACACACTGCAGTCGAGATTGCATATATAATATGTTGTTATTCTGTCATGCTCTGCAGGGTTTGAACATAATACCACATGAGTGTGCTCATTGCACAGCTCAGAATGGTGCTGAGTGTCGTGTAAGGTTCTGAAGACATCCATTTCATCTGCGTCATCTCCATAACATTCTGGTGTGAGAGGTTCCCTGAAAAAAATAATTGTTTTGAATTAGTTATTATTAATCGATTTTTATGCGAGATTTTTTTTTAAAAAAATATGCTATACTTACAAAATCTTCCTTTCGTAGACAGGGCAATTCTCCATGCAAACATGTCGCGAAGACATTTGATCGTGATACGATGGATTGGCACACACAATTGTATGCATTAGACCATTGCACGATTCAGTGTGGAAGTAAGCGTAATGGTGGGCTTCTTCCCCACACTCACTCCAGAGTTCGTCCATATTCTCAAATGTTTTCACGTCACTTTTAATAAAACCTTTAAAAGTAGACATAGTTGAATGTTGGCTGTTGTGCTGATGTGTTGCTTATATAGGTACATGGCTAAACGTGTGTTTTCCCCTTATTAGCGAAAAGGTAGAGATGGCGTCCTATCCTGATTTAGCGATGTGGGGAGGCAGGTGCATTCCCACGCTTGGATTGGTAAAGGCTGCCGGCTCGAACTTTTCACTGACGTAGATATATTAGAAAGGTAAAGAGTGCGACCCTATTTTAAATTCTTAATGTCAAAGGCTTTCTAAAGAGCTGGTTGGCATTGGAATGCTGTTATTATTTGCATTCTGATTGTTATCAATTGTGGCTACAGGAGGGGAGTGATGATCTATAATGCTATTTCTTTGTTGTTATTCCTTGGACCTCAATTGTAAGTCTAAAGGAAGGAAGGGGGTGTACAGTTAAATGCGCTTGCACGTCTTTGGTGTCACGTGTCCTCTTACATGTCCAAACAGGTAAACTATGATGCCATCTTGTGATCATATACTTGAAAATGCCAATTCATTCACCATTAAATTAATTATAGTAAATATTCAAATCGGGTAATGTATAACATTTTATTATGCAGTGATAGGTAAAATCCGATTGCATAATTAGAATCCTCAGTAAATTTCAATTGGAAATGACCCATCAAAGTCCTATGTAGCTCAATAATTGGCTATTTTTGTAAGGGGGCGTGGTCCACGAGGGGCGTGGCTCGCGGGGGCGTGGTCCGCAGACTCATTAATATGCATCAATGATTGATAGCTGTCTGATATGCAAACAAATTGCTCTAATTATTATTCAAATTTTTTATATTGAAATTTTTTGATATGCAAATTATTTGATTATGCAAATTAATTGCTAAAATTATTATGCAAATTTGCGCCAGATGTAACCTTTATAGACTACTCACACACATGGGCATTTTTCAAAAATCTTGATTTGTTTTATATAATTAAGTGGTCCTGAGAACATGTATTTCCGATAAAATCTCGGTATCGAATTTTTGGGTGGAATACAATGATTTCTCTCTCTACATATATTGTGCATAAATAACTGATAGAGGAAGTAAAAATGTAAGTCAATGTGTGCAGTAGTGAATTGTTTAGGAGTATACCATCCAAGATTACATTTTGATGAAAGGCAAAACGGTACTACACAATGTAGCTATCGGTCGTTTATCTTCGTCATCCAATACTTTCTGTGCATGAGAAAATAATCAGCTAATTGTCAGCAGTTCATTTCGGGCGTTTATCTTAGAGTCAGATGCATTAAGGAAGTGAAGTACCGTGTATCTTTTTTTATATTAATGCGTTAGCTTGCTTGTGTACGTTATTAACGTGCATCAGTTTTTTTTTTCTGTAACTATTACTTGGTTAAACATTTCGCAGTAAAATGGTAATGACTTAAAAGGGAGCCAACAACCTCGAAATTGCAGTGGTTCTAAGAAAATCGTTGGTGCGAGAAATTCATCTCTATAAGTGCTACTATGGTGCCTGGTGCAAAGAAATCTGAAGTGTGGACCTATTTAAAAAAAAAACAAAAAAAAACTAAACTTAATGTTGTAACTGTGAAGTGTGCAGAAGAGACCTAAAATATTTTAGCAATACACCAAATGTAAAATTGCATTTAAAGAAATTGCATCCGACTCTTCAAAAGCCGCTTCATCTGAGGGAGAAACCACAGTTGGGCCACCACCAAAACGCCATTATCAACAATTAAGATTAGCTCTCTGATTCTGAAAGGAGAGAAAGTGATATTTGCATAATAAAATGATAGCAGTGGATTATCAACCACTTCCTATTGTGGAGGTACACTCTTCTGGCACAAGAAAAAAAAATTAGAACAGATAATAAAATAGACACAAAGGTATCAGGTTGTTTAAACTAGTTTATTCTTCTTAGTTGAAATTACATTTTTTTCTTGAAGTTTTTGTACACCTTCAACGCCAAATATAGCCTCCCCTCAGCTACATGAAATATACTAGGTACAGTGCCCATGCCATGAGTGCTACCATCCACTTTCGTATGATGTACTTAAAAGTGTCATACATTGACATATGCTTAGTTTTCTCCTTTTTTTCTGTTACTTCACCATCATCTGCAAAAATAAAACTTTAATTACCACCTGCATATTACTTTTCCATTTGTTTATTTCTTTTATTTCAAACAGCAGTGTGGAACTTAATCATAAAATTTGAGTTACATGCATATCTTAATACTTTCAAATGACCACCTCTATTTCTATGTACTTTAGGAATTCAGCAGCATATTGCAGTGGCTATAATCTGTTTTTCTTTCATTCCAATTTTGGAAAATTCCTCTTTAAGCGCTAATGTAAATATGAAGCAACTCTTAGTATCAAATTTCCATATTATTTACTTGGTTGCGTATAGCTTGTTTCTTTTATATCTTCTTTAAACAAGGCTGCTACAATATGATTCCTGAAGAATAGCTAATTATGCATCCTTGTAATTAAAGTAAAACTGATTAAAATACCTAATCAAAGAACAAAGTATTAATAATTGTTAAGTAATAACTTCAGCAAAACTCAAAGTTCCTTAAGCCTTCGATTTTCCAATGTTATTCTTAATTAATATGCATGTCTTATATTACACATTTATTTCTGCTCTTTATGTAACTCACTGTTACATAAGGTACATTTGAAGGTACTTTCAAAGGCATTTTATTTTGCTAAATCTAGTATTCTACACTTTGTAACTGCCTAATCATACAAAGTCTAATTTTTATTTTGTTTTTTGTTTTACATTTTATCTTCTAGATCAGGTTAACCGTTATGCTTATACCAATTAAAGTTCTTGTGTTAACCAAAACACCTCTATCCAAACAACATTATAATATACTTTTAGGTTCATCACAATGGCAAACACTTTTCTGAATTTCCAATTACCACATTAGGAAAGCCTAATAGAACATTTAATACTGAATTAACGCTAGGTAAATGATGAATTTTAATGTAACTTAGAAGCATATTATATCAGAGTTTACTGAATCCTTTAAAGTTCTAGAACTCAGAAATAAAGGCATAATTAGTAATGGTGGTGGAAATTTTAAAAAACAGCCGGGCTAATTGGAAAAACAGTGGTATTTAAAGGCTGTTGTTATTTCACATTTACCTCATTTGGAAAGCCTCATAGAGCTGAAGTTGTATTGAGATAATACCTACTGAGTAAACCATTTATTATAATCTCATAAATAGTGTAGCATATCATGTTCACTTATACCTTACACTCTAGAATTGTGACAATGTACTATAAAGTATAATCTAATATAATTTATAAAGCTTAAAAATAGAGTTGAATATTTTATAAAGAACTATATGCAATGAAAAAGCAAGAAGGGTTGCTTCATAACTACTTTTCTACTTATCCATTAATTCAAGGCTTCTAAAAGTGCATTCATTAGCCCTTTGTTTGGTGCTAGGTGCCAAACATATATTTTGTTAAATTGAACCCAGTTCCTTGACTTTCTTCAATAATGCTGTCAATCTATTTCCTAAACAAATGTCTGACTCAATTCACCTGTCACACCTGCCTTAAGGACTTTCTCTGCCGTTTCTCCCACATTGAGAAATATCAGACCTATGCATAATGCACAGGACTTCTGCACCTAATTTGCATTTTGCACATTTGAGAGGCCCTTGCATTTTCTACAAATTAAGTTTCAAACTGCATGAAGTGATTGAATCACATGGTTGATACAATACACTGTTGGCATGTCAACAAGCTGTTTTCTTATGTGTTTCAGAAGTGTATGGAACCTTTCATGAAATAGACCCACATAACCTTATCCCTGAGATTCAATTACCAAATGGCCAGACCTTTAGGTTGGTTTAACTGAATGTTGTATGTGTGTTGACACACATATAGTACCAGGCGGCCCAACTGCCCCATATTTGATGTATGCGTGCATCCCCTTTTGTGTCCAAAAAGTTGCAGAACTCAACACTAAGACTACTTCACTGGTAGGTTTTAACTTGAGATTGAGTTTTGCAGCTTTTATAATACACCAAGGGATATCTGCACATTCCAGCTGTGGCCATTTCATAAATGCATTATGTCTGTTTAGGCAGGCTTAAAAGCAGGTGCTACCCATATCAAAACATCTCATTTAGTAGTAGTGGTGGTGGTGGTGGCGGCGGCAGTTGCAGTTGTGGTCGTGGTCGTTGTGGCGGGAGCGGGAGCAGGAGCAGGAGCGGGAGCAGGAGCGGCAGAGGCGGTCTTGGTGGTGGTGGGGGTGGAGATGGTGGTGTGATATAATTTAAAGATTCAGTTATTGCATATAATATTATATAAAAATATTATGTAAGTGTACATTCATTAATTTCTAAAAAGTTAATTCTCAAAACATTCATGATATTGTTTTATATTATAGAAACAATGCAATAAAAGAACATTTTTAAGACAAATTTTAAATGTGTGCAGTGCAGGTATTTGCTTAAAGTAATTAGGTAATTTGTTATAAAGCTGGAGACCAATAGATACAAAACTTTTTTCAAATGAACTTGTGCTATGTGTTATTACATGAAATTGATCTTTTCTTCTAGTAATATAAGAATGTACCTGTGAGCTTGTTGTGTATGTGCTATGATTACTTTTCATGTAGCATAACGTATCAAATATATAAATACAAGGTTGAGGTTATTAATTTAATTCCTTAAATAATGGCTACAGCTAGTTCTTTTGTTAACACATGACATTATCCTAATTGCGCTTTTTGTATTTTAAAAATAGATTTTGCTCCTGTTGAATTTCCCCAAAATATTATTCCAAAGGAAAGAACGGATTGAAAGTATGCATGATATAGTGAAAGAGCTGATTTTAAATGCATAATTTTTTAAATGACTGTAATAGCATAAGTTATTTTACTCAGCTTTTGTGATAACTTTTAGGTGTGAACAGTCCACTTTAAATTTTTGTCCACCCATACTCCCAGAAATTTTGTACTATCTGTGTATGAGATACATTTATCCTGAAATTTTATAGTGGGATAGTTAGTAAATGTATTTTGGCTATGATGGACTGCTATTGCTATTGTCTTTTCTGTGTTTATTAGTAATCTATTAGTGTTAAACCAGTTTAGCAATTCACATATTTTCTGCTCTATCTTATACTGTAGGGAGCTTAAGTTGCAACTAGAAATATATACAGTTGTATTGTCAGCAAATAATGTTGGGGAACTATTTTTTAAGGAGTGCTCTAAATCATTTTTATATATATATATATATATATATATATATATATATATATATAAAACAACAAAATATGACCTAGAATGTAACCTTGCAGTACACCATATTGCACCACTGCCTTAGATGATAAAATGCTGTAGTTTCACTTGTATTTGCATGGGCATTTAATGCCATTATACTTCCAGTATCCATAGTACAAGAAAGGAATAAATGATTGTTAAGTATATGCACATGTCTAGTATTTTTATAAAAAGTCTCTAATATAAGTTGTATATAAAAACATACAAACAGCTGGAACAATGAAATGAATTGTAATGAGGAGACATTGTGGTACCAAATTGGTTGACAAAGAGGTGACATAGGTTTAATCGTACTATAGAAAACTAAAAATATTTAAAAGCTCAATAGTACCAGTAGGTTAACATAAGCTATTGTCAATTATATGAGGAAGTTACAATTATTGAAGCCAATATTTCAGCTTCAAACATAAATGATTCCTTAATTTTATTTAATAAACTTCTTTCTTTCTTGACTTACTCACTGCTTAGAAGATATAAAGGCTTCTCAGTCACTGCTTCGTAGCAAACTACTGATGTGATAAATATAAAATAAAATACAAGGAACAGTGGGGACAATTCTTTCATTTAATTCTGGCTTACATAGCTATGATGACTAAACAAATCTTAACATGCTGGAACTTCATGTTAGAATTTTATATCTGAATGACAGTTAGAAATACTTCTTGGGAGGAAAAAAAATGACTGTGTAATGAAGAAATACCCTTTGGAGTTGGCATAAATGATTAAAAAATTATATATTAATATAAGTGGGCATAATCAATATACAAAACTGAATCAGTGTTTAATAAAAAGGACATAAACCACCAAGCTGAGATAAAAAGCTATTTTGAATGGCAAAATAGATTATATTATCTTTATTACAAGTTGTTGTCAGTAAGACAAAGGAATTCAATTTCAAAAAGGTGCCTCTTATTTTCAAAAATTGTCTCATTTTCTCTATGCATGCTTGTTTTTTAAAAGTACAAAGAGATTATATTTGCTTTAATTAACATCATTTTTCCTAAGATTGCTCTAGGTTTGTGTAAGAAGGAAAGCATTTACTTTGATAATTTGCCTTTTTTATTACCTACACACTTCCTATTTCTGTAATAAATGTGGTATTATTAAAATTAATCACACTCAGATATATATATTAAATTTATGTGATAATTGATTTATCTGTTTATATATTTTTTAAGCAATATTTAAAATACAGTAGCTAAACATAACGTACATGTTATAATCACAAACTCTAAACTATTCGGGAAATAAATTTGCATTATTCATTTTTGCTTTTGATAATAAAAATTTTCAATAATATTTTTTGTTTAGAATAAAACCTGTAAAATTAAAAAAAAATGTATGAACATAGTAATCTTTTCCATCTTTTAGATTTTTAATACCCTTTTACTTTTTGCCCCAAAATCCATATTTTGGTCAACCATGAAACATGCAAAACATATGCCTTTATGTGTTACTGAGAGTGTGTTTTTAAGACATTTAATGATATAGCATATAAAGCTGAGGTTAATTTTTAAGTAATAAATATGGATTGTCCAATTTTGATTTTCATTTGATTTTATATCAAAAACATTTGTTTCTCTCATATTCAATGATACTTAGGAGATATATATATATATATATATATATATATATATATATATATATATATATATATACTGAATTTATGCTTGATCACTACTTATTTAATTTTGATATTTCTTCACGTTGTAGCTCAACAACTTGATATGCATCATTTAAGTATGTCTTGAAAAATTGTGAATGTTTCCTCAGATTCCAAAATTAAGATTGTATGTCTTACAATATCATAATCTTTTACCAAGTACAAGAATAGTCCTACCATTGGTGTGCTTTTGTCAATTCTTTGTTGATGCTGTACTAATAATTTAAATATAGCTGTTCCTGTGGACCTACATTCTTTTAAACGATATTGGCAATCTAAGGAAATTATGTTATACTAAAAAGGATATTAATCTTTCTCATTCATATACTGACCCTTCCAAAACCTTTGAGAAAAGTGATTATATATTTATAGTTCTGTGGTTGTCTTTGCTTGCTTTTCATTGTTTTTGTGAAGTGGAGTAACTTTTGAGACTTTAAGTTTATCAAGAAATATACCGGAGTCAAGAGGTGCATTATACACATTAGCCAAAGGTGATTTCATATAATTTAGGCAGTATTCAATTAAGAAAGATGATATTTCACTATTACAGATTAATATTTGCATTTCATTTCTTGTACTCCTTTTTGAATTACATTTTGTGAGTTCAGTATTAATAGAATTTATTTACTTCAACTTCTTATTGGGTTTATACTGAGGCTGCTGGTTTGGGAAGGATGATTTAGGTTCATTAGTATGTCTGCTATTTCTGTGAAATGAGTACTGAAGTGTTCAAAGCTGTGTTCTGGAATTTTGATTCTTATGGCATTTAAACTACTGGTTGTTATAAAAAGTTTTTCACTAGTTTTCCCTTTTTCATGGTTTATTATTTTCCATTCTTCTTTTTTGCAATGACTGGTTCAATGTATTAAATTTTAATAGGATATGCCATATTCTGTGTAATCATTGCAGATTCTACTCTAATTCCTAAGGAAATGCTCAACTTCACATCATTTCATTTTCTTAATTTGTATTTTAAGAGATAGGCTACATCAGATTATTTTGATAGCAGGCCAAAATGGAATAATTTCAGCAGTCGCAAGATTTTCTGGGAGATTCATGCTGCCATCTTATTGTTTGTAATAGTAACAGAGATGTTTAGAATGTGTACAATCTAATAATACTTATTTCCAAAAAAAAAAAAAAAAACCTGTTTCTCAAGTGTTTGTGGAAACAATATCTATTGACCAACTCTGTGAACTACAGGATTATGTTCTGTTGTCATAAGCCTTTCAGAAATGAATGCATAAATAAAGGCTTTAACATAACCTAATCTCACTAAGCTTGTGACACCAATCAACATACATATACAAATAGATGAAAGTCACCTCCGTTTGAGTAATATGCTACCAAAAATGATTGCAGAGAAAGGACATATGCAACATTTCCAAGGTTCAGTCTCTTAGAAACTTCATCATGGCTGCAGTAAATTTAGCTCAAGTTTAGCATTTGCAAACAAATCTCAATGTCAAACTTTTAGATGTTATTGTATTCATAAGAGCTAACAAAGCTAAATATATACAATAATTTTAGTAAGCAATATATGAATTATTAGTATTTCCAATTATAGTTGTAATTTAATATTAAATGTTCAAAAGCTTGTTTAAATAACAAAGGAAGTAAATATGTAGATCTATTTACAAATTCATAATATTTTTGTTATTCCTATTTCCTTATGAGGGTCACTCCAAAGTTTTAGATTGGACAACGATGAGTTGTGATAGCCAAAGCACCTTTTGCTGTTGTTCAGATAGCAACATGCAAGTCGGGGCATGCTCCCATAATGAATAGCACTGAATATTTCTATAGCAGGTGTTGCAAAGCCGTTAACTAGGATGAATCTGAAACAAGAGTACATTTACACTGAGATTTTCTATAAGTTTAAACTTGGTTGAGGAGAGAGAAAATGCCTTGAAAGACTCCTGTGCATTAGAGAGTCTTTGCCGTTAGCAATACACCATTTATTGATAGTATACACAGTTTTGAAGAGGATGGCAGTCCCTTTAAGTGGAAGACCGAGCAGCAGGTTGAATAAAATAACAATAAATGAAAAAGTGGTGAAAGCAGAGGAAAGTTTGAGAAAGACCCTTGTACATTTGACCAAAATAGAGGAGACATAAATATTGGACCAGCAACAGTGAAAATGCACCTGAAACAAAGTTTTGATGTCAGGAAGCTCGACAGATGTTGGATTCCCAACTCGCTCACAAATGACTGGAAGCAAGCATTTATGCAATGGGACCAGGAAATTATTGAAATATTCAGTGGAAGAGGTTAAAAAAAAATATATCTATCCTTGTAAAAGGCAATGAAAGCTAGATTTACCAGTAAGTAGATGTTAGTTATTGGTGTGGGTCTTCTCAGGAGAAGATCCCCGAACAAAAGTTAAGTATAAAAGCAGTGTTATTAAGATGATCTGTTCATTCTCCACTGCAGGTGTCCACATAGCAACATTTTCAACTGAAGCAGAAAAGACCATTACTGCCAAATGTTGCATTACAAAATAACCCCCATAGGTTTTCAATGAAGTAAAAAAAAAAGCTTCCCAACATGGATGGAATTTGTGAACCACAATGACTTTTTCCAAACATTTGACAAGTTTCACAGTTAAGTTGCCTTTAAAGTAAATAATTGGGACATTATCAATGTAAAAGAGAAAAACTGTATGCAGTAAGCTGCCAAAGAAATCATGTTTTGAGAGAAAATAAATAATAAATCTTGGATCCAAGCAAAATATTTTGACTAATGAGAGAAAGAAGAAAATTGAAATTCATGCATGCAGATGTGGTGGTATAATACAGGAGAATATGAATTGAGTTTAGCAGAGCATTTGTGAAGCAGAATGCTTTCAAGCAGAATTCAGGGTAATATACTAGATTCTACCGAAAAGGGAGCCACAAAGTATTGCAACACTTAGTATACATTGGTAGTCATTATAAAAAGTCTTCTATCATTATTTTATAGTAATATTCCTACAAATTTGTGTGCTTTGGTGTACAAAGCTAGAAATGTTGGTGTTTTCACTTATATTTCCTACTGAACTCTAAATTCTACGTCCCAAATTCTACAAATAAATCTAAAAGTGATCTATTTCTTTGCATCATTAACTACTGTTTAAAATATTACAATATAGTCGTCATTTACATTAATACACTTTAGGATTGATGGTGAAAATAGTTATATCATTTGTTATGTTTCATACATATTTAATATGAAAGGTACTTTGTAGCACTGGGAAGGTATTTCGGGGCTAAGCATGAGTATTTAAGTGGTTAGTCAGTAGTTCCAGATGATTATAAGCGCTTTTCTCCATTTTGGAGTAATTTCTTTCCTTTTTGCAGTATTTTTCTTGTTGTGATTTTAGCATTTTTTGAGGGATTTTGAGTGCTTTGAGAGCATTTCTCTAAAAAAAATGTAGTATTTTAAGGTTCTTTTAAAGTTTTTCACAACATTTCATACATCGTGAGAGTATTTAACTAATATTCCGTTGAGATTTTTTATTTATCTTTGCACCCCTCTATGCATTTCTGGCATTTTAAGCGCATTTAGAAAGTATTTCTGGTGCTGAAAAAAAGTCTTTTTATGATTATATGAACACTGTTAAGTCGTTTCTTTCACCTTGAAGACCCTTGGTTCATCTCTTAAAGTCACCTTCCGTGGTGTAATGGATACCATGCTAACTTCATATACCCAAGGTCGCGGTTTCAAGTCCAGTGGAGGACAATGGATTTTTTTCGGGTGTTATAGTCCTTAGCATGGCTTCATTCGGAAGGGAAGAAAAGGCATTGGTCCTCTGTCTTAGATTTTTGGCACGTAAAAGAACTTCTAGCCTGAAAGGGACGCCTCTGAGGAAAATAAAGAGGTATTTCATGCCCAATTTAGAATGGGACCCTGAGAACCACAGTAGTTAAAGGGCGTCCATAAATAACACGCCATTTATTTTATTTTTTCATTTTTTAAACCATTTTGGAGGACTGTGGAGATATTTCGAGCTCCAGAACAGGTATTTTGTGTAACTTTTATGCACATTTATGCATTTTATGTAATTTTGAAGGTATTTTATGACCTGCGGAACAGTTATAGGGCACTCTGAATCAGATGTTTCAGACCGCTTAACAAACATTTTGGATATGTTTAAGCCTTTTAATTGCTGATGAACATGAGGATTCTGAGGATATTTTTGGGCTCACTTGTTTCAAGAAATTGAGGGCTCTTGAATATGTATTTTGGATGAAAATGTTTTTCGAGGTTTAGAAAAGCCTTTCAGAGCAGGCTTTTTAGGACAATTTTCTTGAACTTGGATCGCGTCTTTCAGACCAATGTTTACAAAAGTTAAGTATTTTCAGGACATTTGAAGGTATTTTGGGATCCATATAATGTATTAATCCCTTGGGAGAAGATGTTTCAGGACACCCTGAGGGTCATCCTGTGGTTTAAAATACTACGTGTCAAAATTGGGCCTTATATGTTGAAAAGTATAATAGAACATTAATGTGCTTTTCTTTACTTTCTTGGCTAATATCTACCATCTGAATTCTATTAGATAAATGTTGTAGCAAATGTGTTTATTTACTCAAAATGTGGTTGCAAATAATGCCTTGATTTCATTGCTGCAAATAATTACCTCGATATTTCGACTTATATTCAATGTATGGCTGCACGCCATCCGTGGCACGCGCATCACTACGCGCTAACGGTCCAGTACTGACGATTCAGTACAATTCAGAACACAAAAGAACAACACTGCAATGCAACTCTTGCTACTTGTTTAGTAGGTAAATGAAAACTTGTCAAAGATACACGAAGTCAAATCTACGAGAAGAATCAGTAGTCGCATTCCAAAAAGTCCAATCACATCGCTCCGCTCTTCCTTGTTTAGACTTCCGAAATGCCATTACTCACATACCAAGGCGAACATGAGAAACATGACATAAGACGACAATGTCACATTGGTCCCCCCTTTAAGCTGCTTGTCCCAAATGTGGCTAGACGATCCAAATGTATTTCCAGTTTATTCTCACGGGGTAGCCTCTGGAGGCAGTACACGTCATCATTTATTCCCTTTGCCTCAAAGTACAGCCCTTGCCATATATTTTTAAGCTTGGGCAGCTTCCCTTATTCCGGATAAGGCGTTATAGCCACACAAATCTTCTAAATGCTAACATTATGCGATTGTAATTGCAATTTTATTTTTGAAAATGACGAGGAGCTAAACAAAAGAGATACAAGTCAGATAAGGACTTCACGTTTGCGAAAACTGAAGAATTTTGAAACTGAAACTAACAACAGGGAATATCTCTAAAACAACTGAAAAAATGTACACGTATTTTTATGATTTAAGTAGCGTGTTATAGCAACCTCTAAAGGCGATGTTACACATGACCTGCTCTACATATGTGGTGCCTTACACCTCTTACCAAAGCTTATTCTTCTACGTCATGATAATCTATATACAAAATAAACAGGCGTGGACTCATTACAAAACTCCTTGTAAGTATAAGACAAATAGTGCAACACATTAGGCTAAATGGATAGCCAATTCATTTAAAAGCTGATCGCTATTTGATTGCATTAGAGTTTGGGTATCTTTGTATGGCTAGGTGTAAATCTTTGAAAATAGACTTTCCCGCTGAAGAAAAGTATAATCATTTATGTATGTACACCAATAAAGCTATATCCCAAGAAATGTTTTAAAGCAAATATTAATAATAATAATAATAATAATAATAATAATAATAATAATAATAATAATAATAATGCACAGACAGGGGTATAACGAGATCTAGATTTTTAGTTTCTCTACACGTCTCTACTGGTCACCCAGCTACTTCTCTAAATTACATCAAAAGTAAGGAATGAGACCAGCAGAGTTTAAAACATTTTATTTTTGCTTCAGATTCTTGAATCACCCTTGAATCTGAATGAATTTTGTAATTTATTTGCGAGCATTCATATCAATTGGATGAGCAGAGAAAATGAATATTTTGTAATAATAGTTTGTATCTGAATAGCAACAAAAAGTTGGCGGAGAAAGCATGTGAATGTAATACAGAAGTGATTCTAAAACAGTTTTGACTTCTAGTCAGTTTTGTTTGTAGTGCCAGCCCCTCTGTGCTCCATAAGCACACCAAATAGCTAACTTTTAGAACCGGTTTGTATTTTTCCTATAATAATAATAATACTAATAATAATAATAATACTAATAATACTAATAATACCAATAATAATAATAGTAGTAGTAGTAATAGTAGTAGTAATAGTAGTAATAATAATAATAATAATAATAGTAATAATAATAATAGTAATAATAATAGTAATAATAATAGTAATAATAATAGTAGTAGTAATAGTAGTAGTAATAGTAGTAGTAATAGTAGTAGTAATAGTAATAGTAATAATAGTAGTAATAATAGTAGTAATAATAGTAATAATAGTAGTAATAATAGTAGTAATAATAGTAGTAATAATAGTAGTAATAATAGTAGTAATAATAGTAGTAATAATAGTAGTAATAATAGTAATAATAATAGTAATAATAATAATGATAATGATAATGATAATGATAATAATAATAATAATAATAATAATAATAATAATAATAATAATAATAATAATAATAATAATAATAATAAAAAGTGTTCTTATGGAAGCAGTGCTATTTGAACATTAGTTTTCGTCGCTATACAAGTCTACCTTTTACCCTGCTTAACCATGGTAGAAAGAAGCCGTATTGTATTCCACCAGAAATTCTTAATTGAGATATTACTGGAAATATACACTGGACCGTGTGTGTGTGTGTGTGTGTGTGTGTGTGTGTGTGTGTGTGTGTGTGTGTGTGTGCGCGCGCGAGTTTTGGAACAACTCAAAAACGCATGGTCAGTCAAATATTAAGCCCCTACTGTTCATAATAATCTTGAAACACTTAAGGACATTATCAGACGCAAAGTATTACTTAAGCATGAATTGCAGCCTGAAGAGCTTTTCTAAAAGCTGTGTGTTCGGGAAAAACATAACCATTCTTATATGAATTTTTTATATATATTAATATAGTATATGAACATATATAAATATGTCGCCGATTCAAAAAGACCTATGAATGCATAACACGTTTAGGAGGAAAACGCAACGAAAGCATATTTTCGGCTTTGGCGATTGGTGTCCCTCTTAAGTAGTTCACACCTTTGCTGACAGATGTCACGACATGTTTAGTATAATAAAAACAAATCTGAATAACTTTTTATAAATATGGTATTGTTTAAATAGCTGCCAGTAACAGTAAAGCAGTTTGGAAAGTTTGGCCCATTAGTTTCTTAAAGAACAGAATTAATTTAATGAAAGCTTGTTTATAAAAATCTCTCACTAATAACTATACAACTACAACACAAGTCTGTGTTTGCTAACATATAATACCGTATATTGCACAATACGTTTATATAGAATATTATAATCTTCTGACTGGTTTTAGTAATACCATTTTTGCTTAATAAATATGGGCCAATATACTTCAACTAATGTACACGTCCATACGATTATATTAAAATATACATTGAAACTTTGTTGTGTGATTGTAATTTTCTCTACATAAAAGGATGTGAATGTTTTCCACCCAAAGGTTCGATACCGATATTAGACTAAAAATAATTGTTTTAGTAGTCACCACTATCAAAGTGCCGTTTTATCAATATTCCGTTATTTCTATTGCTTTTAAATTCGATTTAGTATTCTTATGTGAGTTACCGACTACGGCGATATTCCTTGTTATTGTTTCAAATCTTACAATACTTAAAGGATGTCGCCATCCATTTGACCTTTGATTTTCTGCAGGCCAAGCATGGAGAACGTCAATCGTAAATCGATGAAACTTGACTATCCCTTTAGCCTACCAAATTCAATTAGTTCCTTTCTACTTATAAGTAAGTAAAAAAGACACAGGAACCCTTCTGTAATTTTTATCATGATTAACACGAAGTATATGGAAGAAGAGGCTCATTTGTTTTGTTTGCATCAATTTCTCTATTTGTGCTTCAACAAAAAGTTAAAAAGAAGAGTAAGTCTGTTTTCTATGTAATGCTAATTACAAAAGGATATCTTATGACCCATTTTGTTATAAGTAGAGTGTTAATGTATTACTTTTGGCTAAAGCAACATTAAAATAATCTAAATGCTAACATTATGCGATTGTAATAGCAATTTTGTTTTTGAAAATGACGAGGAGCTAAACAAAAGAGATACAAGTCAGATAAGGACTTCACGTTTGAGAAAAGCTGAAGAATTTTGAAACTGAAACTAACAACAGGGAATATCTCTAAAACGACGGAAAAAATGTACACATATTTTTATGACTTAAGTAGTGTGTTTTAGCGACCTCTAATGGTTATGGTACACATGACCTGCTCTACATAGTCGGCGCCTCACTGTTCTTACCAAAGCTTATTCTTCTATGTCATGATAATCCAGATGCAAAATTAGCAGATGTGGACTTATTACAGAATTCCTTGTAAGCATAAGAAAAATAGTGCAACACATTAGGCTAAATCGATTGTTAAATCATTTAAAAGCTGGTCGCTATTTGATTGCATTAGAGTTTGGGTGTCTTTGTATGGCTAGGTGTAAATCTTAGAAAATGAATAATACTTTCCCGCTTAAGAAAAGTATAATCAATTACATATGTACACCAATAAAGCTATATCCCCAGAAATGTTTAATGCATATAATAGTAATAGTAATAATAATAATAATAATAATAATAATAATAATAATAATAATAATAATAATAATAATAATAATAAAAACAGCACTAATAAAAATGACTGTCTTATTAATCAATAGATTAATATCTTCCAATTTACAAAACAATTATAATTTATATTAACAGTTTATGAAAATTAATTTTTTATAAAAGTAGGTACCAAGAGATATATTTTAAAAATTGTAAGATTCGTGGATTCATGTTGGTTACATTGAGAGCATTAGGATCTTTTGGAATTTGATTCTTCAGTCTCCATCTTGTTTGGCATCTATCACATTTCGGAGGATGTTCTTTAGGGAGCAGGAAGGTTTGTGTGAGTATGCTGTGGCCAATTCTAGTCCTGGTGATGACAATCTGGTCTTGACGTTTTAAACTATTAAGAGTGATTTTCTTTTCAGGGTTGGGTAAAATAACGTGAAGTTTATTGGTGGGATTGTTTGACCATTGATGGAACCATTTGGCCTTTTTTTTTTTCCTGTTCATGTATTTAATGTAATCTTGATGTGCTCTAGGTGTTGAACTATTTTGAGGGTGTTTAGTGGCTTTAAGTGCTTCGCAATCAGCTTTCTCGTTACCTTCGATTTGTTTGTGTTAAGGCACCCATGTTAGAATTATTTTTTTTTTTCCCTTTGTTTGATGCTTTTAAGTATGTTGATATTACTTCTTGCACTAGAGCATTTGCAATTTTTCCTTTGTATGACTAATAGTGCACTCAGTGAATCGATAAGTATTATAAATATATTTGATTCTGTTTCTTCAGCAATGTGGTGAAGACTGCTTGATAGCAAATAATTCACGCGAGAAGATGGGTTAATAGTTATGCAGTGTTCATTGTAGTATGGGTCCTGAAAGAACTATTGCACAACCTCTATTTGTATCTATTGCTGAACCATCGGTGTAAATGTTTTCGTATTCCTAATATTTTTCTAGGATTTCTATTAACATTTTTTGAAAGACTTACTGTACTTAGGCATTTGTAAATTAACAGCTGGTGATGGAAGTTTCCAGGGAGCCACGTCTAGTACTTCTCGTCTTACAGTTATTTGGGGAGATTCCAGGGCATATTCGTGTAGGTAAGTTGCTATTCTTGCAAAGAAGGCGGGGTAACGACGTATCTTTTGGTTTATTTCATTTAGTTTTGGGAATACAAACTTATACATGTAGGAAGTTGGATTTGCAGCAATCTTCATAGCATAAGATAGACTTAGATATTTCCTCCTATTTTCGAGTGGTAATTCATCCGCTTCTATTTGTAAACTGGTAGAGGGACTTGTTCGAAAGGCTCCAAGTGCTATTCTAAGACCTGTTGTTTGTACAGTATCTAGCATTTTAAGAGCTGTTGGTGATGCTGAATTGTAGAGGATCGATCCGTAATCTAATTTTTATCTTACAATTGTTCTGTAAGTTGTAAGTAGCACTTTTAGATCAGCGCCCCAGTTTTTAGCTCTCAAGGATTTCAATACAGCAATTTTCCTGATACATTCAGATTTTAGCTTTTTAAGATGGTTAAGTCATATCAGTTTATTGTCTAATGTCATTCCTGGCACTTTAACTGAATTTACCGTTTCAATGTTGTGATTGTTTATATATAGCTGAGGACCATTGGCAATTTTATTTTTGGAGAAGCTAATACATTTACTTTTCTTTATTGAAAATCTGAACCCTGTGTATTCAGCCCATTTTTGAAGAGATAGTACAGCATTTTGTTGGATGTCTTTGTTGGTATTAGGATTTTTGCTTTACAGAATATGCTCAAGTCATCTGCAAACAAACAACCTTTGACTGGTAATTTAATACATGTTGTTACGCTATTCATAATGGTTAAAAATAGAGCAACACTAAGGGAAGAACCCTGTGGTATTCCATTTTTATATCTAAATTCTGGGATAATGGAATATTGGTTTTTACTTGTATTCGTCTGCCATTAAGGAAGTTATGTATGAAGGTGATCATATTGCCAGTGATTTGGTTATCTAAGGGAATCTGTAGCACCTTTTCTCTGTATATTGTGTCGTAGGCTTTCTCTATATCAAGACTAACTAGATTGTATTGTTGTGATTTGTTGAATGTGTCCATAATTTCTAATTCTAGTGTTATTAGGCAGTCCATTGGGGAATGGTATTGTCGGAAACCATGTTGTAAAGGGGTGAAAAACATCATGTGTTCCAGTGCAGTGTCCAACGCAGTCTCCCGTCCACAAGTTTTTCTATTAGTTTACTCATTGTGCAACTAAGGGCTATAGGACGAAAGCTTACAGGTAGAATGGGATCATTGTTTGGTTTAGGTATAACTATTATGTAGGATTTTTTTCAGCTTGTAGGAAATATTTGTTGTGTCCATATATAATAAACAATCTTTGTAGGTACAATAAGCCATTGTTAGGTAGTTGTTTTAGCATCATGTAAGGGATATTATCGGGTCCTGGGGTGTAAGAGTTGCAGATATTTAGGATTGGTATGTATTAATAATAATTAGGTCATTTTCCTGTATTAATGCTTCTATTACTTTGCCTCTTTGATTAGTGGATTTAGATCCCCATATTATGTTGTGGCTATTGAAGTCTCCCAACAATATGAATGTTGGAGGAAGCTGGTTTAAGATTAATTGGAGTTCATTAATATCTAAATTCATGCTGTTAGGTAAATATATGTTACATATGCCTGTAGGATTTGGTAATAAAGCTATCAATGCTATCGCTTCCATTGTTGTATTCAATTTAATTTCTTTGTGGAATAAATTATCTTTAATGAAAGTGATTACACCTCCACTTGCGCGACCCTCCGTTTTCATTATAAGCAGAGTAATGCCTAATATTTGGAGCAAAATTGCTTCTAAATTAAGTTTCTTGTGAACATATTATTTTGGGTCTATATTTATTCATAAGAATATTAAAATATTCTATTTTTGCACAGTATCCTTCGATATTCCATTGGAAAATTCCACTTTCCATGATATTTAGGTAGTGATATGGGAAGGAATTTCAGCAGGGGCTTATGTTTTACTGTTAGATTTCTGTATATCATAAAGCAGTTTCTTTTCTATGCGTGTGAATCTATTCTTGAGCGATTTATTGTTAAGTAAGGTATGGATTCTTTTAATGGTGTAAATCTTCTGTGTAGTTCAGTGCTACCGATACTACATCAGGTACACCTACAGTGTTTTCCAGAAAGCTTTTTAATTGGTCATAGTTCAAAATATAGTTACCGCGGGAGCTCTGTGTTGTTTCTTGGATTGTTGACAACTGATCATTAATCAATGTCAGAGTGTCGGTTGTCTTGGAGTTTTTTTTTTTTGGAATATGTTTAGTTTTTAAATTCCTGTCTTGAAAAGTTGCTTCTTCATTGCTTTGTAATGATGAATCAGATTCTTGTTCTTCATCACATTGATGTTCTGTGATTTTACTGGATGTTGACATTGGGCGTTTCAAAGCAAGGTTCTTGTGGTCCATTGGCGTAGTGTTTTCTAAAGAAGGAACATCTTCTTTAAGGTTAAGTTTTGATTGTATTAACACATCTTTGTGTTGTTCAGCAGACGTGCGATTTTCATCTTTTCTTTTTGTGTTCACATTTTCTGGATCCAAATCTTCATTGGTTGCATTTTTGTTGTTTATCTTAGATGTTAAGTTGTCATTGGTCGATGTTTTGTTTTTTGTGGTTGGATTTTCATTAGTGTCTTCTCTGCCTAGAAGCTCGGTATTGGTTTGTTTATCTGGAAACGTTTCCTGTGTAGACCTGCAATGTTTGGCTAAACGCCCCTCCATTTTGCAGATAAAACATACAGGATTGTTGGATGAGAGGTATATCCAGTAGGCGGTGCCGTCGCAGTTTATTTGTAAATTATCAGGTAATTTGTCAAAATCCTCAGATTTGATATACGTCTGACGACGGAAACTCATAATGGGGTGTAGCCTGTAGTTGAAATACCTGCTCAAGGTATGATATTGAATATTCTGGTGTTATGCCATGTTTCATTAGCTGTTCTTCTATCACATAATTTGGTATGATGGGGCATACATTGGATATAATAACTCTTTTGTTTTTGGTCAAAAGGGACCTCATCTCTAATAAGATATTATTTACTAAGATCCTTGTGTGTTTTGAGGTTAGTTCCACAAATAAATCCTTGTTTGCTTAACAAATGCAAATTCTGGATTTGGAAATCCTTGAAACGAATCTAATGTTAGCAGGGTTTACTAATTTACCCATTGCAAATATATAATCTTTGGCTGTAATACCATCATGGGCTTCTATAATTAGAGCTTGTTCTTTGGTAGGTGCTCTTTGAGCTATTGCAGAATAGCTGGGTGGATTATTCACTTTATTTTTCAAAATTGTGTTTTCGTTCACTTTGGTAGTAGGAACAACCGATAGGTGTTGTCATATGAGCGGGGATACTGCAAACAAATGCAGTAAGGACCGATGTGCAGTTGTTATATCAACAAGCTCGCAATGAAAATAGCCTTTGCCATGCGGCAAATGGCAAGGAATACAATGCACTAACAAAATAAATAGTGTTACCTTTTTTGTTGAGATCCTGTAGATTACGATTAACTTTTACTGTCAGTAGATAACTGGGAAGATTCCCAAACATCAAAATAGACACTTAAAACTGAAGCCGTATGATTCTGCGTGAAACTCACTCCCGTTTTTCTTTTGTTCCCTCATAACTTTTTCTTCCATTAAATTGAATAGAAAATGTTTAGAAATATAGTAACTTGATTATTATTTGTAGTTAAAAATTATCTTCAAAGATTACGATTGACATTTAATACAGTATCATTACGGAATATATTTGCACGATTTCGTTTAGAGCAGTCGCAATGTTTGGCATCATAAATTTTAAAATTCTGGAAATACAAACATTTGGTTCACAAAACAAACTTCCTCAGAAATATAGCATTTCGTATGTGTGTGTGTGTGTGTGTGTGTGTGTGTGTGTGAACGCGCGTGCGCATGCTTGCATGTGTATATGTATAAAAACATTGTTGTATTAGTATTATGCAATTAGCATACTAGCCTCTGATTCCCAGCTCGCGGATTCAAACACGGCGGAGGACGGTGGATTTCTTTGGGCTTAAAAATCCTTGGCATGGCTTCTTTCGGTAGGTAAATAAAGTCATTCGTCCCGTGTCGTGGATTTGCGGCATGTAAAAGAACCTCAAGAGTCATCTGAAGAAACCTAAGCAGTATTTCACGCCCAATATAAAATGTGATTCTGAGAACTGCAGCGGTTAGAGAGCGTGCATAAATAAAAATAATAATTAGTGTCATATGACTTTATGACTGTTATCACTATTAGGTATATTAAGGTTGCTTCTGGAATGTCACTTTGGATCGTTGGATGTGATTTAATAATCACAATCATCTGGATAACGACCTATTTAGGGCCATGCCAAGGCCGAGGGTTAGACCACTCGCTTCTCACCAAGGACGGCCCCGGGTTCGATCCCAGGCAACCACAGGCAGGATTTGTGATGGACAAAGCGGTGCAGGGAAGGGTTTTCTCCGGGTTCACTGGTTTCCTCGCCATCTTCATTCCATGTGTTATAAGTGTCATCGCCTGCGGTGCCATATGTAGTAGAGGCGGGCGCTTAACAGTATAAAAAACGTATTTAAACATTCTCATTTGTGATAACTGCACAGAAAGTGTTCACTCTTTAGTTAATATTTTAAGTCCACAATATATTTTATGTACGGAAAAGGAAAAATACTATTCCAAATGAAATGTAAAATTGAAGTGTGTTATATATTTTTATTAAAATGTATTGAATAATTATCGTTATTGAAACAGAGGATACAGTAAATAAATGGTAGGAGGTAAATTTATATAAAAGTTGTTTGAATAGAAAGCACATACCTTATGTGAAATAACTTCAATAAAATAGTTCTGTGCACATTCTTTGGCGACAATCGATTTTTTCTCGCGTTTGCTAGTTACCAGTTTTTGAAAAAACCCGCTCAGATGGAACAGAAGTTGCTGGAATACACAGATAGTTTAGGTTAAGTTTGTACAGTTCTGGGAAGGTATTTCTATGGGTTTTCCAAAATTCTAGTGGGTTATTCGTCCTTTCTAAATATTGTATTTCTATGTATTGTCGAAGCATTGTGGTCACTGTGGTAGTTGGAGTCAGTGTAGTTTTTGCAGGGGCTACTTTAGTATCAAAATGTTTCCACAAGGAATCGTTGTCTTCCCTTGTAGCAGGTAAGGAACGTAAGGAGATTCGCTTTCTTCTTCGGGTACCTTGTTGATCACCCCTGTTAGTTCTTCAGCTATCCATTTCTGTGCATTATCAGCATTCACTTCCACACCAAATGCAATCTTCTTTAATCCAGGTTCTAGAAATGTGTTTTTGCTGCTATTTTATTAGTTTCAAAAACACCCAGTCGTCTTTTAACCACATCTGTTAATGCATTTTAAGAAACCCTCTGTATCTGTAAGCTTCTAAGCGTAAACTGAAAGCCCCTAACCAAAGGAATCACATGGGAAATTGATGGAGAATTCTCGCCGGACAATTCTGTGGACATTTTCTCCACTGGTTTCAGAATGGGTATACAATCAGCAAGTATATTCCATTCTTGTGGTTCCAAGTTGTGCGGTGCCTTTGGAAGGCTGGCTAAAGAAATAGTGAGCGGATCTTTAATTTGCACTAGACGTTCCATCATTGTTAGGGTAGAATTCCACCTCGTAGCCCCGTCCTGTTTTATGCTTAACCAGGTAGTCTGCCATCTGTTCTTGGAATTCATGTAATTTGGCATTTGCAGCGCCACTGTGCTTGAAGTGGCCCAATAAACTCCTGCACTTTGTAAGCACAGCTACCAGCCTCTCGTTTTTTTTTTTTTTTTTTTTTTTTTAATGGTTTCATTCACACTTAGATTTAATGTATGTGCCCCACAGGGATGGTGAAATTTCCGCAGATGTTCATTCACAGCATTTTTCATATTGGCTGCATTGTCTGATACTACCGTGATAACTTTATTCGAAATGCCAAATTCTTGAAATATTCCACATAGGGATGCTGTAATATTTGCTCCTGTGTGACAATGGCTAAGCTATCTGGTTGCCAGAACAGAAGAGTTGAGTTTGTCTTCATAAATAAATTGACATGTCACAGCAATATATGACACATTACTGGCCGAATTCCACATGTCAGTCGTAATGGCTACACTATTTACTGCATTCAACATGCCAATCACTTTCATTTAACATAATTGTACAGTTCCGGCAATAGCTTTGTGCATAACGTTTTCCGACTGGGTACAATGTACAATGAGTTTAACTTCTTGTTGTACTCCAAGAATCCAAAATTTTCCACAGTTGAAAGTGATTGATAATCCACTGCTATCATTTTAATTATGCAAATATCAATTTCTCTCCTTTCGGAATCAGAGACCAAGTTTTCTCTGACACCAGCTAATCTTAATTGTTGTTGATAGCGGCGCTTTGCTGGTGGCCCAACTGTGGTTTCTCCCTTAGATGAAGTGGCTTTTGAAATTGAAGGACGTGCCTCTGGAACATCTTTAAGTGATTGCTGAGCACTGGCAGATGATTCCGGGTTGTCCTGACCAATAAGAGAGTCGGATGCAATACCTTTAAATGCAATTTTAAGTTTGTTGTATTGCCAAAATATTTTAGGTCTCTTCGGCACACTTCAAAAGTTACAGCATTATGTTGTTGTTGTTTTTTTTATTATTAAATAGGTCCACATCAGATCTTTTTGCACCTGGCACCATAGTAGCACTTATAGAGATGAATTTCTCGCACCAATGATTTTCTTAGAACCTCAATACACAAACCACTGCAATTTTGAGTCTGTTGGCTCCCTTTTAAGTCATTACCACTTTACTAGTTTAACCAAGTAATAGTTACAGAATAAAACAAAAACTGATGCACGTTAATACCGTACACAAGCGAGCTAACGCATTAATACAGAGTGATTTATATAGAATTGACACACTTCTTTCTTTAATTATTCCGTTTGAAATTCATTCAATGATCCAATTTTAGCACCAAATTAAGCAAAATGTTCTGTAGTTTTGATTTCTTGTCACTAGATGCGCAGATGTTTATGTTTTATTCCTAATTGCATTGTTGACAGCTGTTTCGACATTTTGTTCTTGTAGCCAACGTGAAAATGCAGTAAACATTAAATCAACGACTCTTCCTTGTGAAGCAATACTGGATTACGAATTCAATTACAGCTACTCAAAGGGCATACCAGAAAGAATTTGGTGTTCACAATCCTCCCAAAAGAAACACAATACTGGGGCTGGTAAACAAAGGATCTCTGGGGAGTGAAAAAGGCTAGCATCGTTCATCAAGGCCTCCCACGGTTGTTGTTGTCGCAAGAGCACGACTGGAGCAGTCACCCAAAAAATCATTAAGGCGTTTGTGGCAGGAGACAGGGTATACCTACTCAATGTATCAGAGAGCTGCAAAACGTGCAGGCCTAAAGCCATATAAGATTATGGTTGTTCATCAGCTACAGGAACCAGATAAGGATAAAAGATTGAACTATTGTTGTTGGTTTCAGACCCTCATTGTGCAAAATCCTGCTATATTGTCCATCACATGGTTCACAGATGAAGCATGGTTACATTTTTCCGGTTATGTGAACTCTCAGAACTCTGGCCACTGGACCATCGAAAATCCACGTGTCATCCATGAAGCACCTATGCACCCGGTTAAAATAGGAGTTTGGTGCGCAACATCCGCACAGAGACTAGTGGGGCCAATTTTTTTAACCAGACTGTGAACACTGCAGTACCGACTGATTTTCATGGAGTTTGTTGAACAACTGGACGATGTAGAGCTGAGTCAAGGATATTTTCGGCAAGATGGCGCTACATGCCATACATCAAATGAATCCATGAACCTAATTGCAAGTTTTTTTGACGACCGGATAGTTTTCAGGAACCTGTGGCCACCGAGATCTCCGGATTTGACATCGCCGGACTTCTTTCTACGGGGTTACTTAAAAGACAGGGTTTACGCCACACGTCAACAGATATTGGACGATCTGAAGCACAACATCACAAAGGAGATTCAAGCTATTGACAACAGAGTCCTCCAACGAGTGGCGAGTAACATGGAACGACGTGAGTAGTTGTGCCTTATGCAGGATGGAGGACATTTTCAACATTTGTTATAGGTTCCGAGTGAAGGATTCAAATACAGCATCCAGTATTCGAGAACATTTCGAGAACATCCAAGAATTGAACACATCGATATTTTGCATTCGAATACTACCATCGCTACATTCAACCATTTTATTTCTACATGAAAGGCAAATAGAAAGAGACTCCGAGAAATAATACAATATCCAAAGCACAAAATATAACAGGTCATCAGAGGAAACACTTAGTATGACAACCTACAACATCCCTGCAGAGGTTGCACCTACGAAGAAATTAACCTCGCACCCTGTCAAAAATTCCGGGAGTGTTGTGCAGCTTAAGTTCGTGTCAGTAGTTGTTCATCTGATTCAACGGGCATCTGTTCTTAAACATACGCAATGGCACCAAAAAGCACATGAGTTGAAAAGTTCACAGCTTAGATTAGCTTAGGATGCTGTTTTGAGTGATCTCCGTTTCGCACCTCGTAGAAACATATTTCTTTTCTTACACATAATGTGTATAGTTCTACACATGTTTAGCAATTCATGGTCCTCACAGTAGTCACGTGAAGGCGTTAGACAAGATTTCCATAAACATTTTTCCGCAGGATCACATTAGCTTAAGCGGTTAAAACGGCATAATATCTACACACGGATAAATTCAAAGTACGCTGTTCAATCTAAGCAATAATCCGGTTTTGTTTTTGTTTGCTTTTTATTCCACTCCAAAACATAGTTCAGATATTACGTCCCAAAGCACACATTGCATAAAAGTTTTCAACAAACCTAATTGTTTTATTGCATTAATCTGCGCAGATTCTTTGACAGTTACTGCACTTAGTATTGAACGCTACGTATACATCATTCACAGTCTTTTGAAACTAATATGTTTATCGCCTTAGCTTCAGAAATTTCAACTAAGCGTATTATTGATGCTCAAATTGTGTACCTCTGAGAAAAAGAAGAACATTAAAAAACGGATACTTCAGAGAGCGGTGCATTCTTGGTATCTCGGGATTCGATGACCAGGGTTATACCGACTCACCCACCAGTATAACTACATAATATGATCTGTAATCAACCTAACTGTTATCATCGGCGTGCACACCCTCAAAGAACAGGCACTTTGCCAAAGTTGTGAGTCCAATAGTTTTAAATATCTTATGGATTTTACACTAATATTGCATTTCTTCGGCTTCTGGCATACACATAAGGCGTTGTTAATGGCAATGGAACACATTCGTCCACATTCTTTTAATTTGCGGAAATTGTTGTGCGATCCAGAAAAAAAAATGCCATATCTTTGATATTTGGCAAAAAGGACAATAGGTTCCCTATCTCAAACTATCTATCTAGGACCCCTATACAATCCTGCCAATTTGTGCGGTGGTATTTCTGGGACAACCTATATATACCTATACATTATTTAAGCAAGGTAACACATCGATCGATGCCGCATATTCCATGTATTACTTGATATATACAAATAAAATGCACATTTCTAAAGGATGATAATGTTATAAAGCCTGTGTCATGGTTATTTTTACAATAATTACAGGTTTTTTTTTTTTTTATCATTAGAGCACAAGTTCTTTTTTTGCGTCAGCTGTTTATGGCCACGAGGGTGGCAAGCCTTACAGTTTCAAAAGCATTGTTCTTCTCTTTTTCTTTACCAGCATCTAGTTTGGAAACCACTGTGTTCTTCTTTTTCCTTGTTTAGTTCTTCAACTCGAAGCTTCAGTTCAAACCTATGTTGTTCAATAATGCAAGCATTGACTGCCTCCATCGTCGTTCACTGCACTCGCATTTGTTTATACCTAACAGTAAAGAGGAATATTTTCACTGAATTCCAATATTAAAATCAGGAATTAGTACTTCTTTGAATGTTTTAGAAGCTTCAAGTGCAGATTTGTTTTTCCTGAGTATGTTCCCTTAAACTTGCCTGCCCATAATAGACGAGATTTTAGGCCCAATCCTATCCGAACCAACTCCAGTTGGAACAGAGTTCTAAGATAGGAGGTGCATATATTTATTATTTACACACGTTCTGCGCTTCTTTGAATGAATTGTACATAATTCTAAAATAACTACAGTATCTTGCAAATCTCGGATTTCTACGTAACTGCAGTGCTTTAAAATGAGTTATAATCTACGAGTAAAAAATATATTTAGTAAATACGACCGCAGCTAAGTTGAATCTGTCGGCGGACAAAATAGTTTGGGCCGAAAACAACTTTCCAGAAGAAAGCAATGCACTTCTGTTCCTGTTTAGCGGTGGTGAATACTTCTTTTTCAAACTATTCTCCTCTTTGGAGGACTTACACTCTCAATTACTTACAAGTCTTGGGTCTAGTCTGTAGAGGAACAAGCAAACTTTGGGTAGCAGCATGTTCAAGGATGGATGATTCGTCCAATGCCTGACATGGCAACGAAGAAGGAAATCAAATGCACTGCTGAAAGGGATGATATGAAACTTCGCGGATGAAATTATCCAACCCAGTTTCCGCCTAGCGATCCAGAAAATCGAGAAAAAGCCTTCGGTCAGACTAGTGGGTTAAACCCGGGACCTCCCGAATGCGGACCACAGACGTTACTGCCTGAGCCCGGGGTAGCGAATAGATGAAAATGAGTGTTATATTGGAAAAAGTACACTTTTACTGTTGATGGCCTTGTAATCCTTATGAATTTCAGAACATGACGTCTATTAAATACAAAAATCGTATGGAGCCAAATTTAAAACCACAAAAGTAATTGAAAACTAACGTATGCGTCAATAACAAAAAAAAAAAAAAAAAAAAACACTTAAAAGAAGTGAAAGGTCAAATTGTACGATATAACAGAGGATTGTCCACATACGTGGTAAAGTAAATGCGATCACGCCTATATATTTACATTCAATTTTCATAATTTTTAGATAGCGTTTACTTTGAAATAATGAACGCTATCATTTTTAAAATATATATTACGTAAAGGGTTTGAAATATTTGTTTCGCCGTATTTTTAATGAAACACTTATTTAAGCAAATCGTTTACTACCATCACTTTCTAGCAGAGCGTCAGCAGATCCACGCTGGCCCTGGGAAAGAATTTCTGGGCGGAGAAGGAGCTGGGCTACCTCTTGGGGAAGATCTTTTTCCTCATAGTCCTCATTTTCTTTGAAATGTCTATTTTTGGCTTCCAGAACTTCTTCGGACAACCATCCAATAGAGAGTAATGCCGAAGAAATTGTCGCTGACCCGTGTAACACATTATGGACGAAAGCAGGCAAAGAGAGATAAAATGTTCTGCAGTTTTTCTTACATAATATTCAAATTATTCAGTTTTGGTTTGAAAACTACTGGGTAGCGTTCGTAACACCATTGCAAATCGATGAATTATGTGCATGTTCTCTATTTAATCCAGTAACTTTTGATTATATATCACATATATGTTCACATATCTATATATACTCTACTGAAGAATGTTCTGGCCGTATTGCCATCATTTCATATTTCCTGCCTGCGGGCTTTGGGTGGTCAACATGAAGTCCCAATTCTCGTAAAAAACTGTTACTATTTATCCCCTTCCTTATTGTAACTGTTTCTTAAAATTGGTTTACTCTCACTTTCTATTGTTTGACTTATAGCCTATAGAAAATGAGAAGCAAACACATAAAACAAAACCAAAACCAAGCATGCATAGATGAAAGACTTAATTGAGGAGTTGATATCTCTCTGGTCCGTCAAAGCGATCGGTTGGTTCATATTTTAGGAGTAGCTCCACAAACGTTGAGTCATAGCGTTACAAACGTTGCCATCCGTGATAGTTAACACTGCTTTATTATCTATTTGTTCTAGTTTTCCCTTGTTTTTACATAGTTTTTCAGGTGTTTTATTTGCAAATCCATATTGGAAGTTTCTTCTTGTATGAGATCTTTTGTATCTTTCTTAAATTGAAATTTTAGTGTTGGACAAAATAGAGTAGAAGAAGGTTTAGGATTCTGCCAAAACACTGCATTTTCAGATTTCTCTCCAATAATGTAAAGCTGTCAGTACCAAGGATGTGAATAAAATGCTTGAATCTGAAAAATCATCTCGTCTGTTCTCTTATATTGTGACTGCCTGCTGCTTTCATCGAATTCTCAAAGAGACAATAGTATTGAATGATCTAGGTGTTTTTC
Organism: Hymenopus coronatus; assembly: GCA_030762935.1. NCBI lineage: Eukaryota > Metazoa > Arthropoda > Insecta > Mantodea > Hymenopodidae > Hymenopus > Hymenopus coronatus. The sequence goes on from CM060900.1 coordinate 263,277,838, forward strand.
ATCTGCAATGGATAATGCTAGTTTTTGAACCTACATTAATTTCACTGCTCTGCATCTATTGAATCTTGAAGTCTAATTTCTGCGCCATTCTGTAATACAACAATAGTTTCCAATTAAAACATTGTGATTTGATGATGGCTAGATGTCGACACTTAACTGTTTTGCTTCGTGTCTATGAAAGAGATAAGAATAGATTCTAGATTGAAAGCTAAAGCATTACCATGTGTGTTTCTCTCGATAGAAATAGTGTTTGCTGATGCTGATCTCCAGATTTTCGCGTTTTGATGCTCTTGCCGGTAGTTCCATTTCAGTTAGTAAATGTGCCGAATTAAGGTTCCCACTTTTCCAATATTTTATTTTCGCTGCAAAAGATGTTTTCACATTTTCGGAGCTTCTTAAATTTTTTATTTTCCTTTGTTTTGTTCTTTCCTTACTCTCCTCAAAGGTCATATTTGATCTTATCATCTTTGAAGTTGAAGCTAAAATCAATGTCAGAAATAAACTCACTAATAAGCCGGTTTTTGTTGCCTTTAAGAAAAGTGTTTCTTTTCTACCAGCTCTGACCACATATCGAAAGAACTCGCTACAAAATCTGAAAAAATCCCTTTTTAGTGTTTTCAATTTTCTTTAGAGTTTTCCATTCTCCCTTCTGTTATCATACGCTTCAACAAAATTGTCTACTGTTCCTTTCTGGAAGCGGATTTTTGTTGTAGCATTGCAGAGAAAGTTTCTCGTCTCCGTCCATATGCCATCCTGCGCCCTATGATTATGATTAAGTTGATTTTAGACCGCGCATGCTAATTTTTACTTTCTCTATAGGCACTATGTACATAGTGTATAGAGAATGTATTGCACTCCACCAAAAAATTCGATACCGAGATTTCACCGGAAATATATGTTTTAGGGTCCCCTTTATCTAAAAAAAAGCATTTTCGGAAAAAGGTCCGTGTGTGTGTGTCTGTGCGTCCGTGTGTCCGTGTGACTTTGAACACGATAACTCAAAAACGAAAAGTAGGTAAAATACCAAACTTGGTATTTAAGTTTAGTATCTTCCAGGGATGCAACATGAAGATTTTGAGAAAAAAAACCCACCCCCAACTACCCTTTACATAGAACTTTTTTCGAAAATTTTGATTTTCTCAAAAATGGCTCTAACGATTTTGATTAAAATATGGTACATTAAAGATATTTACCTGACAAATAAAATGTATATCTTGAATTTTCTGGGAATAGCCTCTGAATAGTAGCTTATTCTGGATGAATTTTACTAAATTTTGAATAACTGCTAAACCGTAAGAGATGGACAAAAACTTACTACACAAAAATTATAGAGCATGTTAAAACACACAATTTATGTTATACTCATTTTTTTCGTGGAGTTCATCGTTTTTGTGGCATTCCTTATTTTTGGTTTCTGCTATGAAAAACTTATATATTTCTCATACAGCAATTTGTCAACTGCTGTCCATACAAACAAAGTGACATAGCAACCAGCTTTTGATTATCACTTTAACCTATGGTACTTCCTTATTTCGCTTCTACTTACAAGGAAGCAAGTAATATGGCTATTGCTGCTGATGTTTTACTGATTAGCATGAAGTTAATAGAAGTATAAGCTTTTTAAGAATAATTTGTTGCAGGGATATAGAGAAAGTCATGTGAATGGTACACATTAGATTTTTTTAGTAATATTTCAGAACTGCATATAGAAATAAATATTATTTTATAATATAAAGCTACACCATATGTCCGACCAATACACAGATGTAAAACAAAATAAGACGTTTCCTACCACGTAAAGGAAGATTACGATGCCAGAAGCTTGTATTGAACTGCAGTTATAGTTTTCTCTAAAGCACGATGGCCCTCAAACAGGACCGCTCCCCCTACCACTGGGCAATAACCATTAGCAAACAAAAGACGAAACTGTACCAGGGGCGAGAGCCAACCTAGTAAAATATGTTTCCTGGAGACATTGCTTGCAAGCTGTGAATCGCGCCTCAGTTAAATAAGCAGAATACTTGGCAGCAGCGAGGGTGGTTTCCAACCGCAAACCCCCTAACGGCAAACTTTGGAAAAAGGGTGCGGCAGGCCCATCATATACTGAAAAACACTGTAAGAAATAAGCTCAGCGGAAAAGATCAATGTCACACATAACCTCTCCATTTGATCTCTAACCACTAATTGATGAGGGTGGAAATACAATCGTCATTCGGAGTCTCATGAACCACAGATATAACATAACGGTGGCGAAGTCTTTCTAGTCAACGCGAGTAGAGTTGCTACACAAGGGAGTGTAGCCTAACCGCAGCTAATGGCTGTCATATATCCATCTCTACGTCCCAGAGAAAAGAAACTGCTGTTCAGCATCCCTGAAACTGTATATAGAGAGCAAGTCGCTCTAGAAACAGACGATGTTAAGAGGTTGCAACGCTGCATAAGGGACTGAAGAATGCAGGGCTTGTGATGTAAAACGATTATAAGAGTTCCTCAAAGGAGCCGATCGAACTGCACGTGTGTTAACTAGACAGGTAAGGTTATTCTGTAACTCGCACTTTGAAAAATCAATTTTGGTCAAATATTGAGGTGATCAGTACCACTGTGCAACAACTACGAGTTTCTGTTCTTCAATGAGTAGGTATTACAAGTTAATTATAAGACGCTTTCTCTTCACTAACATCTTTAATACAAATAAACCACTTGATCAACAGTAAAAAACGAAACAACAGTGGACCTCCGCATTGAATGCGTGTTCAAGTAGTTAACGATTGTTATAACGGCACAATATTCCCTGGAATGAGGGTTAGAGGGTGAGGATTAACTGTATACAATACTAAGTACCTGTTTTGGAGTTTAGGATTTGGGCAAAAATAGCATTTCAGTTCTCGCAACACTTTTGGCAGCGCAACTTCCACATAACGCATAGTTTTGTTTATTTTTTTCTCTTTTAATTTTTGCTCTGCTCTCCCGTTTCATTTAAGCGCAATTTGAATTTACTGTATTGGATTTATTTATATTTTTGGTTTCCTATAGAGTGCTACTAAAACACGGATGTTCAAAGTGGGAGAACCTGTTTCTCCGCATGTGAATTCGGATTACTTGTAACATTTGTATTGTAAATTAATGTGAGGGAAAATTATTTAATCACAAGTTAATCCCCCCTTTAGGCCAGCATGTTGTATTTGAAGCTTCTGACAATTTATTGATGCGTGATTATTTTACATATTTGAGATTAGGTTCTTGATTAGGTCGCAAATGCCATAAGTTTTGTTGGGACTGGCATTCGGGAGGTCGTGAGATCGGTTCCCCACGACCGACCTCATGGGTTTTTTGCGGAGGTGCTTCCTGGTCACTGGGCGAATGCTGGGGAGGTTTCTTCTTTCCCCGAATTTTTGGTCCCTTCACTTCCATTTCATCCAACCGTTCTCTCTCATGGTTGTATGTGTCAGCCAGGTGGCGTCCTCTCGTGAAGGCGACAGCGCTTAGGAAATTCAGCTTACGACAGCGGGATGGCCCTGGGGGTCGTCAGTAGACTCAGGGGCGCTTGGTCAGACCTGAAGCGCGAGCTCTTGGCGCTCCCCACCTCAAGATGAACTGCTTGGGAAGTGCGAATTTCCTGACCATTTCATCTTCATTTCATCCAACCGGTCTCTTTGAGGTTTGTAAGTGTCGGCAAGGGCTGCGATTGTGGCACCCTCTCGAGGAGGTGACTGCACATTGGAAACTCAGAATTGGTCAGACCTGAGGCGAGGCTTCCTGGCGCTCACTGCGTCGAGATGAAGAACTGCTTGGGAAATGCAAATTTCCTGCCAGTAGTTAAGACAAGAAAGAGATAGTACTGGGGCTAATACTCACACATGGGCGAGATAGAGAATTCGAGTAGACATGCTAGGAGGAGCAGGAGAAGGAGGAGGAGCAGGAAGGTACCTAACCCAGGCTCAGGGTATTAGATGTGTTTTTCAGTCTTTGAGGTCTTTTTAAGCACGTTTGTTTTGTTTGGCAGTCGATTTTTATCGTTTTCCCACAGTTTAACATGTTTAGCGATTATTATAGTCGCCCTCCGCGGTGTAATGGTTACCATGCTAACTTCATATACCCAAGGTCACGGGTTCAAACCCGGCGGAGGACAATGGATTTTTTCGGGTTTAAAAATCCTGAGCATGGCTTCCTTCGGAAGGGAAGTAAAGCCATGGGTCCCGTGTCTTAGATTTACGGCACGTAAAAGAACCTCAAGCCTGATAGAAAAGGCCTCTGAGCAATCAAGAGGTCATTCACGCCCAATTTAGAATGGGACACTGAGAACCACAGCAGTTAAAAAGCGTCCATAAATAACACGCCATTTCCCTTTCTTTTTTTAGCGAGGGGTATAGGTTTGCACGGTTTCGGTCTTTCTTAGGTTGTAAGTCTATCATAACCTAACATTGTGTTTTTATTTGTATTTTTGTTTAATGTCTCTCGTTTCGAAGCTAACACTAGAAGAATGTTCTAAGCTTTTGTTGTTGAAGTGCTTATAGTTAGTGAACATTATGTTTCTTCGTGCTTTATTCGTCTTTTGTTTTTCTTACACTCTCTTTTCCTTTAAACAAGATTTTTTTCTCTAATCTAAACTAGAATGACCTCGACCTTTATTGTTGTTTCTATTATTGTTGAAGCGTATGCCTTATTTTCCAAATTATTGTTAGCATTTTCAGCATTTATTTATTTATTTTTTGCTTGATTTTTATATAAGGTTGATTAGTATAGCATTCTTGTAGCTGGAGAGGATAGGCGCTCCCTTACAGTGTATTCTATTTTCTTATCACCTAACATAATCTAACCAGTTCTAAGTTCGGGATATTGCAATGTTTTCACCCCTTCAGTTTCTTTTTAAATGTTTTTGCTATGTATTCCAGGCTTTTCTAGCATTTTGATGTGTTTGTAACCCTTGAACGCTTTACCAGCAACTATTTTATACATTTTGGGGGAATTTTGAATGTATTTTAGGTTCTGGATCAGGCATTTTAAATAGATTTAAAGACATTTCAAAACAGGCTGAAAGTATTGCAGGCTCTAGAGCAGGGAGAATATTTCAAGCCTTTCGAGAATGTCTCAAGGCGTATGTGGAAACTTTTGATGGTATTCAGGGTCTCTAGATGTTCTACCGAGGTCTACAGAGGAGGTATTTTTGACTCTTTTCCATGCATTTTGGAGCAGCATTTTATTCTATCGAGATTTATAGAGGAGGTATTTTTGACTCTTTTCCATACATTTTGGCGGAGCATTTTTGGACATTTTGTGATAATTTTGAATGTGTTTAGGAGTCTCTAGAACAGATATTCAGGCGAAGATATTTATAGAACAGTTTCAGTTCAGTTTACAAGCACGTTGATTGTATTTTGGAGTACATTGAAGGTATTTTAAGCTATATTTAACAGGCATTTCCCCCCACTATACTTTTAAAACCCTTGGTACTCACTTTAGGGTGCCATGAAGGTATTTGAAGCTGTATTTAACAGCTATTTAACTTCGGAGTAGGTATTACAGGCTATTTTAAAGGCTTTTTGAGCGCAGTATAAAATCCCTTCATGGATTTAAACTATATAACGCAGTCTTTTAGCCTCTGGAGCAGCTATTTCAGACTAATTTAGAAGCTTTTTGAGAACGTTTAAGATAACCTGAAGGTATTTGAAGCGCTATTTTTCCCAGCTATTTAACCTTGGGGAAGGTAATTTAGGCTGTTTTAAAGACCTTTTGAGCGCATTTTAAGATTCTTTGAAGGGATTTTAAACTCTATAACGCTGATATTTAGCCTCTGGAACAGGTGTTTGGGGGCTTTCTGGGAACTTTTAAAATAGCTTAAAGATATTAAAGCACCATTTTAACACATTTAACATTCAGCCTGGGGCAGACATTTGAGGATAATTTTCAAGCATTTCATCTGAACATTTTGGAGATGTTTTGGTGCTCTAGAACAGTATTTCAGGACACTATAAAGCTTTTAGAGTTTGTTTTTAAGAAGATTTTGAAGGATTGCTAGAGGTAAATTAAGCACGTTTCGAGACATTTAGAGCATTTCCGTAAATTAGACTTTGCATTAGGTACTTTTAGCTATTTTAAAGGTAGGTAGCACATTTGGAAGGTATTTAGGGTGCTATATTTGGTATACTAATGTTTTGTAACACTGTGCTATGTTTTCCAGTAATTTGTCATTTAATAGGTGCTTGTGGTATTTTCAAGCCCACCTGCTTTAACATTTATTTCTTATGGGTTTGTAGTATTTACAAACAGTTTAGTATGATACTAAACCACCAAATAACTTAAAAAAGAACACCGGTTCGATTCCCTTACTTTCACGATAGGATTTTTTTAGGATTTCTTATGCATGGTAACTTTAAAAGATGAATAACCCCTGAGGCGCGTATATAAAGGCATTTAACATGCTGTGTTAGCTATATACAACGTCCTAATACTTGCGGACAATGCTTCGAATACCGAAATTTGGAGAAAATAGTACTAAATTAAATAATACTTGAATCGGTAGGGGTGTCCCTAAACTGCTGGCTTAAAGCTATATGCGATTGTTGTAAGCTGCTCTTTTTTACTCTCTTTATGCTTCTTTTATGTGTTGGCATGGAGGTGTTGGCGAATTAGGTGAATAAGATGTGGTATTCAAACTTCACGTGCTAAATCTCCGTTTAAATGTAAATGCAGGTTTTATTCGGATAAGCTATAAAAGATATTGAAAACAGACAAATACATTGCTTAAAATATTAAAGTTGTTTATTCTACTGTGTATATTTCACCGGTTTAAGTGTGTAAACATGTTTTGTTTGCTTCATATTATGGTAGTTATGGTTAGCATTGTGATTATTTTGTTATAATGGTAAATTCATTAACCTCGATTGGCCTTTTGACTGTGAGCGATATCCGATAAACAGTTTTAGCACACGGATTGGAAATTGTAGAATGGTGGTATACAAGATGAGAAAATAAAATATTAGGCTTTAAAGGCAGTTAAATATGACGAAAAATTGGTTTTCATTGAAAAGTTATAGGGGTGAATTAAGTAACGGGATGCAGACAGTATATCGTTAAAAATAAAAGTATACACTAGCAACTGTTTTCAGTCTCCGACAGCTAATTACCAATTTCATTGGAGGAAATCAAGAATGGATTCGGTCGATAGAATATCATTGGGAAAACTAATATAACATTTTGAACAAACCATATCTCATATATAACGTATGTTGTTAAGAAGTCTCTAAATTTGCAAAATACTTATGAAAAAGATGAACTTTAAAAAAAATCAAAACTAGGTGAGTTTCTTTATAGGAATGATATTAAATTGCTAAAAAAGACAAGAATTATCAAATAATAAACTTGAATAAAACTCCATAAAAACTAAAGGCTAAAGGAACCCGAATAAAACATACAACATTACAGAGAAAATTGCAGGAAAATGTGTGTTTACTCTTAAGTATATCTGTGTGTATGCGCAAAACATCAATATGAGGGTATAAAATTGATCTAAAGCTAGTACAAGATGCTTAGAACTAATGGAATAGGAGAGAAAATTAGGAAAAGAACGCCAATGTTCCAAGCATATCCAACTTCTATAATTATGGACGATGGAAAGAATCTGAGATAATTTGCAGTGTAAAGGATCCACCTAAACATGAGATCGATGTGAGAAGGAGGGAGGGGAGAGGGGGAGAGGGAGAGTGAGAGGGAGAGAGGGAGAGGGAGAGGGAGAGGGAGATAGGGAGAAAGGGAGAGAGAGACAGAGAGAGAGAGAGAGAGAGAGAGAGAGAGACTGCTGGCGTTGCCTTTGGTAATGCGATAGTTTGTGATGAGCATGGTGCTGTGACATTCATAGAAACTGAAACATGAAAAAGAGGAAAATACCCAAACAACATAGGAGGATAAAGGATTAGAAGCAAAACTCTATAAACTTTAAATGCCCATACCCAGTGCAATTATTAGCTGTGTATAAGGAGTGAGAAAAGCTGAAAATAATGACATGATTCAAGTGTGACTCTATACTATAAATACTTGAACACAGGCTCGGCGGAACTTCTAATACTAGCCAGAAATCTTTGTAAAATATAGAGATGCAGGAAGAGAAACATCAAAGTCAAATAAGATACATATAGAAACAATGTTGGTTTACGTTAGGTTAGATAAACATATCTCAGAAAGACTGCAAACTCATATTCGGCTTAGTCTCTCTCATGTTAACATCTGAACATGTAGGAGTTTATAGAGGGATAGTATATGACGGTTTAAGCATAGAAAAGTACAGAAAAATGTAGAAAATGTTCATGAAGGACAAAAACTGGAAAAACGCTCTATATTGTTTTGTTAAAAACCACTCAGACTATAAACAATTCAATATCATACTAAAATATATGTAAATACTATAAACTTATAAGAAATGAATATAAAACAAAATGGACTTGAAAACAACACAAGAATTTATAAAATGACAAAAATGTACTGGATAACATAGCTCAGTGTTACAAAACATTAATATACCCACTATAGCATCCTAAATACCTTGAAAATGAGTTAACTACCTTTAAAGTTACTAAAAAAGTACACAATTAAAGTCTAAATTGCCTTGAAAGTACTATAAATGTCCTAAAACGTGCCTAATTTAAATCTAGCAATCCCTAAAAACCTTCTTAAAAACGAACTCTAAGCTATATAGTGTACCGAAGTACTGTTCAGCAGCACTCAAACATCATCAAAATCAATCCGCAATGTACTAAAATGTTCATTAAGGCTTGAAAATTATACTTAAATGCCTGCCTCTAGGCTAAATGTTTGTTAAAATAGTATTTCAATAGCTTCTAGCTATTTTAAAAGTTCTCAAAAAGCTTCTAAACTAGCCAGAAATAGCTGTTCCAGAGGCTAAATACCTGTGTTATAGAGATTAAAATCCCTTCAAAGGCTCTTAAAATGCGTTCAAAAAGCCTTTGTTTCCTTTCTGTTTTTGCATTGTCATGTTTTTCTTTGAATGTAATGGTGTAAATGCATATTGTATTCTACATAACATTACTATACCGAGAGTTCCACAGCCAAAAATACACTTTTTGAACTGCCTGAATAAAAATAAAGCATAAGAAAAAAAAAGGAGTCCACGCGTATGTGTGTGTCCGTGTGTGTGCAGCGTTAACTGAAAAACGAAAAGTCAGTCAATGCCAAAATGATATTTAATCAGCACCTTCCAAGGATGCGACACGAAGATTTTCAAGAAAATACTCCACCCAAACTATCCTCTACATGGAACATTTTCCCAAAATTTTGATTTCTCAAAAATGGTTCAAACCATTTTGATTAAAACAGCATTGTGTTCAAGATACTTTCAAAATAAAATGCATATCTTGAATTTTCTGGGAAGTGCCTTTGAATACCTCTTAATTCTGGATGATGTTGCATATCTGAAAAACCGTAAAAATAGACACTAAGATGGTAATCTCGTTAAAGCACACAATTCATCACAGAGACATTTCTTTTTTAAGTTAACCATTTCCAAGATATTGCGTGTTATTTATTTCAATGTTAAAATACTAAACGTTTCCTCAAGTCGAAAGTCGATATTATTTCTTTTTCCCTGGTTATGAAAAGAGAACGACATTTCAGACATCACCAGTGGACCGGCTCTTAAAAGATTGATTTGCTTTAGCTTAGTATATTTCCTTATTCCCCTGTACAAAGAAATGTATAATGGAGCTATTTCTGTTCAAGTTTATCTCGATAAGCATGAAAGGATAGAAGAACAATCTGGGGTAAGATCAGTTTGTTGCAGAATAGGTAGAGAAAGTCATGCGAATAGTGAATTTAATTGTTTTCTCTCTTGTGATATGGGGTGAAGAATATTTTATTACTTTCTAAAGTATCTAATTTATAAGAAAATTTAGTGAAAATTAATAATCCAACTGCAATATATTTTGTGACTTCCTTAAAAAAAAGAAGAAAGAAACAAAATTAGAAAATCGTTGTGCGAGCGTGTCTTTCTGCTAATAGTTAAATACAAACTTCGTATTCAAGTCCGGCTGCTTCAAAGGATGCGACACTAAGGTTTTTAAGAAAATTTCTCCACTAAATATATTCTTTACATGGGAAAGATCTCGTTGTTTACTATTTTCTCAAAAATGGCTCTAACGATTTATTTAAAATATGTACGATTAAAATAATTGTGTGCCTGACAAATGAAATCTACAATATTTTGAAATCTCTGGAAATAGCATGTGAATTCCTCTTAATTTGAATTACTTTTGTATTGTAATTGGTAAGGCTTAAGGGATAGACAAAATATTACAACAAATACAACAAAAATACAAACCTCGTTTAAAAATAATAATAATAATATATATATATATATATATATATATATATATATATATATATATATATATTAAACATATTTTTGGAGTAACCATTTCCAATACATCACTTGTTATTTGCTTCACTTTTCAAATTGTTATTCCAAATCTATCAAATGGAGACCCACTCTTTAAAAACAGGAATCGTTTTAATTACTGTATGCCACAATGGATTATGTAAATGCGAATTGAAGTTTAACTAGATTAAAAATAAATAAACAAGTAAGCTTTTTTAAATATAGCCTGTAGTTCTCAGTGAGAAGAGAAAACTGTGTGTGTAAACACATCAGGTTCTCTTACAATATACATTGAGAGGTTCTTCTCAAAACTGTCTTTTGTTTCAAAAATCAAAATACTTGAGCATAATACTAATTGTAGGCGGCTTTATTTTGTTATTTTGCGAGCGTATATACATTCTATGGCCGTCTCCTTAGCGCGGTGGTAGCGTTGCTGCTCACCAAGCGGGAGACCTGGGGACTTTTCCCCCGCTTGGAGACCTGGCCCGGGGTGCACTCAGCCTCGTAAGGTCCCTGGGGGGCTAATTGAGGAGCTACTTGATGGAGAAGTAGCGGCTCCAGGTCATGAGGACCGCATTAACCAGCCGGCGCTGACCACGTCTCACCCTCCAATACTGCACCCCATCCATGACGTCTGTAGTGGACCGAGATGGAGGACGCAGCGGCCGGGCGGTAGGCCAAGGTTCCCCGTGAGCTGTCGTGCCATGGAGTTATATATACATTCTATCTTCATGAAGAGCATTTAGAAATAGTTACGGTTCAACAGCCTCACTCGTGCGCCAACTTCCAGTTTTAGCCGTGAGCCCATGTTCCAATACCTCCTGTTTCGAAGATGTCATAAATGGTCTTCTTCCTTCACGCATTACACATTATTGTGTGTAGTAATCTGCACATCTTGTTCATACCATCGTTTTTGGATCTTCCAATATTTCTTTTACCTATCTCTATTCTTTCTACATGCTTATGCACTTGGTTTTATATTAATTAGTTTTATCACTCGATTACATAATATAGCTTATATAATACGTGTATATATAATATACATCTATATGAAACTCCCCTCTTATATCTTTTATCTTTCTTAGAGGCAGCAACTGCTCTTAAAAATGTCATTTAATTTTCTTCAAGTTTACTTTTATCTTTCTCTGGCAAGATCCAAGTTTCGCTTCTATATGATCGTTTTTGTACCGACATCACTTTATAAAATTTTAATATGCTATATTTTCTGGCTTTATTTTCAAACATCTTTTTATAGTTCCATTTCAATATTTCCAATTTGTATTAGATCAAACTCCCTTTGATACGACATATTGCATCCCAAGTATCTAAATTCTGTAACATGTTCCACAACAGTGTTTTCTATTACAACTTTTATGGGATCCTCTCTTTTCCTCTTTAGTTTTTCTTAAGGATACTGTGATGTTATGCTTATTTACTATTTCATTTAACGCATATACTGAATTCAGGGGTTTATATTCTGGATTATATATAATAATCTGATCATTTTCAAACATTAACGATAGTGCAAAATGAGATACATATTTTTTGATAGTGTTTAACGCCCGCTTTTACTACTTTGGCATCGCAGGCGATGACAATGATGATAGTTGGAATGAAGATGGAGCACCGGTGGAATGTGATGGCGGGGGAACCCGGAGAAAACTCGTCACTTTGTTCACCACAAATCTCATATGCGGTCGCTTGGAATCAAACCCCGGCCGTCTAAGTGAGAGGCGAGTGGTCTAACCACTCAGCCATGCCGCGGCCACAATGGGATAAATTTATCCATTGTTTAAGTGCAGACTCCGCCTCCTTCCGTCCATCTACACCCAGATCATCTTGGGTGTGCGCAGTATTAATGGTGGCGTGTGGTCAGTAAGGCAGCGTACACTAGCTTACTAAATGCAGATTACAGAATCTCGGCCGCCACTATTTCTGTAAAATAGCTCCTCAATTGTTTCCAGGGAGCTATGTGCATCAGTTTCCAGGCTTCCAAGCAAAGAAACAATCCCAATTTTTATATCAGAAAATAAACCCGAGCCCCTTCGTACCATAAGTATCAGCGCTTCGTGTAGTAGTAGTAGTAATAATAATAATAATAATAATAATAATAATATAATAATAATAATAATAATAATAAAACAACATCAACGTCATCATTGTCATTAACCATAACGTAGTTTTTATTTAAACCCCAATTTATACATCCGGGCCCGGGCCAGGTTGTAAGTATTGTCACAAATATCTTTATTTTGTTAACAACTAGTTAGAAATGAGTTTTTAAGGCACTGCTTCAAATAATTTACTCGACGTCAGAATATTTACAGTTTATGACAGTACACCATCCATGGGTCACGCACCACTGCGCGCTTACTCTCCATTCACGACTCTGTACAATTCACAGCACAAAAACAACCTACTCACTGCAATTCTTCCTCCTTTTAAAGTGAGAAAATGACGTCACCGAACTTTCTTGCGAAGAAACTGGACCCCTCTAAGCAAATCTCAAGTTTACCAGATGCCGATATGTCACGTTCCAAAGTTTCGAGTAGCGTCGCGCCGTTCCTTCGCTTTGTTTTCGCGTGGTCCTATTTCTCAAGGTCATCGCAGTTGGAGACTCGCTTACCAAGGCAACGTGAGAATCACCTCGAAGACGGCTCTGCCACACTGCTCCCTGGTTGTCCCAATAATAGCGGGCTAGACGATCCAAATGTACATCCAGTTTCTTCCTTCGTGGTAGCTTCTGTATGCAGTAGACGACCATTTATTTTCTTCACCACAAAGTACGGCCGTTGCCATGATTGCTGAAATTTGTAGCGGCGTCCCTTGGTCCGGGTAGAGCGATACAATCACACCAGATCACCTTGCTGGAATCCTCACTTGTTGGCCTGCCAGACGTAACGGATCTTCATCCGATCGTTCGCTGCTTGGATGGTTTTTGATGGGTCATCTCATGCATGTCATGAAGTCGGTCTACGAGATGCTTCACGTAGTCGTCTGTTGGCTGTTTTGTTCCAGAGGGACTCCCGAACATCAGATCGCACGGTAGTCGCAGCTCTCTGTCATATACCAAATTGGCCGGTGTCACCTGACCTTATTAGCGCGCATCACCGTCTGGGTCTGTTCAACCTTGGTGTCTCACCTTCATCGTTTCCTCCTAGGGGCATGTAAGTCACAGAGGTCCTACAATGGCCTTCATGAGTTCTGGACTCCTGAGGCTGGTGTTACCCTGCGTCTGATTTAACTAATCCTTAAGTAATGCATCACCTTTAAACTGAATGTTACCTAAACATCAATTACCTATTTTATAAAACTTACTCCTGGAATACACTCAGGCAAATAAGAAAATCGTCTACTCCATTTATGTCGCAAACGTTTCCGTTTATAACAATAAGAATATTTAGCTGCATGCTTAATAAACATACAGCATTTTGTTTAGTTATTTTGAGAAGGTACCCAGTAAGTCGAGTCTTCTTATTTACTTATTTTGAATATACGAAAATTGCTCCGCCAAAATAAGCCCATTTCAATGTATATGGAAATGTTACGGATAAGTTGATGGTTGCCAGCTCCTATACGCGAGTAATATTCCCGTTAAGTTATCTGATAAGATATTGAGTGGGAATTACAGGTTTACTACGTTCATTAACTAGTTTCAATGTTTACGCATATACTTGTTAAGTGCACTGTGCCCTTAATTGTGTTACTATAGTTGTGTTATGTCTCCGTACCTGGGGGCTGATACTCTTTCAGACTTCCCAGATATTCAGTAGGGAGGCTGTTTCGTTCTACTTTTATATAATCATAACAACAACAACAATAATAATAGTGATGGTGATGACACTTACCAATTACTATATCAGATACTGAGCCCAAATGTCTTATTCGTTCAGGCGTCTTAACCAAAGAATTATTTATTTGCAACATAATACAAACTTTTCGAGAAAAAATAAACAACACCTACATCCTGTTTTGGCTAACATTCCTGGAAAATCAGTTATTGTCAAACTATTTGTTTCTAACACAAAGAAATTAGACTACGTGTTCCGAGAAGCCATGAACACGAAACCCTTACTGTTACACAAAGAAATATCAAATACTAACAACTCTTGGCTCGTTTTCTTTAGAACTTTAGAACTCGCGTGTTTAAGGAGAGAGTACCGCAAATCCTGAGCAACATAGATTGTATTTCAAGCTACTGTTGCACAAGCAGGCCCTGCAGAACGAAATGGATGTTTTTGTTGGATGGATTTTTTCTTTATTCTGTATGTCTCTAAGAATCCATAAAGATATCCATATTCTGTTATTTTTAAAGACAATGCTAAATCGCAGAAATAAGCGGTACCTAACAAATTAGATGTATTGATAGCACTCTTGGCATTGCATACAACCTTTGGCTAGAAATATCAAAAGCTGACTATGAGAGTTTATCTCTGCGTATAAGTCATGGCCCATTCATAGAAAAGTTACCGCAAACGCGAATACATGAACGTATGACATGAATACGCAATTAGCTTTACCAGTCATAATAGCGTTAATGTTAACATCAAAACTAAAATACAATTGAGGTGTCCGCTGATTGAAATGGAGGCTGCAAGTATTGACGAGTATGTAACATTGTAATATTCTACCACAATGTGAATGTTCTTGTGTGTGTGTGCGTGCGTGCTGCGTGCGTCCGTGCGTGCGTTTGTGTGTGTGTGCGTGTGTGTACTGTTGGAGGAGATTCCGCTCTGCAGCCAGTGGCTTATTGCACAGGTCAGAATGAGATGAGAGTAATATCGAAGGGCGGCCGAAACCGCACCACGGAGGTAGTCACCGTCGAGGTCCCTAAGATGTTAGAAGCAGTTCTTCATCTTGACCCGGAGAACGCAAGGAGCCCGAGCCTCAGGTCTCACCAAACTCCCTGGGCCTACGAATACCAAGCCAGTCCGCCGCCGAGAGCTATATTTACAGAACTCGGTACCACCACGGGAGGACTCCACCACAGAAGTTCTCGTCGATATTTATAACCCTGAAAGAGACCGGCTGGATAAACTGCAGATGAAATGAAGGAACAGTAAATTGAATGAAGGAACCTCTCCAGCATTTGCCTAGTGACCCGGGAAAACCCCGAAAAAACCATGAATCAGAGAGGCCGGCTGCGGGAATCGATCCCACGACCTTCCGAATAGCAGTCGCAGATAAAACGACTGAGCCACCTTGATTGGTGAAACAATAGGCAATTACTGTTTTAAATTGTCTATAATTATTCTTACCTGCACCTTTTATATTTGTAGAGTATAAATTCAATTAAATGTTTCTGTACACTAATTTTAATGAACTAAATAAATCTCAGTGTTGAAGGAGAGTATTTGTAACGGCCATATCATTTCTTTTAAATTCTAATCTCACTTGTAGGTAACTTTTCACTTTTCAAACATCTTAGGTCATTTTGCAATCACTCTCGTCTTTCTCACAAATGGGATGGAAATAAGCATTCCCATCATTAGACATGCTATCCGATACACCTAATTTCTCGAGTAGTTTTGTGTGTATGAGTTACGGTTGGGGCTTAAACTAGCGGATAAGCCTGGTTAGTTTTTTGAGTACAACAGCCGCGTTCACCAGTAGTTTTTTCTCATAACCCACAGGGATATGACGTGTGCCCAGTACATGGACGCAGTAGAGCAGCTTTGACACATATTGCGATAGGTAGAGTTGAAGCGCCTCAATATAGAGAAAGATGGTTAAATATGTTTGGTTCCATTCGATGCATTCATTCTCTTACCGTTTAAAACGACATTTATACCCTATGCCCTGTACAGATAAGCAGGTAAGTATCACAAAATAAGTTAATTGAAATTATTTATTTATAATAAACTAATGCATTAATTTTTAGTTTTTTTATTGTTTTCTTTTAATTTGCAACACCAACATTAAATTCCAATAACTACGAAATATGCGTGACATATCTTAAAGCACACCATGAAAAACTTCAAGGTTTTTCGGCACTTTTGCACATAAAATTGAGAGAAAACGCACATAGGATAACTGTCTTTATATAAGGAAGATCATAAATAATCAACGTACTTATGAATCTATTTTAAAAATTTGTATTAACATTAAAACCTGGAATATTTTAATATTAAACAATACATTTTAACAATATTAAATATTCAATTTTATGAACCGTATAATTTGTAGTTTTAAAACTATAATATTTTTAAAATAAATTATCATTTAAGTTAATGGGCAGCTATCCCCTGAATTGTTGCTTAGAAAATCTCCTCTGCGACAAAAACCAAGAAAGCGAGGAAGGGTTTCACTCTCGTTGCATTCAAGGTAACGGGTTTCCTGGCTCCTGCCAGGGACCCTTCGAACAGCTACGGTGTTGCAGTTCATCTTAATGGCGTTTAACCATTGGGAACATGAGAGTCCGCTCCTTGTGGATAGCAAATTATCAGCTTTTTTCCAGACCGGAAAAAACAGATGTACTTCGGCACCAGTTGTAAATTTCCAAAAACTGAATTAAATTCCCAATAACTACCAATGAAAACATTGTTGATCTTAAAAGATACCTTTAAAATCTGCAAGCAATAGCAAATCACCTCTATACTAAAGAATGACTGTCACACAATATAATAATTGTTTTAGCCTTAGCTTGTCCCTTCTCTCTCGCTCTCTTTTTTCTCTCTGAAACATTACTCTAGGTAATCCAAAGGTTCTCCTTATTAACCTAGTTACTAGCAGTGCTTCTTAAGTTATATTTATATTGTAATATTCATATTTAAAATAGCTTCTTATACTTTGATAAGTAGCTACGGTATTCATGTGTAGTTAAGGTTTATTCCTATTCACAGATTCTAAATTCTGAGTTCATATTATATTTATTAATAGTTTATAAAAATGATGTAATGTAATGTGATTCGTAGCATGGCTGTTTTATTCTTATACTTCTCTATTATTCATTGCGTGATTCTTTGCGACCTTATTTTGTACATATATTTAAGTCTACCACCGGGTAATACACACTTGTAGAGGAATAAATAAACACATACACACATACGCACATGCATACATTACATTACATACATAAAATTACTGTTGTATTTATTTCCGATAATGTTGTACATTTTATTTTAAAAATCTGCCTACGTTTATAGCTGTCATCCTTATTTGCAGCAATTCTATTCGCACCTTCCGTTTATCCTGTCATAGTACCATATAACATATTTCCTTTTTTTCAAAATGACATCCATTTGATTTATAGCGAATCTTACTATGCAGCTATGAACTATTTGTTTAAAAGTTTAACATTGAGTAGGAGATCTAGTATTAAATTAATTAGAACGAGAAATATTAAATAAGCTCACTACATTATTGTAATACAGGAAAGGCGAGCTTTCAAAATTCTTATTGGATCTAGCAAATGGTTTCAAGCATTTGACGTGCCTTCAGGTTTGTTTGTTTATTATGGTGTTTAACGCCCGCTTTTACTACTGTGGTACCGCAGGCGATGACACTGGTGATACGCGGAATGAAGATCAAGCATTGGTGGAATGTGATGGCCGGAGAAATCGGAGAACCCGGAGCAAACCCTTTCAAGCATTTGACGCACCTTCAGGTTTGTTTGTTTGTTTTTATAGTGTTTAACACCAGCTTTTTCTACTATGGCACTGCAGGCGATTATATTGGTGATACGTGGAATGAAGATAAAGCATCGGTGGAATGTGATGGCGGGGGAAATCGGAGAACCCGGAGAAAACCCGCCACTGCACCGCTTTGTTCACCAGAAACCCACATACCGAGGCTTGGGAAATACATTACTTTTAAAAGGCATTTTTTTGCGATGTTTTGCGTTTTATTGTCTATGTTTTAAAAAAGTGAAAGTCGTGTAAAGTGATGAATCCTAGAAAGATTCGCAGTTTCAGAATAACACCCTAAAACTAACTGTCCAATCTTCGCCTGTCCCTAGAGCCTGTCCAAGTACTGTCACACTGGTTCCAGCCTTGAACAATGGCCTTGAAGAAAGGGCACATCCCATTCTGCACTTATCGTATTTCTACACAATATTTAAAATATTTTGCCTCCCTACGGCAGTAAAGTAATTTTCAAAGTATCTCCTCTATTGCTGAGCTTTT
The DNA here is from genome assembly GCA_030762935.1 of Hymenopus coronatus. NCBI lineage: Eukaryota > Metazoa > Arthropoda > Insecta > Mantodea > Hymenopodidae > Hymenopus > Hymenopus coronatus. The sequence goes on from CM060900.1 coordinate 263,296,345, forward strand.
TAAAACATTACTTATATAAGAAGTATGAGCATAAAGTTTGACATGATTTGTTATGTTCACAACTTCAACAGACTTGAGTATATATTTATGCAGCTGTTACTTATCTTTACATAAAATCTTACATGTAACAACCAAATGGTTATACCTACCCACAAACATTTATTTTTATATAATTCCTACAAATTATTAATTTGTAACACCTTATTTCCCTGCTTAAGTACTAAATATAAGGAATGGTTTTAGTACACCTGTCTTTGGGACTGGCATTCCGGAGGTCGTGGGATCAGCTCTCCGTGGCCGACATCTCTGACCCATGGGTTTTTCGGGGGGTCCTCCCGAAATTCCTGTCTCTTTATTTCATATTCATTTGATCCCAAAACCGGTCACTTTCAGGGTTATAAGTGTCGACGAGGATTGCGACAGAGTCGCTATTTTGTGGAGGAGACTACTCTCTGGAAATACAGCTCTCAGCGCCGGGAGGTGTTAATGATTTTCTGCGGACTCAAATTGTCTCTCTGGGTCTGAGCCACGGACTCCGAGTCGCTCCCCCTGTGGAGATGAACTGCTTGTAAAATGTTAGGGACCCTCCACGACGCCTCTCTTCCTGTCCAGATATCCACCGACCTCTGAAATTACACTCATCTCATCGTTTCTTCAGGGGTGTGTCGTACAATAAGCCCACGGCTACAGTGTGAAATACCCTTCCGCAAAATACACGCATACGTACACACCCACACACACACACGCACGCACACACGCATGCACATTCTGGTAGGTTATACACAACACTATAGGGAGACCTCAATAATAAGCATATCTTTATTTGCTAGTATTGACACTATATACTCTTTATTTGATTATTATTAAAACAGAAAATAAATACTGAATTTCTCAATGTATTTTTTTCACCAACTATAGCTAATATTTCGGAAATGGCTGACGCCACAAAATAGTTCTTGGCATAACTTAAAAAAAAGGCCAGTACGTCTTTCCCCTAGGTAATTAGTTTGTGTATGTCTGTGTATATACAGTTTATGTTTCCACAGCACAGAAAATAAAGACAAATTTATAAGTGATTTACAGAAAACTGAAAAAGCGCCCTATGTCGTGTCAGTATTCCAAAACTAGATTTCAATCAAATCCTGAATGTCATTTAGAAAATAACAGTCCAACATTTTGGATAAATGAAACTCTTATTATTTTCACCTTTCATCATCAAAACTGTGTTACTTATTTAACAAATATAGCACTGAAAACAGTTTTCACTTTTGAATTATGATGTTCGCACACATACATATATACACGGCGCACTTGATACGAGTTTCAAGTGTTAAAATTTAGATACCGAACTGCTGTTATTTTTTCACCACGAAGAAGTAGAGTTTTTATTGCAAACCAAGTCTAAGTGTTCTCTTGTCTGCTTTTATACATAATAATCTAATGTGCCTTTCAAGAATTAGGATATAACAAGAGGACATTAACATTAGACAATCTGACGTTTTCCATTCATACGTCTTTCTCTACTTACTCTGTAACAAATTATTTCTCAAACGTTTATTCTTCTTCCTAATTCATGCTACTCGAGATAAACATTAGCAGAAATAGCTTTAATGCTTGGTCCCTCCTAAGTAGGACGGAAATAAGGGAATACGCTACTAGGCATTAGTGATAGTCAAAGCTTTCAAAAGCCGGTCAGTATGTGATGCAATTAGGATTCCCTACTCTTTACATGGCCAGGATGTACCAATCTGATGAGTCCCATTCACACGACTTTCTCTACTTGTTCCACAATAATCTTCAAAGAGATTATTCTTTTATATATATCATGCTAATCGATATAAACATTAGCAGAATAGGTCTAATTATTTACTTCTTTGTAAGTGGAAGAAAATAAGGAATATATACACTAATGTAAAGCGAGAGTCAAGCTTTTTTAAAACTGTTCGCTATTTGTCACAATTAAAATTCGGTAGCTTTTGCATGAGGAGGAGTAAAACAAAAGAGATACGGAACGAAAGAAAACTTCCGGTTTCAGAAAAACTAAATAATTGAAAACTGAAACCAATAACAAAGAATATCTCGGAAACGGTTAAATCTATAAACATGTTTATGACCTAAATTGTGTGTTTTAACGAGGTATGCATTTTTTTGTGTAAGAAATGTTTGTCATCTCTTACGGTTTACCAGTCATACGAAAGTCATCCAGAATGAAGAGGTCCTGAGAAGCTATTCCCAGAAAATTCAATTTTGTTTGTCATAAAAGTATCTTAAACATATGTATTTTAATCTACTAAATCGCTAGAACTATTTTTGACAAAATCAAAGTTTTCCAAAAGGGTAGCTGCGGGTTGGCGATACCTACTCCTGATAATCTTGCTTGGAAAATACTGAACTTAATACCAAGTTTGGTATTTAACCGAATTTTCATTTTTAAGTTATGCACTCTCTCTCTCTGTCCACATACAAACACACGGATATTTTTCTACATTTTTTCTTTTTGATTCAGGGAACCCTAAAACATATATATCCGGTGAAATCTCGATATCGAAATTTTTGGCGTAATACAATGTCTTCTCTACTTACTAGGTACATTATAAATACGTGCTAGAGAAAGTAAAACATGAATAACAACTTAAAATTTGAGAAAATTAAAGTATTGGATGTTTAAAAACCAATCACAAGCAATAGGAGTATCTGAAACGGTTGGCTCTAGAAAAACCAATACACGTCATAAAATACCTACTTGTTTTAACGAGATCTGCATTTCGTGTATTAAGTCTGTTTAGCCCTTGCGGTTTACCGGTTATACAAAAGTAATTCAGAATACGAAGGCTTCAGAGTCTATTTCCAAGAAAATCAAAATATACATTTTATTTGTCATGTAAATATTTTAATATATGATATTTTAAACAAAATAGATACATTTTTTTGCGAAAATCGAAACTTTCGAAAAATATTCCATTTGAAAGGTAATTTGGGGTGTGGGGTTTTCCTGAAAATCTTTGGGTCGCATATTTGAATGATACAAAGCTTAAATACCAAATTTGGTATTTAACCGACTCTTCGTTTTTTAGTTATGCTGACAAAAGACACACACGCCCCTTTTTCTAATTTCTTTTTAAATCCAGGGGTCCTCAGAACGTGACCCCTGGATTTCACTATAGATACAAAGGGACCAGCGATAGTCAAATTTTCAAGAAGTGAATGGTGTTTGCTGATCTTAAAATTCCATACCCTTCGCATGATATCGGGAGAGACACAGTAAATCGGTACGACTTTTAAGATAATAAATACGTTTGAAAATATTCAAATAACGGATAACTTTCAAAAGGCTTACGGCGCAAAAAAATTTGAAATAAATGAGTGGTTAAGGGGATCAACTTATGAAAATTTCAAATTTAATGTTTCTTAGCAATTAAGCTCATTGTATTACTGCATAAATTTATTGTTATGTGCAGGGAGTTCTATATAAAAGCATATTTTTCCCTAAGATGTACATTCCTAAAACAAAGTTTATCTCGATCGAGAATCTACAAGTATAAATTCAAAATCTTATTTCACATAAAAACACATATTTTACAAAAAAAAAGTATGAATATAAATATTTCCGAAATGTTAGTAATAAATTCATATTTTGTATATTTTTCCGTAATTTTATTTAAGTATTCATACTTTTTTTAATAAATACATATTTTAATAATTCTTCCGCAATCAAGAAAAAATGATGCAAGAACTGCGTTAGGACATAACTGTTGCAGCATCTGCTTCAGAGACAACGTAATATTATCGTCTCAAAACACTCCTCACCTGCCCGCCATAAGCTACCTCATCTTTTTCACGGTAAAAGGAGCGGGAAACTACCAAGAAAAATCTGTGAAATCCCCGATGTGCAATCGTAAGTTCGCAACTGCGTATCTATTTCTGATTTAGTTAGGATCCAGTTTAAGTAGTGCTTTGTGATCTTAGGTCTATGAATTACTTTAAACATGCCGGAAGTGAAATCAAGTGTGCGTGCACGTTTACAGAAATACGTATTGGAGTTTAAAAACATTTTTACCACTGACGGTATGGTATTATTTTTCTAATTTTGTGTGAAATGTGTAAATGCAGTTCAACGATCGCAGACAGTACATTTGTCTGGAAATAAACATATCGTAGCTTCCTCCCGTGTTTCATCGCGGCAAGTGCTTGTAGGAGAACCTCTCCAACGTCATCTAACGTTAAAAAAAATCTCACAATATTATTCATATTTATGTGAAGCACTGCTTCGGTCGATATACTCCTTTATAAGGTGAACAATCCCAAATTTAAAACGTTTCTTACCAGATATATCCATATAAGCACTCCTGATGAATCAACTCTTTGGAAAAATTATCTCCCGAAGTGATATGGTGAAATATTACAACACATTAGGTCCGTATGTAAAAATAAGATCTGGGTGAGCAATCACGAAACTAGAGATTCTGCTAGCATTAGAAAATTGGGAAATGTTGTAGTAGGTGTGTTGGAAAATGATGAAAAAGTTTCCAAACAACCCTTCTGGTTAGCCTCTAAACAATTGCCAGTTACTAATCACGAATCAATTGCAAGACTGTTCAATGAAGCTTAGCAGACCTTATGGCTAAATGGTGTGAAGTATGACAATGCTTTGCTTTTAATAACAGATGGTGCGCCTTATATGAAGAACGCTGGTGAAGCTCTTTGTGTATGTTATCCTAATACGATTCCTGTGATATGTATCATACATGCCCTACACACAGACTGTGTGACAAAATCCGAACACTTTATCCGGAAGTGCAAAAGTTAGTGTCAAACCGGAAAACATTATTTGTAAAATCACCAACCAGAATCGATCTTTTCAAAGAAAGAAATCCTTATCCCCCACCGCCTTCTAAACCCAAAACTACGCTTTGAGGCACTTGGCTAAGTGCAGCAATATATTACGCAGAGAATTTTGAAGTATGTGAACTGGACCCTGACGATGATTCATCAATTGATGTTCAAAATTTAGTAAAAGACACCAATTTAAAATATGATTTGACTTTCATATTCACCAATTTCGGATTCTTGACTAATTTTATAACAAAACTAGAGACTTCGGTGGATTTATTGAGTAATGCAGTTAAAGAAATAGAATGCGCTGAAAGACAACTGGACGTTCCTTCCAATTCGAAAGCCGAAGTCTTAAAGAAAAAATTAAGGATTTGTTTGACAAAAAATCTGATGTGTTACACTCACATGACTTTCTCTAGCTGCTGTACAAACAAACTTCCTACAAAAGATTACTCTTCTTTCTTCACAATGCTAACCGAGATAAACATTAGCAAAATGTTCTTATTATTTAGTTCCTAATAAGTAGAAGAACTAAAAGAATGCGCCATGCTAAAGTCATAATCAAATGTTTTAAAAGATGTAATGCGCTTGTCATTGCAAATCGCTATTTTGCTTGGCCAGGAGTAGAACAAAAGAAAAACGGACACCTCCTGAGAAAAGTATAAGTATTTTACAATTGAAACTAACAACAATGAATATTTCGAAAATGGTAAACTTCACGAAAAAAAAAGTATGACATAAATTGGGTATTTTAACAATATCTACATTTTGGTACAGTAAACTGTTGTTTATATTTTACGGTTTATTAGGTATGCGAAATTAAGCAAAATTCATCCAGAGTAAACAGGACTTCAGAAGTTATTCCCATAAAATCCAATATATACATTTTATTTGTGATAAAAATGGTTTTAATATGTGGTATTCTAATCAAAATCGTTAGATCCATTTTTAAGAAAACCAATATTTCGAGAATTTTTCCATATAAAGGTACTTATGGGTGGGGGGATTTTCTTGAAAATCTTTGTGTCGCATCCTTGGAAGATATCAAACTTAAATACCAAGTTTGGTATTTAACCGTCTTTTCGTTTTTGAGCTATGCTTTCCCCCCTCCCACACGTACACACGCACAGATACACACACCGTCCTGATACTGAAAATGCTTTTTGGGGGGGGGGGGTCCTACAACATGTATTTCCGGTAAATTCTCGAAATCGAATTTTTGGGTGGAATACAATAATTCTTTATCCCTATGTACATTGTACATACCCAGTCCAGTCCAGTGTGATTGGCAGGCTGAGGGCAGCCCGAGGTGTGTTAGACGTGTCCCTGTTCTCAGAGAGAACTAAACCACGTTCTGACGGGATTGTGGGTTTTGTAGGCTGGCGGGTGTGTTTTGGGGTTGTGGAGTGACAGGAGGAGGCGAATATTGCTCCTCGACGGTTGCCTTGATGGTGCAACGGCCCTTGTGCACCGCTGGTGTGTTTTTATCAAAATGTTTCTTGAGATTAAATTTTGAATCCAAGCAACTCTTGAAGGATAATAAGGAGCTTAGCCGTAGCAGCTGTTGGGTTGTACATACGGGAATAGAGAAAATAAAAATACAGGCTACAAAGCCCTTAACAAAGTAGCTCTAATTTTGGAAGGCCAAGGAACAAGTGAAGTAGATGGTTTCAATATTAGTGATATGCCCCGTTTCAAATATGCAATGTTAACATCGTGCGACGTAGAACGATCGTTTTTTCAATATAAGGCATTATTTCGTGACAACAGGCATGGGTTTCTGATGGAACATTTGGAGAAGACGTTAGTCGTTCACTGCAATTCCAATCAGTGTTCCACACCTGATGGCTAGGAGCAATTGGTAAGTTAACTGTTTTATGTAATGTTAGATGTTTCTTGAATTAAAAAAAAAAAATATTGCATATTTTTAAATTTTTACCAAACTTTTTTGAATGTTTATCACCTAAAAATAGAGGTTTTTAAGTTTTTTAACACATAAAAATCCGGGCCCTGTATATGTAATTGACTATGAAATTTTGAGACACATGAATCAAGTAGTTTTTGAGAAAAAAAAACACACATTTGATTTTTTAGCTACTCCACCAAAAAAGCTCCTTGCGCTTCATATTTTCAACATTTACATTTCGGATGTACCACTTTAAACATTATTGCATGGTTTTCAATTTTATTAAACATTACTGCAGGAAAACGTACGGTATTCGCTCATACTTTTCTCATTATTTTTGTGGATTAATTAACTTTGTTAACACAAATACATAACTAATTTTACTTATTTAGAAACCTACTTAAATTACTTAAATTATTTAATTTATTGTGATATTTAAGATATGATTGGTTGTAATTAGAAATGCACTTAAAGAAACACGCCTTTGAATATTTGAAGTGTCATTTGTTTCCGCTTAAAGGGCCACGCGATAAGTATTTAAATTGCAAGTGGCTGAAAATAACTTCGCCACTGATCTACCGGGACCACGGTATATTAGTGTGTTAAAATCCAACACTAAACGTTTTCAGGAATTTTGGTCAATTTTCACAGGTTGGTCTCCTTAAATAATGCTATATTGTGTGTAATGCATTTCCGTCGATCCTTGTCTCTGATTAAATAGTGGTTATGCAAGTTCAGCTGAAACATCCGGTACAACCCGTGATTGGACGGTTTCTTCGTAAAATATTAGCCTATGTTTCTTAGGAAAGCTCTGTCTTGACAATGTTCAAATGTATGGAACATTTTCTTAGTATCTGTATAGCCCAGAAAGCTTAAAAGTTTACAGCTGGTAAGTGTAATATCCTTATGATAGCTGAAGTAACAGTTTTTCAAAAAGTTGAATACCTTTTTAAAACTATTTTTTTTCTTGTGACAGTTTCCCCCCATATTTTAGAGTACATAATTGTTAAAAATGTTGCCAAATATTAACAATTTTCGAAGCGCTTATTTCAGTGTATGTAAAAAACCATCACTAAGATCTCCTAAACATTTCAGATCAAAATATTAATTAATAACTGAGAAAATGTTTCTTATGTGAGGAAAATTTGAATCTGCGGGATATTAACTCCAAGGTTAAAACATCAGTAGAGTTCAGCACCATAGCTTCGTTTATCAGAATGCTTTTCATTTTCCAGTTCTGTCTTCCATTTACACATCTTTTGAACAGTTTTGCTTGATTTAAGAGTTTTGTAAAGCTCATTTTTTGCGCTCCTGAGGTTCTCCTCATCTAATATAATTGAGTTTTATTTATGGACGGTCTTTAAATGCTGCGATTGTCAGCTTCCCATTCTATATTTGATGTGAAAAATAACTTATTTTTCTCAGATGCCCCCTTAATGGTCTTGAAGTTCTTTTATGTGCTGTAAATTTACGACTCAGGCTCAACGGCTTTACAGAAAAAATCATCGCCCTTGCCGGATTTGAAACCGCAACCTTGAGACCAGAGGCTAGAATCTCTTTGTCTGTAATCCCGGAAACAGCGGCAATTTGGAAAACCGTGAAATGGAGGAGTTAAATGACAATTTGACAGCTAGCAGTTGACAATTGTTCAAGCAAAGCTGACGAAATTTTGTGCAGCCATTCTTATATTTCAATAATTAACCTACTTCTAGGACAGATATTGAGGCAATATCATAATGAAGAAAAGAACTTTATACTTTCATATAAGGCAATTATCCAAAAATTGAATTCTTTGATCGAAAATCCATTCCGAACCCCCTTAAAATAAATTCTATTACACTCCAGAACCTACAATCTGTAAATCTATCAATTAATTATTTCTAGGCTGCTACTCACCGTAATGCGGTAGTATAAAGCTTTAAGAATTTCTGAGCTGAATTTTTGATCTCTAAAGTTATATAGAAAACGGGATTTATAAAAACCCTATGTATTCCATTCACAGGAGTTTCTCTATTTGTTCTGCAAACAAGCTATTACAAAAGAAACTTCTTTAAAATACATAATGCTAATCAAGATAAACATTACCGGAAATGGTCTTAGTACTTAGTTCCTTATACTAATTACTAGGAAAAAAATAAGAGAATACACTAGGCTAAAACGAGAGTAAACTCTTTTAAAAGCTGCCGCTGTGCAACTGTGTTTGCAAAGAGTAAAACAAAACAGATGTAAAACGGATGAGGACTTCCCGTTTTGTGAAACTTTAGGCATTCCAAAATTGAAACCAATAACAGGGAATATCTCTGAAATGCCTAGCTCTGCAAAAAATTGCATATGACATAATTGTGTGTGTTAATGAGATCTATATTTTTTCGTGTAGTACGCTTTTGTCTTATTTCTATACAAAAATCATTCAAAATGGAGAGGACTCCAGGAGTCCAAAAAATTCAGGATACATATTTCATTTACCACGTTAACATTTTTAGTATATGGAATTTTAGTCAAAATCGTTAGAGCCATTTTTTAGAAAATCGAACATTTGAAAAGTGTAACATGCTAGAGGGTAGTTTGGGGTGGGGAGATATTTTCTGAATATCTTTCTGTTGCACCTTTGAAACATACTAAACTTAAATGCCTACTTTGGTATTTAATGACTATTAGTTTTTGAGTTATGCTCTGCCCAGACACACGCGCACACAGATATACAGAACCTTTTTCTAAACATCCTCTGTTTGGATTTAGGGGTCCTCTAACCATGCATTTTCCATTACATCTCAGTACCGAACTTTTGGGTGAAATACAATACCGTATCTACCTGCTATGTGCATTGTACAGACGTTCTAGTGAAAGTAAAACAAGAAATTATTTGTTTGTTAACGATGCTGCCATTTGCCAGGATCCTATCAGTGCAGACGGTGTGCAGGAATTTTACCCCGCAGACGTTCCTTCATAGACCACTAGATCCACTGGTATAGGGCTGTTCCTTCTATGCACATTTAGAAATTATCAGTCTGGGCCGGGTTTGAACCCGGGATCTTGGGATCAAAAGACCAGCACCTAACCAACTGATCCACCCTGAGTGACACGTAATTTTTATTCAAATATACAAGTGCTTCGTTTGGTTTTTAAGCGAACCGCAATTGTAGAGTTGCCAACGTATCTCACCAAAACGCCTCGTGTGCGCTGAGTTAGCTCTAGATTAGTGTGTGTGTGTGTGTGTGTGTATGTGTGTGTGTGTGTGTGTGTGAGCGTGTGTGTCTGATTTTCGTGAATCCAGGTGTTAATTCCCTCTTTATATTAGGTTGGCAATTGCGCGATAGAGGTAAAACGGCTTGCTCTTTTCCTTCCATAACGCATATTTTCGCAATTTTGATAGTGAAATCAGAGATTGATATTAAAACAAGAACTTAAAAGTCGATATTATGAAAATGGCTATATTCGAGGTAAATTTTCACACGATGAAGACAAAATTAATTGGTTCAGATAGTTTATGTCGATTTTAGCTACACAGCACCAAAGAGTGTTCCCCTATTGTCGAAAATTTTTCAGAAATAGTACAATTTGGTCTGCATTGTATCAATTTATTAAATAGAATGTATTAGAAGCTAATACGTATACAAAGCATGCGTTTATTAATGGACCTTAAAACACTCCATACCAAGTATCTCTAATTTTTGTTAAAACACTTCTAACACTATAGTTAGGATGGTGATTTTACAACAAATGTGGAAGTTTTTTTAAATTTATAGCATAATGCGCTCTTAATTGTGGACGTATTTTGCAACTTGTATGTATATCTATTATCTTAACCTCATTACGCGCATGTCACCAACATACTTTCTGTAGATTATGATAAATAAAGAAGGAAAGAAAGGCAGAAATAAATAATTAATGAACGAAAGAAAAAGCCCATAGCAGTTAGCGGGATAACACGAGTGCAGCTGTCGGTTCTGATCCAACACTTAGAATATGATATAAAATGTCAGAATCAATGTTTTGTAAAAGGAAAATACAGCTCACCTACAAATATGTGTATTTATTTGCACAAATATTCCAACAATAAACTGCGCATCCCTACTAATAAATCTTATCAGTCATCACTGATAAAATATTATGAGCAAAAAATTATAGTAACTGACTTGTTCCAAACGAAGCAGGGGTATTCGATTAAAGTTTTTAAAATACAATATATCCATGTCAAAAGATAACTTTCTCTAATCGTCCACTAAGCTAGTTGAAGGATAATGACGTCAGTTTTAAAGAACATCTGTGATGTTAACAATGTATAACCTAGTATTGCAACCTAAGAAACAGTCGTCTTCAGTGTTTTGTGGTTATGAGGTATGAGTGTGCTAGAGGCGGGGGATACCTCGGCAGCTTGCGATCAAGTTGATCTATTGCGGCCTACCACCCCACCCAGAGAGGGTTGAGAGGAGGGGAAACCACAGGCCAGCTCAGATAAGCAAACGCAGAGACGCATCGAAGTCCCTAACAGTGTTACTAGATGGCAGCCTTAGCGCGCCACAGAAACCATACAGGCGCCGGGAGGTCGTCGAACTGATGCATGGCACCTAGCCTCAACTGGCGCATCCAGGAGGGCAAGGGAGTTTTACTCAAAGCAAGGGACCGTGACATCTTCCCGCAAAGACTCGAACCACACCTGTCGCCGACCTGAAAGATGAAGAAGGGAAATGAATTGAAGGAATGAAGGGAAAGGAACGGTGGTAGATACACAGCACCCCAGGATTTGCCAAAGGGGCCCCAGAAAAATATATATTTAAAGTTAAATATTTTAAATATTTAAAAGTTAACCCTACAGAGCAAGGAATTTTATTTCACTTCTTCACAAAACTCTTTGTTGTATGGCAATTCTTGTTGTACTGTGGCTTAATACACAACTTAAATGTGGCTCAATTGTGAAATTATTTTTCCGTCTAAACAGCCAGTTTTGCGAAATATATTGAAATATTCGATATAAATATTTTGAACTAGAAAGGCTTACGTCACTCAAATTCTTGCATATGAATCGTCCTTTGGCAGATTTTCTTTCTATTACATCCCAGAGAAGAGAATACATCTTTAAACCTATTTAATTGACCTTATAATTAATGAAACCAATATTCCTTCCAACATATATCTACATATATGCAAGTCGTAAAATCACGGTTCAAAATACCTAAAATATAAACTTATAATGGCTGTTTGGACACTAATTACATATTTCCCGACAGTTTAAAAACATTATTTTATGGGCTACTACAGGAAACTTCTATCAGTTGTTATTTTTATATTGCGGACATCTGTTTCCTGCTGTCTATCCTATAACAGATAGTGCTGGGGCATCATCCTGGATCAAGTAGCCCAGGTCTATTCAATGATCGAAATGAATAAAGAATACCAACTATTTTAAGGCAGAATTGGGTTGCTTTTATCTATCGAGGCGGGGGAGGTGCCGGGTACCTGAAGTTATACCTATGTAGCAGAGCAAGACATCTTCACCATTAGAAAGTCTTATGGTTCGAATGGACTGGCGTCACTCGCTCTCATAGTGAAATTGGAAGCCGCTAAAGGCTGTGCTGGCCAGGCAAAAGTCGTATAGAACTGTCGTTTACGCTAACAGATGTCGCATAATGAATGTGGACATACTACTCGCATGTGGAACGGCTCCAAGCCACCACACAAACCTGCTAGTCAGTGAGCTAACCGTCATCCAAACGTCAGTAATTATATTGCATGTAGTCATTCGAGAGATCCTTTGAGAACTTCACTGTCCGGTCGCGACTTTTTTTTCTGGAAGTTATATGTTACTTAGAGGCACTGAAAACCAAAAAATTCGTCCTGTCATTTATTAGGCTGAAGGATATGAATAAGAGAAAATCAGAAAAACTGAAAATACCCGGAAACAAACGCACTGATTTGGCGAGAAAGAAAATGAGAAAAGTGTGCTACAGCTGAATAAATAATTGTGTATGTACATGAAGCAGGAAGCACCACATCGGGTAATATATTTTATTGTATACCTACTGTTTTTTCCGAAATTCTTACTAATGTGTTGAGTTATTTATTAATCTAGCTTTAAACACTGTTATCAAACAGAAGAATCCCAGCAAGATACCTAAACAACTGGGGCAACATATAGCTAGCGTGAGGCTTAGGGGCATATGGTGAGCCTTTATATTTAATATTTTAAACAAGTGTTCCTTTAGCTTCAATAATTAAAATCTAATGGTTAGAGCTGAACAAGTTATCTGTTTCATTTGTGATTTGATAGGGAAAATCTGAACGTGTATCTTTACACAGCAACATAGCTTTTAATTTGTTAACATCGACTGCCTCCGTGGTCGAGTGGTCAGCGAGCTGACTTCTCACCCAGGGGTCTCAAGTTCGATTCCCGGCTGGGGCGGGTAATTTTTCTTTAGCCAGAATTGTTCCCTATCCCCCACAGTCTGGAAGTATGTAGGTGAGAGTGAATGTGCGTGAATGATTAAACCAAACGTTAAAAAAAAACTGACGAGTTGTTTGAAGGGCAAAGCCCCCGATATGGTCTTAGATGTTAAAGGGGCTATATAAATGAAACAAAAAAATGACCACAGCAGTAAGCCCGCCCTGGCTGAGTATATACACCAGATGACGTCACGACCAGCTTGTGCGAGAGAGGAACATGCGCGTGATACCTACCGTATACTCAACTTACCGTGGCTGAGACTACACGTTTTACAAACTTCACTATGTCAGGGTGCGACGTTATTCTGTAAGCTTACGAAAATTTGCAATGCCTACAGATCGAATAGTGGCTACACAAAATAGCGTAAAGGAGGTCGCTCTAGAGGAACTCATTACAATGTTTCCATTCAAAAACAAAAGGCAGAAGCAATCATATGCTCGTCTTCGTGGGTTGCCTCTTTGTTCACTAAACACAACCACTAATAGCTGTTTAAGTAGCGAAACGCAAAACATGGAGATGGGCATAAATAGAAGCACAAAGGAACTGAATATTTTTACTTTACTTGGTTCTTATTTAAGTTCGCTCATATTTTATTTGGAGTTAATTTGTATTGTCCGTTTATATGCTTAAGTGCGAGGTACTCCATCTCGCTATATGCATCCTGATAAGTTTGCCAGAGCATGAAAATATGAAGAAAAAGTTTCAAAGGTTTATGAAACTGACATTTTAAAGCCAAGACATCTTAATTATGCGTTAAGGTTTTGGATCAGTTCACTTCATCGATTTAAAATAATATGCCTTTTTTCATATTATTTTATTAATACAGTTTCAAATGAAATAGGAAATATATGGAATTTATATTAGGTACTTCATTCATTTTTAAACCCATAAACTAAGAAGAACAGAACAGAGAAGCTACTGGTTGCTTTCTGCCTGCTCGATACTAAGTGGTAATACGTCACTAAATACATCCGTTCCCAAAAATAAGAACTCTTTAAGAATAGAGGGCATTTATTATCGTACTAAAAGTGTTTGAGATTTTCTCAAAGTGCCTGACTTGTTATGAAGAGTAGCTTGGAATTTTCTAAATGTGTTTTAAGAAAACTGCACGAATGGCATATTTTGAAAACCCGGTTAATTGCTAACGAACATTATTTTAAAAGCATGTAATCGTAATCTTACAAAATATAAAACAATATGAAGTTTTTCATAAAATAAAAAGATTTGACAAAAATTTATCAAACTGTGTGATTCTACACTTTATTAAATGTAAATATGTTTGATACCATGATGGTGATAAGCATGCTTTAGAAGTTGCACTTTTTTTTTTGCCTGCCTCTAGTAATTTTTTTTTTTTTTTTTTTAAGAAAATGGCAAGTCATGGCGAGACAGTGAATGACTCCCTAGCTTTGGAAGTTATCTTATGTGTATCATCGGCATAGAAGCGCTTTGCTAGGAGTGTCAGCTAATAGCGACCTTTAAAAGCTCATTTTTCACTTTTCTTTTATAAGATGTGCTCGCATTCAAGACATGGCCTAAGTTCTTAAAGCTTGCTTTGCTCTTATATTTTATTGACAGCACATCTAAAAATCAGGTTTATTTTTTTAATTACTTATCTTAAGTGTCAGGCCTCTTGGTACTTCAAGACATTGTACATATTACAACGTACGAAAAACTATTCACTTTTTGATTCAAAACATTGCAGCTGAATAAACAATCGCTCATGTATTTAAAGTGATTTTGGAAATATAATTAGCTTTGATATCCTTGGAGTTGAGATTTATAAAAGCAGGTAAATCCTTAAACATTTAAAACGCATACTATAATTTGTAGCATTGTAAACCACGAATTATGGATGAGATGCGTTATTCATAAACACTAAGTTTATGTTCATGTTCTGGAGCTATGAGTTTTCATTATCATGAAAAAGATGCATATTGACAAAAAGTTATCTTCGAAAAAATGTTTGTACAAAATATGAATACTTATACTTTATTAAATAGGGTACCTAGTTTTCATAAGTAACATGGAAATCCTCATACACATTCTACCAAATTAACGCCATAAAACAATGGACATAATTATGTTAAGAGGAGTGCTTCTTGAGCCATTTTTCATCATATAGAGTGGAGAGAACTCTGGTACAGTATGGAACAATTCCTTTCTACAAGATCAATAATTTCTAGTCCTGCTCTGTGTATTATTTTATTGCCATTTTGCGAAGCAAGATAATAATTATAAGTGTATTCATCCGCGCAAATTCACATATTTCAATTAAAACATGCTTTGACAGGGCCGTGGTGCAGACACGTAATCAGTTACACCAGAGGTGGTGGAAATGCCTTCATTCCGCGAGTAAGACCGCACCTTGGCCGAGTAGTTACACCATTCGTCTCTCGGTCCGCTCCCAGTGACCGCAGGGGATTTGAGGTGGACAAAGCGGCGCAGGGACGTAGTTTCTCCGAGTTCATCGGATTTCCCCAAACATCGCGTTCCACCGGTGCTCCATCTTCATTCCATAAATCATCAGTGTCATCGCCTGTGGTGCCATAGTAGTGAAAGTGAGTGTTAAAAGACTATCAGAAAAAGAACAAAAATCCGGGAGTCGCTAAATATGCAACACGTGTTACACTACCCTGCTGGATGTGAAAAGCCAGCCGGAGAGCAGGCAATGTCGGAGAGTTCAACTTGTGAGTCCCCGTTTTCGCTAAGTCTGACTTTCAGGATTAATTTCTTATCCTAATATAGCACAAATAGAATCTCTTGCCACTTAGAAGTCCGTGAAATGAAATGGCGTTTTATTTATGGATGCTGTTTAACTGCTGCGATTCACAGCGTCTCATTCTATACTGGACGTGAAAGACTGCTTAATTTTGCTCAGAGGCCTCTCTGTCAGGCTTGAGTTTCATTTACGTACCGTAAATCTACGACACGGGACCAACTGATTTTATTTCCCTTCCGAAGGAAGCCATTCTAAGGATTTTTACGCCCGAAAAAATCCATCGTCCTCCCCTGGGTTTGAACCCGTGACCTTGGGTATATGAAGTTAGCATTACACCTTGGAGGGCGACAGAATTCCTATAGCTTCTTTATGTAAGTCGCTCAACCAAAGTGAAGCGCTGTCTAATCCACCAAGCACTTCTGCTCTTTCTTACAAAGTACCGTTATATAATGCATATTTTTCCACCAATGACGTGAATAAGTAATAAGACCGATGATATAAAACAATTTAACGCTAGCTGTTTTAATTGACAACCTTGAGTTTTTGTACTTAATAAAATCCAAGCACATATTTTACTGTTTTATTGCACGTTTAAGAGCAGATTTTAATGAACTTCATTATGAGTATATATTGATTTTATATACAGAAAGCCATTAAAAATGTGTTATCAAAAATGCACTAAAACAGAAGAATATGGCGTTGGATTTTATTAACTATAATAAAGCAACGCTATGCGCTTTTATCTGTTTTAACAGCTACGATTAAATTGTTTTATAGCATTTCAGAGTATGATGAACAGGATAAGCATTTAAGTAATTCCGAAAAAATCACATATGACAAGTTATAACAACATTTTCAGTACGTCCATTGCTAAATTGACGGTTACCAACAATAGCGTTTTATAAATGATTTTCTGTTTGAAAGGAACCACCTTTACATTTTCTACTATGGATATTACGAGTAAGTAAGGGAAGTATTGCAATCTAAACAAGTATTGAACATCGAGATTTCACCGGCAATAATGGTTTGAAGGCTTCTGATGCAAGAAACATTTTTAGAATGGTGTGTGTAGGGGGGGGGGGGCTGTGGATGTTATAACTTAGAAACGAAATGTCGCTTGAATACCATTTTTGGTATATGTGTTCAATGTCTTCCATGAATATGACGTGGAGATTCACAACAAAATCCAACCACCACGAGGTTCCTTTTGTGTCCTTTTTTTTTTTTTTTAAATATTTTGATTTTCTAAAACTTTACTCAAACAATTTAAAATGCCAATATATTGCATTATAGATAAAATAAATATTTTGAAATCTATGGCAATAGCATGTGAGTACCTCTGTATTCTCAATCAATTTTGAATGAGCGGTAAATCATATGAAGTATTAAGACTAAGCATTGGTGCAGAAAAAGTTGTCCTCTCCTTAAAGCACGCAATTTATGTTATTTTCCTGTGCAGTTCCATTTCCGTGACATTCCTAGCTATTGGTTGGAATTTTTGTACACTTTTCTAAAATCGGAAGTTGCTATTGGTTCTCTCTCTTTTTCTCTTGTCCATGTAATGGGACGCTCTTAAAGGAATCGACTATTGCTTAAACCAAAGCTTACTGTATTTTTCTAGTTCCCGTCTAACTACAAGGAAATGCTCAATAAGACAATATCTGCAAATGCTTATCTCGTTTAACATGAACTAGATAGCAGTATAGGCTTAAGTTATATTTGTACAAGAGTAAGTAGAGAAAGTCATGGGAGTGCAACATCAGATTTTCTCAGAGTTTACAAGCTTGTATTTTGGAAACATGCGTTTCCTATAACAACTTGTAATTGGGGTAAACTTAAAAACAGGCATATTTTCTTTCTTGATTAATGGTCTCAGTCCCTTGTTACGTGTACATAGAAATTACCCTCTCTCTCCCTCTCCCTCTCGTGTATTGATGTGTGCGGGCGATGAAAACTTTTTTTAAACTTTTTACAACATATATCCTGCTGCTTTTAGCCATGCTTCGACATTGGTAACAATTAGACGTTTTACAGTCTTAGATGGACTCACAGATTGTGAAAGCTGGTTTTCTGAACAATCAGAGCGGAAGACATAAGTGCGGTTAGTGTATCATTGGAGGATTAGGAAGACTTTATGAACACGAGTGGGAAATCCACAATTATTTCGTGAGGGACACTTATACTCCACTCATTCGCCACTGAGTCTAGTATGAGTGCCGACTCTTCCTCATTTTGATAGCTACAGAAATTTACTTGAGTGTGAGGTGAGTGGCTAGGATCATTAAGCAGCATTAAATTGCAGATTCCTAGTTGTAACTTGAGGGATATTCATATTCAAATCTCACTTGAGAGCCAGTATGAGATTCAGAAATAAAAATCACCTGAAACGTGAGCGGGGAATGTGTGAAAAGTGCGTGAGATTTGTGTAGTCTTCTAGTGAAGTCTGGTGCAGATTTGAGTTACACCAAGGCACTTCTTGAGGATAGCGGATATGCAGAATACTGGCGTTTAAGCTTCTAATATAGAGCTCCTATAGCTAACATAGATAGCTTCTTTTATAACGAATTCATATTTGTTGTTTTGACAATGTGATGAACTTCATACGAGATGCAGAAATGTACTTATTGTCACCATTACTTGTCTGGGTACGACGCAAGCGCAGCTACTCTGCATGGCACTTAAAGCGAGATTATTGTGGTAAAACATAACCACCTACTTCGTTATGTGACCGGGATTTAGTAATTTCGTTTTTGTGCCATTTGAGCCCCTTTTGGTTATTTATTAGACATGTTATAAATTTTGCGGCCCTAAGTGGTAAAACGTGGCCGAGGGATGTATTTATAAGCACGGTCGCAACTGCAGTGCAACGACTGGGTGTAGCAGAGGGATCTGAAAATTATAAAACACTAATGATGCCATGAAGCAGCTGAAACCTCATCAGTCTAGCGAATTTCAAATGTGTACTAATTTATATTTTCAAGACTTTCAAATTTGATCATAAGTAATAGTTTTCGGTGTCAATGTTCGGGTTCAATAGTTATTTTGTGTGTTGACTCTATTGTTATGTAAGTATGCATAAATGTTTAAATACAGTAATAAAACTCTGGAGAACGCAGTAAAGCACCTGTAAGCTACAGAGAACCAACATTTATTTCCCATGCTCAAAAGTTTCTGAGAATTGGTACATTTTATACTGCAATGTATCAAATTACTAAATAAAAATGTGTACATCATTTGTCAAAGCATGCAGCTATTGGAGGTCCTTAAAGCACACTATAGTGACCATCTATTATTTTTGTTACAAACGTTTTAACACTATATTTACGCTGATGATCATAAACAAAAGTTACTGTTTTGTAAATTTATTAGCTTATGTCTTCTCAATTGTGGACATTGTTTTAATTTTCAGAATTCTGCGGCTATTACATGCATAATATGTTGCATCCCTTTCGCGCATTATGCCACCGAAATATTTTCAGTGGTTTATAATAATTTAAAAAGGAAGAAAATCTCAAAGTAATGATAAAAGAATGAAGGAGGGTCCCATGTAGTTAGCGCGATAGCCAAGTTCAGCTGCTAATTCTGATGCAACACTTAATATAATATGAATGTAAGAATCAATGTTTTGTAAGGGAAAAAAAAAACAGCGCAGCTACACTTGTATGTGTATTTATTTACACAAATATTTCTACAATAAACTGCAAATCTCTACTAATAGATCGCATCACTAACAAAATAATATGACGCAAAAAATGGTAGTAGCCGACTTGTTCCAATCGCAGCAATTGCATTCAATTAAGGGTTTTAGAATTCAATACATCCGAGTCATAGGATATCGTTCTCTAATCATCTATTAAGCTAACAGGTGGATTATGATGTCAGCCTTAAGGACGATGTAGTATGTTAAAGAGACATGTGTTATGTTCGCAGCAAAACAAAAAGTCGTCCTTCTTGGCCTCTAGTACCCAAGGTAGCGGGTTCAAATCCGGCGGAGAGTGTGGATATTTTAGGACAAGAAAATCCTTGGCACGGCTTCCTTCGGAAGGGAAGTAAAGCCCTTGGTCTCGTGTCATAGATTTGAGGCACATAAAAGTACCTCTAGCCTGAAAACGAAACCTCTGAGCAATAAGCGGTCTTTCTTGCCCAACATAGAATAGTTAAAGAACGTCCTTATATAAAGCTCAATTTAATTTTTCAGAAAGCAAACGCATTTGATTAAACATGCATTTTCACAAGCAGCACTCCACAAGTTTGAAACTGGGAGTTGCTAGATTAACTAGTGGAGGAGATGTGATTATCATTCTCAGAAATTGGAACGGTCTTCACCAAATTGATATTTAGGATCATTTTCGAGCGTTTAAAGTTTCACCGATCGACTTTGTGTTTGGGAGTTAAATCACTCAGAGCATGTCCCCGTTTCACCAGCATTTATTCTTACGCTCTTTCCACAAGTCAAACCCAAAGCCAACAAGTTCCTTTTTGGGCTAGAAAACTGCCCTAAATTTCATTTTAGCCAAAGCCGTTTCCATTGCAGTACATTCGAATGCAAGGAAATGTGCGGTTTTTCTTTATTTTACACATGTAGAAACGTCTTATTATTCAAGCTACACAAAAACTCTTGGTAAGTTAGCCTCTTAGTTGTTAGACTTCTAGTTCAACACATATGTAATCCTAGGATAAACATGCCGGCCCTAAGTGAGCGGCGAAAGGGCAGAGATACGGATTCATATTACATTAGTGGCTCAAAGACTCACATAGACGGTCCACACCATTCCACGTGGATGGGTAGGTCCGTCACCTATTGGGGATGTGTAACCTCTGGTACTCCAATTAGGAATAAACATCCTACTTAGTTTCTAACCATCCTCCAGCACCGTCAGTCAGGATAGAAATGTCATTGAGGACACATTATATAGAAACTTCACTATTACAGACTTTGTCCTAGAAGTTATTGAATCGTACAGAATTTCGCCATGCCAACGACAGGTTACGAACAAAGGTTACACAACAAAGTGTAAATAAATGTCATTGTAGAGGAACAAGTTTCCGTATTTTCATTGAAAGCAAAAGTAGCAGCGACCAAATGCTCTCCTTTATGAATTGCTGATCTCTTTCACTATACTCAATCGCAATTATTGTTTAAATAATGAAATGCAAAACAAAGGAATAGTCATAAATAGAAGCATGAGGCAGGATATGAATATTAATATGTGTTATTACCCTGCTTCTGGTTTAAATTTATTTGAAGCTAAGATGATATAATTTATTCATACTTTATTTGAAGCTAATTTTGATTGTTTGTTTATATATTTGGGCACGAGGTACACATCCTCGATGTCGACAATAACAACTGAATATATTTATGACGAAAAGTTTGCGAAAATATGAATTTTTGCCAGGATATGAAAATAAGAAGTTCAAACGTTTAGAGGCGAAACATATTAATTATGTGTTAAGGATTTGGAGCCGGTTCATATCCGTGTTTTAAAATAATAGGAATTTGTTCTCATTACTTAATAAAAACAATATCAAATGAAATACAATTGACATGGAGTTTATATTACTTTGACAATGGTGAAACCCTTAAACTTAGAACAGAAGAAGGAAATTATTGGTTGCTTTTTCCTCGCTTAATACTTATTATCGCAAGCCATTAAAGACCCCGGTTCGCAAAAATATGAACACTTCTGGAACAGAGGGCGTTTATTTAATCTCACACGCAGCTTTGCATACAAAAACAAACACTAAACATCCCCCCCCCAAAAAAAAGAAAGATTTTCTTAAAAGTGCCTGATATGTTGTAAATAGTACCTTGGTTTTTTGAAATGTGTTTTGAGAAAACTGGTGAAACAGAGTATTTGGAATAAACGATACATTCCTAACGGAAATTATTTTAGATGCGAAAAATCACACTCTTACAAAATATGAAAGTTTTCGTAAAATATGAAGATTTTTTAAAAATATTACCAAATATGTGATTCAAAACTTTGGTAAACGTAAAATAACTTGTTCCCATGATAACAAGCATGGTTTAGAAATTGACATTTTATATTTAAATATTACGTGCTGTTGAAGTAAATGGTACATCATCGCCAGGCAGTGAATTACTTCCTAATTTTGGGAGTTATCTTATGGATGCCATCGAAATAGAAGCCCTCGATCTGGGGTATCAGTGAATAGCATCCTTTAGAAGGTGTTTTTTACTTGTCTTTTAAAAGTTGTCCTCGGATCCCTGCCATGGTATAACTTTCTAAAACTTATCTTGCTTTTCTATTTTTGCCGACATGTAGAACGACTCACCTAAATCTCTGCGGATAGGAGTATTTTAATGAACAGGTTTATATATTTTAATTCATAAACGTATGGCCACTTGATAGAATTTGTAGTGCTCTTTACATACTTGAAACATTATATAAATTACAATTTACGAAAAAGTTTAACCGTTGTATTAAAAATATTGCAGCTGAATAAACAATGGCTCCTTATTTAAAGTGGTTTTGGAAATATACTTAATTTTGATTTCTATATGGCACAGCACTATGAAATTGGGGAGAAGATTTACAAATTTAATACCCATACTATAATCGTGCAGCGTTTTTAAACAACTACGATGGAAGAAATTTCAAATTCAATATTCATGTTGGTGTTCTTGTTCTGGATTTATAAGTTTCCCTTCCCATGAAGGAGATGCATATTTGACAAACGATGTAGTTTCGAAAAAAATATGAAGATATTCTGTAAGATAGAATATTCCAGCTAGCAATTAAGACACTTGTAAAGGAAGTTACTTTTACAATTATTGGTAATACTCCGATTGATAGCGTTTGACGAAACCGAACAAGTAAAGTATTGTGCAAGTATTACAAAATTTAAAACCTTTCACGTGTTATTGCATAACAACTATAAATATTAGGGATGTTTTCATAATCAAATTTATTTTTGGAAAAGTTGCTTAATCAGTGCAAACCTGTTATTAAAATTAAGTATATATTTTTCATAAATCTTAAAAAATGAAAGTTCCCACAAAAGTCTACTAATTTATCGCCGTCAAAAGTGGAGATAATTATGTAAACAGACAAGTTTTTCTTGAGCAATTTCTCGTCATAAAGTTGGAAGGAACTCTGGTGCCATTATGGTATGGGACAATTCCTCATTATAACACTATAGCAAGGTTTTGTTGTCCTGCTTATAAAAAACTATCTCCTTTAATTTATCTGTGCAAATTAAAATAGTTCAATTAAAGCAACTCTTAACATGGCTATGTTGCAGACACGCAATCAATTACAGCAGAGGTGGCGTAAATGCCTACTTTCAGCGGGTCACTATGAGGGTTGTATATATGCAACACGCGCTGCACTCTTCGCGGCATGTGTAAAGCAATTGAACAGAGATCAGGCAGCTCCTTTGAGTCGAACGAGAGAGTCCCTAGCTTTCGCTACCCACAATATTAATTTAATGGTTGAAAAAACTATAACCTTATTTGCCAGTGGTTGTTTGAATCTTGCTATATAGAATTCACATAATTATTTTCTTTATGCAAACCTTTCAACGCTCTATTATCTAGCAAGCACTTCTACTCTTTCACATGTAGTACCAACATCTATGTATTTATCGTCCAATAGCATTGATAAGTATTATATAGACAGATACTATAAAACAATTTAATCTTAGTTGTTAAAATTATGAAGAAACTGATGTTTATGTCTAATAAAACCCAAGCACATATTTTATTGTTTTACTGCAGATTTGATAACAGACTCCATTGACTTCCATTAAAGGCATAGTTTGATTTTTACTGCATAAACACGCTCCTAACTATATACAGAAAGACATTAAATCGTGTTATTGAATAGGCCCCATAACAGTAAAATATATGTTTGAATCTAATTAAATATACAACTTAAACTTATTAAACTTTCTCAGGTTTAACTGCTGGAATTAAAAATGTATATCACTTTAGAATGTAAAGAACAAGAGAGGCATTCAGATAACTCTTAATAGAACTTCAGTATTAAAGAATCTGTTGTGTTCCATTCACATGAGTTTCTCTACAAACTACTTTTACAAAAGATTATTCTTTTATTTACACTGTAATAATCGAGATAAGCGTTAATAGAAATGGTTGTATTAGCTTCAACTAAGTAGAAGCGAAATTAGGTAATAAATTAGGCTAAAAGAATGCTCAATGGTCAAATCTTGCTATGTGAAATAACTGATATTCCGTTCGCTTTACACGGCCAGGAGAAAAATAAAACAGAAATGACACGAAAGGTGATCTTTCGTTGAGAAAAGATTTAAGTCTTAAGGTGCTATTAACAGACATCGCAATTATGTGCACTAAAAACGTTTAAAATATGAATGCACTAATGCTGTAAAATCTTTAAAATATGCACTAAAATATTCTCTAAAAATACTGATATGCTCTAATATATATATTTATAGGTAAATAATTTGACACATCTACTCTCATTTAACCTTCATCCTTATATCATGTCATCCTGGAGGCTATAATTTGATTTTCAGTACACGATCATCATTTTTCCAAATGTTCAGGAGTAAATTTATGATGTTTATCAGATAATGTGAATTTGTTTACACATCCACAGGCGTGATTGGTCAATATTTATGAGCATTAACAAACTCTGGAGGAATTTCCCCTGGAAGTTCCACACAGTCACCTTGAAGATGTTTGCTAACGGAACATAAAATATTAAAATCGGGATTTCTTTGTAATACACTGCTCAGTTTTGCACTCAATATTTCCTCATACTTTGAAAGGCACACTGAAGTTCACCCTTCACTTCCTCAAGGATTGATATAGACGTATGAAGGGACAAACCACGTGTTTCTAGTTTTTGTATTGCTTGGGGTATAATTTTGAAATGCGCCTTTATAATAGCCAAGTCTCTCTGCAATGTTTCATTTCTGAAAATGTCCTGTGAGCGTTGAATTGCCAAAGTATCATTTGGATTTAGACTGCAAACAACTTCTTTAACTGCACTGAAATTGTCAGCATAAAAGTGAGCAGCGTTGATCCACGTACCCCAGCGGGTAAGAATTGGTTCCGGGGGTAGAGGATGTTCCGGGAGTTGTTCCCTATAAGCAGTTTCTCAGCATGGGGCTTTTACAAATACTTTCTTCGAAGTAGAAATTAAGGTATTTTTTTTCAAGAAACTGCTACCGTATCATTTCTGTTACCCTTTAAAGCTCATTCACAATACATGTAACGTGGATCAAATGGGGATAAAATACTTTCAGACCTGCAGCCGCTCGCAGCATGTAGGTTGCAGCATCTGAAGGCAAAACCTGTAATGTATATTCATTACCTACTTCTGGCCATAATATTCATAAAGCATCGTTGAAAAGCGAGCAGTGGTGGAGTTACTAGTTTTCAGTTACACCCTAGAAACGATAAAAAATGGCTTTCCCGGCTCGTCTACACTGAGTTTACCAACTCAAAAATTCTCCACATGAAGTCCATAGAGTCAGTAGTTTCGTCCACCACACCTCATATAAGAATCTTTCAAATCATCTTGGATTTTTTTAATTGCTGTTCGATAACAGTCTAAAGATAGTAGTTCCTGTGGGTTGATTCATTTGGAATGATATGATTACAAAATGTATGTAACAAATTCTGGAATGTGGAATTGCTAAGTGAGTTCCACGGGATATTTGCTGTGTCATAAATCATAAATCACAGGTGGAATAGAGCGTGACATAAATCACTGAAAAATTCGTTTCTTAGATTAGATGAAGAGGGTTTTAGTTCTATCAATAACGTTTGCTTCAAGGAGGTTTATTCCTTTTAGCTGCAAGATGTTGATTTGTAGTTGAAGGTTGGCTTATTTGAAACATTTTCACACACGCAATTTGTTATTAGACACTTTTCAAAAAGCTACTTTTCCGTCTGTAGTATAATTCAACTGATCACAGTTCAAAGCCACTGTTTTAAAAGTTCTCTTTTTGTAATTTTGAATTTCGGCATTACAACATGCACACGGCACAAACGACAAACAACTAATTTAACAGCAGAACGAAACTGTCTTCTGGTACTGATAGCAAAGCGGGAAGTCTCTGACAGTGAAAACATCTACTCGTATCACGTAAGCTGAGTCATGCACACACAAGAGGCTCGATAGGGGTAGAGTCACTTGCACGGAGAGGCTCTATATGGGTTGCCTGCTTGTATGAGAACGGTATGTTACTTATACAAATTAGAAAGTATTTAAATTATTAATGTTTACAACAGTAGTCAATACGATAAAACGTTTGATATATACACGAACATGCCACAATCATGAAATATGCAACTATACCTTAAATATGCAAATATATGCCGCATAAAACTCTTAAAGAGGTGAACTTCAAGCTTACTGCGAACTTTGTTTCCATATCACATGTAAACACAGAAAAAACATGTATTTGCATTTAAATCCGATGTCTAGTGATGACAACACTAGTGATGGGAGTATTCGAATGCAAAATGTCGCTGTATTCGAGTCTTGGGTGATTTCGAGATGTTCTCGAAACCTAAATGTTGTATTCGAAGCCTTCACTCTGATGAGTTCTCGTTTGAAAATGCCTTGAATGCTGGATTCGAATAGGTGCAGGTGCAGCGCACTGAATCGAGATCTATCGAGGATAGCTTTACCTAAATCAGATTGGTGCTCTTCTTTAAAGGCCATTCACATTCTCAGTATTTGGCGGGTTGAGCGGAGAGAGGAGTGAGCACCCTGATAAACATCCTACGAGATAATCAGCTGGCCAGGATAGAATAGAAGAATAAGTTATCAAGTAAAGTCATGAACTTTTTACCATCCCAAAGCTAATGAATGATTCCCATGTCATTGTTACATACACATACGTGATTTAATTTTAATTGTATATCGTATTATAATGGAATGTAAAATGTGCAATCGGTTAGTTCAACAAATGAACAACAATATTAGAAATTGGAACTATATTCTTACGTAACGTTCGCATATTATGGAGTTTTAAGAACAGCATATCGTATAATATGGAGCTTACCTAACTATATATATATAATATCCTGTTAATATAACAATGAATATTATGCATATTATACTAAACTTACATCATAATACTATTAACATGCATTATTATGCAAAGGGTCAATTAATAAAATTGTTGTTAAACTATCATTAGTAGTAGCAGTCATCTGTTCAATTCAACAATTACAGTAAAGTTATATTCCCTAATAAATTAACAAAATCAATCTGTAATTTTGAATGTATGGCAATAAAGGTTCCCAACAAGATGCCTCCAGATATATTTCAAGAGTAAGTATATTTAACCAACGTTTCTTATGCTGACCTATGAATAAACCAGTTTATTTTGCAATGGCATTGTCGGGTTTTAAAGGACCTGTGGAATTATAAAGTTTAAACTTTCCATTAACACTTACCAATGAACTTGTAAACACGCGATGTCTGTATCAAATTAAAATTAAATACGTTCGTGCTCAAATACTGCCTTAAAATAATATATTAAGCTGTCTTTATTCAAATGAGCTGTTTTCCTCTCATCATTAACTTTAGAATCCCTGCAGCACATCATTCATAGTAAAACGATTGCTCCTGCAGTACCGGGTTTGATTACCAGCTGGGGCAGGGAATTTTTCTTTAACCAGAACTATTCCCTATCCCCCACAGAGTCTGAAGTCTGAATGTAGGAGTGAACGTGTGTTTATTTTTATAATAGTTTAAAACTGGAAAAAAAAAGTTCAACAGTCTAGCGAGAAAAACACCGGCAGTTGTTTTTCAAGTGAAAGCTACGATTTAACCATACAACTTAAAGGGGGCTATAAAAATGGGGGGTGGGGAATCTGTGTTGCTTTCACATGACTTTTTCTACCTGTTTTCTGCAAACGAGCTTTTCTTACAAAACATTATTCTTTAATTACTTCGTGCTAATAGACATAAATATTAGCAGAATGATCTTATTACTTAGTTCCTTGTAGGTAGAAGAGAAATAAGGTAATATACTAGGCTAAAACGATAGTCAAATGTTTTAAAAGCTTATTCAATAAAGTTTTGTGAAAATAGAGAAAGCACTTCAGTGATCAATTTCATTTTCCGTTTTCTAAAGCAGCTGTTGATGAAATATACTGTGGTCTTAAAATACCAACTAAAGAGCGAATATTTTCTGTGCAGTTAGCACAAATGACATGTTTATATAGGTTGTTTTATTTACAGTGTTTAGCGCCCGCTTTTGCTACATATGGCACCGCAGGCGAGGACACTGTTGATGCATGGAATAAAGGTGGAGTACCAATGGAAAGCGAGGCGGGGAAACCGGAAGCAATTCGTCCCTGCACCGCTTTGTCTACCACAAATCTTACATGTGGTTGCCTGGGATCGAACCCGG
This sequence comes from Hymenopus coronatus, assembly GCA_030762935.1. NCBI lineage: Eukaryota > Metazoa > Arthropoda > Insecta > Mantodea > Hymenopodidae > Hymenopus > Hymenopus coronatus. Next base: position 263,324,635 of record CM060900.1, read on the forward strand.
GAGAGGTGGGCGGGCTAACCTTCGCCACGGCGCGGCCCTAAATACGTCGTTATCCAGATGATTGTAATTATTATCCACTCATCAAAAGTGGCATACCAGGAGCAAGTTAAGTATACCTAATAGTGACAACAGTCATTTGAAACATGCTAATTATTACAAAGGTTTTAATTTATACACTGCTGCGTCTCTCAGCGTCCCATTTTATATGGGCGTGAAAGATGCCTAACTTTGCTCAGAGGCCTCTTGAAGTTCTTTTACGTGCCGTACATCTACGACAGTGGCTTTACTTTCCTTCGGAAAGAAGCCATGCTAAGGAATTTTAAGCCCGAAAAAAATTCACCGTCCTCTGCCGGGTTTGAAACCCTGACCTTGGGAAACAGACGCGCGCTAATTACGTAATACTAATGCAAAAAAAAAAAAAAAATTGTACGTTACACACACACACACACATACATACATACACACACATACACATACATACACACACATACACATACTCACATATACATACATACATACATACACATAAACATACTCACACACATACACATACACATACACACATACATACACACACATACACATACACACACATATACACACATACACATACACATACACACACATACACACACATGCACACAAAATGCTACTTTTTTTGAGAAAGGTTGTTTTGTGAACCAAGTAGTATTTCCAGAATCTTAAAATTTATGATTCCAAATATTGCGACTGTTGTGAATAGAATCTGGCAAATATATTCCGTAATAATATTATACTAATATTCCAATCGTAATTCTTGAAGATCATTTTACCGACAAATAATAATCAAATTATTCTACTATATTTCTGAAAATATTGTATTCAATTTAATTGAATTAACAATTATGAATGAAAGTGCATAACATGTAAGTCACGATAAACTTGACATTGTGAGAATATCGTGTCATATTTTAATTAAATTCATTGTTCGAGAACAACCATGGCGAGAACTGAGAACATCCCTCGAGTGACGATAACGTAGCATCCGAGAACTTGATTATGAAATTTCCTTTTCAGCGTACCTAGTGAGTGCTAACATTGTATTTTATCAATGGACAATATTTATCTCAACAGTATTTGGTGGTACACAACATGTCTGCAACAATTTAAGGAACTTCCGTTGTAGAAATCTGTATTTCGAAACTGTTTCGTGGTTGCAGCAGAAACAGATTAAACTGTTTCGCAAAAAGAGCAACTTTTCCAACCACTAACGTGTACACCAGTTGATTTATATTTGCCCATATTTATTGTGATAAATTTCAATGTATTCAATTATAATATGCTATTTAGAGTATAGTGTAATATTCGGAATTATATGTTTGCAAACACCGACTTGAGTTGTAGTTGTATTGTTATTAGTCAGTGATTTTTATAAACAAGCTTTCATTAAATTAATTCTGTTCTTTAAGAAACTAATGGGCCAAATTTTCCCAAACTTTTTTACTGTCAGCGGTAGACATTTAAACAATACCATATTTATACAATGTTATTTAGATTTGTTTTTAATAAATTATATAAGTCGTGACATCTGTCCCCAAAGATGTGAACTACTTAAGAAGGACAGCTGTCGCAAATATGCTTGTGTTGCGTTTTCCTCCTAAACGTGTTATGCCCGAACCCACAGCTTGCAGAAAAGCTCTTCTGGCTGCAATTCACGCTTAAGTAATACTTTACGTCTGAAAATGTCCTTAAGTTTTTCATAGATTATTATGAACATTTGGGGCTTAATACAGGGTGTATATAAATGAATATCGGGGTTTTAACTCTTTACAATATTTATTACATTCAACTTACAGTTATGAATTATATGTCAAATAAAAAAGCAACTCAAACAGTTTTACCAAGAAGCTTATAAGTGTTCAATGTGACTACCCTTTGTCACACGGCACACATTAAATCTATAGCCGAGTTCTTCCCGAACGTTGATAAGTGTGTATTCAGTAATTGTAGCAACAGTTGCTTCAATTCGGTTTCTTAATTCAGGGAGGTCAGCTGGTATCGGAGGCACGTACACAGGATCCTTGATGAAGCCCCAAAGGTAAAAATCGCATGGTGTTTGGTCAGGAGAACGTGGAGGCCATGCATAGCAAGCCCTGTCATTGGGGCCCTTGCGGCCTATCCAGCGCTTGGGTACAGTGAAGTTCAACCAATCACATACTTCGTTATGCCAGTGAGGTGGCGCACCATCCTGCTGGAAAATGAAGTTCTCTGGCTCATTTTCTTCAAACTGAGGGAAGAGCCATTGTTGTAGTGTATCAAGGTAAGAAGTGCCACTCGCTCAACAGTCTCTTCACTTACTCCTGGTCGTCCCGTGCTCTTCCCTTTACAAAGGCAGGCGGTATCTTCAAACTGATTATACCATCTACGAATGGTTTATCAATAGGAGGATCACAACCGAACTTACTACGGAACGCACGTTGCACAGTAACTACAGATTCGGTGTTTGCAAACTGAAAAACACAAAACGCTTTCTGTTTACTAGTCGCCATCTTTGCTACTACCGCTGTCTAGCGGATTGCGGCAGAAACATTGCAAGCAGATGCGCACTTGTGCCAACAAACAAAACTGTTTGAGTTGCTTTTTCATTTGACATATCATTTATAACTGTAAGTTGAATGTAATAAATATTATAAAGAGTTAAAACCCCGATATTCATTTATATACACCCTGTATTTGACTGACCATGTGTTTTTGAGTTGTACCGAAACTCGCACATACACGGACCAGTGTATATTTCCAGTAATACTTCAATTAAGAATTTTTGGTGGAATACAATGCTGCTTCTATCTACCATAGTTAAGCAGTGTAAAAGGCAGACTTGTATAACGATGAAAAGTATTGTTCAACCAACACTGCTTCCCTAAGAATGCTTTAATATTATTGGAAAAATACAAAACGGTTCGAAAAATAGCTATTTGGTGTGTTTATGTAGAGGATATTAGAACAGAGAGAGGCTGACATGACAAACAAAACTAATTACAAGTAAAAACCGGTTAAAGTCATTTCTATATTACATTCACATACTTTCTCCGCCCACCTTTTATTGCTATTCAGATACAAACTATTGTTACAAAATATGCTTTTTCTGTCTTCATGCAATTGTTATAAATGCTCGCAAATATATTACAAATTTCATTCAGATTCAAGAGTGATGCAAGAATCTGAAGCAACAATAAAATGTTTTAAACTCTGCTGGTCTCATTCTTTACTTCTAATATAATTTAGAGAAGCAGCTTGGTGACCATTAGAGACCTGTAGAGAAACTAAAAATGTAGATCTAGTTATACCCCGCAGTTTATGCATTGTTATTATTATTATTATTATTATTATTATTATTATTATTTGCGTTAACCATTTCAGGGGATATGGCTATATTCGTTGTACATATGTAATTGATTATACTCTTCTTAAGCGCGAAAGTATTATTCATTTTCTAAGATTTACACCTAGCCTTACAAAGATACCCAAACTGTAGTGCAATCAAATAGCGACCAGCTTTTAAATGATTTGACTATCGATTTAGCCTATTGTGTTGCACTATTTATCTTATACTTACCAGCAATTCTGATAAGATCACATCTGCTAATTTTGTATAACTTTGGTAAGAACATTGAGGCGCCGAATATGTAGAGCAGGTCATATATATCATAACCATTAGAGGTCGCTAAAACACATTACTTAAGTCATACACATATGTGTACATTTTTTCAATCGTTTTAGAGATATTCCCTGTTGTTAGTTTCAGTTTCAAAATTGTTCAGCTTTTCTCAAACGTGAATTGCTTATCCGACTTATATCTCTTTTGTTTAGCTCCTCGTCATTTTCAAAAACAAAATTGCAATTACAATCGCATAATGTTAGCATTTAGAATATTTTAATGGTGCTTTAGCCAAAAGTAATCCATTATTACCACTCTACTTATAACAAAATGAGTAATAAGACATCCTTTCGTAATTAGCATTATGTAGGTAACAGACTAATTCTTCTTTTTAACTTTTTGTTGAAGCACAAGTAGAGAAATTCATGCAAATGAAACAAATGAGCCTCTTCTTCCATTTACTTCATGTTGATCATGATAAAAATACAGAACGGTTTCTGTGACTTTTTTACTTACTTATAAGTAGAAAGGAACAAATGGAATTCTATAGGCTAAAGGGATAGTCAAGTTTTATCGATTTACGATTGGCGTTCTCTATGCTTGGCCAGTAGAAAAATAAATGACATATGGATGGCGACATCCTGTTTGAGAAACGTGTAAGTATTGTAAGGTTTAAACAATAACAAGGAATATCTCCAACTTTGGTAACTCATATAAGAATACTAACTCAAAGTTAAAAACAATAAAAATAACGAACGTTTTGTTAAAAACGGTTTTTTGATAGTGGTGACTACTAAACGACTATTTTCAGTGAAATATCGGTATCGAATTTTAAGTGAAATGTCATCACACACTTTTATGTAGAGAAAACTAAAATTACACAAGTGAAAGCTTGAATGTATACTTTAATATTATCATATGGACGTGCAGTAACTAAGAGGCGTGCCAGCAGGACACAGAATCAGTTCAGAACTACCAAATTGTTTTTGCAACGAGTGAAATCAGTTCTTGATGAGGAGTAGGAACAGCAGATTCTGGATATGCGCAAATCGTATAGCTAGCCTACTATTGCATGCTCAGGTTCTCCAAAATTGATTATATATCGACTGGAACAGACCTGCAAGAGAGTATTATGATTTTGTCTTAGTAAATACTGTTGTTTATATTATGATTTTGAAAGTTGTTTCGTTTTCAATTATTACATTTGAAAAATTAATTTCAATGCCCTCTCCCAAATCGTAAATAAGATACACTATTAAAATAATCTTCCGTTAGGTGTTCCAATCATTTATCTCACCATATCGCACAAATAAGTCGTTTATTTTTATTGCAGTGGTGCCAGTTAAAAAAAAATGGATCTTTTACGGTTTAAAAGTTAAGCAAAATTCGGGAAGATTCATCCAGAATAAATAGATCTTCAGAGGCTATTCCCAGAAAATTCAAGATATACATTTTATTTGGGATGTAAATATCTTTAACATACGAGATTTTAATCAAAATCGTTAGACATTTTTTATAAAAATCAAAGTTTCAAAAAATGTTCCATGTAGAGGGTAGTTTGTGGTGGGGGGGATTTCTTTAAAACCTTCGTGCCACATCCCTTGAAGGTACCAAACCTAAATATCAAGTTTGGAATTTAAAGGGTTTTTCGTTTTGAACACACACACACACACACGCGCGCGCACACACACATTCACACACACACACAGGGACCTTTTTCGAAAAAGAACTTTTTTCGGACTCAAGGGACCCCACAACATATATTTCCGGTGACTTCTTGACATCGAATTTTTGGGTGGAATACAATATTTTATCCACTATGTGCATTATACATGCAGACTAGAGAAAGTTAAAAAAAGGGGGGGGGTCGCTTCCGTCATTCTATTGTATAACACCCAACTATCGAATATTGGGTGGAATGCAATATTCTCACTACTTTACAACGTTTTAGAAATTAGACACCTTAAGCACACAATTTCCGCTCTCAGTGATTTGAAGCACGGAGTAACTCTGTTAACCAGTCAATTAGTACCACACACAGCTTTTACGTTAGTGATGGGAGTATTCGAATGCAAAATGTCGATGTATTCGATTCCTGGAAGTTCTCTAGATGTTCTCGAATCCTGAATTTTCGAATCCTTCACTCGGATGAGTTCTCGTTTGAATATGTCCTGAATGCTGTATTCGAATACTGCTCCCGGGTCTTGGATATGTGCAGGTGAACCGAGAATCGAGATCTCATATCTGATTGGTGCTTTTACTTAAAGGTCATTCTAGCGCTTGAGTAGGTGAAGAGCGGGGAGAGGGGTGAGCACGCTGGTGATCAGCTGGCCAGGATGGAATATGAGAATATGCTATCAAGTAAAGCTATGAACTTGATCATTCCAAAGCTAACCAACGATTCCCATACATATAAGCTATGATAATATTTTAATTTTATTTCGTGTTATAACGTAATGTGCGATAGGTTAGGGCACGAATGAACCATATTAGAAATTAGAACTAAACGATTGTATTCTGTCCTCTCAACCCAGAGGTTCTGGGTTTGATTCCCAGCTGGGGCAGGAATTTTTCTTTAACCAGAATCATTCCCTATCCGTAACAGAGTCGGAAGTATGCATGTGAGAGTGAATGTCTGTGCATCTTTATAGCATTTTAAAACTGAAAAAAAAAAAAAAAAAGTGTTCTATTCTCATGATTTTCTGTAGCTGTTCCATACACAAAACTATTCTTTCAAAAGATTATTCATCTATTACATTGTGGTAATCGAGAAAAACATTAGCAGAAATGGCTTTCTTGTAAGAAGAAGTGAAATAAGGGAATATGCTAGGCCAAAGTATAAATAAAAAAAAATTAATAGCTGGTCTTTATGTGAACGAATGACGCGGTTCGCTTTGGATGGTCCAGTTTGAGAAAAGTTAGGTATTTTAAAACTGAAACCAATAAAAAGGAATATCTTGAAAATGGTCAACTCTACAAAAAAAAAAAAAAAAAAAAAGTATGTGACATAAATTATGTTTTTAACCAGATCTACATGTTTATAGTAAGTTTTTATCCATCTCTCACGGTTTAACAGTATTTGGAACTACACAGCATGTTTGCAACAGTTTAAGGAACTTCCGTTGTAGAAAACTGTATTTCGAAACTGTTTGTGGTTACAACGGAAACATGAAACTGTTTGTGGTTACAACGGAAGCAGACTAAACTGTTGTGCAAAAAGAGCAACTTTTCCAACCACTAACGTGTACATCAGTGGATATATTATTTGTTCACAATTATTGGGATAAATCTTAGTAGTTACTGCAGCTAAATTATAATTTACTATATAGAATATGTGTAATATTCGGAATTATATGTTTGCAAACACAGACTTGAGTTGTAGTTGTATTGTTATTAGTCAGTGATTTTTATAAACAAGCTTTCATTAAATTAATTCTGTTCTTTACGAAACTAATGGGCCAAATTTTCCCAAACGTTTTTACTGTCAGCGGTAGACATTTAAACAATACCATATTTATAAAATGTAATTTGGATTTGTTTTTAATAAATTATATATGTCGTGACATCTGTCCGCAAAGATGTGAACTACTTAAGAAGAACAGCTGTCGCCATAGGCGCAAATATGCTTGCGTTGCGGTTTCCTCCTAGAAACATTAGCAGAAATGGTCCTATTACTCGCTTCCTTGTAAGAAGAAGGGAATACGCTAGGCTAAAGTAATAATCAACATTTTTAATAGCTGGTCGTTATGTGAAGAAATGACACGGTTTGCTTTGGATGGTCCAGTTTGGGAAACGTTAGGTATTTTAAAACTGAAACCAATAAAAAGGAATATCTTCAAAATGGTAAACTCCACAAAAAAAAAAAAAAAAAGAAGAAGAAGTAAGTGACATAAATTATGTTTTTAATCAGATCTACATATTTATAGTAAGTTTTTATCCATCTCTTACGGTTTAACCGTTGTGCAAAATTCTGCAAAACTGATGCAGAATAAAGAGCTTTTCAGAGGGTAATCCTAAAGTTCAAACTATACATTTTACCTGTCATGTAAATATCTTTAATACACGATATTTTAATCAAAATCGTTAGAGCTATTTTTGAGAAAATCATTATTTTCGAAAAATGTTTCATGTAAAGGATAGCTGGGTTTGGGGGATTTTCTTGAAAATGTTTCGTGTTGCATCCTTGGAAGATACTAAACTTAAATACTGAGTTTGGTATTTTACGGTCTTTTCATTATTGAGCTATGTTATCACTCACCCCCCACAGAAACGCGCGCGCGGACCTTTTTCTAAAAATGATATTTTTCGACTCAGGGGACAGCAAAGCATATATTTCCGGTGAAATCTCGATATCGAATTTTTGGGTGGAATGCAATACCTTTTCTAGCTATGTACATTGTTATGTACATACGGCTAGAGAAAGTAAAAATGCTTTTTGGACTCAGGGAACCTCAAAACGTATATTTCCGGTGAAATCTCGGTATCGATTTTGGGGTGGAATACAATACTTTCACTATACACTAAGTATGTACATAGCACGTGTAGAGAAAGTAAAAACAATAAGAAATCCTACAGTCCAGCGAGAAAGCCACCAGCAGTTGTTTTACCAGTCAAGGCCCTGATGTAACCATACAAATTAAAGGGAGCTATAAACCGCCTGTGGTGCCATTAGTAGTTAAAGCGGGCGTTAAACACTACTAAAAAAAAAAAAAAAAAAAGAAAGAAAAAGGGAGCTATAAAAACCAAGCAAGACAGCACAAATTCTGATGTGTTCCTTTCACATGACTTTCTCTACCTGCAAACAAACTTTTCTTACAAAACATTACTCTTTAATTATTTCGTGCTAGTCGGTATAAATTTTAGCAGATATGTTTTATTACTTATTTCCTTGTAAGTAGAAGGGAAATAAGGGAATATATAGGCTAAAGCCATAGTCAAATATTTTAAAAGCTGTCGCTATGCGATTGACTTTGAAATTCAATTATCTTTGCATGGCTATGAGTAAAACAAAATAAACATGGATGACGATTACCTGTTTGAGAAAACTATTAATTAAATTTTAAACCTATAGCAAAGAATATCTTGGAAATTGTTAACTGTACAAAAACAAAAAAATACAAAACTTGCATTTTATGTGTCATGTAAATATCTTTAATATACATGCTTTTAATCAAATTGTCAGAGCAATTTTTGGAAAATCAAGATTTTCGAAAATTTTTCCATATAAAAAGTAGTTTGGGGTGAGGGATTTGCTTGAAAATCTTTGTGTCATATACTTAGAAGATACTGAACTTAAATATCACGTTTAATATTAACCAAATTTTCGTTTTTGAGATATGGTCTTACGTACACATGGGCCTTTTTCAAAAATGTTTATTTGTTTTATATTATTAAGGCATCCTGAAAACATTTATTTCCGATAAAATCTCGGTATGGAATTTTTGGGTGGAACACAATACTTTCTCTATTTACACAAACACACACACACACATATATATATAGTGCATAAATAAGTGCTAGAGAAAGTAAAAAACAAAATTATATTTAAGTTAATGTGTGCTGCAGTGAATTGTTTAGAAGTATAGGGCCCTAAGCTACAAATGTAGCTCAAGGTAGCAAGCTCTAAGCCGCAAAGCATAGCCGAAGGGCCTGTGAAGCTAAAACCTCAATGATCCCAAGATGCAGCAGAAACCTCAGCAATCTAGCGATTTTAAATTTGGATATGCTAATATTTTCAACACTTTTGATTCCAGATTGCCTGTAGAAGTTTTACCTAGACATTTGATTGATAGAGTGGTTCCCTAATATCATCATCATTATCATCATCATCATCATCATCAAAATTGCCAGCATTAATTTAAAATTACAAATATTGAAATTCAAAATTAGGATATTTATAGGGTAGGCTTATAATTAGTTTAGAAACTGGTGAAACAATCATTTGAGAAAACATGAGATTTACTTTTGTTTCTTACATAAAGTCAGTAGACTTGTCCATTTTTCCAAAGCAGTGAAAACATTTAATGCTTGCATCATACTGCTCAACTTTGCACAATTTTCAATATATACCTGTTTCCAAAAACCTACTCGTACACTTGCATTCTTAGAATATTCACTACTACCACTATTAACACTGCTTTTTGATGAATGAAATTCTCCTCTGCATAGAAATGTGAGTAATAAGGTATGTTTTTTATTCTCCTCTAATCTTAATTTTGTTCATTTGCAATTCCTTTATAGAAGAGTGAAGTGAATTAGACAAAACTATTCCCTTTTAGCAAATCCCTTTTTGGAATAACTGCAAATTATTTGTTGGTCTATGATAGTTCTGCCTATGTCTGGCCTCTTTGTTATGAATATCTGTATTTTTTTTAAAGTTTTCTGGGTTTTTATTACAAATGACAATATGACTAGTATATATTCACAGGCTAATGGTAAAATTCCAAACAGTTTGAAAAGTGGTTTGCAGTGAGTTGATCATCTTTCCCTTGCCATTATTCTTATTACCTTTTTTTGCATAATGATCACTTTTTTTAGCTTTATTGAATTTCCCCAAAATATTATTCCATAGGCCATCAATGAATGAAAATATGCATAATAAGCTGTATTTAGTATGCTCTTATTTATAAGTTGAATTAAAGATTGGGTAAAGCATGCAGAGCTCAGTTTGGGTAAGATATAATCAATATGGTGTTTCCAAATCATGTTACGATTAATCATAAGACCTAGGAATGTTGTATTACAGGCTTCTGCTATCTGATTATTTTCATATTCTATCCTTAGGTCTGCCATGTTTTCATGCTTTGTGCAAAAATTAATGTAATTAGCTGTTTCAAAGTTTATGTGAATTTTATTACTTTCAAAATAATTATTTAATGTGCTGAAAATATTATTAGATGAATCTGGGAGTTGACTGACATTGTGTTCTTTAATTATAATACTCGTGTCTTCCGCAAAAAGAACTGGATAGGAATTGTTGTTTATTGCTGCAGGTAGATCATTTATATACACTAAAAATAATAAGGGATCCAGAATAGAACCTTATGGGACACCATGCTTTATTTCAGACCATTCAGAATATGCATTTCTATAATTTGAAGCATTTATTATAACCTTTTCCTTTCTTTTTGATACATTAGTAAGATGAAATCCATTGATACCCTTTGCCCCTAATACCATTCATGATTAACACTGTCAAATGCCTTTGATAGATCACAGAATATTCCTAGTGTATTAAGTTTGCCATCCAAAGACTTAAGAACTTCATTAGTTAACTTGAAAATGGCATCACTAGTTGATATACTCTTCCTGAATCCAAATTGCTCTTTTGCTAAAATATTATACTTATCAGCTGGTGATAGATTCTTTTAAACATAATTTTTTCAAAGATTTTCGAAAATGCTGTATGTAAAGACACTGAAGTTTGCCTTTTATGTATAATGGCTTAACGACTGAATATTTTTGTCTGTCTGAGAATGTCCCTGTTAAGATGGATATGTTACATATATGACTTAATAGTTTGCAAATAATGTCTGCACATATCTTTAATATTTTTGTGCTTATTTCATTGTATCCTGATGTATTAATTTTTGTTATTTCGGTTGCACTTGTGGGTACTATCTCTAAAGATATAAAATTTACCATACAGGATTCCTGAAGATATGAAATTGGATCTCTCTTAGGCTGTTTCTTTGTCAGTAAATTTTCTGCCAGCCGTGGCCATGTGGTCAGACCACTTTCCTCTCATCTAGATGGCTCGGGTTCAATCCCAAGTGACTACATTTGAGATTTGTGGTGGACAAAGTGGCACATGGGTGGATTTTCTCTGGGTTCTCCGGTTTCCCCCGCCATCACATTCCACCGGGGCTTCCTCTTCATGTATCATCAGTGTCATCGCCTGCAGTGCCATAGCAGTAAAAGCAGGCGTTAAACACTGCAAAAAAAAAAAATTCTGCCACCTGAATGAAATATTCATTAAGTGCATTTGCTATCTGCTGGGTATCATTTGTGGTCACATGGTTTACTTTAATTTCTTTGATATCACTTTTTGAGTGACATTTACCAGTCTGTTTTTAATAATGTTCCATATAGTGCTAGGCTTATTGTGAGAGGACTGTGTTTGTTTCTCATAACAAAGTTTTTAGCTGCATTTATAACACTTTTTAGAATTCTGCAGTACATTTTATAGTGTTGTCTACGTCTACCACACTTACCTTCTCTAGTTGCTAAATAAAGTTCTCTTTTTTGTCTACATGATATTTTTATACCTTGTGTTAGCTAGTCATTTTTAGAATTGTTATTAATTTTCTTCACATGGAGTGGAAAACTGGAGCTATGGATTCTTATGAAAGTGTTTAAGAAGGAGTTATCATTTACATTATTTAGTTTATACATTTCTTCCCACAATTCCTCAGCCAGTTTAGCTTTAAAACATTCTATGTTTCTTTATTTATAATTCTAAAGCTGGTTACAAGGTTTGTTTTTTTGGAATTGGGAGTATAATAATCAATTTTGATGAGTTGACCATCATGGTCTGAAAGTCCATTAACAAAGGATTGTATTTCATGGTATTCCTTTCTAGACATATCTATAAAAATATTCTATGTTTGTATTATATGTATGTATATATATATATATATATATATATATATATATATATACACACATATCTACATACATTCTATATGACTGAGGAATGTTATGTTGACCTAACCTATCTATTTTAAGCTATTCTTCTAGAAAGCAGTTTTGTGTTCTTGCTTGCCAGAAACAACTTCCTCTCTCATACTTTGCTTTGTCACTTTGCAAACAACTGAGCTTGCCATCTCTCAATAAGTATACCAAAATTAAGAGAAAAGCTATATAACTAACAATTAAAACTCCAAATATTGACACAATGTAGTTTGCTATATGACACCTAAGTATCCCAAGACTGCTTAAGCATGTGACACTATAACTTTGTGTAAGATTCAGAAAAGGTATAAACAATTTGCTGCTTCTTTATAAGAGGCTATAAACACAAACATTCAACAAACCACTTGTAATGCCACCTCTTTGTTAGAGGCTTTAAGTATGGATTCTGTATGGATTTCTATGGGCATGTAGTTTGATTGACTCTAAATTTTGCAGCAATTGTATAAGTTAATGTATAATAAACTAGTATGCTGGTGTTTTTTTTTTTTTTATTTATTTTTGTTGTTGTTGTTGACATTGGCTTGGTGGTGTGGTGGTAGTGGTAATGGGTTTAAAATGACTTAGTGGATGGTATCTTTACTTTCTTTTATTTATGTAGGTTCACTCTCAAGGCCTCTCATACTATGTTGTTACTATGGATGTAAAAATTACACAGTTCACAGAGCCTATGCTATTAGTTGTTTAAAAAAATGCATGGAAGTTTGGTAAAATTATATTTTACTAATTTTTTCTCTTTTAATACAACAGAATGTCTCAAAATCCATACTGTTGGACTACTGGGTGTGCCATACCTTAAAGTTGGTAGCTCAGGGTTTTTAACATGCAGCTTCGATCTGAGTAGCTCAGAAACATTGCAAACCATTGTGTGGACTAAAGATGGAGAAACTGTCTTCACCTGGGGTCCTGTTCCTGGCTCTGAGGGTTTGTATTTTCATTCTTTATTGTGCTTAGTGATAATATTAAATAATTCATCTCATAAGGCAATGTATTGGTTAAATTTATTAAAAAAAATGTGAAAGTTGTGTGTGTGTTGTTTTTACATTGTGATTATACTGTTACTTGTACTTTCATGCTACATAATTAGTGTTTTAACATCATTATTTTAAAGCATAAAAGTCTTCATCACTTAGGTTATGCACCTATTGCACTTAGACTGTATTTTGCTCAGTTCCTTATTTTCAGAATTTTCCACTGTTTAATATGTTCCTTCCACCACAGTTTGTAACATATTAGCTTGAAATTTTCAGGATAGCTTCAGGAATTACAGATTTAAACATTTTTGTACCATAGTTAAAAAATATGAAATAGTTCAGTTGAAATTGTTTCCAGTCTCACAGTGAAGAAGTTGAAAAATTCAATGATATATATCCAAACACATTTTTCTCTTAAACTAATTAAAATTAAGAAATGTGTGCTCAGCAATATCTTTACCTTTGTGTACTAAGCTCAAATTAAACATTTAGGAGTGTTAAGATAAACTGTAGGGCCCAAGGAGCATGTCAAATTAGAATATCAAACGTTATTAATTAAATATAAATAAAAAATTAATAACTTAATAATGTTACTTTAAAATTGAAGTTAGGAACAGTGAAGATTATAACAATTTCTAAATCTTAACAACAGTTTAACATAGCTTATTAAAAGTTTATGGGCACTTGTATGTTCTGAGTATATGATTTAAAAGTCGCAATCAGAAGGGAAGGTTATATTTTTTGATTTTCAAAGATGCATTGCCTTAAATGAATGATACATATATCATAATGGATGTAGATACAATTTTTATTGTCGGTCCGAGTAGCTCAGTTGATTAGGCACTGGCATTCTGAACTCAAGGTCATGGATTCAAACCCGGCCCAGACTGATGGTTTTTAAGTGTGCTTGATGAAATTCCAGCACACCGGTGGCACTGATATGATCCTGGCAATTGATGTCGGTAACAAAAAAATAATTTAATTTAATTTTACAATTTATATCTCATATAGATACCTTTCTTGTTTGGCAGTTAGGACAAAGTATAAAAAATGGACCCTATTCGCCTTCTGAGTCGATTCTCCAACCATAACCTATTAGGTGACTGCAAGACCTAGAATGTTGTTATTGTTGTTGTTTTTTCCCCTGAAAATACTTGTATTGGTGTTATGGTGTTACAGAAATTCTGATTAGAATGATTGTATTTTTAGAATCTGATTTGGAACAGGATCTAATGATGTGAAAGCCTTTTAAGAAGCTGCACAGAATAGTTGTATGGCAACCTCTAGTAGAAATAATATTCTCTATACTGACTTATTAGATGAAGATAGATTATAATTTTTAAGTATAGCAAATAAAATTTACACTAGAATTTTTTAAGAAGGATGAGCATATTGCAAAATACCTTAAAGTGTAAGATAGACTACTGCTTTCTCCCTATGAAAAAAGAATAGAAGTCTCTAAAGACATTTGAATTATTTTTAAAGAGATTTCCAATAGACACACCAACAAAGACAGCACTGAAAGAAAAGGCACCAAATGTTTATTATTTCCCACAATTTGACTGGAAAGAAAAGACAAGAGTCTACAAGTAGTCCTGGAGAAAATATCCAAGTGTGAACTTTATTTGCTATACTTAAACATTATAATCTAACTTCTTCTAATCAGTCAGTATATAGAATATTATTTCTACTAGAGGTTGACATACAACTATTCTGTGCAGCTTCTTAAAAAGTTTTCACATCATTAGATCCTGTTCAAAATCAGATTCTAAAAGTTCAATCATTCTAATCAGAAATTCTGTAACACTGTAACACCATTACAAATATTTTCAGGAAAAAAAAACAAAAAACAACAACATTCTAAGTCTTGCAGTCACCTAATAGGGTAAGGTTGGGAGAATTGGGTCAGAAGGCACATAGGGTCCATTTTTTCTATTTTGTCCTTGCTGCCAAACAAGAAGTACCTACTTCAGTAAATGCTACAATCTAACAGCAACTATTATAACTCCATCCAGAGGCTATAAGCAAGAAATCAGTGTGAGATGTATTTATTGTTGTATTTCCTATGTAAATTTGTGCTGTTAGAGGTGATTTTGTGCTTGTTTTTCTTCTTTAGAATGGAACAGGAGCTATAGGGAATTAGTTGGAATATTTTTATTAATTATTTATTAAGCATTGGTTACCTGATAAGCTAATCCATTTTGTCCAATATTATGTAGGTGTTCATACCATATCTGCTCTTGCAAGTGTACGAACTCTGTCAACATTGAAGTCTTGTATTTCAGGCAAATAGGGTCATAATATTGCGGATGAAAAGGGTACGTTTTTTCAAGGTCGACACCTTCTTTTTTCTCTTTATTTTTGTTTATATTGCAGATGGAGAAACACAAACAAAAGCAACCTCTTGGTGGACAGAAGATGACATGCAGAAGCAAATTGAAGCTTTTTCTGAGGGTAGAAGCACCATACTGCAGGATTATTTGGAGTACCACATTCCTGTCTTCAAAATGGTTGCAAAGTGGCAAGGATACTCCAGTATAGACAAAGTGGGCCAAATAATATTTAATAAAGATTAGGAACAAGAATTAGTTTCAAGAATTTTGAAATGTCTGCTTACAGATCTCCGTTAGATTCAGCTGATGTCAGAAGGGTTGCCTTTGATTTTGCAGAGTCTAACAAAATAAAAAACCCTTTATGGAATGCAAACAGAATGGCAGGTAAAGAGCGGATAAAGGGTTCAGGGAATGAAATCCAAATCTGTCAGTTAGGAAAGCAGAAGGGCTCTCTTCAGCATGCTGCAATGACCTGAATAGAGATGTGACTGAGTTCTATTTCTTGCTAAGGAAAACTATTGAGGATCCTGATCTGATGGACAATCAATATAGAATGCAGATGAATCTGGTTGTCAGTTAAATAACTAGCCTATGAAAAAAAGTGTTTGTTAAAAACGGAAGCAGAGTGGTTTTTGCACAGACTTATGTAGAATGAGGAGAGCTTGTGACGTTATTAGCTTGTACTAATGTCACAGGAAACTTCCTTCCTGTGTTCATCTTCAAAAGTAACAGATTACCTACTAGCTGAATTTGTTGTTTGTCTCCCAAATGGGTGTTGGTCACATTGTCGGACTCCAGATGGATTAATGAACAGGGATTTCTGATGTGGCTGGAATACTTTAATGATCATCGGTTTCTGGGACTCTGCATTTTAGTTTTAGATGGCCATATATCACATAAAAGTTTACTAGCCTTCCAATTCTGTGCAGCAAATAACGTAAGTTTAATATGCTTACCTAGCCATACCACATATAACTTGCAGCTGTTGGATATATCATTTTTAAGCTTTTTAAAGTCTACCATGACAGTGAATGTTTGAGCTTCTTGTGGAATACAAAGGAGAAAGAAAGATAAATTACTTTTGGGAGAATTTTCAAGGCAGCTACACCGGTGAATGCTGAAAGTGGATTTTGTTCCTCAGGCATCTATCCAGCTAATGAAAATGCAGTGGTTGAATATGAATTCTTGTTTCTGGTTCTAAGCCACATTATGGAAATTCCCTGTCTGAAAGACTTCTTGAACCTGAATTAGCTCCGGCAAATTCAATACAGAAAGAAAATGAATTTCCAAGCCCTTCAATCTCATTACAAGAGTTGTTACAACCTCCAAACAAAATGACACTAAAACATTCAGGCAGGAAGCAAACAAACAGTTCTTCTGACTTCTCCAGAAAATATTCTGGAGACCATAGAAAGTATTTGAAAAGAAAAGAAACTATTTCATCAGCAACAAAACTTTAGGCAGGCCAATAATAAGTGAATACGTAAGCAGTGTACGTCATAATCAGAATCATCAGGAACTGATGAAAATGATGATAATGACACATCTTATGTCCTGCAAGATAAATGGTGATTGGATTCAGTGTCAAGGAAAGGGAAAAGAATGATATTGTGAGAGATGTTTTGGTGCAGTAGGTAAAATGAACTTTATCTGCAGGAAATGTATTGTTCTCGAATGATATTTTAACATTTCTACTGACCTAATTTGCTTATCCCTTATACTCAAATCATCCAACTTGGGGAAGGCGAAGGCAGCACTATCAACAAACTCATTTTATATAATTCTGCATTCTTAAATAGGTAGTGAAATTTGTTCATAAAAGGCTACTCTTCGTAAGCATGTTAACTAATCAGAGTTTATATTAAAAAATACTTGTCAGTCATGAAGACTTTTCAAAATGTTGACCTGATTCCCCTGACCTTACCCTGATCTTTACTATCTGGGTCATTCAGTTTAGCTGTATTAGGGTGATTGCAGCGTCAGCGGATCATGGGCAACAATTAGTTTTTCTTGGAGCTGTAGCAGTAGAATATTGAATACCCACTCATTTAAATATTATTGAATGTCACCTTACTTCTTGTAGTTTTTCACAAAGTGGCGTGCTATAAAAGCAATGTACCTTAGAGACATCTTTTATAATTTATTATTAGCTATTGCTAATTGTTGGTGTTTCTAATTTTAAGGCCAAAAGTATTTTACAGAGAAGGAATTAGAATGAGCCAATGCTTTCTGAAGAAGGCAACTGTTGGTATATTGATTATTTGTTTTCTGACGGAAAGGATGAAGTAACATTACTGAGTATTTTTGAAGTGAATCTGAAACTGAGAGTGATGAAAAGGTTTTTTTTCCTTTGATACTGGTTTATTTTCCTTTTGATAGGGGGAAAACAAAACAAAACAAGAAAAGCAAACAAAATGGATAACAGATGATATGCATAAAATCATCCCTTGTATTGGCAAAAATTTATGAAAATCTTTCCAGGCTCTGAAAAGGATTTGGGATACCAGTTTATCAGCCTATGTACAATGTATCTGAGTCGTTATAAAGTACAAGCGATGCAGATGTTACTGCCTGAGAAATCTTGCTCAGTATACTCAATGATTTAGTGCTTGTAGTACTAAAACACCATGTGCATCAATTTTGTTCAAAGAATTAGCATTTCACAGATCATGTCAGTAATGTATTTGCAGAGAAAAAACACCTTGATGCATTGAACTGTAAAAAAAATCTAAAACAAGCCTCGATGTTTTCTAGTTAATGCAACATGGGAACTTTAACGATGATGACGATGATAATAACAGTAACAACAACAATAATAATAATCATCATCTAAATATAATAATAATAATAGTAATAGTAATAATAATAATCATGATGATGATGATGATGACGATGATGATGACGATGACGACAATGATGAAACAATAAAAAGATCACTACAATTCAAAAACCCAGGGTAATATTCAAACCAACCTTTTACTACAAGGGACATTAAATATCCAAACACAATTTTATTCCATGTATTGAACCAATATTCTTAAACACAATGAAAATGTTTCCAAGAATTTGGCTAGTATAATTAACTGTATAAAACCCTGTGACAGTTTTGAATTAGTTATAGGAGAATATTCTGAATCAGATGGCCACACGAGTGGTTAGACCACTTGCCTCTAACCTAGATGACCTGGGTTCAATCCGAAGCGGCTGCATGTGAGATTTATGGTGGACAAAGTGGTGCAAGGACAGGTTTTCACAGGGTTCTCCAGTTTTCCTCACCAATGCATTCCACTGATATTCTATCTTCATTCCATGTATCATCAGTGTCATCGCCTGTGGTGCCACAAGTAGTAAGAGCAGGCGTTAAACACTATAAAGAAATGAATCAGAAGGTTTAAAAAAAACAAAAAAAACTTTGGTTATTTAGCTGCTTAGTTGATTTGAATATAGTTCTGGACCATACTTTCAGAGAAATTTAAGGAATCATCTCAATCAAGGATATTTGTAAAACAGTTCACACTATTGGTTGCTCATGATGAAATTTCAAGCAAACCAAAATATGCTGAATATGCCATTATACTGGTAAATGAAACATTTGCCAGTTCATCTAAATTATATATAGTTTTGTTATTCCACAGTGTGAATGTTGGTATATATCCAGTGGGTTGGCTCAGGCAGTAACATCTGTGGGCTGGACTCAGGAGGTCCTATGTTCAAACCTAAATAGCCATCCAATAAAAGTTTTTTCAGTTTTCCTTAGTTGCTAGGCAAATGCTGGGTTGGGTAATTTGATCTGCAAATTTTACAATCTTTCGTTTCATCACTTCATTTAACTTTCTTTTTCTTCTTCACCACCAGGTATTGGACTGATCATCCATCCTGGATATGCTGTGATCCAGATTTTGCTTGCTCTTTGACAGGTTCTTGACCCAAGGAATTGTCTTGTAAGTGCTACACAGAGGAGGTTAATTCAAGAAGAAATAGGAAAAAGAATAAGTAAATGATGATGAAATAGTGGGACAATTTTAAATTTATGTTACCATTAACACATGACACTGAAAACATTACACAATTTATAGAAATAACATTTTCAATACACATAGTTAATTGGATAGGGATATGATGGAGCTGCGTGGGAATGTGGAGGCATGAGAAACAATGGAGAAGCATGAATATACTGTATTGTCAAGATGGCGGCGGCAGGTATGGTTACTCGAGCCATGCATTTAAACAGTTCAAATAATAATAACCTTAATAATATACAGTCAAATGAAGCGTTGTGCACATCAAAAAACACAAAAGGATCACGAGGAAATAAGGACAACGCAGCCGATAAGGTAAATTGCGAATTATATCATCATCAAGAAAATCTGTTTACGGCACCCAATTCACCACGTGATGCCGAAACAATAGCGTCTCTACATTTAGTAATAAATATCTTAAATAGAGACTTGCTGAAATCTCAAAAAGAAGCGGATGATTTCAAGGAACAAGTTCGCATAGTTCAGAAGGAAAATGAAGATTTAAGAAAAAAGATAACTGACCAGGATAGTTATGCTACAGTTGTTAGAAATAAAGCTTCACGCCGAATGTCTATGCTACCTCGAGGCGCTAATTTCATCAGCTCCAACAGATACGAAGTACTGGATCAACAGAAAAATACAGACATGTAAACAATAATATGCCAAACACGCAATTTAAGGATAAAAAAGTGCTTGTGGCCGGTGACTCTATATTACAATTCTCTGGTGAAGTGTGCATGAAAAAAGGTTATAAGGTGCATTGTTTCCCGGGCATTAAGGTACGTGAACTTAAAAAAAAAAAAAAAAAAAAAAAAAAAAAAATATGGAATGCATGAACCTTAAAGAAAACAAACCTGAGGTGGTGCTGCTGCATGCTGGCACAAATAACATTGGTTATAGGGTAAGTGCGGAAGCAATCATGGGTGATACTATGGACTTACTCAATGCTATCAGATCCCAAGTACCAGATGTGAAAATTATAGTAAGTGGTGTCCTGCGTAGACGCAATATCGGGATTAGAAGAACAATGAGAATTAATCGGGAGCTCAACTGGTTATATGATGTAAAAAACTGTGTAATGTTAGACGGCAATTTTTGGTTGTATGACGATGATTTTGGTAAAGATGGGATCCACCTGAATCGAAGAGGTTCTTTCAAGTTTGGCAATCTACTCACTGATGTAATAACTTCACTTTTGCAGGAAAACTAGAAGCTAAAGTGGTGGATGAAATAGTAAACATAAATTCAGTGCAGTCGGCAAGTTATGAGATACCTCTCTCCTGTTCAAATGACATTAATCAGATTATGCTGCAAAATATACAATGCATGAAAAATAAATTGATAGATCTCGACCTAATGTTAAACCAGGAATATACAAATGTAGATATAGTATGTATGACGGAACACTGGCTCAAAGATGATGAATGTGCATTGTATACAATTCCTAACTATTGCATGGTAAACGCATACTGTAGGTTAGATCGTAAAAATGGGGGTGTAGGTATTATTCTAAGATCTGATCTGCAATACAAAAATATTAATCATACATCATATTTAAATGAAGAAATTAATTTTGAACATGTTGTATGTGAAATCATATACCCTAATTTTAAATTCCTGGTCATCTGTATATATAGATCCCCTGATGGTAATATTGATACATTCTTAGATAAACTTGATATGATGTTGGGTATCTTACAAAATATAAAGCTTCCTGTAATATTGTGTGGAGATTTTAATATAGATTTTTTTATTTGATTACCCTCTAAGAATGAAAATACTCATGGTTACTGACTCCTATAACCTCAAGCTACTAATACAAAATGCAACGCGTATCACTAGCTCTTCAAAAACATGCTTAGATCAGGTCTTTGCCAGCTGCAATTTTCCTTATTGTACAATCAATAACATTAATACAGGAATCTCTGATCATAACTCAATATTTGTAAGCCCGGAACTACCGGAGAAACAAAAGGAAAACAAAACCATTTACAAGCGGGTATTTAATGAGCAAAATATAGACTATTTTAAGCATCTTTTAAGTATAGAGTCTTGGAATACTTTAGATAATAATTGCGTTAACAAAAAAGCAGCAAATTTTTTTAACATAATCTCCCATTATCGGGACGTAGCATTTCCATTAAAGAAAGTGAGACCCTACTCTAATTTCTCGTCTAATTGTAAAAGTTGGCTAACAAAAGGAATTATTTTATCATGTAAAAGAAAGAAGATGCTTAGGGAAGTTAATAAAATGACAGAGGATCCCAAATTTAAAGAATATTTTAAAAAGTACTGTAACACTTTATATAAAGTTGTAATTGCAGCAAAGAAATTATATAATGACAATTATATTAATAGTCACCAGAATAAGGGCAAGGCTATTTGGAACATAGTAAAAAAAGAAACTAATAGTACACAAAAAAATGATAAAATAACATTAACTGTGAATAACAACACAATAGTAAATAAAAAAACAATCACTGACACATTTAATAATTACTTTGCAGTAGTGGCTAAGAATTTAACTAAAACCTTGCCTCCACTATCTGATAATATAACCTCACCACAGATTATAAATAATTATGCCTCACTTTATTTATTTCCAACTACAGAAAAAGAAATAGAACAAACTATTAATAGTCTAAAAAATAAAAAATGTAGTGGATATGACGATATACCTGATGCTCTCGTAAAGGAATGTGGAACTTATTTACTCAAACCATTATCAGATATCTGCAATATATCCCTTACTACCGGCTGCTTTCCGGATGTTTTCAAAATTGCTAAAATTGTGCCCATTAATAAGAAAGGTAATAAAACCTGTGTTGAAAATTATAGACCCATTTCTTTACTCTGTGTGTTTGCTAAAATACTCAAAAAAATAATGTACATTAGATTAGTACCCTTTTTATTAAAGTACAATATAATGTCTGAATCACAGTTTGGGTTTCAAAAGGGCAAGTCAATAAATATGGCTATTTTCTCCTTTTTAGAAGAAATATTTAGTGCAAAAGACAAAAATGAACATGCCTTAGGGTTGTTTGTCGATCTATCTAAGGCATTCGACACAGTAAACCACAACATTTTATTAAATAAGCTTGAAAATTATGGCATCAGAGGAGTTGCTAATGACTGGTTTAGATCATACCTTACAAATAGAGCCCATTTAGTCGAAATTGATGGTATGCGGTCAAATTTACAAATAGCTGAGTGTGGCGTACCACAAGGCTCCATATTAGGGCCAGTTCTCTTCCTTATTTATATAAATGACTTACCATTACACATGACTCCCGTTAATACTGTTCTTTTTGCAGATGATGCAAACTTTGTGTTCAAAAGTCATTGCCAAAATTCGCTACAACGGACTATACATGACTCAATGTCAAAATTGTGTAACTGGTTAAATTATAATAAATTATTGTTAAATGTTAATAAATCAAGCTACTTAAATTTTGAAAAGTATCCAAACCTCACAAATCAATTCCAAATACTTGTAGAAAATAGCCCAATAAGTCACCAACATTCTACTAAATTTCTTGGTATTACAATTGACAACACATTAACATGGAAAGATCACATTCTCATTCGTAGTAATAAATTGAATCGTTTAACTTACGCAATAAGAGTGTTAAGCAAAGTTTGTAGTAAAGAGGTAATGAGAGTGGTATATTTTGGATATATACATTCAATAATTTCATTTGGAATACTCTTTTGGGGGAACTCTACCCAATCAAATATAGTATTTAAAATACAAAAGAAAATATTAAGAATAATGAATCAGGAACCACCCATGCTCCAAGTAAACCTATCCTTGAAGAGCTTAACATACTCCCTCTACCATGTATATATATATCCTAGAAACAGTCTCCTTCATTCATAATAATATGCAATGTTTTAAGAGAAACAAGGATTATCATGCCCATAATACCTGAACAGCTGAAGCAATACATCTACAGTGTCATCGACTTAATAAAACTCTCAATAGTGTATCCCACAAAGGAATAATTTTATATAATAAGATACCCAAATCTTTAAAAGCTGTGCCAGGAAAATTCTTTAAATCTAAAATGTATAAATGGTTATTAAAACACAAATTTTATAGCATAAATGAATTTCTTAACTTAGATATTTAACTACTTAACTGTATTCTGTCACACCTGTATATTGTATATTTATGTTTCTTGTAATAATTAGTTTGTAAGTCTTGACGAAGCCATATGTACAAATTGTATATCCTCGGTGAATAAAAAATTGAATTGAATTGAAATGAAAAACCCAGTGTCCTGTAGCCCACTTCTTGCATTGCTATTATCATTAAATTTAATTTTGAAGCAAGCTTGTTCTCAAAAAACTAAAACTATAATATTCTTTGCAAACCTATAAGAAATTCAAGTGTTTGTCTTATACTTATATCATAAACTGGCTATACTTGAAAGAAAGGTGAAAAAGAGAATTCTGCGTTCTGCTCCTACTTACTGGAATGTCAACAATCATGCTGTTAATGTGGTTCATGAATATCCAGAAGATCTGGAATGAATACTAAAGATACAAAGAGGATTCAGATAATCAATTAAGCTTCTACTATAGAGAAAACCTTGCAAAGGGGAATTTTTATATGTTGGATTACCTACTTTAATACCTTATGCTTCATATTATAATTTTGTACAATCAGCTGCAAAAAGATCATTATATAAGCAAGACATACAGTTCTTTGAAAATAATGTTATCATTTTGAGAGAAAATATACCAGGTGTCCAGAACAAAGGTTTCTGTAATTACAGAGGAGATAATATGCAGCAAAAGAAGAAAAACAGCCCCTAAGCATTGGTTGTAAGCCTAATATCTTTTGAGTTACAGTCTTATTGTGTACAAGGATCATACCTTACTCTCAAAATGCTAAATCATGAGTGAGATCACTGCAAATGTGGTACATGCATGATGGGGCACTGGCCCATTTTCATCATACAGTTATGCAATGACATGATGTGCATTTATCATGAGAATGCATGCTCAATGCCTGTGATACAATCTGGTAACAACCAGAAGTGTTCAAAAAATGTGTGATTCCATGAGGTTGTATTGCAGTGGATAACAACAATATCAAGAACACATTGTGAAGAGTACCCAGATCAAAGACATGTTAATCACTAATGGTAGAGTAGTAGACCATAACTCAGCAGATATTAAGATTACAAGCAGTATTTTTTGGAGCTGTTTTTCTTCTTTTGTTGCATACTATCTCATCTGCAAATATTGGAAGCTTTTTTTCCAGATACCCTGTAGAAAGACTCACTAATGAATAAAAAAAATTGATCTCCAACTGTAGTGAATCAATACAAACACAAGAAAGTGACACTGAAGATGGTCAGCATATTGCAGAAATATAAGTTTATAAGTGATTATTATCAGTGTAATGAACCTATTCAAACCCATTGGTCACTTAGTAGCACCTTCACTGTTTAAACCATAAACATTTGAAAACGATTCCAAAGAGTTTCCTCCTTAAAAAGGAATTAAAGCAATGTTACAAGCTGATTTCAGAGACTTGTTGAAACTATTTTTAAAAAAATTGTTAAACGTTATCTTTTTACTCATTGTATCTTTTAGAACTGTTCACAGAAGTTCACAAAAACTAGGACAACTTCATGGAAAAACAAAACCAACATTATTATAATACCAGTAAGGAAAATAGTCTAAAATTGCCAGTGCATAAGGTTAACATTCTTGAAAAAAAGAACTCTTTTACAAAAGAACTCTTAAATATAAAAAGGAATAC
This sequence comes from Hymenopus coronatus, assembly GCA_030762935.1. NCBI lineage: Eukaryota > Metazoa > Arthropoda > Insecta > Mantodea > Hymenopodidae > Hymenopus > Hymenopus coronatus. The sequence goes on from CM060900.1 coordinate 263,350,065, forward strand.
AAAAATCTGTTGAAATCATTCAAAGCTATAAAATCCCAAAAATATTTATTAAAAGTCATATTCCTCTGTGCATGAATGTACGGATGACAAATTAAATTCAGTTTTATTTATGGACGCTCTTAACTAATGCAGTGCTTGTTGTCCCACTCTATATTGGTCGTGAAATACCACTTAATTTTGTTCAGAGGCCTCTTTATCAGGCTTGAAGTTCTTTTACATGCTGTACATCTATGACACAGTACCAACAGCTTTACTTCTCTTCTGAAGGAACCCGTGCTAAGGATTTTTACACCCAAAACGTCCATTATCCTCCACTGGGTTTGAACCCTGCGACCTTGGGAACCAGAGGCTAGCATGTTACCCATACACTTTGAAAATGGACAATATAGATGGCATGATATTGTATATTCTAAATAGGGATATTTGTTATGTATATGTGTATACTAGCGATTCAGTTTTTAAAGTATTAAACTTTGGTAGCACTAAGTAAATAATATTTGTTACACATGTTTATATAGGCGATTACCTTTTTAAATGGTGAAAGATATATTCTTTTTACTGTCTTAACATGATAGGTTAAAAGGTCAAAAAGTGGTCAGTATTACAATAGGCCCACCTGCTAATAGAAAGGGAAAATCTACAATGCATTAAAGAGAATTAGTGCTTTACAACTAAATAGCATAAAATGGTATCTCTTACACATTGCCTGGGTATTAAGATGAAATGTGGCACCTGTATTCAAATGACAAGATTCCTCCTTGAAGGATACACATATAAACAGCAAGAAGTCTGTCTGTTGCTGTTCATAACATCAGTTTCCGTCCCTCTCGCTAGCTGTCACATTACATCCCTCCCAGTCAGTTGGCCAACTTAACAAAGCTAACTACACTCTCTGACTGCCTTGTCAACTATATGTGCTATGCATGTACATATTAACAATTAAGTTTCTTCTTCTTTTTCTTACTGCATGGATTAGGCAATTTGCCTATTCCATCTTCACTGATTCTGTCCATCTTTGTCTTGGGCGAGCAACCTTCTTTTCCCATATTTTGTATATTTATTTATAATCAAAGGTAATCTTCCTCATTCATCTAGTTCATTTGCTGTGTCCAATTTCCTGTTTCTGTTTAATCTTTTCATTCAATTCATAGATGTTAACTCTTCTTGGATGCTTTTGTTTATTCTGAGGTCTCCTTGTGCAGCCATAGACATTTCTTAAAAGTCTCATCTCAGCATCTCTGGTTTGTTTTAATATCCATGGTAACTGGGATTTGTGAGTCCTAGGCAGCCATTGCCTACTCAATGGAATTGCTGTGAAACATCAGGTGTTTGTACATTAATTGGACTACTGCCAAAAGCCTGGAAACAACATTTTACTGGATGTAATATGTTTGTGTTCCATTAAACATTTTAGTTATTTTTGGTTTTTTATAACATACCAGAAAAAGTAGTTTCATTGGTACCAATTTTCACAATATCACATTATATGTTAATTACGTAGAGAGAAGATAAGAGACGTGGGTGAAGACAATGAAGGTAGACAGAGTGAAGTGATAGGATAGAGAGGAAATGGAGATAGAGTTTCTTTACTTATGGACACTGTTTTAACTGCTGTGGTTCTCTGCATCCCATTCTATACTGGGTATGAAAGACTGCTTAATTTTGCTCAGAGGCCTTTTTATCAGGCTTGAGATTCTTTCATGTGCTGTAAATGTACAACTAAGGCTTTACTTCCCTTCTGAAGGAAGCCATGCTGAGGATTTTTGCTGGATAGAGAGGGCATAAGGGACACAGAGAGGAAGAATGTCTGCATGTAATGTAAAAACATAGGCAGAGCTGCAGGATCTGCTTGTAATTTGTAAATATTACAATAAAATACAAACATAATTTTGAAATGGTAACTAGTGGTTAAAGTATAAGTAATTTTTAATAATACTAACACCAGCCATAAAAGTAGTCTTAAGATGTATCATACATAATTTAATTTTGTACAGATCAAAGCAAACAGTTCAAAATAAGTTTTTTTGTACCTGCCTAGGGCACATGTAACTGAAAATCTCTGTGCTTAGCTTTTAGTAGAGAAATGTAAGCATGAGTCACTGTTATCTTAAAAGGGATTTTGTGTTTTAATGTAGGAAATACTTGTTTCACAGTTCTAGGTTCTCTTGTGGGATTTGCTGAGGAAGGTGAACCCTGTTGGAATATTAACATTATCAATGCTGTTACTTCCCTGGAGGGAAATTATACATGCACTGTTATAACTGATAGACATACTGCAGCTAATGACTATCAGCTTCTTGTTTTTTGTAAGCGATTTTAATTCTTTATTTTTACTAGCATTCGTAGTCATTGTTCTGACAAAGGAATCAATGAATGATTTATGTAATATGTATGTGAATTTTGGTATGTCTATTCCTAAAACAAATTTTAATAGGTATAGTAAAAGTAAACAGATGGTATAAAAAACAAAAGAATTTGAGTCAGTTTTTTGTAATACAAACCACTTATTTTTACTTATTGGGACTGGTTTCGGGAACACTTATTCCCATTTTCAACTCTTAATTCCGACTAAATCTTTCTTCATTGGCGTCAACGATGGTGGGGTAGTGTATCACTTGTGAAGGCATCTGTTGCTGGACCTATGAACTTCCAGAGGTTGCTGTATGGTGGTAAATGAAAATTGATGATATGACTCTTTTTCCTCATGATATAGATCTTCTCCCGTACATCTAATTCTGTGAGTTTATACGCTGGTTTTAACAGTTTTATATTTGGTGTGATTTCATGTCCTGATGTCCAAAAAATTATAGGAAACTGCTGATTTTTCTATTTGCTTGTATTTTAGGTTTCTCATGTTTTCCTTTAATCTGGTTTACAAACTTCTCTTTGTCTTTTCTATATACACTAGATTGCAGTCTGAACATTTAATTTCATAAATTCCAATTTTTGTTTGTTTGTTTGTTTGTTTGACAGCAGTTTCTGAATGCTGTAGTTGTTTTTCGGAGCTAAGGTGATGTTATAATTCCTGAAGTTTGTTGTGTGCCCAAGGATGATAGGTGAATTTTCTGAACTGAGGCTGGTCACTGAGGTTCTATAGGGTGGTTGTGTGTATTTTGCGGTTCAGTTTTTTATATTTATGCATTCTCTTGTCTACTGCACTTTTTGGAAGCCATTGTTGGTAGCTGTTAGGAGTATCTGTTGGTATTCCTTTTGTTATTCATTATTCTCCATGGGAATGTATACTAATCTATACGTTAAAGTGTTCAGGACTGCATATTTGTGTGTTGTGGGGTTGGAGTTATCTGTATTTGTGGATGGTCTATGTATTCCAAATGTCAGGTTATGTTTTTCTGTTCTTATTATTTTGATGTCTAGGAATGGTAGGACTCCTTCCTGTTTGGTCTCTATAGTGAACTGAATGGACTTCTTTGTAAGTTAAGAAGTTTGAGTGCATCATTTACGAGTTTATGGAACTGTGGCTATGCTGTCATCTACATACCTATATCATTTTTTGTATATATGTGGGAATGCCTCAGTAATGTGTGTTTCAAAACTACTAATGCCCACCTGGGTAGTATGGTGGTGGTGTGTCTGCCTCACATTAAAAAGGTCATGAGTTTGAATCTCGCTTAGGGTGAGTTACACGGATAAGGTCTTTTTCGGGGTTTTCCCTTATTCTGAGAAGACGAATGTCAAGTAACTTTAAGCTCCATGGACCCCAAGATCATTTGAGCATCATTCCACTAATTGCATTCATTGTTCGATATGACCAACAAGGTTAAAGGACGTTAAAGTACAAAAAAAAATAAAAAATAAAAAAAAAAAAAAAAAAAAGGAAAGAAAAGAAAAAAAATACTCCTGTATAGGTCAGCTAAGAATGGTGATAGAGGATTCCCCATTGCTAGTCCAGTTGCTTGATGGTAACATTTATTCTTAATACACCACCACCCCCATCGTTGATGCCAACGAATCAAAATTTAGTTGGAATTAAGGGTTGAAAATGTGATCAAGTGTTCCTGAAACCAGTTCCAGTAAGTAAAAATAAGTGATGTTTGTGTTACAAAAGCAGACTCAAATTCTTTTATATTTTATTTTAATCACACCACTGTCACAAGCTTATATGCATATTTGCAAGTTTTCAAACAGGTGGTATGTTTATGCCATATTGAAACAGGTATAAAATCCATTAGTAATAAAAATTAAGAGACACACATGCACACAATATTTTAGTACTTCATCCAAATGTGATGTAAATAGATCTACTACTGAATTTAAGACACCTATAAATACTTAGTGATTCAACAGGACACTCTGTGTGTGTGTGTGTGTGTGCGTGCGTGCAAGAGCGAGAATGAATGAGTGAGTGAGTGATCATATTGCATCAGATTTAAACTGCACAGAGATTAATGCATGCAATATCAATACTCATATCTCAGATCATTATGCACAATTTGTTGATTTTGTGGGTACAAATTGTAATGAAAAGCAAAGAGAAATAAAAATGTTTCCTGATATAAATGCTAGTTGAATTGCTCATCTGGTAGATGGGTTAGCTGGAAAAACTTGGAACACAGTATGTGCTGCAAACACTCAATGAGTAGTGGAACAAATTTTATAATATTTTTAGTAAATGTTTTGATAAATGCTGTCAATTGAAGCTGAAGTTTTACACAGAAGACAACCTAATGAAGTCAAATTAAATTTAGAAATCAATAAGCCAAAAGCAGAAATGAAGCAGTTTTACAAGTTATATAAATCAACAGGTAGTGCATACTATGAAAATGATTATAAAGAAGTAAAAACGCAATATTGGTAGCCCTAAACACTCTCAAAGCAAATGAAATTAAAGAGAAATTAAATAACACGATTAACATCTGCAAAACTATTTGGGGCATAGTTAATGAAGCTAGGCAAAACAAAACCTGTCTCTAAAGATCTAGAACTCAATATAGATGAATCCTTAGTGAAAGATGCTAATAAGTTATGTGCTTACATAAAAAATTTGTTTCTGAATGTAGCATTCCAATTATGCAATGGACCCATTAAATCCAACTTTCACCCAAGTAAAATATATCCATGCTTTATTTATTCCTGTAACTGAGAAAGAAATAGTTAATGCAATAACTAAGTTGCCTAACAAAACTACAAGAGGTTGGAATGAAATCAACAGTTTAATTCAGAAACAGTGTAAACATGTTCTTGCAAGCCCTCTTGATCTTATAATTAATCACTGAATATCTATAGGAGAGTCTCCAGATTGTTTGAAAATATCTACAGTTAGACCTGACTATAAAAAGGGGGATACAAAGGAGATTAGCAATTATAGGCCAACTACCCTAACTTTTGAACTGAGTAAAATTTTTGATAAAATTACTTCAGGATGATTAATGCAGGTTTTAGACAGAAACAGTACAATTGCAAACACACAACATGGTTTTAGAAAACAATTTTAAAAGATTTCAACAATAACAAATGTATACAAAATTTAGCAAAGTATCTAAAAAATAGGGAACAAATGGCTTTTTATCTCACAAAAGCATTTGCCTACATTGACCATAATACTTTGGTAGACAAATTAGGAGCATATGGAAGTAGGGGAATAACTAAAAGCTTGATCAGCACATATCTTATAGTTAGAAAGCAAGCAACACTATATATCTTAACCATGGAAATCTAAAAATCAAAACTACTTCAAATTGTTAAATATGGAGTTCCTCAAGGCTCAGTACTAGGGCCTCTTTTATTTATCTTATATATGAATGATATCTTTAAGTTAGGAAACAACAATATTATGTCATATGCAGATGATACAACTGCAGTATGTTAAGGTACAACAAAGGATGAGCTGAACACTACCATGTTACAAACCGTTGATTCACTTTTTAGCTACATTAAAGGAAATAATCTGAAATGCAATATTCCAAAACCACTTTAATCCACTTCATTTTAGAAAATATAAATGATTTACATATGACTCTTCAAGCTTAAGGGTGCAGCCTAATTGGTACAATACAAATTCTTGGGAATCATAATTCATCATAAGCTAACATAGTCTGAACATATTCATTATATATGTGGGAAGATTAGCAATACACTATATCAACCTGTTAGGAGAAAATCAATTAAAAATGATACACTATGGGGTCATATTTCTGCAATTGCTACACAGGCTTGAAATATGGGGATGTGCTGTAAAGACCTACATGGAAGGAGGTTTAATACTGCAGAAGAAAGCGATAAGAATAATGTACCATTTAAAAGCTAGAGATTCATGCAGACAAGTATTTAAAGAAAAGCAGATCTTGACAGTATTTTCATTAAATGTATATAAAGTAATTATCTATGCACTTCAGAAAGAAAATCTAAGAAACAACAATATTCATCACTATAATTCAAGACATAATGAGGACCTTTTTATAGGCAAGGTTTTAGAATCAGTATGTACTGCAAGGATTCTAGTATAATGGGTTTGTTTCTGTATGATAAATTACCAGAATCCATAAAGTAAATTAGTGGAATTTATATATTTAAACATAAACTTAAATTGTATTTATAAAGTAAGGTTCTATCTAGTTTAAATGAATTTGCTGCAGAATAGTAATATACTTGTAAATATTTTAAGTGTAAATACTGTAAACTTTAAATGTTGACACTGTCAGAAACTGTGTATGCAGTCTATTGACAATAAATGGAATAATAATAATAATAATAATAATATTATCATTATCATTGTTATTATTATTACCAGCAAAAAAGTTATGATCTATTGTAATTACCACCCAGGCTTAAAATGCCAGAGTTCAGCATATCATGGGATGCTGTTAATGGTTAGTAGAATTCAGGTTCCAAATTGCAGTGCAAAGAACAGTTAGGCAGGAATGTGGCATAGATATTCCAACGCATAATATAATTATGAAATGATATAATCAGCTGTTATAAGCAGGTGTTGTGCTAAAAAGGAAGAAAAGCATCAAGACAATTTGAAAGCCAGTTTGGATAACAACATACGATTCACAACATGGTCCATCAAAGATTGTGACTTAAAACATACAAAATCCAAATTGTGCAGAAGCTGCAACCAAATGATAAATTCACATGCACAGTTTGCTAATTCATTGTTATCTGAAATTGATAACAGTGGATTTCTCCATCATGTCACATTCTCAGGTGAAGTCACCTTTCGCATATTTAGTAAAGTGTAAAATTTGGGGAGAAGAAAATGGATGCATCATAATAAAATATGAAGGCTTAAATTTAACATCTAGTGTGCTTTAATTCTACCAGCCGATAACAACTTTTCACTTTATGCTGAACTGTGAGTTCTACCATTTTAACTCCTATGTGTTGTCAATGTTACACAAGCACACTAGTGTCACAATTTTTGTTGTTGCACAAACTTGGAGATTTTCTAAAGAAGAGAAGATAAAAATCATATTGTCAACTTAACTGAGTGAGGAGGTATTCGCACTTGTTGGTGATGATTCAGTGGTACACATTGTACATACAAAAGATAAAATCTTAGGTTATGTCACACTGAAATGATTTAATACAGAGATCTAAAAAGCTCCTTTTGATCAGTCATGTAATCAGTCATGTAACTAGTACTGCATTTTCAGTTCACAGTTCTACAATGTAAGGTAGGAAACTTCTGGTGTGTACTGAGTGCCGAGCATATACACAAGGGAAATTTGACATCACCAATGTTCAAAACATAATATGAAAGACATATGGAAAGCTCTTGATGTATTAAAAGGAAATAAGAAAACGAAGAAAATGTAAATGGCATGATATTTATGGATGCTCTTTAACTACTGTTGTTCTCAGTGTCCCATTCTAAATTGGGCATGAAAGACTGCTTAAGTTTGCTCAGAGACCTCTCTATCAGACTTGAGGTTCTTTAACGTGCCGTAAATCTATGACACGGGACCAACAGCTTTACTTCCCTTCCAAAGGAAGCCATGCTAAGGATTTTTACACCTGAAAAAATCCATCATCCTCCTCCAGGTTTGAACCCGCGACCTTGGGTATATGAAGTTAGCATGGTAACCATTACACAATGGAGGGCAACGAGAAAGATTTCTGTTCTTGTACTTATTCTCAAATAAGGAATTTTGTACACTCTCTGAAGTCAAAAAGTTCATCCTCAAATATAAGAAATTTCATACAATACAGCTAACTTGGAAACTTTATCTGCAACTAATTAATGGTTATCTCTAATCCAGTTTAATAGAATGATAGTTATGTAATGAACAAATGTTCAGTACTCTTATCTGGTAAGTGATAATTCCTTTATTTTGTAAATATTAATGATGACTATTATCTGATTGATAATTTATGTTATTAAAGTCTCTGGATTTGCATATTAGGGTAAAGGAGTTAAGAGTATTTAGTCTGCTAAGTGTGCTATATTATATTTTTATGTATTAGCTTGTATAGGATAGGCACAACAGAAAGTAAATTCATAAAACTTTGGGATTCCAGAGGAGAGCTATTATCAGAGTCATTCCCTCCTCCATAAATTTTCATGTTATAAGGACATCCAGTACTTGTATGCAGTATGCATACTTTAAAATCGAAATATATGCCATTTATATATTCCTAAATGTAAATGTTCTCATTTGGGAACAACAAAATATTTGTTGGTCTCCAATATTTTACATAAAAATTATTCATGTGACAAAGGTTCAATTACTTGATTGTGAAGTTATAAAATGTAAAAGCTAAGGTACAGAAATTAAAATTACTTTTAATTGGGGGATAAGACTAAATATAAATGTGTGCAATTCTTCTAATTTAAATATTCTAATTTTCTCTATCTCGTCTACTTTTTCAAATTCAGAGGTGTTTAACATGTTTTAAAAATAAGTATGGATCTTAATAAAACATAATTGGAAGAGACAGTATGTTTTAAGCTGTTTCATTCTGTATTTATAATCACTTAATCACCTGATCCCAAATGGAAACAATGGTAAGAAAAAGAATAATCCACTGAGCATTCTCTAAAATATTTTGAATTTTATTTAACAGGAATCTAGAATCTTGTTATGCATTATTTTGCTTCTGGACATAAATTATTCAAATAAATTCTCCCCCTTGTCTTAGAAATAGTTTTTGGATATGTCAGTGGATATTAAACTTTTTTCTTAAAATGGTCATATTATATTACACATTTGATAAAAGTGCACTACCATATAATTTTGAATATGTATGTAGCAAAATGTACACCTGTTGTAGGAAATAAGTACTTCATTTTAAAAAAAACATTCTCCATGTTATCCCTTCATATTTGCAATTTTTTTTCTTATTTCAGTGTTATGCAAAGCACAAATTGAGACAGAAGACTCTACAGGTATCAATTGCACAGTTGCATGGAGTATCCACTACTCACGTGTTTATCCAGATCTCAATTTTACAGCTGGAATTTATCTACCTGAAGAAGATATGTTTTTTGACAAGCCTACTACATGGACGAAGATAGTATATTCTGATCACACTGTTGGACACAGTTTGTCAAAAAGTTATAATGTTGGTATTACAGCAACTATATTTTGTTTGTTCTAACATTGATATTTTAAGTGTCTGATCTTACTTTGCACACTTAAAACAGATACACGAAGACTTTCAATCTAAGCAATTTGCATAGCAAAACTATTGATTACACCTTTGTATATAGGATGACATCCTGCTTTCCCTAATTTCTGCAGTGAAATCACGTACCATTTTACATATCACCAATTTGTAATTCAACTGGATATAATGCCAGTCATTCTTGATTTCTTCTGTTAAGTTTGTGTTTTATTATATATGTTTAAACATATTCTTCTTGTTGTCTTTTGTATTGGCCAATAGTCCTGCATCATTGAAACATATTTATATACTGCCGCCACTACTGGCGCCACCCACCGCCACCACCATCAACACCAAAGTTCATTTTTATTTGAAGCTGTGCATTATTAATCTTATCCATATGAAGGCTCTTTTTAAGTTTTTTTATAATATTAGCTCCTTACTGAAAGTTTGTTCAATAAATGCAATTGACGGTGGTGGTGAAATTAAAAATTGGATCATCCTTGGTAGACTTTTTGTTATTTTGTTATTCTTGAGGAAGGTGCCTGTGCCCAGTATTGTATATACATTCTTGGGAACTTTTGTCATCAACCATAGTGCAGTCTAATGGGACTGAATCTCTTGCAGCCTTAGGCTATTACCACTGTGTTATGGTTGCATGATCAACAGATATGATGTTCAAGCATGTAAATTTTCCTTAGTTCCTCCTCTTTTTATCATAATGTCCAATCATAGTGTTGTCTACACATCATAAGAACTTTTTTCATCCATCTCCATTACAACAACAAACACATGAACTATCTTTGGAAAACAAAAGTAAAAAAAGTGGCATAGGTTAATTCACTACAAAAATTCCAAAGAGGAAATAATCATAATGCATGTGGCAGCATGGATCAACAAAAAATGACATAGACATGAAAATTAACAAAACAATGCATTAGCAGGAAAAATACTGTCCCATATGGGACAAGTATAAAGTATCTGAAAATATGAGACCAAAGAGTGATCGTGCTAAGTAACGCTTTATTCTCAAACCAAAACTCAATCTCCTAGTTTATTTCCTTATCTATTACAGTTATCTGTCTAATATCAAGTATATTGTAAATTTAAAGCATTCTCATTTTGTCCAGTATGTTCAAAGAAAAGCATTTCAGTTTCACTGTCAAAATGTTTAGTTTTCATCTCACATTTTCATTACTGAAAATGAAAATTTTTGTAGGTAATAGTTCAAAACAAAAATATACATTATATCAAGACATTTGGCTGCCTTGTCTTATTGTGGCAGTCAGCCTATGACAAATGAGACTCTTATGGTAAACTTACTATATTACTTATTTATTATTACTCATAGTAACTTACTTTTAATAAATATTTAAAAAGGGAATTTCATGCACTCACTCATGCCTTGAAAGAAAAGCTGGAACTACTTTTGTCGTTTTCTATACTTTTCTGATGTATGATTATAAAATTATTCATATGCAGTTCCCTCTGAAAATGCTAGCAATTTCTTCTTGAATATTACATTTCAGTTTATGTAAAGCATTGTATTGTATTGTTTATTCATTCTCTTTGCTCAATATTGTGCATTTGGTACATCTGATATAAAACACCTCAAAGAATTGATACTTATTTCTTTTTTCACTCAAGGCATGTTTAGGGACAAGGTTGGAAATGTAAAATCAGAGTGAAAAATTCAATGCCATAACTGTCATTTGAACCACGGATCTTCTGGTTTCCATACAGTTTCTCTAACCAACTGATCCACCATCCCAGTTACGATCAATATCGACTTAATAGTTGGTTAAACTATGAAGCCCAGAACATACAGTACTTACATGTTGTGAATCACCATCATATGTCACTTAAAAATAAATTTGAGATCTTGTGATTTCCAGGAAAAATGCGAGTCAGATTAAATTTGTGATGGCCAATTGCAATGGTAACTCAGTTGTTTAGAGTAACTGGATGAAAACCAGATTATCTGCAGTTCAAATCCCAGCTATGGCATTGAATTTTTCAATCTAATTCTATCTTTCCATGTCAAAGAATTATAATGCATTATTTAGAAAGATACCCACACTATAAAAGTGGTTTTCATGAAGCGTGAAAATTGATCTTATGTGCTTTGTTTTCTAAAGTCCTTTAGAATTAATGTTTACAGGAAATCAAATCAGGGTACCATATAATTTTAGTATTGACACTATTATTAAGCACCTAACAAATTTTCTATTATGTGCTGCTATAGAATCCTAGTAAAGTCAAAAAAACTTTGTTCTTTTTGATTAGCTGTGCAAACAAAACTTAAAGTAAATTTCTTGTGCCTAATACTGTCACATAATTCTTTCCTATAAAATAGGCACCTCCATTTTCTTACTGCTAATGTTGCAAACCATATTCCTACTTCATGTCACCCTGAGGTTCCTTATCATGTAGATAAGCTTTCTCTGCATAAAGTATTAGTTATTCTATGTATTAACAAAATGAGATACAAGTCAAATTTTCTGCTATACATTCACTTAACAGCTTAATGACATGAAAACTCAAAAAAAGCCAGAACCTACTGAACTGTTGCATGCTCAGCTTCTATCCATACAGAATATCATGGTATAAGGCCATAAAGGGTCAGCACCTTGAAATTCCCCATTTGCTGGAGAATAATTCAGTAGATTTATTCAAGGTGTTGCTGCTGTTTCTTAATTAAGGAGCTCCACAATTTGTTCCCAAGAATCTCAAATGGTTTAGTTCATCCTGCATAAAACCTTCTGAAGGAGAAACTCCTCATGTCAGAACAAGAGATCGAATATTATTTCCTCTTACATCATAAATGATAATACTTACTACACACATTTCAAATGGGACTGACCTTCACTGCCATCTGCTGTATAACTGCCTCCATATTACATTATGAACAATTTATAAATGCTTAAATATTGGAGTTGTTTTGCTCGTGATTGTGGTGGTAGAAAGCACCTTAATGCTTAGCAATTAGTGCAGTATATGAAATTAAGCAAGAAAAATGCATATTTGTGTCCCTTTGTGGTATTAATTGCTTGACCTTATCACTTTATTGTGAATTATTAAGAATATTAAACAAATCTATCATCTTTTTCATAAAAGGTAACATAGTATCTAATAGTTTTAAGCCAATAAATGAATGAGAATTTCTTAACCTCATAAGAAAATTAGCTGTGGAAAGTGAAGAAATGAAGTACTAATGTGAATATAAAACTCAATATATTGATAAGACATCTGAGAAGTATCTCTGCAGTTAACCTGCCATTTTCAGCACAAGAAAAAATGATAGAGAAAGGGAGAAAGAGAGAGAGAGGGAGGGAGAAACAAGGGGAGGTAGGGAGAGGGAGAAAGGGAAAGAGAGAGGGAGGAAGAGGGACAGGGAGAGAGAGAAAGGGGGATGGAGGAGAGAAAGGGAGGCGGAGAGAGAGAGAGAGAGAGAGAGAGAGAGAGAGAGAGAGAGAGAGAGAGAGAGAGAGAGAGAGAGAGAGAGAGAGAGAGAGAGAGAGAGAGAGAGAGAGAGAGAGAGAGAGAGAGTGTGTGTGTTTCAGTATTGTCATGTTAAATATGTGTTGAATATCATATCATATAGCCTCAGTAAAAATGCTGTGATTATTTATTATGAGTTCAAATAAATAAGTGTCAGGTCAGTGCCTTAAAGTAAGAGCCATGAAACACCTCATTCATAGAAAGTTGGAATCAGGGGCATGCCATAAGTGGATTAGTAGGACTAAGCTAGTCCCCTAAGCTTATATATAAACTTTATTAAGCTTCATGTTTAAATTTTAAATCATTCCAAGACGTGATAGCATTAATCTCTGTTTTACTGAATGAGTTCAGCTATAAGGCACTGAGTGAAAAAAACACATTCTACCTTCCTACTTGCAGCCAAAAAGAACTAATAAGCTCACCTAGGACTAGCTGGAATGCATGTGTTCCACCTACCACATTAAGAATGGCACAGTCAGGTGTGCTCTGTTAAAAGAACTTCTGTGTGCCCATTCTTCTTGGAAAGAATATGTTAACATGCTTATTATTTTTGTGTACTAGGAGTTAATTGCTTAAAGTGTGCCTGTGAAGTGTCAGAAAGATAAAAAGCAACATTGCATAGGCTGGTTAGTAGAAATAGAAATAGAAGTGTACTTGGCTGAAGAAGCCAGTCCTCTGACTTGTGGCTGGAACATACAATGTGGAACCCCTTCATGCAACATTGGTCAACAGTTGGCATAATTTGTAGCTTTGCAGCCAGTCATACATACATTCACTGTTCTGCTAGCAGATGATTTATCCTTGTCTCATAAATGCGATAATCATCCTGAATGAAGAGGTCTTAACAGGCTATTTCTAGAAAAATCAAGATATATTTTATTTGTCATATAAAACAAAGTGAAAACGTTTATGGGTAACAAGTAAGGACACTCTGCTGAGGTAGCCATACTTAGGGAGCAGCAACCCTGCCCATATGAGCTTCAAGGTTTTCTGACCTGGAAGATAGTACCTGGTAAGGATCATATCCACAGGATAATCTGGGGGATAGACTTAGGATTCTAAGCCATAGTTAAGGCAGTCTAGGAGAGAATGACTCCGGTCCCCAGAGTTGGAGTTGTGCAGTAGGCCAGTATCCTACACATGTAAAAAAAATAATGGACATCTCCTACTAAAAATTAGATCCTACTCAGGCTGTATTTTTACAATGGCGCAACAGCTGTTTGTGACATTTTGCAACAGCTGTTTGGACATTTCATATAGGTAATGAGGTAAGAAATGAACATATCTTGTGCATAGCGGAGGTTGCTTTCCTTCCCTCCCTCTCTGCAATGGCTGAAAGGGGTAAATGGCGCAAATAACACAAGCACAACAGTATGCAATGTTAAACAATTATTGCAGTTCACATGAAAGTAAATGATGGCACATATCCATGATTATAGTAAAATCACTTTGTTACAAAGCTAATTTTTATGCACATGTAGGCATAATATGTCATTAACAATATGTAGAGCATGAGACGAATATTTTGTTTGAAGGAATGCTGATATATTTATTTTTGGTTGCAATGAGTTGGCAACTATGAACATAGCCAATACTACTGTCCCACCCCACTGTCTACAACCCCTCAATCCTGCACATTGCAGCATAATCTTTGTCCATATTGCCCTGCTGGCCTGAATATTAAAAGGTATTCTTTGCGGAAAAGTGCAAGTTTAAGGAGAAACCCCCCCCCCAGCCCAGGATCTATACGTAGATGTTGGCAGGAATAAGGTGAACCTTAACATTGAAAGATTTTAACCCAACTTCACACATTTTATGTAAAAATGTGTACCACAATCAAATAGAATACAGAAATATTTACAAAGACTTATGCTCACCACAAATAGAAAAACCAAAAGCCATCAGGCCACTTTAAACTGGTCTGAATAATTTATGATAACATGGGAGCGAGAAGATTAAAAAATTTAGCCAATTTAAAGCCAGAAATATCACAAGGTTAATATAGTTAATTTTGACAAACTGAAAGCTCGCTCCCAAAAATTTCTCATGGCACAAGTGAAAGGTGAGCTCCGAATAGATGATGGTTGCCCAAGCTGCTAGCCAAGCTCCCCCTCCCCTCTAGTAGGGGAACTCATGATGTGTCCAGGCCTGCGCAGAAACATGTAGATCTGCCAGCTAGACTTCCAGCAGCCTAACATAAGCGCTTGCAGCAGAGTAATGATGAAGCAGGTAGTGACATATCCTTCAGGTGTAACGGAGACATTACAACATATCCAGCATTGTTATTGATATCACCAGCATCACTGTCTTCTTCCAAGTTAACAATAATCTTCTAGTGTTTATTTTCATAAGCACTAAAGAATGTGACACTAAAATTAGTGATAGCATTCTCCACTCTTTTGTGGACAGAAATGTTATGACTTCTGTGTATACATTTTGATACAACTTCTCCCACCATCAGCCCTTCAGATAAAGAGTTGCCACTGTGCAACTTAATGTTTTGCTCTTGTCTTGCCTCATGACCTCTATTAACTACAATTTCTGTTTCCAAAGAAAAAGTGATTTCTAAGGTGTGTGGAGATTTATTAAGAACAATATTGCGGTCCTAAAAAGTGCATTTTATTGATGAGAAACTTTCTTTTAGGATTTGACTTGTAAAAAACTTGCATCTTGTATTCCCTTGCAGCACTTTCAAATAAAAGAGGAAGATCTACATGCTATGGAAAATCATAACATAAGATTAGGAATTCTCTAAATAAGGAAAATGTTTTTCATGAAAGGACTTGCTTTGCTAATTGATGCATGGCGCACATTTTCAGTGCTTAAGCAGAAATGTAGCTGATTACCGGCTATTAGCTGCCTTCCACTGAAGGGAGGACAGATGGTGGTGGCTATACATACTCTTGAAAATCCAGACTGAAAATATAAGATGTCATTTTATTTACAACTATAACTCTAAGAATTCCGTGACTTGAGTAGAAAGATTGGGTTAATAGGAATGACCTAAGTGTCTTTTTAAATAATTCAAACTGTTTTGTTTTTAATCCTGGTAGGTAGTTTATTATAGAGTATTGTTCCAAAGTGGAGTGGGCTTCTCTTCATCTTACATAGGGGAATTCTTACCTGTTATTGAAACTAGCTATAGGTGTTAATGCACCCATTATAGATCCACTTTTGCCATCATTTCATCCATTTGTTACATTTCCAGTCTCAAAAGACCCTCACTCTTAGGGGGAGATTTAACAGTTATAAAAAGTCTACTACATTTATATTGATTCAATCAATCATTCATTCATTCATTCATTCATTCATTCATTCATTCATTCATTCATTCATTCACCAATCATTGTTGTGCACCCATAGGCTGATCCTTTACTGCAAGTTCAGCTTCTTACACTTTTCTCTTCATTCTGCTTTGCTCATTACATTACATTCTTTATTCACCATTTGAGATAAATTTACATTTTCATGGCTTTGTCAAATACAGTATTCAAATATTTAGATGATAAAAAACCGCTAGCTAAATAGCTGTTATCGTATCTACAATTATAACTCTAAGAATTCTGTGACTGAGTGGAAAGATTGGGATAATAGGAATGACTTAAGTGTCTTTTTAAATAATGTTTTAGTTTTTAATCCTGGTACATAGCTTATTATACAATATTGTTCCAATGTGGAGTGTGCTTTTCTTAACATTAGTTCTGTAGTACTGGGTGTGAAAATATTCTCTCTTTCTCGTATAATAGTCATGTACCTGTTCATTTTATATTAGCTTATGTTTGTATAATTGAATATATAAATTCTAGCATGTATTTCCAGGCCACAGGCATGATCTTTAATGTTTTGAACAGCTCTCTACAAGATATTGAATTAATCTTACCCATCATTATTCTTGTTGCTCTCTTATGCATTTTAAACACTTCTTCCCACCCAGTTGTCTTTCCTCAAAATATTGTCCCATATCAAATCTGACTTTGAACTTGGGCAAAAAATTGGACTTCTGAGAACTTGTGCACTAGTAACATTTTTAGTTTGCTTTTTGTTAGTACATCTATTTGTGCCCCTTATTTTAGATCTTCACTTAACTTACAACTGTCTTTATCTCTGCATATGAAACTTTATCTTAACATTATGTATCATTTGGCATCTTTTCCTAACTGGAATATTTCTCTTGTTCCTTCCAATAGGTATGTATTTTATTTTTTTCACATTCAATGTTCCATCCAATAAATCCATATTAATGAGTAAACATAATGAAAGGGATTGAAATTAAAGCTTTTAATTTAAGGGAGGAAATGGATATACTAACTCATATATTTTGAGAGAAACTTTATTTTATATTTTTGCTATTACAGTTTTTATTCCCATTTTTAATGTTGGCACATTCCCTTTATATAGTTATTTTAATCCTATCAGTTAAAGTTTTATTGGGTTTCATGCTATGTATTGTCTTCAAATAAAGAATATTATGAAACTTATTATTTAATCTCCTTTTATCTTTGTTGCATTAGTAACCTTGAAATTGCAATTGTAATTTATAATAATAGATATGTCTGATTTTTACAATTAAATTGATTGAACATTCAAATCAACTTCTTGCAACTCAATTCCTTCCTTACTTGGTTTAATAAAAATAATGGAATAATTAGCAGTTTTCTGCCTTAATGACAGTGAAATACCACAAAATTATAACATAACAAATTGTAATGTTTTGTTCTGATGTATTTCATATTAAGAAGTGTAAATTACCCCATTTGTTGTAAGCTAACTCTTAGATTTTGAAAATGTCCACATGTCTAATTTTTTTCTTTTTTTTCATATATAATTAACTCCGGTGGTTCCATGTTAGGTATTATTTCTTCAATGATAATAAGTTCAAAGACTAAGTAAATAACAAGCAATCTCAAAATAAATGGTCTTATCTATAAGAGTGAAATGTAAATTTATGCCCAATGTTTTATTCATAATTTAATGTTGTAAAACTAACTGATTCCTCAACTTAAAAATTGTTAAAGTAACAAAATTATTAATTTAATCTCAACTATATAGTTCATAAGGCTTGATGGACCTTCACATGCTTCAGTAGTTATTTCTTATTTCAGATAACTTAAATACCAAAATCTTCTATTTTTTTATGGAATATCAGCTACAAGGACAAGTTTTTACTGCTTACTGGAAACTTCTCATTTGGAGCAGGTATGGAGATGCTGCAATCCTTTCCAAATATTTTCTGTAAAACAATATGTGTGTACATGCATATGCATGACATTTTCTTAGTGTCATTACTTTCATGTAAAATGCATTATATCAATTGGTACCTTTGTATGTACACATGCCATTCCTAGCAAGGTTAGGAAAAATAAATGATATTTTCTTTAATTAAATTACTTTTGCAGAAACCAAAAAGTTACATATACCTAAAAGTTTCTTTTTAGTATTTGTTTTAGTGAACTTACTCTTATACTGCTATTAAAATTTTAGTCAAAATGAACAATGCAATTTCAAGTTATCACTGATAGTCAAACATGTCTTTGAATTTCTCATTACAAATTTAATTTTATTTCTCAGTCTACAGTTGCATCTTAATGAGGTCGACCTACCTCACCTAATTTAAAATATTTTATTTTAAGTCCACAGATCAGGCTGTTCTCCTCCTTCACCTCTTCCAAACATGCACGTGAATTTGTTTGGAGCACAAACTACATGTCGAGGAGAGCTCATTCCTCAAGCCAATACTTTGCTGAGAGCCCTCTATTCCTGTGAAAATGATATTCTTCATGGAAATATTCCGACACACAAAGCTCTAGTTTGCCTCAGAGACACTTGGCATGAAGAAACAAATGAACCATGGCCACAATGTAGTGAATAGAGTAAGTTCCTGCATGTTAAGGAACTTCTGTGAAACTGTAAAAGGTCCTATATTGAGTTGTATATCATAAAATTAGATCTTTGAAACTTTTGTAGCACAGATCACTCATTTCAATAGTGCTCTTTGGCTAGCAGAGAATTGAGAAGATTATTACAAAGCTGCATATTTAAAAGTTCAAGAGTATGGAATCATTATGACAGCTAATATTTCTAAGATTATTAATTTCTAATCAATTTAAGCAGTTATTATGAAAGAATTAAAATGGGAAATAGCATACAGTGAAGTATAAATGATCACTTTAGAGAGCATTATTTCAGACAACTTTATACTTAATTTCTTTCAGTAACCTTAGTTAATCAAGGAAGAGCTTCTAAAAGTTGCAGCACGTTAATTTCTGTAGTATACAAACATGAATATAACTATTATATTAGAACCAATTGAAAAATTCAATGCCACAGCTGGGATTTGAACACAGTTCTCCAGCTCTCCATGTGGTTGCTCTGACCATTGAGCTACTGTGACAACTTGCCGGTATGGCATTCAATCTTCCAACTGATTATGAGTGTTTCACCCGGTTCAACCAACCAGTATGTCTCACTTCAGAGAACCACCAGAATGGCGACTTACCATCGTAAGCACTTAGTATCCGGATAATATTGACTATGTTCTCGCCAACATACAGGCTATTATTATTATAATGATAATACTCCTCTCTCTTATATATATTGAAAGGTACACTGGGGTCAAAATTAGTATATCAGAACCAGTTGAAAAATTCAATGCCACAGCCAGGATTTGAACATGGATCTCCCGTTCTTCGTGCGGTTGCTCTGACCATAGTACTTACGATGGTAAGTTGCCATTCTGGTGGTTCTCTGAAGTGAGACATACATTATCAGTTGGAAGGTTGAATGCCATACCGCCAGTGCTCACTGTAGCTCAATGGTCAGAGCAACTGCACGGAGAGCAGGAGAGCCGTGTTCAAATCCTGGCTGTGGCATTGAATTTTTCAACTGGTTCTTATATACTAATTGTGACCTCAGTGTACCTTTCCAAATATATATATATATATATATATATATATATATATATATATATATATATATATATATATAAGAGAGGGAGAGGAGTATTATTATAATATGAATGTAACTTTTTATAGAACACTGAATTAAATTTACAGTTAACCAGCATCATTATCCTTTTGTAATGTAAATATCTATAATATATGTTATTTTAATAAAAATCATGGAAGTCTTTTTTGAGAAATAACAAATTTCAAAACTTGTTGTGTAAAGTGCAGTTTGGAGGGATTTTCTTGTAAAGTTTGTGTTGAATCTTTGGAAATTACTAAACATAAATGCAAGTTTGGCATTCATCCAAGTTTTTGTTTTTAGTTATTTTGTTGACAGATGCATGCACACACATATACAAACAAACACATAACCTTTTTTGCTCAAGACTATGTTTCACAGATAATTGCACGGACAGAATTTGGAAATCTAAGGCCAGCATCTAGCATCCAATTCTTAAACATTTTTCTATCACTACGCTCTCTTAATCTATAATGAACTGTGTAATGTAGCTATTTCTGTGGAGGTTTGTCACGATTAAAACGAATCAGAAAAACAAGCTTGTGTAGGAATAGTTTGAATAACCCTTAATAAACTATATAGGATAGAGAAAATCATTTGAATGTAACGCATTTTCTTAAGCAGTGTTATTAGCGAATAGGAACCTAATTTTTTACTTGTGGAGAATGAGAGGTCTTTGCAATATGAAGTGCATTTTGCTGTGGTTGTCATATAATGATGTTCCCTTTGGTTGGAGATGGGAGAGTATTAAAATAAATGAAAATATATGTTGTTTTGCATTCCACTATTATCATTATAACATGATTAACACTGTAAGTATCCACATTTGCAAACTCCTAGAAGCGCTGTTGCTGGTCATTTTGACTAGTATGGGTTTTGTTAAAATTTTAGCTATCCGGTGATTTTTGCATACATAGGTAGAATTGTTCGCAATCTATGGTAAGAACCATTATGAAAAACCCACCTCGACCAGCAGTGATGTTCCATACGGTGGCCTGAACTTAGGCTATTGCTTTGCAGCCCAGCTTCCACTGGAGCAAATTACTACAGAGTACAGGGAGGTCTAATTTTTTCCATTCCTCATGGCAGGATTTCTAGAGACCTACAGTCTACAGTTTGATGTCATCTGCTTCCAAGTGCCCTTTTCAGTAACCCAAATGTACAATCCAAAAGTAATGCATCAGATGACTTAATGGGGATGTAGCTGAAGGGTGTGAAATGTATTCCTGTTTCTTTCTTTATGTTCTCCAAGAATTTGCTAGTTGAAGGAGATGTATGGCTTGATGCCTCCTTATCTTGATGTAGCTAGACTTTATTTAAATCTGCTCCATAGAGAGCCAGGATTTCTGTATGGCAAATTTGTGTCAGGATGTCTTATAATATACTGAGTTGCTTTTCACATTTATATTATACTAGCTGCCCACCCAGGCTTCACACAGGTGGTGTACCTAATGCAAAAGCTGAGACAAAATCTTCCGTTTACAGTATGACCATGCAATGAAATAAAATTAAAATTAAATAATTTGAACAATAATGCCTTGTAATGTACAATTTTCCTTCCAGAGAGAAAACAAATAGCGCTGATGATTTGCCAAAACTCTAGCACGCAGTGTACAACTGCCCATGCAAAGAACATGGCAATTCAAGGCATATTCCACACACTTATAATGATTGACCTTGGGATTTATTGTCATTGCGAATGCAAGGCGCATCGGAAACTGAACATGCTTAAATTCAAAAGGAAAGTTGGTTGGCAATAGTGGTAATCTTGGAAAAAGCACATCCTCACCTTTGAACTTTCCTATGATTGTAGCAGCTTAAATCAAATTTGTAATAATTTTTTTTATCAGCGAGTCTTGCTCCATTGCACAATTTCATTGCATAGCATAATTATCACCAAGTCAACCTTGAGCTGTAAATTGTGAGGTGGTAATCCTGGCAAACCCAATGAACTTAGGAATTCAGTTAGATAATTGTTGACTTCATTTGGAATGGTAATGGAATCAATCGACCTAAATGGATGCATTTGTACATCAATTTTATTCTGAATATTTATATTTATCCTCTCCATTCTTATTAGTTGCTGCTTAAATGGCTCGTTAGCTCAACCAAGTATAATTTTTGTAATTTGCACCAATATTTGATATTAATTCTTCCTTTGACATTGTGAAGTGACAAAAATTTGGTGGAAACAAAATGAGGCCAGTAGAAGTGTCAACAGGCATATTGACAATGTCTAATAATGCCTTTGCATCTGAGAAGTGCAATGAAGCGGAACAATCTGCACAATGTAGCATATATAGTTGCTATTGCGAAAAGAACGAAGTCAGCGCACCCATAAGGTAGGGTGGAAAGGATGACATGTAGTTAACAGCATGGGCAACCAAGGATGCTGTTGGTATAATAACAATAATGGCAGTTCTTCCATAGTATTGCGGGTAAACGCTGAAGTAAGTAATGAATTACATTATGGAAAAAGTCACAAAGTAACATTCATGCTTCTTCCGAATCTCTTTCTTTCCTTTATTCCTAATATTTTACACCTCTTTCTTTATTTTCTTCTATGTCAAAATAGCCATTTTTAAGGCTAACAATGACATAACTAAAGAGCAAATAGATCTGGTTAGGCAACTGATAAGTTTTTATTTGATCATAGCTTTGTGTATTAAATTTCTCCATTTAACCCAAAATATTACTTGATCAAATGCATTAAGAGCACTGCAATTCCAGTATGATGGTGATGGGGGTGTCTTCATGTTCTGATGATATCACCTTTAGCTAGCTCATGTACCACATAACCTCAAAGTTTATAACATCTCATTTTAAAGAATTACAACAAAAATATACTTATTTCTTTATTTAAACAATGTGACCAAGGGAACTATAGTTAATGCATAGGAAATATATTTGATTTTCACTGTTATCTTGCATATTTGACTCCATAACCTTACCATTGAAGGGTGAAGAAAAATAGAGCAATACTACGGCCATCTAGCGGCAAATAAATAAGTACTTACTCTAGGTGTTCATCACCAGGAAAGCTTCTTTTGCTTCTTTATTTTAAATGATAGGAGAAACGATAGGACGGTTAATACATAAAAATGTTTTTGAAATTTCACTGCTCCATTGCATCATTGTCTCGATAAATTGGTGTATTACTTTAACACTGGGGAGGAAAAATAGAGCAGTACTACAACCATCTAGTGGTAAATAAATAAGTATGCACTCTAGGTGTTCAGTGCCAGGAATGCTTCTTTATTTTAAATGATAGGAGTAAGGAAAGGACAGTTAATACAGAAAAATGTATGAATTTCACTACTGCATTGCGTCATTGTCTCATAAACTGGTGCGTTACTTAACATTGAATGGAAAGGAAAAATAGACAACTACTGCCATTTTGTTACAAATAACTGTGGTACAACTGCATTCTAGTGGATATTAATCAATTGCATTCCTTTGGCACTGTATTCTGATTTATATTATAAGACTTTAAAAACTTTCCCCTAAGGTTTTTAAACATTTTCTTTTACACAAACCTTTTCATGACAATAACAAACACAACAAAAAAAGAATTGCTCAATTTGGTGCAGTCGTTCAGAAGTGATGCGTGGACATACATTTCAGGGATTCATTTATATATATATATATATATATATATATATATATATATATATAATGGCTAATTTGCCATTCTAGCTGTATCCTGCTATTACTTTGAAACCCTCAGAAAACTTTCCTTTGTTTCCATATGCCAACTTTCAAAACTTTTTTCTCCCTGGGGTCAATAATATATAGCCCGGGTTTGCTGCAATCACTTAGATAAACATATACCTTATCTAAAATGGCACAAACTTCCACTTTTCACCAGCTAGGTATCATTCATACTGTTTTATGCTGTTAGTGGCATGTTCTGCACAATTTTGAGGCAACAACTTCAGTACCCAGCTCTTATGACACTTTTCTAGATTCAAATCCCTGTTGATTATGATGTTCAAAGCAATAACATAGATTCCTAATTTAAATGCAATGACCCTCTGAGTTACAGGATTTGTTCCAAAGACAAGAGTCTTAACTTTTCGAATTATCTCCAGGGTGTAACCATGGATTTTTTCTGTTTCTTGCCCTTTGGATTAAGTCCTGATTTGGCCTTACTCTTTTGTTAAGGACAAATGAGATCCCTTGCTTTGATACAGTAAGCTCATGCCTCTGTACCGCTTAATAATCTTAGAATTTAAGAATTTTGCATTGGAAAGGGGTGTAATGTACCCCTCCCAAAATGGTTCTATTTTTGGCCCATTTGACGTAGCAGGAATGAGAGCACACAAATGAACTAACACAGTGATATACTTATATTGCTGCACCTTCCTTTAGTTCTGCATGTTTCAGCATGTATTTGTCCAAACTTGTCACCATTGTTCACTGGGTGAAAGGATATGTGTCATTCTCCTAGGAGTTAATTCACTGTACAAAGATGAATAAAATATAATACCACTCTCTATGAGGTTGTCCCTTAGAACAGTGGTAGTGCAGTTGCTTACCAAGCGGATGACTTAGATTCGATTCTCGGTACTGGTGTGGGGATTTTTTCCTGCTGGAAGGCCTGGTCAGGGTACACTCAGCCTGGTGATGTCCCTGGGGGTGGGCCATTATGGAGCTACTTGAGGAAAAATTAGCGGCTCCAGGTTGCGTAGACCATATAAACTGGCCGGGAGAGATTAGGGGCACTAACCTACAGCTAATCTACATTTTTTTTTATCTGTACTGCATTCTTTAAGTACCTCATTTTGCCACAATTTAGCAATTGCACTCAATTGCACTCAAGCCTCATGGCACCTCATACCTGCTCACTATCACAGTTCATATCTTCAATATAAAGATTATTACCAGAGCTCAGTTTTGTGTTCTGAAGCACACACAATTACCAACACACAGAGCAGTCAGCAGTAGTGGGTAGTGGGGAGGGGTTTGTAGTGTAAACATGCACACATTGAGGTATAATCTGTCCCAAAATATAGCTCATTACATGTATTGACATGTGCACCATTCTAATTCATAAAGTAACACAATAAAACAATCATTTAATAATATGATTAGTAAATAAAAATGCCTTGTACTTTTACAAATAAAAATATAAAGCTTGATACAAAAAATTCAGGATAATGTGCACAGCTTTGAAAAAACAATGAACATAAATCACCCAAACTCACTCAGAATTCATTGCAGTGAATTAGAAGATACATCTTTACTGTATCAAAAGAAAGGCTCTCCTCCTGTCACTCAAGATATGTTAGAATGATCCCCAGGTTTGTTCAGTGTCGAACGCCTACCCTTTCGTATTTTCTATATTTTTCAATCTCCACTCTCTTTCTGTGTTCACTGGTTTATCTACTAGCAGCAACAGAACAAGGCCAGGCAGTTAGCACTGCTAGATAGTGCAACACGTTTCAAAATGAGAGACCACGTCTACTCCATCACAACATAGCATACTCTGTGTGCAACAAACCTCAGTTCGGCAATTTCATTATCCCAGACCGAGCTTTAGTTACTACTAACATTCTAAGTAATTTTTATTTCCCTTTATTCAAGTTTAAATAAACTAAAATAGCTTAGTTATTATTACTATTTTTTATGTGCTTAAATACAATAATTTACTTTATTTTTTTAAATTTCCTTTAACTGTTAAATAAATTTACCCATTTTCCTTTTATTTGCTTTCCATGAATACTTTAGTAAGCACCCAAATGTTCTTTATCTGATATTTATCAATACTGTATCAATCGATATCATCATTATATCTTGTTACACAAGGTAAATTATTAAACTAAAACTTTTATTTTATTTTTTCTAATTTAAAATTTAATCAATGTGTTCTAGTTTCAATAAACAATACACTTTCACTGAAAACATATAAGATATATTTAGGTGCTTAAGCACTACTAGTAAAGTTAATATGTTCTATAATGCAATTACTGGTATTGGAGATATTCTGCTGTGATGAGGACCTCGTCTAGCAAGTGTGATTTTCCTACCCACCTACAGGGAAAGTAGTACATTGTCAAAACTATCTGCATTTCAATCATTTTCTACAAATCTATGAGAGAGAGAAAAGTAGTATTTACAAACTTTTTCAATCTACATATCAAGGTCTATGAATCTGATTCAAAGGATGCTATTACTTCCCCCCCCCCATTTATATGCCACAACATCTAAGGTCATTCTTTGTGTTTGGAAAAATTGCTCATTGGAATGATGTTCACTTGTTTACTATCCTCAAGCTGCAAAATGTACCGTATTTGCATGCTCACTGGAGTAATTTCCTCCCTTGGGGATACTCATTTATCATCCCCCTTGTGATACTGCCATATGCACGGTGGAGTGATACTTAACCTTTTTGTAGATATGGATGTCATATGACGTCAATTTTAAAATGCAGGAGAACCGATATGGACGTCACATGACGTCCTGTGCATGCATTTAATGCTTATTTAACCCTAATTATTTTAATTTTTGTCTTTTATAATAAATTTAAATAAGTTCTAGAATAAATAAAGTATTACCTTCAAAGGTTCCTTTTTGAATGGTACATCTCAAAGCATGGATAGACACATAAGGGCACATCTGCACATTCACGGCATATCATGTTAGTCTATTCAAGAACTCCTTTTTTGTGGCACAACAAACATCTTCGAAATGGATGCAATTTTTTTGCTGTCAGTGGTATCCTTTTAGGAAAGTGTTTTCCTTCAGTGTTTGCAGGTCTTGTAGATTTCTTATCCCCTGTATGAAGAGGTCTCTGAATGCTATAGTGCTCAATTAGGCTATGAGCTATTTATATGCAGAAGTACAGGTGATCGTCTTGCGTGGGTTTAGAGTTCTCCAAATTACTAAACAATTGTATATGGTGATATGTAGCTGGTGCAAAAACACTTTTTTATACCATTTAACTGTTTTTTGTAAAGAAGGATATATTGTGATAGCTGATCTACTAGATCCACACAGATACATTGCAGGCGCAAAAAAAAACACACCCACCCCACCCCCACACGTGCGTGTGCGTGCTCACACTGCAGTGCTGGATGTCCATTCCAAACTAGACCACAACCTAGATCAAAACCTAAACCCAAATCCATTCAATCCTCCATCTGTCTCGATCCCAAGACCAAAGAGCCCATTCTAAATTTAGACCCCACCTCTCAGTGGTTCTTGTCCCGCTTTGGCTGTGGAGACCCACAAGCGGGTTAATGATGGTTAGCCATTGCCAATTCTTCTTCAAAAACTTTAAACTGTTAGGACCTCCAGAGAACATTGTGGCTAGCTATCTCCATGTAGTCTCACAGTTCGCATGTAGAGATTTCGCCAACTAAAGGACGCAGACAGCACAGTACAGTACAACACACCATAAGACTAAAAGACTGTACAAAGACTACCATAAGACTAAAAATGAATACCCAGACTAAAAGACTACCATAAGACTAAAAATGAATACCCAGACACAGGACAGTAATAAAATACTCTTCTGGAACTCTAGGGAACATCGTACTCTAAACTACCTGAATTAGAGCACCATCTATCAATAAATTCTATAGGACTAGTACTGCTATGTGAAACTTTCCTAACAAAGCTAAATTTTCAGTGCCAGGATACTGAGTGTATCGCTCTGACAGGTCCAACAGTCGCACAGGAGGCAGAATAGCGATTTTTGTTCACAATAGCATAAACCATCACCAAAAGCATAAAACTAATTTAGGACATATGGAAGCCACAGCAGTGTCAATCTGCATACAAGAACACCAACTAGTAATTATTGGTGTATATAATCCCCCGGGCTGACTGCTGCAACAAGATTTAGATACAGGCTCAGCCTTTGCAACCAAGTCATAGCACCTGGTGACTTTAACACTACCTGAAAAGGCAAACATTTGAAGTAAATCTAAATTATGCTTGCTCAACAAGGAGAGAAATATAAGCGGGGGTTCCACAAAGAAGTCTCTTTAGGCCTGTTCTATTTAATTTGT
The DNA here is from genome assembly GCA_030762935.1 of Hymenopus coronatus. Taxonomy (NCBI): domain Eukaryota; kingdom Metazoa; phylum Arthropoda; class Insecta; order Mantodea; family Hymenopodidae; genus Hymenopus; species Hymenopus coronatus. Next base: position 263,378,111 of record CM060900.1, read on the forward strand.
ACATAAACAATATTCCAAAAACACCAAACATGCAAACCCAGAGGACATCACTCCGGGTCCCGCTAGAACCACTCAATCTTTTTAATAAAGATATTCAGTGGACAAACAGTGCCAAATACCTAGAAGAAACGCTAGATAGTCAACTCACCTCTACCACCCTTGTGAAACATATGACACAAAGCTAACTACCAACTTCATCACCTCTACACATTGTTAAATCGTGGCACACCAATAAGCACAAATTAGGGCTAACACTGTATAAAACACTAATTAGACCAGTCATGGCATAAGCTGCGCCCGCCTAGAGACAAAATCTCACATAAGAAATCTACAGGTTCTGCGAAACAAAATCTTGAGATTCATCACTAAAGTACCAAGAAGCGCACCAGTAGACATTTTACACAAAAACCTTAAAATGCACACAGTTGAGTAATTTATCAAACGGTTTGCATTCAATATGTATGAACAATGCGAGAGGCACTACAATCCCCTGATCTTGCACCTAGGATAGTACAATAGCGATATTGGTCAGCACAAGAGGCCATTGTCGCTATTTGACAGAAAATTCCGCTCAACAAGCATACAGCCAAACAAGACTTGACAGAACATCTAGCACACTAATACAGTAACAGTAGACACAATGTAACGCCCCCAATGATCTTCACCACAGTCCCATAGAAAACCTTAACAGATTCTGTGATACCACATTTCGTTTTTGACCTTTTCTCTAGTGTGGTTATTTAAATATAATCTTTATTCTGGTAGGTCATTTAAATCTTAAACCATTTAAACAGATGAAATAATATAACTTGTAGGACTGATTATGCGAGTTTCCACGTATTATACTGCAGTCTTGCTATTAATGAGACTTATGAGTGTTGTGAGAATCGAGCCTTCCGTATGCTCGTTGGACAACCTCTCTCGTGCCAGCTTTGCGTTCAGCTGCTTCTGCTGGCTGCAAGAGGCACGCTAATCACCAGCAAGAAATGAGCGAGACTGAAAGCTGACTTGACCGTCTAGTTACAGCGCATAGTTGAAAGTGGGATTGGACTTTTGCCGTTCTTCGGACAATATGAACCCAGTGTCTTCTATGCTGAAACACAAATTCAGACCTCCTTACTACCTTCTTTCTGCTAGGAAGAAATGAGGCAGAAATCTCTTTCTTGTTTCGCTGCATTGTTCCCATAACTGTAAGACTAAAGTCTTTCATTATTGTTTCCACTAAAGTGACATGCATGAAAATTACCTTCCCTTATAGTGGGGAAAAAAGAACATACATAAACACATACTGGGTTACTGCGATACCCCATAGATTTCATCGTCACCAATAATATAACATTTCTAACATTGTTGCTTACTCGGAACAACAAAGCAGCCATCATGCTACATATCAAAGTCTTAAATGAAGGTACCTGTACCCTAAGAACATTAATTAGAGTTTATCACCATCTAATGATAGCTCTTTAAAATGCTGGGTTACACAAACACCCCAATAATAGTTCCAGAGTTAAGGTAGGGCATCACAGCATAGGTTTAGTCATCTGTTAAAAAGCAGAATTCCTTTGATAAGGATGTATTCTGGTCCATAGTAATTTCTTACATGGCCACATAGCACTAGCATGCCATGATCTTGAAAGTGGGAAATCTCCCTTTATCTATTTATTTATTTATTTATTTATTTGAGCCTCTGCTTTGCATAGTGTCTCCTTCTTTGACAATTATCAAGTATTTAGGACTCAACAAACAGTTTAAAAATATATAAGCACTTCATTTTATACTGCTCATTTCTATATTATAAGTTAATATTGGCCTAAATCAGGAATCTCAGAATCACATTTCAGGCTGTTTGTCATTACACTGCTCCATGCACCAGTTTTAAGAGAAAATGGTTACACATCTTTGTGGTATTGTAAGAATGCTTTTCTGAGATCCTCATCCAGATTGAGTAAATAAGTGATTTCAGATTCTTCCATCTTGTAGATCAGATAATGATCCATAGTAAAACATCCTTTAAGCTTTCTAGAATTCAGACAATGTCATCAGTATAATATCTCTCAATAAGTTTTGTTTTGGTTAATAATTGTTGATCTATACAAGTTGTTATTCCAGTATATATTTTTGAGGAAATAATTTCCAAAGAGACATTCAGGAGACACTTTTTGGACTTTTAATTGTCATAGCATTAGAAATTATAGTATACAGCATATCATTATGATCAAGAGCCTTAAACGTTTTGCATAAGAGATTTCAATTGCACTTTCTTAAGTAAAATTTCTATGAACCAAGAGGACTGTGCTTCCCTAAAATGCTAGTGTTGCATTCCTAAATGCAAAGGAATGTATCTGAGATAGTCTTTGCATCCCACTAACATAATACTACCTTCATTTGTCTTGTACTATAAACACAGTTAAGTTCTTTATTATTTAATTTCTTATTTTCACTTTCAACAGCTTATGAAGATACTGAAACTATCTCTGTTATCACAATTTTCAAGAGCACCATACTAGTTACTAACCTCGCATTTCACCAAACAACCTGAGATGTGAAGTTGTATAATATGATGAAAGTCACACTCTAAAGCACATCGATAAACATAAGCATAACAATGAATATCATACTAGTCACAAAGTATGAAACCTCTCACTTAAAAATATAAAGGAATGCACCAGTTAGATTACCTAGCTAGAAAAATTTTCTATACAGTGATAATAACAGCAAGAGGGATGAGAGAGAGGGTGAGAGTGAGAAAGAAAAAGGTAGAGAAAAAGATGGGAGAGAGAAATAGTAAGAGATGGTCAGAGGTTAAACAATTGAATATGCATAATATGTATTAAATCAGAGTAATAGAAACCCATTAGGTACCAGGTGATCCATACAATAACATTGTGATTGCTATGGTCTCTTTTAATCCTGCCCAGGTCAGATAGCATTACCTGTGGTTTGTTTAAGAACAATCTGGCCTTATGATCTTACTTAGTCTACATACATTATGACAAATTCAGGATATAGGAAAAACTGCTTTCCCTGAACCCATTGTTTCTCGTCTATTTTTACCTGGCAGGTATTAATGTTTCATGACATGAAAAGGACATTATAGGAACCAACAACAGAACTCACTTGCATACGTAATATGCATCTATACTTTCTTAATCTTTATATTAGCTTTTATTTCTGAGGCACTGCAGGAGAGATTACAATCATGCAACACAACAACTGTTTGCTTCTGCTCTAATTTCCAATCAAATCCTTAGCTCAGACATAAACACAAAACCTTATTCCTTGGAGGTATTCCTAACTGTCCTGGTCAGTATTTCCAATTATTTCTATGTTTACAGACTATTAACTTTTGGATGGATCTATGTAACTTGTGCTCATTATAAAAATTTGTAATATGGACAATATTGCTCAGAATTTCAGATCATATTACGTAATCACTTGTTAATATTGCAGTACACAGTTATTGCTTTGGTGCTAATATAGAAAATTAATCACTTAAAGTTTAATGTTCAGGATATCAGATATGCCTTTATTGGCATAATTAAAAAGCAAAATGCAATGCAAAGCTATTTCATTATGATAATGCCAAGAGATTAAAAGTTGGGAAAGCCTGAGGGGAATGAAAGCAAGTGCCTAAGAGAATTACAAATACAATGACAGAAGAGAATAGAAGCTAACAAACAAATAAAGTAAATAAATCAGAGCTATAAACAAAAATAATATGAAATATATGCATAAACTATATTTGAGTTTCATTTTAAAGCAGATACAGCAATTTGAAATGGTGCATTCCTTAAAACATTTGCAAATTTTGCAACTCAACATTCATACAGTGAACAATAACCCACAGCTTAACTGCAGCAAAAATGAAAACACTATTTCCCTGTAAGTAATTTATTTTGTTAAAAAATAAACATTTTACTTCCAAGTTAAGGCACTCACTATAGCCCTTAGCTTTCCCTTTAACACCTCTGTTGATATCTCACACTAAATGTCATTATAAATACAATAGGATTAAAATAAATAATTCCGAGATTGCCAGTGATTTTTCAGCCTTCGGCTGTTTCACCATTAAATGCACATGTCTCTTCCTTCTCCTTAAATTGCTGCAAAGTTTGGATTACATCACTTGGTAATTTCTGCTCAGGATAGTTCCAAGCTTGTATTTCTGCTGTACCAAATATTTGGAAGAACACGCATGTGGAACACGCAACTGCAGCTGCTACCCAGAATACTTGACGCCACTGTTCCAAGGTTTGCTGCAATTATAAGCATTAATAAGAAACAAATTCCTTGTTTTATCAGTTAAAGCATACTAAATTATTTAATTACATAAGTTTTCACTATCATTTAATGCTCTTATCCAGAATAATAAAAATAAAATTTATCTCTTTATATATAAGATAAAATGCTACCCTAAAGTTCCTAAAAATCATGTGAGACAGAACTACGCAGTAATAAAAGAAAATGGTGCTAGGCAACACTTCAAACACCTCTGACATCAGTGACTTCATTCCCAGTGGATGCACTTAGCATTTGTAAGCCTTTATTCATTGTTGTATGTTGCTTACACTATGATTTCTTGATGACAGATGAAAGGGAACAGTACATTTACAAGAAATTTTCTTTCGAAATATGGTAAAATTTAAGAAATGTGTGAAACGTTAGAGAGGGTATTTGGCTTAAGAGTGGTTTAACCACTTTAAAGATGGTTGATGACATTTGTTCTGGATGGCTCAAGAATGTCACTGCATGAAGAAATTATTGACAAAAGTTTGTCCTTACTGGTATGACAGTGACTGCAGAATTTTATTGTAAGGTCTTGAAATGACTGAGGGAGAACAAGAGAAGAAACATCCAAAACTGTGGTGCATGGGCAGTTGGTTTCTCCATGGTGAAAATGTAAAGCTGATACAGCTTTCACTGTGGAAGATTTCCGGACAAAAAACAAAATGACACTTATCCACCAAGTTCACTGAATGTAGCCTCATATGACTTGCTTTTGTTCTCCAAGATGAAAATAAAATTGAAATATGGATGATGAAAATCCAAGCAATATCACAGAAGTTGCTGAAGAAACAGGACAAAGAACTTCCAGATGGTGTTCAATTCATAGAAGAAGCACTAAGAGCATGATGCCAATAATGCATTTTCTTTTGACAAAACCTCTTAAACACATAAAAATGGATGTCAGAAACAGCATAATTATGAAGGTTATATGGGTTGTTGTAAACTCACTAAAATGTGCTATAGACTTTCAGAATTGAAATAACTGTAAAAACAGTGCAAAAACAAGTGTAAGTATTATACAGAATAAAATAAAAAATTAAAACATCCAAAATATTTAGTGGTCCCTATTTTATTGCTTAAGAGACCCTACTTAAATATTTCTTGTGTAAGTTTTTAAGTTTCATGCCAAGTGTATTTAACTCAAATTTACACCGTCAGATTGGCTGAAAGTACAATTTTAAAATAAGCTTATGCCCTCTTATACTTCTTATAGGAGAACATAGGAAAGTTGCATCCTATAAATATATATATATATACATATATATATATATATATTTTCTAATTTTTGAAGAAATCCATTGTTAACAGGTTATCAAAATAAATGGGAAAGAACATTTTATATGGGGTCATAGCCACACCTCTTCTACTCCTATGAGTTTATCTAGTGCATGTACTGCAAAAGTGAAAAAATTAATAAAATAGAGGTAGGTGCTTTTATGTCAAAAAAAGAAAGATAAAAGAGAAGAAAACCCACAATAACAGGAACTAAAATTATACTAATAGCTGTCTGTACAATTGTACATAAAAAATATCTGTAAAAATGAAACAATTGAATCACTTTTGTAATAATGGAAATTAATAGAAAATCAGTGATTTTGAACAAACAAAACCAAAACTGAAGCTAAAAGCAATACTGAGAGACACTCAAATTGATGGAAAATGTCATAAATACAATGGAACACCTAATAATGGCACTTAAAATAATATGTATTCCGATTCAAATTCCTCAGCCAGTTTCTTCTATCTTCTCCTTTGTCACCATATTTTGGTGCTGCAAGAGAGAGCTTTAATTGAGTTAGTAGTTCTACAAAGCAGTTTTAACAAAAAAACATAAATTTGTAAGTTTTAAGAAATAAAAAGTTTGGATCTACAACTGTACTTTAAGTAAGCATGACATATGTGGTAAATATTTATTCTTAATGTGCAGTCCCTTGAAAACAATATTAACTCACTGGAATTTAATCATTTGCTTATGAATGAAAGTGTGAAGTATTCATAATTCCTTATATACTGTATGCTAATTCACAGATAACCTTCTTTCAAATAACATTTGCAAAAGTATGTTTCCTTTCAGCATAAAGTGTAAGGACAATAATAAAGTCAAAAATGGTGACTTAAGTTTAAGGTTTTGGACTAAATTAAATTGAAATACATATGAGTGAAAAATACTTACACTTTGTTCAAGAAACTCTCCAGCTGTAAAAGTTGACAAAAAGCTAGCAGTCATGGATATGGAATAAGCAAATGCCAATACTGGACCTGAAAAAACAAATGGTTGCTTAATGTATAAACTATTGCTTTATATGTAAGCTTACACATCAATAGTTTAATAAAAGCAAACACAAAGACTTGAAAACGCAATAAATTTAGAGGTAGGTTCTCCCAGGACAATATTCCAATGAATAAAACAAACACCCATAGTCCTAAACCATGAATATGAAGTCATATATTTCAAGAAATATGAAGTGGTATATCCATTCTACACTTCCTTCCTCCTATCCTTCTCTCCCCCTGACATGCACTATTGCTCTCTGTAGAAATTCCTCAGAGTATCTTGGAATTCCGGACAAACCTTAATCACCTTTCTTCCCTGTATAGTTTGTGCAAAACATCATTAATGTCTGAGAACAAAGGCATGACGACTCAACCCCATTTCAGAAGTTTCTACCGTCTTGCAGAAAGTAGTGAGTTGCATCAGCAACCTCATTTAATGTTTTCCAATAGTGTTTCTCTTGAAACCAATGATAGCATACCTGTTATGCAGAGACAGCTGCAATTCAACTCTATGTGATAGTGTGCATTTGCCGCACTTTGCCTAGTACTGAAACAATGCGGAGACATTGCAATACAGGAAAGTAAGCAGAGGTTCCTATTATTCAAGAAAATGAGAGGCTCTGACCAGCAGCAGTGTGACTAAGGGGAAAATTACAAACACTTTAAGCAAGCAACCTCAAAAATTAGTATGCAGTGATTATGCTGTTAAAATATAATTGGAGGCCAAATTACAGAAATGGCAAAAATGAGATTTGCCATTTTTATATTAATCAATCTTTGCACTCTCTTGATTGTTGCTTTATTGTAAGGCTGTTTTAATGTTTCTATCTATATAGGTGCTCCGTATGATATAAGGGGGTAGTATAGCTACATTATATATGACTTTTAGTATACTATGGTTCAGACCCCAGTTGATCTTAGCTGATCGAGCTAAGGCATGAATTAATTTGGTGCAGTTTTGAGTAACATGCTCTGTATGTTCATTGAAGTTGAATTTTTTATCTATCGTAATGCTGTCTGTTTGAACCAGGGTCTTGTTGTTAATATAGATGTTAATTCCTCGCTCTGCTTCCCACTCTTTTCTGGATGTTAGTAATAATTTTGATTTCTAGTCATTGAATGTAATTTTGTTTTGTTTAGCCCAGTTTGTAACCATTTGCATTTCCAGGTTAGCATAGTTTTCTAATTCAGTTATGTTCTTTCCATTAATTATCATCATGAAATTATCCGCTTCCCTGTGCTTAGTATATTTTAAGTTCAGTAGTGTATTGTACTAAATGTTCCAAAACGCTGGTCCAATGCAGGATCCTTGTGGGCACCCTTTGCTTGTGTTTCTCTTTATTTTGATGATATTCGCTGATGAAGTTGTGCTGCTTGTACACAAAGATAGCTTTGGGAGAGAATGTACAGGTTGGAAAGGCAGTTAGGAACTTTCAGAGAAGTCAGGATGCTGGGCCACTATACGGCATCAAATGCCCCCTTTACATCAAGACTGATTAAGGTGACAGATTGTTTATCTTTCAGCGATTGTTGTACTTAACTTTTTAATACCATGAATGCTTCTATAGCACTGGTCTGTGGAGTAAATCCTTACTGCTCTTTGTTAAGCAGGTTATTAGAGTACATATGGTTCATTATTCTGTTTATTAGGAGCTTTTAGCTTTTCGAGGACCTTAGCAGAAATATTGATCAGGTTTATTGGTCTAAATTTTTTGATATCATCACTCTCTTCTTTGCCGAGCTTTATAATTGGGATAATAGGTGCATCTTACCATATTTGAGGAAAACAACCTTTCCTCAGACATCCATTGTAGATTGCTGTTGTCAGCTTGGGAAGAAGCTTAATTACTTGCAGGAAGATATATACTGTAATTCCACTTTCTCCGGGCACTTTAGTTGTGTCCATGTGCTGTAGAATGGATTTTATTTCATATAAGTGGCTTGTCATTCATTGTGTTCGGTGGTTGCGATATCTCCCTTCTAGTCTCTTTGTGATGGTCATTGTCCTCACTCTCGTTATCCTCTGGCATGAAGGAATCCATCGTGTAGTTCATGGTGTCTTCAAGGCCATTAGTGTTTGATCCATTAGTTTTAATTAATTTATTATTGTTCAGAATATGTAGATTATTGCTAAGAATAAATTCCTCCAGTATTTTCCCTCATGTATTAGTCAAGAGATCATAACATGTCTTGGACCTGGCGTTACTGTCCATAGCTACTAGTATTGGTTTGGTATATCTAGGTAGATACTTGCAGCTATGAAATTCTGATTGCTGATACAACTACGATATCATCTTCTGACAGCTGCTTTATTAGCGGAACATCCACTTGTTTGTTCCTTATTACAATGACTGCTCTCTTTTTGACGTTTCCAGAGTCAAAAAGTCTATGCCTTGCTAATTTACCTGTTATTTTATTATTATGCAAATATGGTTCTTGTATAATTAATAAATCTAAATTTTGCTCTACTATTAGTTGATCAAGATTATTAGTTGCTGCTTTCGAATGCTTTAAATTGACTTGTCTGCAAGCTATAGACATATTTCTTAAGGGGTTCCCATTATGATTATTTGTTGTGATACTAGCCATTCTGGAGGTCTATATTTTGTTTATATTTATTGGCTGCTGCTATATAGCTAAGGCAATTCTTGTTTAGTGCAGAATGGTTTAAGCAGACTTGTTCATGCTTGCTGAATTGGTTGTAATTAATACAGTTAATGCATTTGTTTTCATTCCCATTTCTACTTGGACATTCTTTGAGGTTATGGTTACCTGTACATACAGGACAAGTTTCTTCCCCTCTGCTTACACTGGCTCTGGGCCCATAGCGGCTATATTTTAAGCAACGAGTTACTTATATATAGTCTACTACATAACACATGAGCCACCCCATTTTCAATTTTGCCTCTAACAAACGTTTCCTAGTTTGGGAGTTTACTTCTATTACTAAATGCCTGGTATTCCTGCCTCCCTTGAATATGTATCTTGGTTTTATATCTCTGGGATGCAATTTTATTTCTGGATTCTGATCAGCAATAACATCTTCGGCATTGTCTAATGTCAGTTTCTCCAGGATGTTTAAATAATTAGGTTTGGGTTCCAGAGTTTTGGTATATTTGATTGTAACTGCTGGCAGCACTTGTCATTAATGGTAGCATTAACTTTCTCGATTTCCTCCTTACGTTTCATCTCAATCAAAACTCTGCCATCTTGAAGTGACTTTAGTGAACAAATTCCTACTTTAATGTCAGTGGGATTTATTTTAGATTTAATCACATTCTTTATCCCATCAGCTGGAAGATTTGTTTTCGATTTGACAACCAATTTATATTTTTTTTCCTTCTCATCAATCCTTGCAACTTCTGAGTAGGGCTTCTGATCTTTCCCACCAGGAGCTGCATCCCTTCAAGCTCAGCTAAGGCCGGTTCCTCCTACTTCATGGCTTTTCCTACCTGATGATGCCATCTGTCTGAAGTCTGTCTTCCTGCACTCTGCTAAATCTGCCTTCGCCTCGCTAACAGTTTTCTCTAACACTTTATTTTGCTCTCTTCTCTCATCTAAGTTATATTTTAAGTTGACAAATGGATCTGCAAGAGTACTTGCTGTTTCTAGAACTTGTTTCTTAAATTCTTTTTTCATGTTCCTACTTAATTCAGTAGTACTCACTATGTTAATCAGTGCATTTTCAATATCCTGATTTGTTTTGTGTGGCATCTTATCTCATCCTGTATGTGTGTGTGCGTGCGTTCATACGTGTGGGTGTGTGGGTGTGTGTGTGTGTGTGTGTGTGTGTGTGTGTGTGCGCATGCGCACCTGTATATATCAATGTGTGTGCGTGCGTGCATTATTTTGAGACATCCATGATAATGTGAAAAAAGGTTGGGATGATGTCATCTGTGCATTTGTTCTCAAGATTCCATCTAGAGGTAAACTTCAAGACTAAATTTGTGAATGATTAGATTGCAATTTCTGAAGACCACACAGTTCTATATCTTCCACCTTACCATTATATTTTTAGCAATATTAAAATTATATAATAAGTGAGTTGATAAATTGCAACACTACATCACTGAAAAAACACTTGTTTGGATGCATTTTAGGAATGAGGTATTGTTCCCATCCTCAACAATTTTCCAACTGATTGTGCCGCTTTCATTTCCTATCCAGGGAAGCTGTAGATTGCTGGTGCTCTCTGATGATGGGGTGATGAATCTACCAAAGTAGTTTGGCGCCAGTAATTCAAAATTCATTACGTGGTCTTTGTGTTTTGTGTAAGTATTTTCTCCCAGGTTTCTAATTTGTAGTAGTTTTTTATTAGTTTCAAAAGTTTTATGCCTGGTGTGATTTGAGGTGAAGAAATGATGTGCCACTACTGATTTGTAGAACTGTTTCTGGTATAAACATCTCATATGTTAAAATAAGAACTAAAGCTTTCCTGGCGACGTGTTAATTCAAAATCTTCTCGGGCTTCTAGCCAGGTAAAAACTTGGCTTGACACCAACGTTTCGAAGAAGTGCATCAGTTCACCCTGAAGACGAGGAAGATGCACTTCTTTGAAACGTTGGTGTCAAGCCAAGTTTTTACCTGGCTAGAAGCCCGAGAAGATTTTGAATCTCATATGTTCTTTTAATCTTTTTTCCAGATTTCTTTTGGTTCTGCCTATGTATACTAGATTACAGTCATTGCAATCTATTTGGTGTATTCCAGCAGGAATAGGATCTTTTGTTTTGTTGCAAAGCAGTTTTTGTATATTATGGTAATTCTGAGGAGCTAAGGTGATGTTTTGCTTTTTGAAGATTTTTTTGAAATTTTTGGTGTGACCAGGCGTGGTAAGTGAATATTCTGTATATTTTGGTTCTTGTGGATTTTGAAGTGTTGTTTTTTCCCGAATATGTTTCTGTCCTTCAAATTTCTTAATCTTCTTATCTATTAAGATTTTTGGTAGCCATTTTTGACGGTTAGTTGTATGATGTGCTGGTATTCTTTTTTTTTTGTATTCCTCATTTTCCAGAGGTAGGTATAGCAATCTGTGGGTTGTGCTATTTAATATGATATGTTTATGTGCTATAGGATTGTAGCTATTATTTTATGTAGTTTTCTGTGTGGATAGGTTTTTTGAAGATGCTGAAAGTTAATTTACTTTGGTTTCTAATGATTTTAATAACCAGATAAGGTAACTGACCATTTTCTTTTCTTTCAAAGTGAATTTTATAGATTTTTTGTAAATTTAGCAATTTTAGGGAGCCTTCTGCAAGTTTTATTTGAGCTATGGCAAAAATATAATCTATGTATCTATATTAGGTTTCGAAAAGTTGTGGGAAGTGCTTTGTTATTTGGCATTCAAAATGACTCATGTATAATTCTGCTAAGAATGGTGATAAGAGGGTTGCCCATGGTTAGTCCAGTGGTTTGTTTGAAGATTTTTGCTTGGAAAGAGAAGTAGTTTTGGTCCAAGCATTGCTTAGTTAGCTTTACATAGTCTTCTGTTTTTGCGCTGGGTATCCTGTTTGTTTTTTAACCAATGCTCTAGGAGTTACAATAGTTCTTCTGTTGGTATGCTAGAGAACAATATAACAACATCAAATGATACCATAATTTCTGTAGGTACAATGTTTAACTTTGGTAGGTGTCTGGTTAATTCTATAGAGTTTTTTTTTTATGCTGAGACTTTGGAAAGTAGGTAAAGAGTTGAAGGTTTTTGGCAGCCATTTAGCTAGCTTGTATGTAGGAGAGTTTATGTTGTTCACGTGGGTCTCATTTTATTACCTGGTTTGTAGATTTCTAGTAGCACATGTTATCTGGGTATAATGGGAAAATCTGTTCTGATATATGGTTTATTGGCTGTTGTTAGTGTCTTGGTTTCTGCTAGTGTGTTTTGGAGAATCTTGATGTATGCCTTTAATGGGTTTCCATCTATGTTTATGTATTCTGGGCTTTGAAGTAGTAGTTTAACTCTGGTTACATAATCATCTTTTTCCAACGTCAAAAACACTACAATATCACAAACAAACAAACCAGAAAATCATTAAAAAAAAAAAAAAAATGGCAATATACACCAAATCAGATAAAGGGAATAGTTTAGTGACTTTGGACAAAGGTGTAACCTAGTATACTTAGGCAGAACCAAAAGAAATATGGAAACAAAATTAAAAGAACATATGAGATGTTTACACCAGAAACAGTTAGACAAATCAGTAGTAGCACATCATTTCTGGACCTCAAATGACATCACACCCGGCATAAAAATTTTGAAACCAATAAAAAAACAACTACGAATTAGAAACCTGGGAATAAATACTTATACAAAAACACACAGACCACGTAATGAATTGAATTACCGCTGGCAACCACCCTTGGGAGATTCATCACCCCATCACCAGAGAGCACCAACAATCTACAGCTTCCCCCGGACAGGAAATGAAAGTGGCATGATCAGTTGGAAAATGTTGAGAATAGGAACGATATCTCCCATTCTCAAAACTTGTCCAAGTAAGTGTATTTTCAGTGATGTAGTGCTACCATTTGCCTACTCACTTATTACATCACTACGCATCACAGTTGCTAGCTTCTATCCCCTCAAATTAGTAAACATTAAAATTATTTGGGCATATATAAAACTATTCAAGGAACCTCAACATGATGCAGTGGAAGCTTTTCAAGAAGGTGTGAATAAAATAGACAAAGTGCAGTGAGGTAAGTTGTCAAAATTGTGAAAAAAATAACTGGAATATTTTAAAAGGCATAATGAGGAGGAGTCCATCATTATTAATTTAGATAGTGATGATGACAGCAGTATCATTGAGGAATAAACTATTTTGGAATGAACTAAATGTGGCAAAATTGTAGGGAAGCAGTAGCAGCAGCAGTATGTCTGTCTGTCATTAGCTGCTGTTTCCATATATGATACCAGCCATAAAATGAACCCAATCATTAATGCAGGTAATGCACCAACTATACAAAGGCTGAATCTAATGTTATCAATTGGACATGCAGCCTACAATAAATTAAGGTGAGGTCATTAAGGTCTATCACCAGATATATAAGCTCATTCTTTGATAGTGAAATCTTAAACTCAAATTAGCATCTGGAAAAGTCCGAGTAAATCTGATTAGCCTTTGTTTATCCATTTGGTGACAATCAAAAAATACCTGAACAATGGTGCCAAAAAGTATAAAATGTGGCCTCTGATAACCTTTTCCCTTCAGCAATCTGTCTTTTTATTTGGGGGGAGGGGGAGTGCAACTTATAGATTATAAGAAAGATATTGAAAGTATCCACTATGATGTATTGATTTGAACTACAATGGTACCAAGTATGAAAAAAATGACATTTCATGCACTTACCTGCTAAATTTGGGGCAATGTCCACAAAATTTGCCATAGCGCCAGCATTAGATGCTGTGATAAGTGTTACAGCAAGAAACCATGCAATAAGAACAAGTGTGATGTTACATTCCAAGTAACCAATTCCCAGCAGTAACAGTGCAGGCACAATCTGAGCTAAAATAAAAATGAACACATCAAAGTAAGATATAAAATTATTAAATGTACTTTCTTACTTTCAAATAATTAGGCAGAACTTTGCGAACATGGAAAGATGTTAAAAAATAAATACATAGTTCAAGGGGTTAACTAAAGTTGAGATGTGATGATATGAAGCAGCATTTTGATACAGAATTGAAGGGTACAGATGATTGCAGTTCATGTGTTGGTTCTCTATGGTATACTGAATGAAACATTATAGTCTCCTTTTTCACTCTAAGCACTTGATTGGCCATAAACATTATTTTGTATTGGAATTCCTTCATGGCATTATACTGTAATGACATTGAACAGGAAAATCTGCTTAATAGTATGAACAGGTTAAAGGAAACTGAGCATACTGTTCTTTTGCATTTTTTTATACAACCAAAGAGCTTCACAAAATATGCAATAAAAATTTCCATATAGTCATAAGTTTTGTGGTGTTCTGCATCCAGCATAGCCAAATTGTGGCCTTCTTCTTCACCTCACCTCATAGTATACAACTCTGATTGCTGACCCATGTTACACAAGTTCCTTAACGGTGAGTCAGAGTAAATAACAACAGTGGTCTGTAGTGAATATAGAGGGTACTTTTGATGACACAACCTTTAAGGAAACTTCCAAAGCTATTAGGGAGTGTGGAGTCAATTAAATCTCTTGTAGTTGCATAGAATCCATGCTTAAAAACAGAGTGGTACATGCATATTTTGCTGGCAACAACTTTGCTGCTATGGTCCATGGGGTGATGTTCACAGGGAGAAATTTTATCTACACACCTGTGGAACTTTGTGAACAGATTGCTCGTAAAGTTCAGTGGTCTATGCTATAACATCCATGGCCATGCTGATAACATTGTCATATTGGTCCAGAAATTTTTAAACTACAATTAAGGAAGTTGTGCAGAGAGGAAGCAGTAGCAGTAATTAATTGAGTAGTAAATGGACAGATTCTGATTGGCCTCCTTGTTCCTTGTTCCTTTCACCAGAAGAAGAATTGTAGAACAACTTGAGTCTTTGTTTCTTAAAGCTGAGTAAATCAATATGTCAAGAGAGGTCAAGTATTTAGGAGTAATTCTTAATTCCAAGTTGACCTTGACCCAGTATATGGAAAAACTACATAAAAAAGCCAATACTACCTTTTTGGTAGTAGGGTAGATGTTTGTTAAAAGATGTTATCCTGGTTATATACTAGGGTAGACAGACCTTCATTACTGTATGGTCCCCTTAATCTGATGGAATAAGGCAAGAATAAGCAACAAAACTAAACTAAGCAAGCTCCAATGAATGGCCTGCATAGCTTTAACTGGGACAATGTGCACAGCCACTACTGCAGCAATGGAAGCAATCTTGAGGCTGACTGCTTTGAATATCTTTATAAAGGGGAAGGCAAGAATAGCTCTCCTCAGACTGCAACAAACTAAAAAATCAGGATTCCCCAGGTCTGTCCCAGGAATCCTAGCTATTTTGAAGCAAGTAGAAGATCCAGTTTTCAACATGGAAATGGACCGCTCTGGAAAAAGTTTCACCTCCATTAGAAATTCAAGGGCCAAGTGGTTAGAATGCTCACCTCCCACCTAGGTTATTCAGGTTGGATCCCAAGTGCCCACATATGGGATTTGTGTGTACACAGCGGTGTCTGAGCAGGTTTTCTCTGGTGCCTCCAGTTTCTGCCGCCACCCATTCCACCAATTGTTCCTCATCGTCTTTCCTATCATCCATTTTGCTTTCATTTCATGTCATCCAATTCCTCAGACTCATGCCTGGCTATGGGCTGACCACTTGTTCCAGGTTCTACATTCTGTGTTTTTGTGCTGTTAGCTCCCTGACAGGCTTCTGACCCCTGGGCATCCGCTTATAAATCCTAGGGGGGATGTCGGTCCTAAATAAGGGGAGGTAAGCTGACTACGAAGAAAATGAAATACAAGCTCACAACTGAATAGGGCTTACAGGAAGAAACCTATTTGAGTTCTTAGATCTGGTTTCTGATTGCTCAAAAGAAGACTCAAGAATGGGTTCTGGGGTTTTCAGCATTAGACCTGGGAGCAGTTTCTGTAACTCACTGGGTCTGCACACCAGCTGAAGTGTTTGCCATCTTACAATATAAAAAAATTTTTAGAAGAGAGTAAAAAAGGAAACAAATGCAAGAATCAGATGCAATAATTTAACATCTTTTGACCTGAAAAACCTTCCAGGAATATGTTATGGGAAATTTTTTATAAGAGAGCCATGTAAACCTAATAATGATAAGCTGCACATATGCAACAAGCAGTTAAAAACCATAGTCACATTTACCCCTGGGCATGTACCAGTGAGAAATCACCTACACTGCATAGGAAGGGGCGAGAGCAAGGGGAGCGAGGGGAGAGTGAGAGAGAGAGAGGGAGAGGGTGAGGGAGAGGGAGAGGGAGAGAGAGAGAGAGAGAGAGAGAGAGAGAGAGAGAGAGAGAGAGAGAGAGAGAGAGAGAGAGAGAGAGAGAGAGAGAGAGAGAGAGAGAGAGAGAGAGAGAGAGAGAGAGAGAGAGAGAGAGAGAGAGAGAGAGAGAGAGAGAGAGAGAGAGAGAGAGAGAGAGAGAGAGAGAGAGAGAGAGAGATATCAAAACTGCCTATCACATAAAATGCTCCTAAGAAGTACTAGCATCAAGAAGCTACAAAATCTGTGGGCAACTCTTCATGGGACCAGAGGACTGTTGTTCTATTACACTATTACACTACTGGGCTTGTGGGCCCTGTTAAGGGAGAGTTGGAGTTAAACTAACAATAGGGTTTAGCACAATAAGAGCTTTAGGCTGCATTGCAACCAGATTTTTAGCAGCCCAAGTGGAAAAGAAAAAAAAAAAAAAAGAAATAAAAGATATACTCCAGTGAGGGGAAAATAGATGGCAAGGTGTTACATAGAGAAGTTTACAGTTAAATCTTTCACAAATCAGGAAGAGTTAGGATTTTATTTGGAAACTAGAATGCAATGCCAGCGATGCAGCTGGAACTTCAAGAACAGTTTGTTTGTCAAAACACTTTAAATTTATACCATGCTATTATTCTTCTGAGATGTGGCCAATATAAAACCTAAAGTCAAGAGACAAATCTGAAATTTTTGATAATATCTAAATCAGTTATGAAGAAATACTCTCAGGTTTACCAAATCTTTGGCATTTCAGTGAAAGGGCATTTGAATGGAAGTGGAAGTTTGTTCATGGCTGCTACATTAGCATATGAGCCACCTATTGATTTATAAAACATTTTACCTTCCTTATACACAAAAAAATTGTGAGGACAGCGGAGAATGTAAATGTCAAAAAGCTTATGCATTTTCAACAATTTGTTGGCTAAGGTTTCGCTCAACATGCCTCCATTTTTACTGTATTTTCAATGTAAAGAGTAACTCAACTAATGGCTAAGGTGAGCAATTGTTTTATATTTAATATTCAGACTTGTATTTCTTGATGGTTTATTCATTAATATAAGGATAAAATGCAAAAGCTTCACAGATACAGATGGGAAGTTGGTACAGGTGATTACTTCTTGGTGTACTGCAAGGGCTAAGTCTTATACTTAACACCGAGAGGTGCAGCTTTATCAAATACTGCAATGTAAGTCACTGTCACTTTAGAAAAATGTATAGAGATAAACTAGAAGTTAAATTTTTTTATTTCTTTTGATGCACAATCTTGGAAATTTATTGGTGAACATTCATACTGCTTTAAGCCTGTTTGCACTTTCTATGTGTAGGAACTTCTAACTTAATTTTAATATGTAAACAGAAATATAACTAATGCTACTCTAAGGCATAGCTTAATTTAAACAGATATGTTAGCATACAACATTCTTTTATAATTTTTAGATTGTAAACATAATTATTCAAATAGGTGGTGCTATATCTTTTTTTTAAATATTTCCATTCAGCTTTCATACTAGTTATGGTATATACAGCTTTATCCTATTTCTCAGATTCATAATGCTACAAGTGAACTATAAATTGATATAGTAGGATGTTTTAATTGCTTTCTTCTGGAACAAAAGCTGAATCATGCAATTTTATCAAACAACACACACAGCATGCGGTGGGATAAGGTGAAATCATTAAGGTTTATTTGATACTCAATATAACATGCAAACAACTAAGCTTACTGGATATTATATAATATATCTGTATCTAAGGCAGATCAACTAAGTGTGATATTAAAGAGCTTTTGGAGTCATTCCACACCAAACTTCACACCTACTAACTATGACATTTTGATTGAAGGTTGAGCTTAAACTACAGGCATCAAATAAAATACAATTTTTCAATTTTTCTCATCAGCTTTAAGTCACTTAACAAAAGTTAGTTGTACTACAGTATATAATTAGGTTCATTCCTACCTATTGGGCTACTTACAAATGCACCTCTCAAGGGGCACGTAACCTTAAAGCACTGCATTCCATTATATAGTTCTTGAACATTACAAGCCTAATCATGCTGGTTTCAATCCACGGAAGTTTACATTGTAATACAAAATCAGTTAGTACACTAAGCCCATATATTAAATCTGAAGCTTATATATACAACACCTTATGTTACCCTATCATAAAAATTACTTTACCTTTTTTATTAAATATATCAGCAGGTACTAAAGTCTAAGATCAGCATTAATTCAAAGTGTTAAAACATGTGAAAATAATGTAGCTGAATTTCCCTATGTTGTACAGTTAAAACAGCTGAAAGTATTAAATCTGCATATGCTTAAAATATTTGCAGCATACCCATACTTAGGTTAGCCCCTTCAGCAATATGGACGTGATATGATATCCAGTGCATGACTATTAAATAACCCATTTTACCAACAGATAACATTGGATTACTCCATTAAATAATACATACCTGAAAAACTGGATCTATGGCCATGCAGTCAAGGTTCTGCCTTGCTGTTCCAATGGCCAGTTGCCAGCATATGATCTAGCACAAAACTTAGTATCCAGCTGGTTATGTAAATTTTTTAATTACCTATTTATGCGAGTCCCATTCTGAAATTGGGCTCATGTGTACATAAAGCAAGCAATATTACGATGACTTTTTTTTAAATTGGAAAAATAAGTACAAAATGTATCTGGACTGTCTCTGTCCTTGTCGTAGCGCATACTTTCATCTCCAAGGTTAATGCAGCTGTTGTCTTGGCCCCACCTCCATTTTTAGTGCAGCCATTAATACTTTGTGGATGGTCTTGTAATCACCCAGCATAAGGTGTTGTCGTATCTTGGCATTATGCACACCAACCAAAGGAGTAGCAGCTTCCTGGGGTGTTTAACTAGATAGTAGACTCACCGGGATTTGTTCACCACCAGTTTAATCACCAGGGTAAACTCTTGCATTGTCTCCCCTGTTCCCCTGTCTATTGCAGCCATGATTTAAACTGACTGCAGTAGGTTGTAGCCAGGCAATGGTTCTCAAAGCGGGTCTCAAGGGTCTCTCGGATCTCCTTGGACATCGCCAACATTGGAATCGTATTTGGTACTTCTGCCACCCATCCCTGAAGGCTTGCTATCAGTTTTGCAGCTTCCTCTTCTGCTGACCATTATTTGTGGATGATAATGGGGTCAAAGTGTTGACAAAAGACTTCAAAGGTGAAGGTTCCATTGAACTTGGGTAGCTTGACACGTGCAGATGTTTCACAACTTGTCATCTTGACCTTCAAGTGTTTCCATCATCGTCTTCAGTTATTTGGCATTTCCATCAAATCTTCCCTCCAGGGCATTAAGTCTTTGGTCATGGTCTTTCATAGTTCCACCAAGTTCTTCCACATTTTCTCCAAGATTCATCACTTTCTCCTCAAGTTTTTCCATGTCCTTCTCCATGCCAGCCAGTCATTTATCAATTTGGTTCCCTATCTCCTCCTTCAGGTTCTCCATTCCGCATTTCATTTTTTCATCCATCTTGTCCATGCTGGAATCTATTTTTTCCCTTTCATTTTCTCCACCTTGCAATTCACACTCATTGTCTTGGTTCTTTCTTCTCCATTCTGGACTGTATCTCAGTTCTCATCTTCTCCATTCAAGATTCCATTATCATGTCCATCTTTTCCATTTTTTATTTCATTTCCATTTTCATTTCATCCATTCCGAGTTGCATTTTTTCCCATTTTTCTGTTCTGGATTTAATTCCAATTTTATTGTATGCATTCTGGTTATCTCCTCTATCATAACATTTATACCATTCCTGATACCAGTGTAATAAAAACTCTGTTTTATTGTTTCAACAAATGACTACTTCTTCCACTGATAGCAAATAAAAATCTGTTCACAAATAACAACCTTTCTTTAATTCTTCCACAAAAATTCTGCTGTATAGTTTCCTTCAAATGCAGTGGCTACTACTACTCACTATGAACTTAACGTCGAAAACTGACATGATTGCTGCTTGCAATGCATCCCAGTTGAAACTGAACTGTCTGTGGTGCTCAGTCTCCTTTTTATACCTGTGATCATGTGGTAGGAAACTTCTAGAAGCAGTTGCACATGCAAACAAATGCAGGTATCACAAACTACCTCAGATGTAACAACATGGCTTCAATTTTGAACTGCCAACAGCACACGTGTCCATTCCCACAGGTGCAACAACCACAGCTTTGATGTCAAAAGAATTTGTTTACAGCATACATGTCAACTAATGCAGGTGCAATAATACATGACAACAATCAGCTATGAGTTATGAAGCTAGCCGCTCATACACATGTGGCAATTACAGCTGCAGGGCACAGTCACAATAACTAATAAAACTTATTTCAAGATGATTTATGATCAGCAGGTAAGAAAGTTGCATTGCTTTCAAAAATGCAGTACCTTAGCCAGATTTCAAATCTAGTGAGTGCTTATGCATTCCATTCCTATGCCAATACTCTACAGCTGATCCACTATTATATGACCCCTGAAGATGCCCTGAATGTTTTGATTTGATCTGATTTAAAAGTTAAAACTCAGTTGATTGATGACACCGCACTCACTTTTTAAATTATGAAACATGTTTATGAGATTACCTTTCTCCATGTTCAACTGGGCTTCAACTCAGGTGTCTAAACATGTTTCAGGAAATTTAAAAAGTGAAAATTGTTTTTGTCATTAATCAACTGTTTTAACTTTTAAATGGTGTCTCAAATTTTAGTACATGAAGATATATTCACAACCACTTTTTCTGATTAAGCTTTTGAGCCTTAATGCATCTTCACACATGTCTTAATCTCCTTCAGTTTATAATCATCCTAAAATAATCAAGCTGTCTGGCAATTGCAAACAGCATTAAATATATTCAAGAATGGTTTGATAATAAGACTGCAGGAAATATAACTAGTTCAAAGTCCTGATTAACATTTTACAACAAAGGCATGCCCAGTTATCTATTTTCTAAGAAATATTTACTGCATTATAGATCATGTTAGCAAAAAGAGGCTCTTCATGATCAATTCAGCATGTTGTATATATATATTATGTAGTGACGCATCTATTATTTAGTGAGAGTTAATTTCATCTCTACATGGGATAGGTGGCCTCTTTACTTCCAAGATATTCTCTTCGTTTACTTCAACAGAAACACTCCCATGTGTGATATCAGTATAAATGTTTTGTGTGCATTAATGTTATTCAGCTTATCATATTAATTTAGAGTTACACCAAAGTGTGACTTTTCATAAGAGTTACTGAGCAGATGCAGTCCTTCTTACACAGACAATTAAAACAGTATTTTATTTTGTAACCTTTACTATGGCTTATATATTCCAATTGCGTACAATAAATTATCTTCTTACAAGGCTGAGACTGAATGCTGCTACATGAAGCATTCCCTTTTCATGTCACAGGTTGTCAGTACTAAAATTGACAAGTTGTAGCTGTCTGCAGGTGATGCAGCTGTAGATAGAACTAAGCAAAAGTGTTAGCACAGATGTGAGGGGGCGGGGGTGGAACAGAATAGTAGGGGTAATGCAGAAGATTTAAAGCTTCAAATAGTTCTATGATTGCAAGTGGGTTTCAATATCCTGTATAGCACAGAGGAAAAGGATGCCTTTCTCAACCCTTGACCATCGCCTTTATTCACACATTTAGTGACTATAATGCTACATTAAATGTAACCTCTACTTTCTTAAAACTAAATGGCAAATTGCTTCTATTTTAAGATATACAGTGTTCTAGAAAACTGGACAAAGTAATGTAACTACAACAACTTTCTGCCATACTACTGTAGCTTCATTTGAAAATAATTTTTCTTTATTAAATATGATTGTCCAATGAAATACTTTTGATAATGCATGTAAAATAAGAAAGAATCAGTATTCACATTAAAAATTCTTAATTTCATAGGTCCTGAGTTCTTTTGTGGTGTGTCTCTCAGAAGTATGACGTATGAAATAACCTAACTAACAAGTAGGGTTCACCTTGAGTATTGGAATAAACAAACTACTGTCAGGCAAGCCCATGAATTAATTTTAAGTCCAGGAGAAGAACAGAGCAAGATTCTTTTGAACTGAACTAAATCTACAACTTCAGTTGGCTATCTTAATGTCACAGCACTGCATACACATTATACAAGGCCCTTATGGAGAAAAAATAAGTGAACATGAAACCTCTCTGCATATTCCATGTGAGTGTGAAGATTTTGCCATGAATAGCTAAGTATCCTTAGAATCCTTTTTCTTGGAACCTGAAGATATAATAAGGGCAAAATATTAAGCTGTCTATAAGCAGACTTCAAAAGAGACCACTCAGATCTTCATTATCATGCAATTTTAAAAAAGTTCTACCCAACCATCAGTCAATCACTCAGGATAGCTTCTTTTTAAGAGTATTTACAAACCTGAATAATAATTGTTCTAGCCTTTCCCTGGCTAAGAACATAAAATGAAGTTAAAAGATTGAGTTAAAACCTTATCAAAACTGAAATTAATTAATTAAAATTAATTAGTGAGTCAATTTTGTAACACTACATCACTTATATTATTGGAAAATGTGTTTCATAAGCATGTGCTTCCATTGTCAAAATTACTACAAATTCCAGAGGATCTTCAAACAACACATCATTCTGGCCTCCAAAAAATATTACTCAATAAAAACATACTGAATTCTAAATTAAAATATAGCATTCCATATGAAAACAAGCCTGGAATATACCAGTTCAGCTGCAATGACTGCAAAAAAATCTACATTTGCCAAACTAATAGAAACATAGAAACATAAAAACAGAGCAAAAGAATACCTCAGAAATATTAAACAAAAACAAAAAGACAAATCGGCAGTACCTTGGCATTTTTGGAAAGACCAACACTCCATCAATAGAAGTCCCATAATACTAAAAAATATTGCAAGGAAAACAGAATTAAAAGTTTGGGGGAACATCTACATTTGGAAAAACAAGAACTGTGTTTTCAATTTTGAAATACCACCAGGTGACTTGCTAATGCAGAGGTACATAAACCACCACTAGGGACAAGGAAAACTATCACAGCATGTGATGCCAGCAGTCAATGAAGGGAATTGACAATGGAAGCACATAGCTTCTGAAACATGTTTTTCAATAATAAAAGTGTGAGAAGTGTTACAAAATATACTCACTAATTAAATTTCAATTGATAAACCACATTACTGTGTCAACCATATATTAGTAATAATTCTTATCCAAACTTTTTACAAGCTTAAGTAATGCACATGTAAGAAAGTATAACAATGAATTTATAATAAAAATGTATTGTCTTGTGGATGTCTTGAGTATGATTAAAAAATATTTTGTTTTTCTTCCTCTACTCTTGCAGCTACTCTTTCAAGTCATAGTTTCTTTAAAGTAATATTTATTTGCTTACACAAATTTATTTTGAAGAAAATAGCTGTATGAGTGGAATTAGTAATTTAAGATATTAAATGTAAAACAAGTTTAACTGTTATGATGTGTGAAAACATGTGTAAGTTAGGTACCAGTGTTACCAGCTGAGAGCTCTAGCTGTTCTGCAGTAATCCTCTTTAGATTCTTAAGCCATAAGATATTAGCCATCTATGATTCTGAAGTTGCCTTCTACTGCATCAATCTGCTGTGAATTTTTTTATTTATAAATAATTTAAATAATCCAAAACATTGTAAATCCCATTCTAATATTATGGTGAGTTATTCAAAACACTTCAGTTCATTGGCAGTTATTTTTTCGGATGTTTAATACTGCAATTCCTTAATCATTTTAACCTTAAAAAAAGGAATAATAACAGCTATTTTAAGCAAGCGAATCAAAACAGAATCATGAGCATGTAATTAAAGGTTATCATTTAAGCATTTATATGCACTTTCAAAAATACTTTATAACAATGGATACCCTCAGAATCATAAAGGTTTACATATAGCAGTAAGTATTAATTATATAATAAATTCTAACATAAATATATCCAAAATTAACTGCCTGATTGGAAATATATACATATGTGCGCTAAATAACAACTTATCTTAATGCCATTACACTAACTTCACCTACACATAGCTAAAAATACCCAAGACATGTTTTGAGGGCTATTGTTCTCATTCAAAATGTGGGAACATCTATAGTGGCTTCCTGTGTTTGTTTGCAGACATCTGACACTGTGATGAACTTACTGAGGTCACTTAATAATGGAATATCAAAATTCATAACTCATTCTTAGTCTTTTTACACTACAAAATCCTTTTCAATGGGGAAGCTGAGCTGGATTTTGAAGGGTATTTAAATGTTTCTTCCTAATTATATGAGCCAAGATGTGTTGCAACAACCTATTTCTTTAATGGTGTTAATTTTATGTACAAGAAATATCTCTTTTCCCTTGATTCTAAATTGCTTCTGCAGTTTGCTATCTTCACACACTCCAAGCAGTCATGTCAAAATTTGGTAATATTTACTTTATATATTA
Source organism: Hymenopus coronatus (assembly GCA_030762935.1). Classification (NCBI taxonomy): domain Eukaryota; kingdom Metazoa; phylum Arthropoda; class Insecta; order Mantodea; family Hymenopodidae; genus Hymenopus; species Hymenopus coronatus. Next base: position 263,403,075 of record CM060900.1, read on the forward strand.
GAGGCACATTTAGTAGGTTTGTTACATCAAAAATCCTATGTGGAGCCAAAATTATGTTATGCTCCCTGATATTCCACTCAATGTATTGTGCACCATAGAGTGGTACTTGACCTTGATGTATGTTTCTTTTCTTATTCTTCCTAGTTTTACATAATCTTCAAGAGTCTACATAGGTATCATGCTATTGAAAACAGTGAGTTGCTGCTGTTTTGAATTCAAGGTATCCTTTTACTTGTAACTATGTATGTACATGTATAGGTTTGTCGTATAAGCCAAAAAGTTTTCCACTCTTCTTCATGATTTCAAGTAAAAAATTGGAAACAATTCTTTGTTTCAGTTTTTATTTCTTATTATAAGGATTTTTCTTTAAAGCTAAACGATATCAATTTTTCTTTAGTGTATTTATTGGGTATGACTGCAAACACACCATTCACTTAATGATACCAGGTTTTGAAAAGTAAGCCTTCTTTATGTATGCTTCAAGTAACTCATATACAAGTTAACCTAAAACCTGATGGTATATGCATTATGAAGATGATATGATTCCATTTGATGCAGACTTCTATAAATTTAACCAAGCCAGCTATTTATTTAGTTAATTAAATCAGGTGGCGGATCGGGGAATGCCTCCTAGATATAGGTGGTACCGAGGAAATAAAATACTCGGGGTGGACCAAAACTGGCACAACGGGTGGATGTGACTCGAAAGTCGAGGTGAAGACAACATATCTAGGGTAAATGCCCGAAAAGCATCTGCGAGTTCAGGAGCAGAGAGGTGGCAGCCCCACCACTGAACTAGCTCTGCGCAGCGTTCGTACCGCGGCCAGAGTGAAATTTTACATACTGAACAGCCTCAAAATAATAGCCGGATTGATAATATCGGATTTCGACCACAGCAAAAGAAAAAGGACGCACGATTTGGAATTGCAGAACCATTAAAAATAGGAACATGGAATGTGAGAGGAATATCCACAAAAGAAGAAGAATTAGTAAAAGAAATAGAAACAATGAAGGTAAATATAACGGTACTTACAGAAACTAAAAAGAAATTAAAAGGTACAGAAAAGATAGGGAAATACACTTTAGTATATAGTGGGGTTTCATTAAAACAAAGAGCAGCAAAAGGAGTAGCAATATTAATTGATGAAAAATGGACAAAGAGAATTGAACACTATACTTTTATTAATGAACGAATTATACAAGTAACGTTTAAAATCCCCAGAGGGCATCTAATTGTTGTGGGAGTGTATAGTCCTGAAGAGGGAAAAAAGGAAGAGGTTTTAGAATTCTATGAACATTTACAAGAAGAAGTAAATAAAAGCAAAACCCAATATATGATCATTGCTGGAGATTTAAATGCAAGAGTTGGGAAACAACCTATACCTAAAATTGTAGGAAAATTTGGAGAAGACCACATTAATGAAAATGGTAAACAATTACGACAGTTTGCAACTTTTAATGAACTTAAGATAACAAATACATTTTTTAGAACAAAAGATGTTCATAAATATACATGGAATGCACGTGGTCAAAGATCATTAATTGATTATATTATGGTAAATAAAAAATTAATATCACAGATTATACATACTAGAGTTTACAGGGGCTGTGATATATCCTCCGACCACTATTTAGTGATATCTAAAATAGAATTATGGACAAGATGGAAAAAATCAAAAATAAGGGCAAACGAGGAACAAAATAAAACGGTTTTCAAAATAAACCTACTTCAAGAACCTAGTATCAGGAGGCTTTACCAAGAAAGATTAAACATTTGCCTAGAAGATACAAAAGTAGAAGAACATATTGATAAAGAATGGTCCAATATAATTAAAGCAATCAAAGGAGCAGCAGAAGAAGCAATTGGAAGAAGAAATATATATAGAAGAAAAATTGGCTTAAGAATATGGAATGAAGAAATTAAACAAGCTATTGACAACAAAAAAGCAGCGTATAAAAGGCTTCTACAAAATAAAACTGAAGAATCAAGACAAAATTATAAAGAAAAAAGAAACATCGCAAAAGCAATTACAAGAAGAGGACACCAGAATTCATGGGAGAATTTTATTAGCCAGATAGAAAACGACATACATGGCAGACAACAATTTGCCTATAAAGTGATTAAGACGTTAACAAAACAAGAGAAAGACAAAGTGAGAATAAACAATATATCTGAAGAAGAATGGTTGAAATATTATAAGGAACTATGGTATAAATTAGAAGAAAATGGAAAGTCAATAGAGGACCAAGTAATAGTTAAAACATCTATAGATTTAATCACCGAAGAAGAATTACAATTAACTTTACAAAACATGCAAAATAGAAAGGCTCCAGGACCAGATGGAATAAATGCAGAATTAATAAAGTATGGAGGAGATAAATTAAATGTAAGACTGCTTCATTTTATCAACAAATGTTGGAAAACGAATAGAATTCCTAAATGCTGGTACGATGCACACGTCATCAATATATTTAAAAAGGGCAAAAGAAATGTATGTAGTAATTACAGAGGTATAAGTCTCCTGAACACAGGCTATAAGCTGTATACAAAAATCATAAACAAACGTCTAAGTATAATTACAGAACCGTTATTATTAGAAAACCAAATGGGATTTAGAAAAGGACGATCCTGCACCGATAATATATTTTCTATTAACCAAATTATTGAAAAGAGAAGAGAATATAATTTAGAAACACATATAGCTTTTGTAGATTTAGAAAAAGCTTTTGATAAGGTAAGCAGAACTAGACTCTGGCATATATTAGATAAAAAAGGATACCCAAAACAATTGATAGATGTACTCAGGAATATATACCAAGAAACAAAAATAAAAATAGTTTTAGGAAATGGACGATTATCACAAGATATGATAATTAATAATGGTTTAAGACAAGGATGTAGTTTATCTCCGCTTTTATTTAATATTTATATGGATGATATTCTCAGAAAATTAAAAGATGAAATACCATTAGGAATAAAAATAAATAAAGATAATGCCTTAAATATGCTACTCTTTGCAGATGACATGATGTTAATACAAGACCGAGAAGATAAGCTGCAAATAAGTATGTACAAGCTACAAAAATTGATCCAGGATTATGGTTTAAGTATATCAATAGAAAAATCAAAGATAATGGCATTTATAGGAAAACATATAAAAAGATCAAAGATAGTGTTAAGCAATAAAGTGTTAGAACAGGTGATAAAATTTAACTACTTGGGTTGTAATGTAACCTTTAAGACAAACAATGAAGAAATAAATAATAAAGTGAGTAAGTTCCAATATATTTGTGGAGTAATAGCTCGTACCTTAAAAAGGAAAACCCGAAAAGATACAAACCTAAAATTCTATAAGACAATGGCTGTTCCAGTTTTACTGTATGGTTCGGAGACATGGACTCTTAAAAAGAAAGATTGGAGCCAAATACAAGCGGCAGAAATGAAATATCTCCGAGCAGTAAAAGGTTGCACCAGACAAGATCATATTAGAAATGAAGACATAAGGAAAGAATTAGACATTTTTTGCTTAAAAGAAAGGATACAAATAAATAGAGAAAAATGGGAAAGCCATTTACAAAGAATGGATAACTCTCGCATTCCATTTCAATCATACAAATACAAACCTCTAGGCTACAGAACGATAGGAAGACCAGTTAAAAGATGGGAAGAAATATGAGGCCGGAACAGGAGAATCCTCCTAATCCATGAAGAGTTGATGATGATGATGAATTTCTATTTCTGTATACATCGTCAGTTTTCTCAATTACAGTAACAGTTTATCTATGGTAAACTTGGATGAGACCTAAATTCAGGAATTGCGAGATAACCAAGAAAGGAATATGACTTATTGTTATGAGTTCCATAAAACTGGATATGTAGGTCTGGAGTTCTCTCACTGAGGTTTTTTCCAGGTTTTCTGTTTTCATAACTGTCAAATGCCAAGGAGGTACTCTGAACTTAAACCTGAAATGTTTCCTTCCCAAATTTCCTTTCCTAATTATCTTATTTAATCTATTATCAATGTTCACTGTTTGCAATGCTATGTGCAGTATGAATACCATTAAACATTACAAAGAAAGAAAGCAAAATGATGGAAAGATTGGTATTGTGTTCAAAGTTTTCCATGCACAAATTGAATTATTTAATTGTTCAAAGTTGGCCATAAATAGACCTAAGAGGAATGTGGGACATTGGTTCCTCTCAATAATGATAGTCTTGCGGTACTAGGTAGAACAGAAAAAAATCCTAGACCAGAGATGGAAAAAGTTGTGTCAATCCTGAAAGGTTTACTGGAGGATGTGGTGCAACATGAACAAATGTGTTATTGATAGGGTAGTGAGAAATATGGAGAAGTTGAAACCATGCTGAAGAATTCAGAAGAAGCAGCTAGAAAGAGGAATGAGGGGTATTGAGATATTCATTTCTTTTGGTATTGATGTTTCTGTTGCCATTAGGTGAAATAGAAATGAATTCTAGACTAGAGATGGAGCAAGCTGTGGTCATGTATTATATGTGTGAATGCAATCACATTTTAATGTTTTTATTCCTCCTCTATCTTATATTGTAAAACCATTGTTACAATATCTTCTTCTTTCTATTTTTAACACAGGTTAACAAATCTTAGAACTAAAACTTAGCTTCATCTAACATCACATTTATAAATTAAGTCAATTTAACAGCAGGGAATACAACTTACATCACTCCCCTTCCAGTAACCAAGTAATAACACAAAGTACAAAAATATTAAATTTATACATTATGTAAATAGCAAGTAGGAAATTTCACTATTCTGCCACTTTGAGTCTTTTTTGCAGTTTCATCTTCATCTGACTGGTTTTGAGAATTAGCTACTGGTTTGTGTGAATCCATTGGTCCTTTTAGATAGGGTGCTGCTTTTCTGGTAGTATTTTTGAAGTCTGATCATCTCCAGTAGTGAAATTAGCTGTTTTCAAGCAGTCAATTGAGATGTTTATAGGTTTTTCCTTAATTTTGAGTGGGAACTACTTTTAATTCTTTTCCTGATTTGGAAAGGACCTTCATATGGTGGTTGTAGAGGTTCTTTGACTCTGTAAATTCTTAGAAATACATGTGTGCATTTACTTAAATTATTATTGCCAAATACAAATTGGGAAGTTTTATCCTTAACGTTTAAAACCTTGAGTTGCGTGCATTTTTGAAATGTAGATCAAGAACTATTCTGGTTTTATTACAGCTTTAAAAAATGGAACAGGAAGCCTGATATGTTTGTGACATACCATCTCTACTATTGAACTGTTTGAATCCTCCTGAAGTGATGCAAGTAAACTAAGCAGAATTGTGGGAAGTGTATGTGTACACATTATGGCATTGTGTGCAATTATAGCTGTTTACAGTGCAGTGTACAGATGTGCAGTGCAGACATTCAACTTTTTCATTGCTCCATGGATGATGAGGTGTTATGTGTTTACGTATGACACCTCAAAGTTCTGAACATTTTTTGAAAAGTTGACATTCAGATTGTCCTTGGTCAGTAATTAAAATGCCTGGAATTCTAAAATATGCTATTCAGCAAACATAAAATTATGTTTTCCCTGTTTCAGCCATGATATTTTGCCTTCATATAGCTTCTATCCATTTAGTGTAGCGATCTATACAAGTGAGATAGTAAGGAAAGTCATCTGAAGGTGGAAATGGACCATAGTATCAACATGTAAGGCATTAATCTCTCACCTGATTCTTGGAAAGAGCTGATTAGTGATGTGATGGGTCTTCTGCAAACTTGGATCCATTTTTTATACCTTGTTTTTGTTGGGCTACACCAATTTGGAGGTCATTAGTACTACAGTTGATGTGATTTTCCAGGTTATGTTAACTGATGAATTTAAAGAAAGAACTGTTTACAAAATTCTTTTGGAATGTAAGGTCATGCTATTGATTAATACATCACATCATAATATTTTTCCAGATGGTAAGGATAGCTTCTGAATGTTAAATTACAGTTTCCTTCTTGAAGTTGTTTCTGTTCTTGTGTTATTGTTGGCTATAAGCAACTGCATCAAAACCAACAACAGAGACTGACTATAAGTGTGACAAGTTATCCTTGCTACTTAATGTGCTGAATGTTTGTTGTAAATTGGGATATGTATTGTACAGTTTCAGTTGTTGTGGAGATACTTAGACATTTTTTGTTTGAATGCAAGCCTAAGAGTTTTATGATTTGTATATATGACAAAAACTTTCTCTTCAAGAAAAATGCTTAAACTGTTGGACAGAGAGGTGGATTCTTGACAATTTATTGCCATAGGTGCTGTATGCTCTCTTGAATGGAAGGCAATGGGACATCATCCTTTTTCTTCATACTATTATAGGACATTTCCAACTGCAAAGTTACTAGTATCTACCACCAAAACCAATTGAAATGTGATGTCTGGAAATGTTTATATTGCTGCATTTGCTAAATCCTGCTTACATTTTTTAAATTATTAAAAAACTTTATCAGTCCATTCAGTTTTTCCTTTATCTACAATTTTGCACCTTTATGAAAGTTTTGTGGCACAGTCTGTAGCTTTAAGGTAATGTAATTAGAAATTAACAGTGCCCAAGAACAAACAAAGGATATGTATTATTTCTGGTAGCTTATAGCTAAGAATCACTATTAGGTTATCTGATAGAGGTCTTGGACCTTCACCGGTGATTAGCTACCCCAAAAGTTCCAGTTGTTCTACACCAATGATTGGTTTAGACACATTTATGTGCAGCCCAAACTATCAAGTCTCTCTAACATAATCCTAGATGTTCACAATGTACTCCATTAGAATGCCAGTCTCTGGTTCCCAAGGTTGCAGGTTCAAATCCGGCAGAGGGCAATGGATTTTTGGGGTGCAAAAATCTTTATAATGGCTTCCTTTGATAGGGAAGTAAAGCCCTTGGTCCCATGCTATAGATTTACAGCATATAAAGGATCCTTGAGCCTGATAAAGAGGCCTCTGAGAAAAATTAAGTGGTCTTTTATGCCAAATATAGAATGGGAAGTTGAGAACTTTAGCAGTTAAAGAGCATCCATAAATAACCTCACTTTAGATTTTTTTTTTTTGCTTCATTAAATTCTGAAGCAATTAGACAATCACTGATGTATGGAAAGACAAAGTCTAACCCTCTAAAAATTTGTTAATGAAATGTTAGAAGCTGTTTGTGGCATTTTGAAGTCCAAATGGCATTACATTTTATTTATGTAATCCAAATGGATTAGGATTTTAGTTTCATCTTCTTCAACTACTGAGCTATCATATGTCTTGAGCTATCAATTTTGGAAAACACCTTTTTTCTCCTTAACATATGTTGAATATATTCAATCTAAGGTATTGCTGGTGCAAAACTTTTGGAATCGTGACCCTGACTGCCAACACAGCTATCGAGCCTAGCATACTCGGAATTTATGATGACATGTTTATGACTGGTTACTCACAGTCACAGCGAGCAAAAGATTGTACATTCTGCATTGAAGGTCTCTTTATCTGTTTATATTTTCAAAGGGGCAGTAAATAGTGTGTTTTTGCTTTGTGACATTAATAACCATGGCACAGTTAAGTGATAAGGTATTACATAATCAGAGCAGAGAAATAATTGCATATGTCTTCGACTTCATGAAACAAGAGGCAGAAATGAAGAAAGAAAATATATGTTCACCCAAGTTCTCAAAAAGCCTGATTCTCGGAAATCAACAGACACTCTTGCATGTTTATTGTCGTAACATCGCACATGTTTGCTGTTCACGGTTTCCACCATTTGTTATGCCATAAAACAGAATACCACATTCAAGCAGTTGCAAGTTCAAAACACGCTTACACGGGGTTTTCCCTTTTGCTGAGAAGACACATGTCAAGTAACTGTAAACTCCATGGACCCCAGATCATTTCACCAATTTCATTCATCATCCAATATAACCAACCAGGTTAAAGGACTAAAGAAGAAAAGAATACTATATGCCAGGGCCAGAATGTGTGTGCAAACGTTGTGGCAAAATGTGCGACAGATAGCATATGATGTTTTGTAAATAAAGACAAACACTAAAAAGTTCTTAATGGAGGAAACTGATTCATAAACTTTTGCACATTATACATCAAATTTCGGTAGTAAATCAATTAGAAAGAATTCTTATCCAGGATAATGGTGCAGAAAGTAGCAGTAGCAGTGATGATGATGATGATGATGATGATGATGATGTTTTATAATGGAGGAAACTGATTCATAAACTTCTTTATCCAATATCCTTGTACAGTGAGTGAAGATGAAGGACTGTCAAGCAACACATATTTGACAATGACTGTAACACGCAGTCAACTGGTGAACTACTTATTGTGTAAAAACAGATATACAACTTGCTTCCTAGCTCTAATTAGATTTTCACATGTCCAGATCTTTTGCGCCAGTTATAGTGAGTATTGATTAGTGATTGTCTGTGCTTTCAGTTGTCTGTAGTCCCTAAATGGTTTGAAAAGTTACATTTTCTTCAGGACTCTATACATGGGACTAGCCCATTGAGACTTTGATGGTCGAATAATCTCTTTATGTTGCATGAACAGAAATTTCTGTTTAGCAACGTGAAGTTTTTGAGGATCCAGCTGTCTTGACTTGCAATGTATTGTTGTTCCTTCTTTTTGGAATGAAATGCTGGACATCATGCACAATTTTTGTAGGTATTAATCAAGTTTAAATGTAGGTACTAAACCTGCAAATTTTTTAGTTTTTAACATAATGTTGACTATGTTATCAGCTGTAATAGCTGTTATATCACCCTTTATGCAAAGTTTATTTTCACCAGGCACTAATTATTGCTTTTTATTAAGGTCAATTAATAAATTAAATTTTTTAAGAAAATCAGCTCCTAAAATGACTTTGCTACTATGAAAGGCCATTAGAATAGAAAGTAAAATCCAAATAAATATTCATGGTTTTAAACCATAAGATGGAATCTCCATATCATTTACCACAAATAGCTGAAAATGGAGATATTGTTCTTGTTATTGGCACTGGCTGGAATTATGGAGGCATCAGCGCCATTATCCACAACAAGCATAACTAATGTTTTATGTGACACATAAATAAGCAGGCTTTGGAGCAATCCTTAATGTTTTCATTGGTTCCCCATTCAACTACTCTTTGGAGATTTAGGTCATTCCATACACACAGAAAGCATTTGTTTTCAAACTTAAAGTGATAACAGTAATACTTTAAATTGGCAATGTACTTTGTGCTGTGTTGGTTTTGACTGGAGCTTTGACTTCAGGGCCTGATATTGTTGGGTCCTGGGGATGTTTCACATGATCTAATCAGAGGTAGAGGCTTGGAAAGGGCTAACTTAAAATTGTCATCCCAGAGCCATGAACAAAACCACTGAGCTACCCTGACACCCTTTATTTTCTATTATTGAATAATGAATATTTTTGCAGTTACAGTATATGAATTCTTGATACTTGTATCATTAAAGACTGTGCTACATGTTGCTCAAGTATTTTTGAAATGCATATAATCTTCACAGCACTATTTTTTGCAGATATATTTTTTTCAGTCAATGGACTCAGATATATGAGGAATAAAAGCTTTATCCATTTTATATGATATCTTATGGAATGGCTCACTTGTAGAGTGTAGCAGATATAAAAATTAGGAAATTAATGTTTTATAATAAGTAAAATATTACAAATAATTACATCTTAAATTGAAATAATAATACATTAAGCACATTGGTGCCTTCTCAAAACAACTAATCATAATCTAGATACACACAGAAGACAAGAGTTTTTATATGAATACTTACATATGGCAGTAAATAGCTTACGGACTTTGGTCAATGATAGAAGCTTGTGGTTGACTAGAACATCAGCCAGATAGCAATAAAATACTGCTGACAAATAGCTACAAAGAAATGGTGCTCCAGACATCAAACCGTTCTGAAAGAAATATAATAAAAATATTTTAAATACTCTATACACATTTTCAGTTTCATTAAACAGGCAGCTTTAACAGAATTATTCATTTCATTATTACATTTATATTTAATAGTGATATAACCAGAAGCAGCTAACTGGAGAGGAGGGCTATATCTACAAAATAACGGTGAACATAAGCATATTTTCTCTTAGTTTTAAAATTTAAAAGTTTCGGGCTATTTTGCCGTGGTCTGTAGGTTAAAATATGTTTAGTTAAAATATTTCTACCTAACGTTTCGTCCCTGTCTGTGAGGGACATCTTCAGAGGAAATGTGCTCACGTCGCTAACTCGAAAAGAATAACAACAGTGCGGTTTATAGCCAGTATATATACTCGGACACAGGTGGGCGGGGTCAAGTGGACGGGTTCTAGTTGTGTTTATTTAGCCTGGAGGTTACGGAGTTGGGAAAGTATAGGGAACCAGGTGGAGTTTAATACTTTCCCTATACTTTCCCAACTCCGTAACCTCCAGGCTAAATAAACACAATTAGAACCCGTCCACTTGACCCCGCCCACCTGTGTCCGAGTATATATACTGGCTATAAACCGCACTGTTGTTATTCTTTTCGAGTTAGCGACGTGAGCACATTTCCTCTGAAGATGTCCCTCACAGACAGGGACGAAACGTTAGGTAGAAATATTTTAACTAAACATATTTTAACCTACAGACCACGGCAAAATAGCCCGAAAATTTTAAATTTTAAAACTATGGACACCGGCCGTGAAAGCTTACGCATATATTTAATATTTTCTCTTCCTTCCCTTGAAAGTTCATGGAAAATGATTTTGGAAAATACTATGAGGCTTCAGAATCAAAGCTGGATTCAATTTCAAAAATCCCCAACAGCTATGCCCTTGGGTTTCACTAACCTTCTGAATGCTGAAACCATGTACAGTCTTCATATACATAGGACCAGAAATGATGAATATATAGTGCACCCATAGGCAACCAAAGCTGGTGATACCAATGGTTAAGACAGGCAAGGATGTGAAGATAGAACGCCATGGTACTGGTAGTCCCTGTAACATGAGAAAGTCTTCGGGATGAATAGGAAATAAAAAAAAAGAAAGCAAAGCAACTATGGACTCATAAGAAAGAACTAATTTTTGGCAAATGGACATTAAAAACAAAAATTTAATAAAGAATACAAAACTAAGGTAAAAAACCGGACATAATGTAAAGAACAAAAATAGGACAAGGGCAACATGACTGCATTAAGCACAAATGTCCTTTATTATATTTATGTAAATCTTTGTCTCTGAGTATGATGCTTTTCTCAAAAAGCTCTTTATTGTCTCTTCATATGTTTTCTGATTATAATCATAACTAAAATAAGTTAACTTACCTTGTAACCTACTGCTGTGTTCCCCACATTGCTCTCAATATAGTGCAGTTCACTTGCTGATATTCGAGGATGTTCAGCCGGTGTGTCAAAAGCAAGCAACCACCACATCAAGCACCAAAGTACACCTACAGTGCCTGTCAAATAGAATACTACCCTCCATCCAAAATGGACCATTAGAATCCCACATAAGGAATATGTGAGTCCAATTCCAAAGCTGAAACCTAAAACAGAGGGGAAATATGTCAGATATTGTCAGATATTTATGAAAACAGGATTGTGTTCTGAATTATTTCTTCCAAACTAGTCATGCACATGACAGCATTTGGAAAGATAGATTTGATGCCATAGCTGGATTTGAACCATAGATCTCCTGGTCTCTGTCCAGTTGCTCTAACCACTGAGCTACTATGGCAACATACCGACCTAGCATTAAATCTCCCAATGATTCGAGATTTCCCCTGTAAATGTTGTAAATACTTTAAGACTTGGGCTTCATAGTTTAACTGACTATTAGGTCAATTATTGTGCATTAAAATCTAATATCTACTCGTTAGTAAAATATTCAATTTATTTAAAAGAAGAGTGTAAGAATTAGCTAATAGACCTCATTATCTGGAAATTATTATGATGAGAATAAGTAACACTAAACCCTTCCTGTGACTTACACTTTTTTTTTTATTTTACAATCATTTTGTAGATCAGTTTTGATAATTTTAAAAATGATTAGCCAGTTTGTCACAGAGTTTTTTGTCCAAAGATGCCATTATAATCACTTTCTAAATAAATTTTGGCTAATTTGAGAACATGTTTATTTTGTCTCAGTTTATGATTCTTACATATTTGTTTTCATTTAATGCTTATATAGGGAAAACATTTCTTATATAATAAAAAAGTAACAACTCAAAATAGTAATAGATATTTCATATTTGATGATGTTAAGCAAAAATCAATATTTTAGTACAGGACCTCATAACTTATAAAATAAAGGAAAAGAAAAAGGTTGATAATTATGTAGAATAAGATATTGGAATGGAAAAAAATCTGCGTTACACTCACATGACTTTCTCTAGCTATTCTACAAACAACTTTTTACGAAAGATAATTCTCCCTTCAACACCATGCTATTCGAAATAAACATTAGCAGAATTTTATTACTTAGTTCCTTACAAGTAGAATGGAACTAAGGGAATGGACTAGACTAAAATGACAGTCAAATGTTTTAAAAGATGTTATGTGATTGTCATTGCAAACCGCTTCTTGCTTGGCCAGGAGTAGAACAAAAGAAAAACGACACTTCTGTCTGAGGAAAGTATCAATACTTCACAATTGAAACTAATAACAAGGAATGAAAATGATAAGCTCGACGAAAAAAATGTATATGACATAACATGTGTATTTTAACATGATCTACATTTTTTGTATAGGTAGTAAGTTTTTATCCATATCTTTTGGTTTACTAATTATGCCTTATGTTTTACTAATTAAGCAAAATTCATCAAGAATAAACAGGTCTTTAGAAGCTATTCCTAGAAAATTCAAGATATACATTTTATTTGTGATAGAAATGGCTTTAATATGTGGTATTTTAATCAAACTCGTAACAGCCATTTTTAAGGAAAACAAAATTTTCGAAAATTTTTCCATGTAAAGGGTAGTTAGCGGTGGGGGGGATTTTCTTGAAAATCTTTGTGTTGCATCCTTGGAAGAGACCAAACTTAAATACCTATTTTGCTATTTAACAGCCTTTTCGTTTTTGAGCTATGCTGTCCACGCAGTACCTAATCCACATCCCCCACACCCCCCCACCCTGCCACCTGCCCCCACACCCTCATCCACCCACACACACACACACTCACAGAACTCTTTCTGAAAATGCTTTTTATAGATTCAGGGGGTCCTAAAACTTGTATTTCCAGTGAGATCTCGAGATTGAACTTTGGATGCAATACAATACTTCTGTATCCCTCTGTACATTGTACATACAGGGCTAGAGAAAGTAGTAAGTTAACTCTTGGTCCTCATTGGATCCAAAGTTCTCTCCTATTTTATTAATAATTCTACTGAAACCCATTCTCATCTGTTTAACACTGTTCTATTGTGCAATTGACTTACTTTTATGGATAATACAAACTGTAGAAAGAAAACAAGAAATTTGAAATTTGAACCCTATCCAAAAACTTATGAAGGTACGTTAGCTCTGAAAGTTCATAGTGTCAGGGATTTAAAATTTCAAACTGAAGTCCTGGAATATAAGTGAAATATTTGAGGTGTATTCTTCCACGTGTAGTTATAAACGTTCATTCTGTACTGCACTGACTTATGTAAATAAGAAATTAGCAAGACTGTTTGTTCTACAAATAGTGTGTTAATGAATAAACAGTATTACTACTGTTAAGAAAGAAAGAAAAAGAGAGAGAAAAGAAAAGAAATCATACCAAAGAAACCATAAACTGACTGAGAAAAAGCAAATTGTATCACCACTTTCACAGTATAACTAGCTTTTCTTTTCTTTTCTTTTATTTTATTTATTTGTTTATTTAGTTATTTATTTATTACTTTTATATAACCTGGCAACTCATAGAAAATACCTTTTCTGGGTAACTCACCCTAACCAAGACTCAAACTCTTCAATGTGAGGAAGACATGATATCACAACACCACAGAGGTAAGTAAGCAGAATTATAAAATTGAGCTAGTATTATTAACCCCATGGTGGAAGAGAACAACCAGGTTAATGCTTATAACACAATAGCCAATGTAGGTTTACACCTACAACTCTTCCTCTACCCAAAGAACAACCTTGGGATCTACATATGTAAGAAATATCTGTTCATTTTCATTTAAATTAATGCCCACCCTGAAGTGTTATACATTGCCACTAGTTCTATTTTACAGGCTTATGTCTCCACTCTCACAATCAAATTAAATATTTCTATATAGTTTTCATATTCGTAATGGTAAACTGCTATGTTCCTTTTTCATGCTAGCAAGACAGGTAATTAAAAGGCATGTTTCATGAACATCAAACATTTAATAAATAGTTTTAAATATCTACAGGAATGAGGCATGAAATGTGTTTAGACACAGTCTTCAGTACATACTAACCTTTGACTGGGGATGCAGCAATGAACATAAAATGTTAGCATTTAGTTTTTATGATGTATTTAAAATATTTTGTATGAATTGAGGTTTTATTATATAGGAGAGAGAAAATCAGCAGATTTCAAAATGAAATTATTAAACTTTGTGAATCTACATACAAATCAGAAACAGTCAATAAAATTAGTATAGGTTTCCAAATAGGAATACAGAAACTTTGGATTCTAAGAGCTACCCTGTTATGCATTTTGCTACTCATTGTTTACATATTTAACTATCCTACACTATAACAGAAGTATGAAAGAAGAGGAGGAAGAAGTAGAAGGTGAACAAGACTGTATTGAATATGTCAATTTAAAAAAAAATATGTATACATTAACTCACTTTTTAAGAAATTTTAAATGTGCATAAAAGCGGGTGACTGCACAAAATGGGAATAAATGCCTAAGGTGCGAGTCAAACCTTTGATGTTTGTGGCGTGCCCACTAATACGGCAGTAGCTAATAGCAATGACCTAGTGTTGCCTCATACGGACAGTACACCTTACCGCTGGTCAAACTCTAATTGCAATATCACGTGCGCACAGACATATTTCATATTTCAGAAAAGTAACAAGTAGCTAGGATAAAAGGGGATATTTTCCTGAACAAGTACAAAAAGAATCAGTTTTACACCCAGTAGTTCATATTTTAAATCAATAATTTATAGCTATCTTTTGTGATGTTTAAATGGAAACTATTAGTTAAAGGTTATGCTTTTAATAGGAATAAATCCATTGCTGTTGTTGTAATTTTATACATTGTAATACAATAGACATAATTATCATTTAATAATGTGAAATTCTCCATGTTCTAAAGAAACTTAGAAATAGTTATTCAGCAAGGTTTTCTATGAAGGTACGATCTTGTCATGAAAATTTTTAAGAAGCCCTCTGACACAGCTCTAAACATAATATATTGTTTCAAGAAAATTCCATTTGGAAAACCATTGAGTGCATTTTAATAGTTATTATGCTTATTTCTGCATAATGCAGAGTCCTAGAACCAAGTATGTAGGCAGGCACATGCTATACTTTTTGCATTCAGCAGCTCGTTTCTTGATATGCACTAACATTAAGCCAACTGAGAACTTTGCTAAGATTCAGCAACTGTTCATCACATTGTCGAGGAAATATAAATGATAGAATGCGTTCCAGCTGATGTGAGTGTGCTGGAACTGGAATTAAACTGTGGTGTATTCAGTTTGTACAGTGACAGTGTTCATAAAGTTGACTCTTTCAAGAAAATGTTGCTTAGTAAGTCAAGTACAAGTACCAGTGGATACAGCTGTAAGGTTAGGGCTGTTGTGTTCAGAGTATATAAGTAACTTTAACTTTACCAAATGTCAAGAACTTATGGCAGAGGCGTGCTCAATAAGTGCATCAACTGCATCGTGTGTGTGTAGGGAAGCAAAAATGGCGCAAGCAGAGGGGTCTTCTCTGGATGCCAAGACATTTTAGAAACCATTATTATTAACCTAAAAGATGACAATGATTCTGAAGACAGTGAGTTTGATGACAATGGCGATGATGTTGACAACTGCAGGGATATCGAGAATGATGAGGATATGCCGTTAGCTGTGCCACTTGAATAACAAAGGTCACATAGAATGGTATGGTTTTTCTTTCTCTTTTAGGATATTGCATTTCTATTCTTATTTTCATGTAATTTTTAAGTGAACATTGCAAATACAATTATAACAAATGCATAATGTTCTGACAAAATGAAGTGAAACTTGGCAACTGTGCTGTCATACCGTATCGGCTCTAACGAAATGTCAAGAGGTCACTCTGTAGGTTGGTAATGAATATTTCTTTAATTCAAATTCTTCTCGGGCTTCTAGCCAGGTAATAACTTGGCTTGAAACCAACGTTTCGAAGAAGTGCATCAGTTCACCCTGAAGACGAGGAAGATGCACTTCTTCGAAACGTTGGTGTCAAGCCAAGTTATTACCTGGCTAGAAGCCCGAGAAGAATTTGAATTAACACGTCGCCAGGAAAGCTATAGTTCTTATTTTAATATTTCTTTGTTTGCAAACTAGGGTTTTCTAACCTGATCATAGATAGTTTTCTTCAATGTTTGTGACACTTGGAAATAACAGATGTGATTGCAAATGCTTTTCAAATATTAGCTCTGAAGGTTTACAATTTTTATGTATTCAAAACTTTTTATATAGATACTTGTGTAATTAATTTTGATTAATTAGACAGGTAATTTATTTCATCTTTTCAAGTTACAAACTTCATACACACATAGTTGCTCTCCTAGTATCGTATACAGTTAATACCCTGCTTATTTATGTACATACTAACCTTTCCCTCTAGTTGTACATTTTTATACCATACCCAAATCTAAGTTTTGGCACTTTCTTGCCACACTTTGTAACAAGACTCACATCACTCCCTCAGCACCTATACCCTTTATTTCCTTTGCTCCAAAATTTCTTTACTTTCTTATAAACTCTCCTACTCCCCCTGAAACCCTACCTTTCATTTTCTTTCTCACTCCATTTTTTCTGAAACAATCATAACCCTCCATACTTATTACTTCCTTTTTAGCCATGTTTCCACCACTGAAATCACATCGCCCCACTTCAACACTTGTGTTAATTCACCTTTGTGGATTTTGTGTATTAGTTCTTCCACATTCCAACATCAGACCACCAGGGTTGGCCCATCCTATACAGTATGCATTCTATTTTGTCTAAATTGTGGGAACTTTGCTCTTGTCCTGGTTAACCTCCCTTGCTGTTTTTCTTAAGTCTCTCATTGTCTTTGACTGTCAAGATGCTCCCTCCTGGTGTTGATACAACAGTGTCCAGAGTCATGCTACTAGCTATAAACTTAACCACAACTCTACTATAAAATGTGAATTAATTTATTTAGGTAACAAAATGTTACATGTTGGCAAACAATATATCTTTACAATAAAAGGTATTTCGTTTCCAGACTAGCCATAGGAAAATATAAGAAGAAAATTGGTGAGAGGCACGACACAAACTATTCTGAAGAAAGTATTTTGAAAGCTGTAGCAGAGAGACAACAAGGAAAGTCTTAATGATGGTAGTGCAAAGAATGGAAATGCAAAATCAACAATACACTACAAAGCAAAGGGTAAACATGCTTCACAGTGTGTTTTTGCATATGACAAGGAAAGAAAAATTGCAGAGTATCTCACATTAGCTAGTTTATAGGGTTTCCCTTTCACAGATTTTGAAGTTTTTTATAATTGTTCAGTCATAGTTTAACTACCAAACCATCATCTCATGGCTCCTGAGGGCATCCAGTCCCAGTTTCACATCTTCAGCCTCCCTCACGACAAATACCCATAGGCTTACAGTGCTTCCCTCCAATGTCTCCTCCAGCAGTGCCTTCTTCACAGGTAAGATGTTGCCCGACGCTGCCAAAAGTGGTAGGGCCGACTGGCTATTTCTGTCCATAAGCCATTCACCACATCAGGTCTGATTACAGTCATGGCTGCACCTATGTCTACCAGTATTTGTCAAGCATTCCTTATATCTAGCCATCTGTGGTGAGACCGTGATCCACTCATCTGCCTAGGAGATACAGTGTTATACAGTGTTATTTGAGATGTTGATGTGCTACTTGAGGTGATGATGATGACGGCTCTGATGCGCCCCTCAATTGTCTTTCACCTGCTGGTCAGCTTCACTGTGTGCAGTCTCTTGCTAGGTGTCTTGGTTGGATACATCCCCAACACACACCGCTGAAAGGCTGTGTCTGAGTTGTCCCTCAGTCTCTGATGCAGCGAATATTCCTCGTCTTTGAGGTCAGTGCAGCTGTTGTCTTGGCCGCCTCCATCCTTAGTGCTGCCGTTAATACCTCGTGGATGGTTTTGTAGTTGACCGGCATAAGGTGCTGTGGCATCTCTGTGTCATTCCCCTATTGACAAAGGAGTAGGTGGCATCCTGGGACACACAATTATGTGGTGGGTTCACCAGTGTCTTATTCACCAATTGCTCAACTGCCAAAAACAATCCTGCATCGTCTCCCTGGCTGTTGCAGTCTTGACTTATGCTGACTGTGGTAGGCTGCAGCCAGATGATGGTTCCTAAAGCAGTTCTCGAGTGCCTCCAATTTCTCTCTGGATATTGCCAACATCGGAATCACATTCAGTACTTCTGCCGCCCATCCCTGGAGACTTCCTATCAGTTGTGCAGATTCCTCTTCTGTTGACCATCAGTAATATTGGTGAACTGCTGGCAGACGACTTTGAAGGCGGATGTACTGTCGAATATGGGTGAGTTGACATGTGCATATGCTGCTTTGGGTTCTGTCATCTTATTCCTCAAGTCTTCAGCTTACTGTCTAACATCATTTTGATCATGTTCAGTTCTTTTGCTCTTCTGTCATCTTCCCTCCAGGGTATTAAGTTGTTCCCCAATGTCTTCCAAGCAAAGGTCTGTCATTGTTTCACGTAGCTCTTCCATGTCCTTCATCCCAACCAGTTGTTCATTGATTTTGTTCGAATTCTCCATTTTCTAATTTTCTATGTCAGATTCCATTTTCATCTTGATCCTCTGCATTTCGAATTCACAGTCATTATTTCAATTCTCATCTTCTCTGTTCCCAATTTCATTTCATCTATTCTGAGTTTCAATTTTGTGTCTATTTTCTCTGTGCTGAATTGCATTTTTTCTGTTCTGGATTTCATTTAGCCCATTCTGGAGTACATGATCTTTATTTCCGCAAGTCAAATTCTCATCATCCTCTCCATCACGATGTTAATTCTCACTCTTGACACCAGTGATACAAAAGCTGTTTTTTTTTTTCTCTCTAACAACTCTTTGTTTCTTCCACAAGCTGATAACAATCAGAATCTGCACACAAATAACTGCCGTTTGTAACAATTCTACAGTATAGATTCTTTTCAACATTCATGGCAGATACACGCTATGAATTACCCATCAAAAACCACTCACCTCTTCCACGTGATGCATTCTCAGTGAAAACTGGACTCCGGGTAGGGCTTTGTTGCCCTTTTTATGCCTATTAGTCATATCACTGGAAACTTCTAGAAACAGTGGCAAGTGCAATACCACCGCAGCTGTCTCAAACTCATTCAAGCTTAACAATGCATGACCATTATTTGACCCTCAAGGACTTTGTTGCAGACAAGTATGCTTCATAAGAAATGTAAATTATGAAACTAATTACAGTGAAGGCATAATCTAATTGATAAAAGGGTTAAATTTACACACATTTCACTTGTTACTTAGTATGCTTCATTTCAAAATTTCCAGTTTGAGAACATCCCATGTTGGTTCTGAGGTACTCGGTAGTTATGAATGCTACACCATCAAAGATTAATTGTAATTAAGAAATGGAGAATAAAACTTAACATTAGCAGTACAAGGGTGGTCTGAAAAGTTCTCGGCCTGATAGTGAAAAACGACAGTTCATGCTTTCAAAGTAGTTTTATTTTTCAACATAATCTCCTCTAATATCAATACATTTTGTTCAGCTGTGTTCCAATGCCATTATCCCCTCTGCAGTGTTCCTCTGGAAGTGCTGCAAAGTACCCATTTACAGCCACAATTGCCTCTTCATTGGATAAAAAGTGCCTACCAGTGAGGAATTTCTTCAGTTTTGGAAACAGATTGAAGTCTGAGGGAGCCAAATCTGGGGAATAGGGTGGATGTTCCAGCATTTCATAATGCAGATCTCTTAATTTCCCCATTGCCAAAACACTTGTGGGCAGGTGCATTGTCCTGATGGAAAATTTTTTTTTTCTTTTTTAACTCGACTCTGTTTTCAGGAATGCTTGCATTCAGTTTGGTTAGAAGTTGAGAGTAGTATTCTCCAATAATGGTTTTACATTTTTTGAGATATTCAATAAACAAAATTCCTTTGGCATCACAAAACACTGACACCATGATCTTTCCCACCTATGGCACCATCCTTGCCTTCTTTGGAGATGAAGCAACAGCTTCTGTCCACTGCCTTGACTGCTGCTTGGATTTGGGTATGTAGTGGTGAATCCATGTGTCATCCATTGTGACGTATCAGCGCAAAGAGTCACTTTTGTTCTTCTGAAAATGTGCCAAGCACTTCTCAGAAAGTGTCGTGCAACTGCATTTGTTATCCACAGTGAGGATTAGCAAGAGCATTAGCAATTTCATGCACCTTGGTATGTCAATCTTCTAAAATCAGCTCATGCATTTTTTCAATGATTTCCGGTGTGGTTACAGTTTTTGGAAGTCCTTCGCATGGACCGTCTAGGACGCTTTCACAGCCAGGTTTAAAATCGGCCGCCTATTTCTTCACAGTGGAAACTGAAGGTGAAGAGTCACCATACACATTAAAATCTGCAAATGAATTGCTGTAGGTGTTAAACCTTCTTTTATGAAGAATTTTATCACAGTACTATACTCGAATTTCTCCATTTTTAAAGCAATGCGCACTTCCTCTGCTTCAAAGAACTGCCTAAGTCAACTATTGCATCGAATGACTTATAATTTTACATAGGGTCTATTAACATGTGTACCAATATAAGGAGAAAAAAAATCATGCAAGTAGTGCTGCGATCTCTGGGTGAGGCCGAGAACGTTTCAGACCACCCTCATATGTATTTTAGGATCAATATTTGTTTGTTGTTACCTTGAAATGAAGACATAAAGCGGCTTCTCTCTATAGCTGGTATCCAGTGACCAACAATAGCATACATTGCAGGCCAAGTAAGGCCCTGAAAGAAAATATGTTATTTTAGTATATAATTACTACTGTTTATATTCTATAAAATGCATTATTTTGTCTGCAAAAATGAATTAAACTTACTGAAGCAATTCCTTGAATAGATCGAAGAAGGATAACTGCTCCATAATGCACAGAAGCTGCCGAGGGGATAAGTAATGAACAAATGGCTGTAACAAGCTGTGAGACACCAAAAACAGCTTTAGTTCCAAAGCGCTGTGTCAGAATGCCACCAACAACTTGTGAGAGTATGTAACACCAGTAAAATGATCCTTGAATGGCAGACTGTACTTTTGCACTCCAATCAAACTCACCCTCGTCCTGCAAAGAGTAATTGGAATGTGTAATATATGAGTAAGTAGCATCAATAACTATTTCTACACAAAACATGACAAAAGGGTACCATTTTAAAGTAAAACATTTTATTATTCAGCATAAATAACATATGAGAGTGTTTCTTTTGTTTCACAGTAAAACTAAATAGTAAAGCTTAGTAACCTGAAGCACATTGGTGTAACATTATTAGAGCAACTTGGTACTAGCTAGTCTTTTTCATATTAGGTAGTTATTTCATTCTAATATGAAAAAGACTAAATAGCATCCAGTGCTGTAATAATGCAACTCAAATAATAGTTTTCTTCTTTATATACCATGTTTTATATCAAGTTTCATTTCAACAACACTTCTTAAGAAGAAATATAAAGAAATCAAGATTAAGAGTTTAAAGCTTCATCATAAACATATTCTTTTGAGTTCAGACATGCTTTTCTATGTTTGCACTTGTCAACTTTGGTTTTTTTATTGAAGCTTTAAAAAGAGAAATTTACAACCTTTTCATCCAACACTACTGATTCCTAAATTGTGTGTGTTGACACATGCATGACTGCAGTGTGTGGGAATCATGCTCGTGATATCACTGTCTTGGAGTGTGATATTTATTCAACTGTTAGTTGGAAACAATGGGGAGAATATGAGAATAGGCCAAAATTCTTGGATTTTGAAGATTCAAAGCGGCTGTGTTAAAGAGCTGTATGCCCAGTTATCTGAATTTAAACTCAAACTTATGTCATAAAGGTACAGTTATTTGAAGAATATAAGTCCAATGCTTTAGATATTCACAACTCACGCAAGTTGATTTTGGTGAAAATGATGTTGCAACTTCTCAGGATGTGATACAGAGTGCCTATTGGGCTCATGCACAAGTGGCATTGTTTACCTGTTGTGTCCAGGTTGAAAATGCATCCCATTCCTTAGCATATCCTTCACAGCACAAATATTGTGTGTGGGTCACCTTAGGAAAATTATTGTTCTGCTTAAAGAAGGCTATAATATATTGAAAAAGATAACTATATTTTCACATGGTTGTGCAGCACGATTCAAAACTAAATTATGCTCTTAAATCTATGCAACACAGAGTTTGATTTTGGTGCACAAGGATAATGGATATTCTTTGCTACATCCCATGGAAAGGGGACAGATGGTATTGGTGGTTGTGTGAAGAGATTAATATGAAATGAAGTATAAGCAAGGAAGTTCACTGATAATTCTGAAGACAATTTTTCTGAATGTTCAAGAAAAATCAGTAAAAAGAATTAAGATTGGTTTTGTGGCATTCCAGACAATAAGAGACAACAGGGAATGACTGGAAAAGAGGTGGATACATGTAAAAGCAATTCCAACTTTACAGAGAAAACAGTTTTTTAAAGCAAAAGCAATGAGAGCTTACTTGGACGTACTAGTACCTCCATACCTTTTCAGAAATAATATTGCAGATGTCTACATTGTCTCAGATTCTGAAGACATGTTGGAGTCAGATAATAATGTTGCAGACCAAGAAAAAGATGATTTAGCTGATGAGTGTAAAATTTTACAAAAATTATAACCTAACTATTTTGTTCAGATTGAATTTTCCATTAAGAAATTCAAGAAATATTTTGTTGGCCAGTAGAAGGGAAACAGCATGGCAATTTTTAAATAAGTTTCTGCAGAAAAAGAGAATCATAGATCTTTTTTTGTCTTTCCACAATAGACGCAAGTAGCCTGGTGTCAGCAAGGGGCACCTTAAAACTATCTGAACAAACATTAGCAGATGACACATCAAGGGCTGCATGTACAATAACACTCCTATCAGATTTATCTTAGTATAATGTAGGTTAATGTTTTGTTTTTAATGTGTGTGAAAGTACTACCTAATTTTATAAATAACTATTAAACATAACACATAATCCGTTCCTTTCATTTAATGGTAATAAATACATTTGAAAGTAAATAGACTTGATATTTACCACATAGAAACAGTAACAAGGATATTTTTGGTTACAAAAATAAACATCTCACTTGTATTCCAGATATGGAACAAGTTTGTCATAAATAAGTTTTCAAAGTATCCTATATGAATGCTTTAAATTTTCATAATTTGCAGACTTTTTACAATAACCAGAGGGTAACTACAGTGAAATGTCCCGCTTTTGTCACACGCATGACAACATTTTGTTTGATTCTATATTAAAATCACTCAACAACAAATTAAAAATATATAGTTCAAAACGTTCTGCTGAATTTATACATATAAGTGCCATGTTTTTCAAAGCTCTGAAGATGTAAAAATGGAAATAATTAGCTTTGAAGAGAATAAATAGTTCTGCAAATTTTACACCTGTGACAACGCATCCACCTACTATGATATGAGAGATTTAATCAATGACAATAGGCACTTATCAAATTATATATATATATACATATAGATCAGTGAATTAAAGAGAGAAATATTATTTCACAAATAAGCAATTCCAGCTATTTAATTTACCAATTGCTTCCTCTTAGTATCCATCGAAAGAGAAAACAGTATGATCAGGATAAATATGAAACTTATGCAAACAACATTTTTGAACTAAAACCTGCTAAAACATATATCTCCAATACCAGGTCATTCTCAAAACTAGTTCCTTAAGCAAGATTAAATTCTGCTTATATTTCTACAGATGTAATTACTTCTCACATGCAATGTCTTAAAAATTTTGCAAATTTCTAAACTTCATGAAGAGTACTTCAATACCAGCATACCATAACTGTAGCATTGACAGCAGCATTCTGCTCTGTAATGTTGCCTGGATCATAACAGTACATGGGTATTGTACTAGCATTGGATGCATTTGATGCAGGTGGTGGAAGACGCACCATAACTACCATTGCAATGTTAATGTCATTGCGCATCATAAAGCTGACTACGAATCCAGTAAAGGATAAGAAGTACAGCACCACTCTTGCTGGTACCATATCTGCAAAACATTCATTTTTATTAAATACTATATAAATATCATTAAATTGTTATAAAATATGATCATCACCATCACCCTTTGAAAATTGCACCTTCATATTGAACATGACAATGCAGAAAATATTTGCTATATTAGGGATATATTTTTAATGTTAAACTAATTGTCAACTACACATCAAATAATTAGTTTAAAAAACTTAAAGAAAATAGAATTGCAGTTAAATTAACAAATCTGCATATGTGTATGTACTTACGCATTAGTGTGCGCACATGTTCACATGTAAGCACACACACAAACACACGCACACACAAGCATACACACACACACACACACACACACACTGAGTGAGAGTCCATATTTATATTTACATATACAAAGAGCTCGGAGTATCAATACAGATATTCTCATACTGGTGCCTTAATATTGTGACCATGTGCCAAATGCATGTACCTATATCTTGTCACCCTGATTTGTTGAATGTCTATGAATGGCTTACTTTCCATAGATCCACTTCACTGTCACAGGTGTGTGCAAAATAAACACATGCACAGAATGGGATGGCTCAGGTGGTTTTGTCTGTGGCCTGCATTTAGGAGGTCAGGGGTTTGATCACCACAGCTGATCTACCAGACCCATGCATAACCTTTGTGATTTCCTCGGGTCGCCAGGCAAATGCTGGGTATAATTCTTCATTCTCCTGAATTTCCTGTCTCTCCCTGTCATTTCCACTGTCGTTCCATTCATCTTTCAATCTGTTACTGTCTTTTAGGGTTGGAACAGCCATCAATAGCAGCGTGGCAGGGAGCAAGGATGTTCATTGTGATTCTCTTCATCCCCCAATTCTGGCTGGTTGCTGGGATGAGAATCACCCCTGGGCAGGGACATTGGACCCTGTATAGGTGCAGGGGCCCCAGTCTGCCTGCTGAGGTACTTCTATCTGAAAATTGCCAGGACTGGGTCATTGCTGTGCCATCATGCCTGGTTCCAGCCTCCCAGTGTATCCCCACCTCATCTCTCCCGGGGGCACCCCCTCATGTGACGTAGGTACAATAACCACATTGGTTTGGTGCAGAGTCCCCTCTGTCTGTATCCTATCCTAACACCTGCATGAGTGGATGGTTTATATCAAAGCCCTACATGGTCACACTTGAGCATTAGGTACACATGCAATAATGACTGCTGCTTCTGGGAACTTCTTGCTATCTAATCAAGAGACTATTAAAGCAGGACAACCAGTCCAGCAGGAGTTGAGTTTCGACATTGACTTCGGAGAGTACACTTGGATTACAGACACCAAAGCAGTCGAACAAGTGCTGCAGCGACAATATTTAAAATTGTGCTGCAGCATTGGGAAAAAGGCATTTATTGTTAACAGCATTTGGAAATAAAGATATTCAGTTAACATGCTGTCAGGAGTGGAATTGAATGTCATAATGAAATGATGCAAACTTTAGTGGATGAAATCAAGAAGTTGGACATTAAAATGGAATATGGAGAAAATGAAATCAGGCATGGAGAAGTTGCAGATAAAACTGTGATCTGGAATGGAGAAGATAGAGAAGGTTCAAACAGAAATGAAGAGGGAAATCTCCATGATGAAGACAGAACTATGTACCAAATTGGACAAACAACTGGCTGGCACGAAGGATATAGAAGGCCTTGGAAGACAATTGGAAGAGCTTGGTGGAAGTGAGAAACCTAGATCAATACAAGGAAATCTGGAAATGGCTTAATGTCCTGGAGGGAAGAGTCGAAGGCAGCACCAAAGAACTGAACACCATGGTAGAAAGAATGCTAAACAGGAGGCTTAAGGACTTCAAGGTTGAGATGCCAGGACACAAAACAACATATACACACATCAAGGCACCCAAATATGATGGAACATCAACATTTAAAGTTTCCCGCTGAGAGTCGCCACCCTCATCCGATGGTCAGTAGAGGAGGAAGACCACAGCTGATAGCCTCCAGGGATGGGAGGCAAAAATGCTGAATGCAATTCTGACATCAACAGTGCCTGGAGACATCTGGGAGGCCCTCAAAAACCATTCAGGAATCATCGCTTAGCTGCAGCCTACCAGCTGAAGTTAAGGGGGGAGTGTAGGTGAAAATGGATAGTTATAAAGAATTGGGAATATCTCCCAAAGTTTTTGAGATAATGTAATGAAACTTGGAATAAGCAATTAAACATAATTTTTCATTAATTGTGAACATTTGAAGCAATTTCCTGGAATATTCAGATCACCATTGCAAAAACAAAGAAATTAAATCAATGTTTCTTTTCTGTACTGTTACTAAAAATCCCACAACGTATTTGTAATAAAACTTTTGGTCAAGTTCCTTGTGTAGTAATGATAAATTCTGTGCAGCAAAATGTTGATTAAGGTATTAGTTTTTCCACAAAAAAATTTCAGTTTTGCATTAAAAAAAATCCTAAATTTCACTGGCATGAATAATCATAAATACCACCATTTTCAAAATATCAAAACATTGCTACACAGGATTGTTGATTGTACACTTATAGATGATAATACCAAATTTCACAGGTGTGAGGTAAG
Source organism: Hymenopus coronatus (assembly GCA_030762935.1). Taxonomy (NCBI): domain Eukaryota; kingdom Metazoa; phylum Arthropoda; class Insecta; order Mantodea; family Hymenopodidae; genus Hymenopus; species Hymenopus coronatus. The sequence continues at coordinate 263,430,073 of CM060900.1, forward strand.
TAGTTTCAGAGGAAAGATATACCTACTGTTTGTGGAAAAATGTAATTTTATAGAAAACTATGCAGAAGATTTATTTTACTTTAAAGTTTGATATTTCTTTGCCTTAACTAGTTAAAGTGGTCATATCCATATTCATAGTCTGCAACCTCCTGCTGCTGCTTCCTCTGTCTGGCTGGCTTTTGCAAATTTTGTACTGCTCTCCATGCTTTGGTGAGTTGATGCTTGTCAAGCCTCCTCAATGTACTAACTGGGAATGCTCCTGACTGGAATCCTAATCTGTGAATTGTTTTAATCCTGCCTGTATAGCCACTGCTAAACACTAAACAGGCATCACATATACCTACAACAGTTGAGCATATAATTTTTTTTGGACAGCATTTCCATATCAGACTATTATAGCTTTCATTTAGGTTCTGGGTTTTTCCATGTGTATATATTTCAAGTAAATCTGGATCTCCCAGAAATCTGAATGTAGGCGTCATAACATCCAACACTGTCTCTGGTAAACTATGTTTATGTTTATAGGTTTTGTTATCGGACTTAGCCTGTAAGTGTTTGCACCAAGAAATATTACATGCACGCGCACATGCACAGACATTTTTCTAAAAATGCTTTTTTGGTTTCAGGGATCTCAAAACATGTATTTCCGAGGAAATCTCGATATTGAATATTGGGTGCAATACAACACCTTCTCTATACACTATATACGTAGTACATGCAGAGAAAGCCTCCAGCTCAAGAGAGGGTGGGCGCCATTCCAATGAGGATACCATACCCAGAAGATCCTGTCCAGAGGGGTGAGGAAACTGAACGAAATGGAGCAGAAGCAGTGTGCCACAGCTGTGCGTGTGTTTTCAGCTGGGAAGACATCACACCCAGGAGAGGTGTGTAAAAAGTCCTACTGGATCCAGCAACACTCAAGGAAGTTAACTGTTTAGGGTTTTGGAGTCATCCGACGGGAAGACTCAGAGACTGAGACAGAGACAGAGAGAGAGAGAGACACACAGAGCGAGGCAGAGACAGAGAGAGAGAGACACACACAGATAGAGACAGAGACAGAGCAGAGACGGAGACAAAGAGAGGCAGAGACAGATAAAGAGACAGAGACAGAGAGAGAGAGACAGAGACACACAGATAGAGACACAGACAGAGGCAGAGACAGAGAGAGAGAGAGAGAGAGAGAGAGAGAGAGACAGAGACAGAGACACACAGATAGAGACACAGACAGAGACAGAGAGAGGCAGAGACAGAGAGAGACAGAGACACACAGACAGAGCAGAGACAGAGGCAGAGAGAGAGACAGAAACACCCAGATAGAGACAGAGAGAGGCAGAGACAGAGACACACAGAGAGAGACAGAGACACACAGAGAGAGACAGAGACACACAGAGAGAGACAGAGACACACAGAGAAAGACAGAGAGAGAGCGAGAGAGAGAGAGAGAGAGAGAGAGAGAGAGAGAGAGAGAGAGAGAGAGAGAGAGCAGTAAGGTGATGAAATTCCTAGAGGAAGACCAGGGACACAACCCAACATTCAAAAAGCTCCGACAATTGTATTACTGTCTGAGGCAGACATTCAGAGTTGTATGAAGGAATGAAGTTTGATGTAATATGCCAATGCAATATAACTTCAGACCCTTTGGAGCAAAATATGTTTGAAGAAAGATTATAAACTAAGCCTGGTATTATTTAATATCTTTCTAGATTATAGGAGTTTACAAAATAACAAGCAGAGCGCTGTCAAATTATGGGAAAGAGTGAGATAGGATTATTTTTTGGTAATTATATTATTACAAGATTAACAACTGTGATAGGACTTCAGCTTACTTTTGATCAAATTGTTTAGATACTGTGCAGAATGGGGTTTAAGATTAAACAGTAGGAAGTTAAAGTTAATGGTCTTTAAAAAGATCAAAACTAAAAAAAATGAGAGGTGGTATATTAATGGGTACCCAGTAGAGATTGTGAAAGAAATTAATCATTTTGGGGGTGAGGTTTTCAAGCAACACAAAGTGGAGGCACAGCTTAAAGTGCACAAATGACATGTAAATTAGCTATAAAGCTGAAAGAACATGTTTGTACTAAATTCCAATATTGCCAATTAACTGCCTGGAAAGATTATATAAGGCACTACTAAGTCAAAGAGGATGTGTGGAGTAGAAATCTGAACATCAAAGCGATGGTTGAGAAAGATATGGCACACAGGATGTGTTATAAAAGTTCTGGGTTTATCAAACTGTTCACAAAGAGGCATAAGTTTTATAGAACTAGGAAGAGTTGTAAGCAAAGGCAAATATTGAAGATAATTTTGAAACAATTTTTGAGAAGCTTACGTTTATAGGATAGCAATATAAATAGAATAATGTCTGAGCTGTCAAAGTCGGAAGAAAATGCTTAGGAGAGTTTGGAAAACTGCTGGTGGAGGTTCCAATGGGTGATGTTTGGTAATGGGGGAAGGCAATTTCAGTGGCCTTTGGAAAGAAGTAAAACAGAGAGTGGAACAGAGAACCAAGATATTTGGACAAGCTTTGAGATGAAAGGCTCTTTAAATTTTTATAAATTAGTAAATAGAAATGGGGGCAACAAAAACATATACATAACTGTCAGTGGCGAATTCTCCAATACACAGCATACTAAACTTGAGGGGGCTCGAAACGACTCTCAATAAACATGTAAAATAATCAGAATTTTTTGTATGTCACTTCAACTAAATACGAACTGATCACAAGTTAGTGCAGTTAAACATACATCTACCTCACTGCAAGTTAAAATGATTCTCCAGCATTCTCCGCTCTAGGCAAGGCAAGCAAGCAATAGCCACACACTCCCAAATCTCCACTAGAGAGGCTTGGGGAAAGGAAGTTGGATTGTCAGCCATTAGCTGTCGAACTGCACTGCTAAATTTTGCGATTCACAATCGTTTTTAGTCTGTATTAGTGTTGTTTTGCATATAACTTTTCTGAAAATCACCGATGTAAGTGTTACTGAAGCTAGTGGTTCTTGTGACTGTGCAGTAGAACTTGTGTTAAAGACTGGATTTTGGTAGTTTGAATTTTCTGAAAAACTTAAAGTAAAAAACAATGGCAGGCCCACTCCCAAACTACCAGGTCTGATTGCAAAATGTCAAGATAGAAAATGAGAGTATAACAGACATTTCTGCATTAGCAATTATTCTAGCTACAAATGGTTAACTTGTTGCCCCAAATTAAACAAACTACTGTTGGCCATGTCTTCTTTTTAGTAACGACAAAAGCAGTACAATATGATCTCAAGAAGGATTCGACAATGTAGTTTCTCTAATGGTTCATTAAGTAAGCATGAAAAAAAAAATCACATATTTTGTGCATCCACTCTTTGTAATTTTGCCAATACTCGAGTAGACCTGCAAATAAATGCTCAGAAATCATTACAAATTTCAAAGCATAATGAAGTAGTAAAAAAGAACAGAGCAGTATTGAATAGACTCATTGGTGTTGTTTGTCACTTAGGAAAGCAGGAACTAGCTTTTAGAAGATACGATGAGTCAGAAAGTTCCTTTAATAGAGATAATTAGGTAGAAACATTGGATTTACTCAATACGTATGATCAGCTCTTAAATGATCATTTAAAAAATGCTACAATTTTCTGGGGCACTTCGTAATACATTCAGAATGATTTAATCAAAGCTGTTAGTGTTTTGGTTAACTGTGTAACAAAAGAACTTGCATCCACTAATTTTGTGACTATTCTTCTAGACGAGTGCTCAGACATAGTGATCAAATCCCAACTCTCTACCATTTTACGCTATGTATGGAGTGAGAAATAGAGGGATCTACAACAGGATAACCCCAAAACAAAGTGTATAATAAATACCAAACTTGATATTTAGATTCAGCATTTTCCAAGGAAATCAACTTGAAGATTTTCAAGAAAATTCTCCCACACCCAAATACCTTATGTATGGATTTTTGTTTAAATTCTCAATTTTCTCATAAACATATTTAACAATTTTGATAAAATTACCCACTAAAGAGTTTTCATAGAAAATAAAATGTATATCTTGAATTTTCTATGAATAGTCTTGTCAAGTCCTCTTCTTTTGGAAGGAATTTTGTATTACTAGTAAACTATAACAGACAGACACAAAAGTATTACACAAGAAAACAGATCTCTTTAAAAAAAAAACTCAATTTATTTATAATAACCTATTTTGTAGCATTAAACACTTCGGAGTTATTTTTATTGGGTTGAGTTTCTCAAATGCTAGTTTTCTGTAGTACTATTGCTATTCAGTTGTTTCTCAAAATTCTAAACAAAGAATGTGGAGTTTTTTGGTTAGAACATAGCAATAGATTTTAAACATATGACAATCAATTCAGTTTTCTCTGCCGGTCCTTTTAGTTTCAATAAAAATACAATGAAATCCTTTCTACAAAGGTTATTTAATTGTCATGAAGTAGGAAGAAAAATAAACCTTCTTAATAATACTTTACGGAAACTATATACAAATAAATGATAATAGAGAAAGTTATGTGAATGTAACACATACATTCTTTCCCCGATGGAATGAATTTTATTGTTTATGATGATGATGATGATTATGATGATGATGATGATGATGATGATGGTGATGGTGGTGATGATGATGATGATGATGATGATGATGATGATGATGATGATGATGATGATGATGATGATGATGATGATGATGATGATGATGATGATGATGATGATAGTGGGTTGAAAATGTGGATTGAGCCAGGAGAGGAATTACATTATTGAAACTAAGAAGTGTGAGAATGTGGTATTGTAGGATTGTTTTACTCCAAAACCGTAGGAAGAATTAATATATGTACATGCTTGATCACTGATTTCCCTATTGTTAGATAAAAGTAAGGGAAAATGAAACACGCTGGAGACCATTTCAGTGATGATAATCTTATAAATTTTCATTACACTTGCTGATAATTCAATTTTCTTTGAGCTGCAACAGTTAAGAGTGTATTTCAGATTTTGCACTCAGAAGTTACAGTAGCCTGATATGAACCCAAATGAGAATTTGTGATCAATTGCATCTTTAACTTCAAGTAAATATTGTTGCCATGTGTGAAAGACCAAAACACCAAAAACTAATTTTAATATAGCCATTAGTGTTTTAAAATAATGAAGAAGATAAGGCATTACTAAGCATGATATGTCAGGTGGTAATGGCTGTGGTCCGCATTTGAAAGGTTCCAGATTCCATCCCCTGGGGCTGACCAAACTGACCAAAAGTTTTTTCACAGTTAATAGGTAAATGCTGGATAGGTTAGTTTGATATGAAAAGTTTCCTATCATTCCTTACATTTCTACAATTTATTTCCCTCTTCTTCATAACCAGGCTGATCACCCATGCCAGATAAGATATGATTCAGAGTTTGTTTGTTCCTTGACAGGCTTCTGACAAAGGGAATTGGCTTACAATTCCTTGGGGGTACAAGTCCTACAAAGAGGAGGGTAATTTGAGAAAGCAGGAGAGTTTAAGGAATTAATAAAATGCTATTGCTTCTCATACTTCAGATAATATACAACATGACTTCTTTAAACACAAGTCAGCATATTGGGATTTTTCTGGAATGATGTGTACAAAGCTAAATGACTCCTTTCCGGTCTTAAATAGCCCAGAAACTATTGACTTTTTGTGTTTGAAAATGCCTCTTAAAAAAAGAACACTCACACCCTCAGGCATTCATACACATGCACACACACACATGATTCTTCCTTATGTATGAATTATCATACTGGAAAATAATATTTGAAAACGTCAGTTATAGGTTGTATGGGGTTGAATTAAAACTTATTAAATATATCCATTCCCACTTTAAGTATTAATCAACTTATTTGGCTCACGGCTGACTGTTGCAGCACTTAATCCTATTCACATTTTCTTGCGAGGTATTGGTATCTTCAAAAGGTGTGTTGATACCCTTTCTTCTTCTTTTTTTTAAATAGTTGAACATTAATATATCCCAGTTCTATCGAGGTGATGAATGAAAGATTATCTGAGCACTTGCTCAAATGTGCATAGGCTCAAAAGAAAAATGAGCACTGACATTCGCAGATGCCAGAAAAATGAGTCTGTATACAGGCATCTGAGGTGAACTGGGGTTAACAGAATTGAAGTTAAAAAGGTTTAATTGGAAAGTATATTAGAAACTTAGTAGCCCAGCCATGCAGTTCCACGTAGAATATTAGATAATAAAATGAAACGAGCACCAGTTTAGATTTTCTATAGCACATAATAACAGTCATTTCTAACAAACTGTTTGTTGGACCAGTCTGTTGATGTGTAAATTCCTTTTTATTTTATTCCTTGCCTTTGGTGCTATCTGAATTATGTATGTGTATATATGACTAATTAATTCACAAAGTGTCGAGCATCACTAACATATTTTTCCTCTGGAAGAGTACAACATAATATATAGAAGTCATATTAAAATATAAAGTTAAAAATTCAAAGGGAGCCAAAAGCTCAATTCCAAAGAAGGATCCTTGTTGTTCTCAGTGTTAGGTTAACCACATCCCACATTGAGAGAAATGTTTAGCTACTTATTTGTTAAACAAATTATCTCAAGAAGCTCATATTTTATGCATTAATGTTTTTAAACCTAGGGCTAGAGTTGGTTGATTAATAACAATTTTATAACACAAAGAGGGGTTTTCTACAACCTCTGTAAATTAATTAGTTAATTAATTTTTGAGGAAGATATTGATCTCCATGATAATATTAGTTCAATAAACCAATAAAATGAATGAATACATATTGTTATTTAATGAACTTGGTGGATATTTTGCTATTTGGCATCAAGCTTCTGAGTTGTTTTAGTGTGATTTGAGTCAGTGTAAAGGAATATTTTTATGCTAAATAAAGATATCTTATGTGTTTCATTCACATGACTTCCTTTACAAACAATTGTTACAAAAGAGTATTCCTTTATCTACATTGTGGTAATCAAGATAAACATTAGCAGAAATGGTTGCACTAGTTCTTTCAAGTAGAAGGGAAATAAAGTAATACACTAGGCTATGCAAGTCCAGTATTTTAAAAAAGCTGATCACTAAGTGAAACAACAAACTCTTTTCGCTTATCATGGCCAAGAGTAAAACAAAATAGATGAAACGAAAAATTATGTCCCATTTGAGAAAAGTTTAAGCAGTTGAAAATCTAAAACATAGCAAGGAATGCCTCGAAAACAGTTAACTCTACCATAAAGTATAAATCGTGTGTTACAAAGAGATCTACAAGTTTTGATGTGGTAAGATTCTGTCCTCCTCTTATGGTTTACCAATTATGCAAAATTCATCCAGAATAATGAGGTCTTCATAGGCTATTCCCAGAAAAGTCAAAATTTGTACTTTATTTGTCATGTAAATATCTTTAACGTAGGTATTTTAATCAAAATCGTTAAAGCCAGTTTTCAGTTTTAAGAAAAGAATTTAAAAAAAAAAAAAAATCCTTGTAAAGGGTCTTTTGGGGTGGGGGAATATTCTTGAATGTGTAGCAAACTTGGAAGATACTAAACCTAATACCAAATTTGGTATTTAATGGATGTTTAGGTTTTGAGCTATGTACACACACATGAATACACAAACCTTTTTCTAAAATGATTATTTTTTTATTCAGGCACATCAAAACATAAATTTTCAGTGAAATCTTGACATCAAATTTTTGGGTAGAATACGGTACCTTCTCTACCTACTATATGGATAGTATGTGTAGAAAAAGTTTAACTTTATTTTACATGAAATAATTACACATTTACATTGCACAAGGATAACCTTTGATGTTAAGGCTACTGTTTTAGCTCATTTTAGGTAGCTTTTTTACCAAATCTGTGTAACGTTTTTGCACTTGATGATTCAAATATGTAAGTGAAAATGATATCATTTATTTGTGTTTATTTTCATTAAAATATATTTTATTCACGTTATTCAGAATTCTCTTAGTAGGTGTGAACATAGCCTTATATTAAATAGATATTAATATTAATTTGCAAACAACTAATGGACTTGGGTCAACTTCATACCATAGTGTAGATTATGTTATTAAAACTATTTTACTTTTTTTAAGTACATCAAACATGTTTTAGCATTTTAACTGACACATTTCACACCATTGTTTTCTATGAGCCTGATTCTTCTTAAAATGTATTTTATAATGCACCATTACGGTAATTTTAATTATTGTGATGAAAGTAATTTACCTTGAAGCCTCCGGAAAGAAAATGTATTAGTAGACATCTTGGGTTCCTCCAACCTAAAGGAAAAGAAATATTAATCCTTTTATTTGGGTAAACAAGAAAATTAATGAAGTTTTCCAAAACATATGTACAAATCTTAATTTCTAGGGATACATATTATATTCATGAGAAAAGAAATCCATTCTAATCTTATTGTTTGCTCAGGTTAGCTCAGGAATAAGAAACTGAATCTATTTTAAATTCTAGAGAGTGACCACACTCAAATACAAGGAAGAAGTTGACATACTGTAAGCCAACTTAAGTCTATTTTTAATAAGGAAATATCTCAACACTACTTAAGCATCAGTTCTGGTGTCCCTTAGGCAGCTGTATAAATTTACATAAAATTGTTTACCAGATTAAGTAGATGGTTAGAATTACATCCAAAATACTTAATAAGGTTATGAACATAAATATGACATAGACATTAGAAATGGTCCAAATTAATATTATTACTAAATCTAACTACTATATAATTACTAAATCTAAATATCATCTAAGATGTAGTGTAAAAATAACAAATTGTAATAAGGAAAATAAATGGAGTAAAATTAACATTACTTTGAGATTCTGACAGCTCATCAGAAATTTGCGTAAACAATATATAGTTATGTCAATGAAGAGGAACCTTGAACAGCACCTCCCAACTGTCTTCCACATGGAGCTTGAACAAGGAGTTTCGGCAGGACACTTCAAAAGTTGATTTCAGATTTTCAAAGTTAACTCTGTTGCCATCAAGCCCCAAAACCACGCGGCCATTGTGCAGGACCTGGATTCAAATGGCATGCCATCTGTTAATTGCTACATTATTGGCATTGATAAAATGTGCATAAATAATCACAGGTCCTGGATTATAAAGATTATTGGTAATTACTAGATCATTCTTGGTCATTAGATGTATGCCATTCTCTATTTTTATTTTATTTTACACCATTATTTTGTCTTTTTCTTGCCCTTTGTTCTTTATTTATAAATTTTCTTGTATTTATGCATCTACATTGAGTACATACAGAGTTTCATATTACAGTACAGCAGGCATGCTCATTTACTGGTTTATGATACCAGAAGTAGTTATTGCAGAAGTTCTGTATACAGGACAGATACAAGTCCATGTATAATGTGGCCTAATAGCCAACAGTGGCAGGTCGCAAAAGAATTCCATTGGAAAGTCATCGTAGCAGATTCTAAGCCTGTATATAAAGTTTGGACTTCCTTATCAGCAATTACTTTCTGTAATGTAGGTATGTCCATTTGAAATGGAGTAAATAAACACACAAAGGAACTTAACCAATGAGGAAAAAATCAAAATATAGTTAATATGTACCATACAATTTAAACCTTTACCATGCAGTTGGAACTATGAAAGGGACAATTTCAAGAAGAGCAATTGCATCAACTTCCTTCTGCAATCCCTCCAAGAGAGAAATACAAACAAGAAATTTAATAAATATACTTTCTTACTAGAAATATGAGTAAACAATTTGCCTGGAAATTATTTTTACCTTTTTCTAAATCCTATGCATCTCAAACCTACAAAAGCAATGGTTGGATTTGCAGCTACAGTTAATAGCCATGAAAAATAATAGCTTTTTAAATATTTGTGACAGAGTAAACATGGTGTTGATCTATTTAAACAATTTATCAGTTGCAGAATATGAACAATTAAAAATTTTTGCAGCCAATATTTTGGTTATGTTTGGTTCCACATATTTGTGTGAGCGACTGTTTTTGCAAATGAATTATGGTATACGAAAATGCAGAGCTTATTTATATGAGAAACATCTGTTGATGCAATTGAAAATGGCTCTATTGATAGTTTTTCATGTTTTAACGAAATAGTTGTAATTGTAAATGAATGTAATAACAAATACAATAACCTTTGCATTATTTTCTATAGTCTAAACTATATATACAGAGTGTTTAAAAAATACGGGACATAATTTCAGGTATGTATTTCCCACATGAAGACAATCAAAATAGTTCAAAAATGTAACGACCTGTGTCCGGAAATGCTTCATTTCCGAGTTATGGCCTTTACAACATTGAAAGTCCCACATCAAAATAGTTCATGTCCGGAAATGCTTCATTTCCGAGTTATGGCCTTCACAACATTGGAATTCACTGGAACGTTTTTCTTTTCGCTGGTCTTTGCCGTCAAAGGAGACATTAGGAGGGCGCTCTGATAGTTCATTCTGAGGAAGGTTACATTCAGTGTTCTTTAGGCGTTAAGACTGTGCGACATGTATTCAAATCAAGAGCTGGCAGAGATACACTTCATGTACGTACGGTAAGGCGGACGGCAATGCTGCGCTGGCTCGTCGGTTGTACCAGGAGAGGTACCCACAGCGACAATGTCTAGATCGGAAGACATTTGTACGTCTGTGCGAGTATGGAACATTCACCTCTGCTGGTTTGGGAAGGGGACGACCAAGATCTACAACTCCAGAAGTGCAGGAGTTAACGTTGCAAGTCAATGTTCCTCATACGACTGTCTGGAGACTGTTGAACGAGTATCAATTGTATCCTTATCATTTGCAACGTGTACAGGCCCTGTCACCAGCAGATTACCCTGCACGAGTTAGGTTCTGTCAGTGATTCTTGCAGCAGTGTGGTGTAAATCCGAACTTTTCTGCCGTCGTATTATTTACAGATGAAGCACAGTTCACAAGAGATGGCATAACAAATTTCCACAATCAGCATGTATGGTCGCATGAAAACCCACGTGCAACTGTTGTGTCTCACCACCATGTGAGGTTCTCCCTCAACATGTGGGCCAGTGTCATTGGTGATCGATTAGTTGGACCCCATGAACTTGCAAACAGACTTACGGGGCAGGCGTACACAAACTTCCTGGAATACACCATACCTGACGTTTTCGAAGACACTCCCCTGATCAGTCATCAACACATTCATTTCTTGCAAGATGGCGCTCCTGCACACTTCAGTCTTACGGCTCGCCGGTACTTGGATCGAAGGTTTCCTGATCGATGGATAGGTAGAGGGGCCCAATTGCTTGGCCTCCACGCTCACCTGATCTGAACCCTCTCGATTTCTACTTGTGGGGCCATTTAAAATCATTGGTTTATTCATCCCCGGTGCCTGGTTTGGAATCCCTTCGGAATCGAATTGTGGCAAGTTGTGAGGACATACGCAATACTCCTGGAGTTTGGGATCGTGTTCGCAGCTCAATGAGACATCGATGTGAGGTCTGTATTCAAGCAGGAGGTGGACATTTTGAACATCTTCTGTAATGACAACAACCTGCGGAAAGAAAAACGTTCCAGTGAATTTCAATGTTGTGAAGGCCATAACTCGGAAATGAAGCATTTTCGGACACATGTTATAATGAGCTAATTTGATTGTCTACATGTGGGAAATACATACCTGAAATTATGCCCCGTATTTTTGAAACACCCTGTATATTGTTTGGTCCCTGTTTTTGAGGCTGTGAAAGGAGGGAGATAACAATGTCACGTCACTGCACGGATGCGTGTTGAAAGTCCCAATAAAGCCGAATTGGACACAGGCATCCAATTTCTTAGCTTGCACTTTGCTGTGTCGAAAGACTGACCTAAGTATATACAAGCCATTCATGCTGCTTATCTAAAATCATTACCAACAGTCATTGAATTCATGGGCGGATTAGGCTCAGCAATTTTAGGATTTCGTTTTATTTCATTTCCGGTTTGTACAGTGCATTCTAAAGGGACTTCTAGTCTAAAGTATTTTGATGGACTATTATTTGCTGACTCCTCTCTAGTATTTCACTTTTACCATACTTTATTTTTCTCTGTAAATTCACCCTTCGAACGAGAATCCCTTTGTCAGAATGTGTGAAGGGACAGAAATATGTAACTTTGAAGAATGATTTGTGGTTACATGCGGGTCGGGTCGCATGGTTGGTATTGACGAAGACATTTTTATGCGTGCACAGGACAAGAAGAATGGTTTACACGAATACGTATTTGTAATTTAACGACTCTTGAATGGCTAGAAAAGTGTTTAGATTATCTCAAACTAAGTGACAATTCTATGCTGTCAGACAAATTAACGCCTCGTAAGAAAACTGTGCTTCTTTAAAAAGGTTGATCAAGAGATCCAGAGGACGAATTTCCCCACGGGTGAATTACCCGGATAGGGTTTCCTTTTCGGAGGGTGTCCCTTATGCTGAGAAGACGAATGTCGAATAACCTCAAGCTCCATGGGCCCCGAGTTCATTGAGCACCACTTCACCAATTTCATTCATCGTCCAATGTGACCTACCAGGTTAAAGGGCACTTGAAAGCAAAAGAAAAAAAATACTTGATTAAATACTTTTTCACTAACTTTTGAAAGATTTTAAGGTGTGTTTGTGCAAATAAAGAAGAATATAAAGAAGATCACACCTTAAAAAAAAAAAAATATATATATATATAGAAAAAATCACATTACATTTAATTGTTAGCCCAGAAGTGTTACAGATGGCGGGATGGCTATTGTGCGGGGAGTAGGTATAACTACGGATATGCATTCATGGAAATTGCACTATAAGTACGTGCAGTCAGGTTGCTATTGCCTTGTATATAGTGTGGCTACGCCGTACTAACCGGTAATCGCTGCATATGTGTCAGCGGTTTGCTTTGGAAAGCTTCTAGTCGATTGTCGCACATGTTCTTTCGGCTTCCTTTAAAAAGCTATAATTACATGGAGTCAGGTTGCTATTGCCTTGTATATAGTGTGGCTACGCCGTACTGGCTCGTTATCGCTGCACGTGTGTCGGCGGTTTGCTTTGGAAAGCTTCTAGTCGATTGTCGCACATGTTCTTTCCGCTTCGTTTAAAAAGCCGCGTGGGCCGTAAATTTAAAGCATGAAGAGCGGCGGCAGTAAACCAAAGCCTTGGAATGCCTTAACTGGGAGAGTTAGAAGTAAAAGTGTTGTGGAGGCATTGGAATAAAGACTACTTATAAGCTTATTTGAGCAATAAGAAGCAGTTTTGTTACAAAATATTTTTCTAGTTGTTACATTCTTATATCTTAATGAGTTGTATGTATACAAATACAACATTTCTCAATTATCTTATCTTTATTCTGTTTGATTGCAGTTATAACCATATATAAATCGACTGACAGCTTTGTGTTTACTAATTTTAATCAATTATCTATACACATCCTGGGATTTAGGTCAATTTTAAACATTTTAGAGTCATTTTATATTAATAACTTTTAAAAAATTATATCATCAAAATCCGGTCCTGCTAATGAAATGTCAGAAGTAATGCTTAGTCTCGCTACAGATCTTACAAATCTTCCCTTCTAGGAAATACTATTCCACGTGAAGGTGGCAAGTATGCGAATAAAACTGTTTATCCTAATGCCAGGGGAAGTTAACTTAGGGGAATCTGGATAGGAGTATCCTTAAAACAAGTGGCTTTCTACGCAAATAATTTAAGTTTGATAGTAGCATATTTTCATCATATGAAAAACCAAATTTAACTCAAAGCAACTCATCGGGCATACAGCACCTATAATATTCATATGAATCACAGAGTTCGTGCATACTTAATACAGACTTTGGAGCCCGCTGAAAGCGGAATATGATAGCAAATATGTCACTGGGCTAAGTCCACAGCACAAGTGCTTATGCTTCCTCCCACTTCATTCCAACACTTCAATTCTGCTTGTCCTCTGCATAGTCCTGTAACTTGCTGCGCTCTGATGCACCTCCAAGCTGGCCTGAAGTTTCAAGTATCTATACTCTCTGCATTATCACCTATATTATAAGTTTATTTACTAACCTTTGAGCTTCCTCCATGATCACAGTTAAGATGTTTTAAATATAGATGCCCAGAACTTCTGTTAATGTTTAGAAGTCTGCTTTTCAGACGGCAAACACTCTGGAATTGCCGAGTTCTTCCCTGTTGAGGACAAAAATATGCCGATAAGCAATTTTGTTTTTATACCAGATAAAGCATTTGTTGTGCATTTACTTTTTAATGAAAACAAAATTTAATATAAAGTTAGCAACCGATTTCAGAGCATTATACATGATTCTCTTTAAGAGAGTAAAGTCTAATCATTTCCCCCAACTGCTCTGAACAGAGCTGCACATGAAGGTGTAAATTCATGCACTGACTTGATAAGAGAAAAAAAAAAATGAATGTTAAAATGCTAAGCATGGCCACATGAATTCATAAGGGCCTCTAACTAAGCCTAATAAATCTGAAATGCGTCTAAACAGTAATGCTAATGTTATAAGTTAAAAGGGAGAGAAAACAAAATCTCAACTTAAACAAGTTGCTGCAATTTATTAACCTTTAGTCAAAGTGATAAATCATAATTACAATAATTTTAATTAGAGATGGGCTGAAATGAAGCATGGAATCGAGACTGTTGATTCCATCGACTGCGAACACTGATGTCGATATCATATATAAACACAGAAAAAACATATATTTGCATATAAATCCGATGTTTAGTGATAACATATTAATATTTTATGAAAATAGCGGCTTCAGCAACGTTAATGCTATATGGAATGGTACAAATACTAAAAAAACTTCTTAAACGCATGCTTGTTAGATGTCACTGCTTACTTGTAACCAGTTTATCAATATTTGCCAACAGGGATGAACATCAGTCTTAAAATGCACAACAAATGATCCAGCCCTATCCTACTGCAATATTTGCTTTTTATTTGAAATATTTTCGAGAACATCTGTTCATAAATATGTGTAGAACCCAATATTTATGTTAACATTGCAGTAAAATTTTGCAATTTTGGACATTTTTCATTGGAAACAAATTTAAATAAATCCCAATATTTTCCTTGAGAATATTTCATGACTGTTGAATTTTGTAAAGCAACTGGTTGCATTTGAAGATCGCGAGGAGCGTCTTTGCAGGCAAAATTAAAAGAGGTGTGAAGAAGATTACGTTTCTCCTCTATTCATTTCAAGTCTCGAAAATTAGTGTCATATAGTTCCTTCAAAACTGTTGTATATTTCAGTAACACGGTGAAATTAGTGGTAAAATTTGATTGCAAGGGTGGGGAATATATGTCACCAATTTCCAATTGATCTTGTCAGTGTCAATTGTGCTATTAAGATATTCATTAGTCAACTAACGTAATTACCTTTTAAAATTGTTTTTAAAACGTTGTGTGAAGTCAGTTAACTATATTATTTTTAATATGATGGTGCAAATTTAAGATTACTCACTCATATAGATACTGGACAATATTGACACAAAAATACATATATTATAAAAATATAAGATGTATAAAATGCTTTTAAGAAAATATAATCTTCCGAAAGATACCACATCTTTTGTTGACTGCCTGATGTCGGATTTCTCCTTAAACGAGTTCTCTGTGCTTGAGAAAACGTAGCCTTTCTACACCTACTGTGAGGGGAGGAAATTATTAGGAGGTTATTTGATAAGAATACTTACAAGTAAGTTACCTCGCCGTTCTGTCCTCTTAAAAAAATGTAGGTATGTACACTTCTACCGTGCCTTCACTCCCGCAGACAATAGTTGGCTCACTTGAAAACTTAAGACTGCGGTTTAACACCATCGAATGAATGAACAGGAAATGCTTCTTGCCTGGCCAATCACAAAACAAAGGAGACGGGGTGGGGAATAAACAGGAAACGCTTCTTGCCGGCCAAGCACAAAAAAAAAAAAAAAAAAAAAAAAAAAAAAAAAAAAAAAAAAGGAGACAGGGTGACGCACAAGGTGACGTCATTAGTTCATAGCTGCAGAGGTTGGGCATCCCACCCCCAGTGTATTTCCAAGTGACTGGAGTCGAGACTGTCGATTCTATCGACTCCGAACACTGTTGCCAACTCTCTCGCGAAGTCTGGCAGACAAAAATTAATGTTTGAGTTAAATTCCCGACAAAAATATTTGGGCACAGATCTCTTCAAGTGTAAGAGTAAATAATACGAAATATTTCTTAAGTTTGGATGTCTTCTTATTTGAAAACAAAGTTGATCTACAAACCTCCGAAACGAAATATACAAAAAGAAGCTTATGTGATAAAAATTTACAATGTTGGGACTTGGTATTGTCTCCTCCCTGCCAATCAGACGACAAGGTACGCTAGCGCGCTAACGTTCAAGGCGTACAAACAGTGTGTTGTGTTCCTACCATAAGTTTACTAGGAAATAGGTTCGCGATACATTTGAAGCTTCACTTGAAAACAGGAAAAGGCAAAATAACCAATAGTTATTGAAATTATGGACGTGAACAAACTTCTCTTTTTAAGTGATAAGTCATTCCATGGCTGGCGCAATATCCGCCGAGGAACTAGGAAAGCCGATTTATAACAAGTGCATTATAATCACAAATTTTCAGCCGATTTTTACATAATTTTTACAAATAATAATCATTAGTTATTTCTTTATAGCTACAAGAGAAGTAAGGGAATATATTAGGTTAATGCAATAGTCAAATCTATTGAAAGCCGGTCGCAAAGTGATGACTTTGACATTCCGTTCTCTTTGCAAGGTCAGGTGTAAAAAAATAGACGAATGACCACTTCCCATTTGAGAAAAGCATTACTGGAAAATTCATACCAATAACGAGGAATAACTACGAAAAGGTTAACTCTACAAAAATGTACTAATATGAGATCAACATTTTTGTGCAGTATGAGTTTTTATCTCTATACTATGGTTTATGCTAAAGTTCTCCAGAATGAAGGCTTCAGAGACTATTCCAGCAAAACTCAATATATACATTTTATATGCCTCTAAATTTCTGTAATACACGGTGGCATTTAATCCAAACCGTTAGAGCCATTTTTGAGAAAATAAGTTTTAAAAAATACTCCATATAAACGGTAGATTGGGATGGATGGGGAATTTTCCTAAAAACCTTTGCGTTGCATGTTTGAAAGATACTAAATTCAGATACCAAGTTTGGACTTAACCTACTTTTATTTATAGTTATGCTGTTCACAGATGCACATGCAGATCTTACTCTAAAAACACTTTTTCTAGGATTCTCGTGTCCTCAAAACATTTATTTTCGACAAAATATCACCTTTAAATTTCTGGATGAAATGCAATACCTTTCCTACCTATTATGTACATTGTACGTAATAGAGAAACTAAACATACAAGCTAAACATAAAATATGAGGGTTGAATAATTAATGAAATTTTGAACAAAAATATTAAGTGGTATAATACAGGAATATACCCAACTAGATCATGAATAAGTCTACTACTGAAACTTTCATTCCTTTAATTTGTTCTTGGTAATCTGCAATGTCATCTAAAAGTAAATAAATATAAAGTCCAAAAATAAAAATAAGCTTGTATTTATTATGTAAAAAGGAGAGTAAGTTTTATTTAAGGAGTTCTTTAATGCTACAGTTCTCAGCATCCCATTTAAGCGTGAAAGGCAACTTATTTTCCTCAGATGCTGCTTTATCAGTTGTGAGGCTTTATGTGCCATAAATCTAGAACACAGGATCGATGTCTTTACTTCCCCTCCAAAGGAAGTTATGCTAAGGATTTTCATACCCAAATAAAACTGAACCCGCCAGATTTGAACCCGAGATCTTGTAAACTAGAAGCTAGCAAATTACCCCTATATCACGAAGGATTATTGACATTGCAGTTTTGTTTTTAATGTTGGCATGATGAAGAGGGAGCATTATTCCAAGCTCCTGGAAACTTCAACTAAAAAAAATATTCCAGAGCCAAATTCTAGATATGCCACTGTTACTACCACTAGAAAGCTGTGGAAACATGTTAACATGGCACCCTTTAACGCTAGAACTCGGCTGTATCACTCATGACCCATTCTTTAATTTTTTCATTTGTCACTGTTTTGCATTTGAACATAGAATGCTGAATTTCTATGAGTTTTTAATAAATAAGGTAATTAAGGACACACTCTATTTTATTTTTTATGGGGCAATCTTAAAAAAGAAAAATCTAGATTCACCTAGAACTGCAAAAGGGTCAGTTTTGTGCCCACTGCTGCAGCCACCGTGTTAATGCTACATATCACAGAGCTTCAAGTTTAGCTTTATGTTATGTTTGGTCAATAATGGCACTTTCTGATGACATTTCACTTCAGCAGTGGAGGGGAGACATGATGCTGAACGTGTGCATAAGCGTTGTACCTTTAGTACTTTATTACAATAAATGTGCTGTCAAAGGGAAGATGAAATTTTAAGTGCCATAAATTGAGTCATGAATCTGAGGGTGAGCCGCTGTAGTTTTCATCTGAGAACAAACTGCAACAACAATTCTTCATCTGCATATGTCACACCAGTTGATTCACTGAATAATGATGGCGAAGGTATACACGTTTGCATTTTCCTTTAATGTTATTGTATATATAGACATGCATTTCAATTACAATTTAATGTAAATGTTGGTGTTTTCTCGGGTTGCTGTAGGCCTAACATTGTATTTATAAATGTTTATTATTTGCTCTAATACAACAATAATAATTCTAATGCTACTTATTATTGATATATAACTTTTGGATTTTATAGGAACCACTCCTGGACAGGCTAGGGTAAACATGGCCGTGGGCAAGGGCAAGGACAATGTTGATGAAGGAAAGATCTAGGTTGTGAACTGCTCCAGTTTTCTTCAGGTATAGTCATTGTATCTTCAGATGAAACAACCTGGAAAGTTGGAGTTGTAGGTGATGGTTCAACTGACAGATATGCACATCAGAATGTATTCAAAGACCATCGCTTATCCCTCTCCACATGCAAAATGAAATGTGAATAACACCTGCTACAGTGCTTGGTGCCTTATGATAACGGATACACTTTTGAAATATTTTGTAAAATGTATGAAGGCAGAGGCATATCAAGCATTGCGGTTAAATGAAGGTTGAAGAACTGGGAGCTTTTATGCTTATATTGTATGTCTGTAAAGCTAGAGTAATTAAGGGCTTAGAACTTAGAAATTGTGGTCATTTAAGTGGGGAATTAATTTTTTGAAGTCAGTAATGGCTCATGACAGACTAAGAGAAATAATGCATTATTTCAGATGTGACATTAGATTGACAAAATAGAAAGACTGAAAGAAACAATTGGCATGCGGCCACAATTGAAGAACTTTGGAAAGTCTGCCAGGAGCAGTGGGCTACTATCCCCAATCCTGTTCTTAGACACAGTCTTCTTCAATGCTAATCTCACTGCAGAGCAATAAAGCCATACAGATCACATTAAACACAATAGGTATTTTGACATGACAAAACATATGTAAAAAAATCTGAGCTCAAGAGGGGCCACCCTCTAAAATACTTTTATGTTTGTTTGCCTTGAGTATGTTTTATTTATAATTTTACATTCACCCATAAGCCTGCTGGTGCAATAGTAAGCGTCACAGTACATTGCCTGTTTATCCTATACTGCATTCATGGAAAGCCAATTTTAGCCAAGCCAACATTCAACAGAGCTAGCAGACTTATCTACAAGTATAAAGTGCAAGTAATAAGAGAGAACGGAAGTGCATGTTCATACATATTTGATTTTATTCCCATAACATCTAATGTAATAACCAGTTCTGTCCCAAATCCTGGTAAACCAAACAGTATCACAAAAGAAATAAGAACATTCACATTTTGATATGTTATTCACTTTAAAGAAGCAGTCTTATTTAAAACAGCCTGTCTAGATGGTTATTTACACAAATGAGGGGAGAAAATTATATGAACATTAATTTTGTCCAAATTTTGTGCAACTAGATGAAGCGATTTTATGAAGCTTTAAAGGAATCATATGAGTCACTTACTCAAATCACTGTCAGCTGCATACATAGCAGTACTTAAAATATACTGGTAAAATACAACTGACTCATGAAATTTGTTCCAAGATAAGTTTTTACTAGGTAGGTACTTACCTTTCTAGATAAGCTGGAA
Organism: Hymenopus coronatus; assembly: GCA_030762935.1. Lineage (NCBI taxonomy): Eukaryota > Metazoa > Arthropoda > Insecta > Mantodea > Hymenopodidae > Hymenopus > Hymenopus coronatus. Next base: position 263,450,205 of record CM060900.1, read on the forward strand.
CTTAGGTAGTTCTAGCAGACCTGAATCCATAATAAGTTCCACCAGGTTAAGAAAAACCATATTTTTCCTATTCATGGCAGGGGGTGGTATAAAAACAGTTATGTCCAGTTGCAGTTTATGACCATATGGCTTACACTCTGTTTATATATCATGAATACTCATTTTTTAGAATATGGTATAATATGAGTTAAATAATTTTTATTTTCAGAAAAATTTATTTTTGTTTTCTTTATCATTAAGTTAATCTCATGATCAATTACACAGTGTTATGTCAAGATTAAGTCTAATGGAATGAAAAACAGCTAAACATTTTAGATTCTTATTTGCTTATTGTTTTGAGCTCCTGATGTCATAGACAACTAGATGTTGGCATTAGAATGGAATTTCCATGTTTATTTCTTAATATACTGTTTTTTCCGCACCTAATTAGAAAAATTTCTTTATGGATTGCCAACACTTTGTCACTGTTTAACTGTGTACAACTTTTAGGATGTAAGATAAAATTTAGGTATAAGACATATAAAATGTTTAAAAGGTAACTATCCTCAAGCTTCCAAATGTACCATATTTGCATGTTCACTGGAGTAATTTCCTCCCTTGGGGATACTCATTTATCATCCCCCTTGTGATACTGCCATATGCTTGGTGGAGTGATACTTAACCTTTTTGCGGATATGGACGTCATATGACATCAATTTTAAAATTCAGGAGATCCGATATGGACATCATATGATGTCCTGTGCTTCTTTAACCATAATTATTTTAATTTTTTCTTTTATAATAAATTTAAATAAATTCTAGAATAAATATAGTATTGCCTTCAAAGGTTCCTTTTTGAATGGTACATCTCAAAGCATGGATAGACACATAAGGGCACATCTCCACATTCATGGCATATCATGTTAGTCGCTTCAAGAACTCCTTTTTTGCGGCACAACAAACATCTTCGAAATGGATGTAATTTTTTTTACTGTTGGTATCCTTTTAGTAAAGTGTTTTGCATCATGTCTAAGGTGGGCTTGTAGATTTCTTATCCCCTGTATGAAGAGGTCTCTGAATGTTATAGTGCTCAATTAGGCTAAGAGTTATTGATATGCGGAAGTCCAGGTGATCGTCTTGCGTGAGTTTAGAGTTCTCCAAATTACTAAACAATTGCATATGGTGATATCCAGCTAGTGCAAAAATACTTTTTTTATACCATTTAACTGTTTTCGTAAAGAAGGATATATGGCGATACCTGATGTACTAGACCCACACAGATCTACTGCAAGCGCAAAAAAAAACCACACCCACCCACGCACCCACACATGCACATGTGCGCGCTCACACTGCAGTGCTGGACCTCCATCCCAACCTAAACCACTACCCAGATCACAACCTAAACACAAATCCATTCAATCCTCCATCCGTCTCGACCCCAAAACCTCAGAGCCCATTCTAAATTTAGACCCCACCTCTCAGTAATTATTGTCCCTCCTTGGCTGTGGAGACCCACAAGCAGGTTACTTAATGATGGTTAGCCATTCCCAATTTTTGAGTTGTTAGAACCTCCAGAGAAGATTATGGCTAGCTATCTCCATGTAGTCTCACAGTTTGCACATACAGATTTTGCCAACTAAAGGACGGAGACACAACAGTACAACACACCATAAGACAAAATCACTAAAAATGAATACCCAGACACAGGACAGTAATAAAATACTCTTCTGGAACTGTAGGAAGCATCGTACTCTAAACTACCTGAATTAAAGCACCATCTATCAATGAATTCTATACGACTAGTACTGCTATGCGAAACTTTCCTAACAAAGCTAAATTTTCAGTACCAGGCTACCGGGTGTATCGCTCTGACAGGTCCAACAGTCGCACAGAAGGCGGAACAGCGATTCTTGTTCACAATAGCATCAACCATCACCAAAAGCACAAAACTAATTTAGGACATATGGAAGCCACAGTGGTGTCAATCTGCATACAAGAACACCAACTAGTAATTGTTGGTGTATATAATCCCCCGGGCTGACTGCTGCAGCAAGATATAGATACAGGCTCAGCCTTGACAACCAAGTCATAGCAGCTGGTGACTTTAACACTACCTGAAAAGGCGAACATTTGAAGTAATCTAGATAATGCTTGCTCAACAAGGAGAGAAATATGAGCGGGGGTTCCACAAAGAAGTCTCCTTGGGCCTGTTCTATTTAATTTGTACATGAACAACATTCCAAGAACACCAAACAGGCAAATGTTATATGTGGATGATACTGCCATAACTTCCCTATCGTGGAAACGACAGGTGACAGCAATAAGGCTACAGACCAAGTTAGATGACTTTGAAGAATGGCTCCAGAAATGGAGAGTAAAGATTAATGCAACAAAATGGCAATCGGTCCTGTTTACCCAGAGAACATCACTCTGGGTCCCGCTAGAACCACTCAATCTGTTTAATAAAGATATTCAGTGGACAAACAGTGCCAAATACCTAGAAGAAACGCTAGATAGTCAACTCACCTTTACCACCCTTGTGAAACATATGACACAAAGCTAACTACCAACTTCACAGTCTCTACACATTGTTAAATCGTGACACACCAATAAGCACAAAATTAGGGCTAACACTGTACAAAACACTAATTAGACCAGTCATGGCATAAGCTGCACCCGCCTAGAGACAAAATCTCACATAAGAAATCTACAGGTACTGCAAAACAGAATCTTGAGAATCATCAGTAAGGTGTCAAGAAGTGCACCAGTTGACATTTTCCACACAAACCTTAAAATGCACACAGTTGAGTAATTTATCAATCGGTTGGCATTCAACATGTGCAAACAATGCAAGAGGCACTACAATCCCCTGATCTTGCACCTGGGATAGTACAATGCCGATATCGGTAAGCACAAGAGGCCATTGTCACTGTTTGACACAACAATTCCGCTCAACAAGCATACAGCCAAACAAGACTTTACAGAACATCTAGCATCACTAATACAGTAACAGTGGACACAATGTAACACCCCCAATGATCTTCACCACAGCCCCATAGAAGACCTTAACAGATTCTGTGATACCACATTTCATTTTTGACCCTTTCCCTAGTGTGGTTATTTAAATATAATCTTTATCCTGGTAGGTCATTTAAATCTTAAACCATTTAAACAGATGAAATAATATAACTTGTAGGACTGATTATGTGAGTTTCCACGTATTACACTGCAGTCTTGCTATTAACAAGACTTATGAGTGTTGTGAGAATCGAGCCTTCCGTACGCTCGTTGGACAACCTCTCTCGTGCCAGCTTTGCATTCAGCTGCTTCTGCTGGCTGCAAGAGGCACGCTAATCACCAGCAAGAAATGAGCGAGACTGAAAGCTGACTTGACCGTCTAGTTACAGCGCATATTTGAAAGTGGGATTGGACTTTTGCCTTTCTTCGGACAATATGAACCCAGTGTCTTCTATGCTGAAACACAAATTCAGACCTTCCTACTACCTTCTTTGTGCTAGGAAGAAATGAGGCAGAAATCTCCTCCTTCTTTTGCTGCATTGTTCCCATAGCCATAAGACTAAAGCCTTTCATTATCGTTTCCACTAAAGTGTTATGCATGAAAATTACCTTCCCTTACATTGGGGAAAAAAGAACATACATAAACACATACTGGGTTACCGTGATACCCCATAGACTACATTGTCACCAATAATATAACATTTCTAACATTCTTGCTTACCCGGAACAACAAAGCAGCCATCATGCTACATAACAAAAAAGTCTTAAATGAAGGTACCTGTACCCCAAGAACATTAATTAGAGTTTATCACCATCTAATGATAGCTCTTTAAAATGCTGGGGTACTAAAACACCCCGATAAGTGTTCCAGAGTTTAGATAGGGCATCACAGCATAGGTTTTGGTCATGTCTGTTTTGCACTAATCTGTTAAAAAACAGAATTCCTTTGATAAGGATGGATTCTGGTCCATAGTAATTTCTTACCAGGCACCATAGCACTGTCATACCATGATTTTGAAAATGGGGTATTCTTCCTTTATTTATTTATTTTTTCATAATCTGTACACATCCTCTTATCACATATGGTGGCCCATTATGAGAGCACTTATTTTCTAAGTTCAAAACTACAACTATCAATCTACCTCTGATTGGTGCAATGTATCTTTATCATGAATAATTAATAATAATGTATTTAATGATGAAGAGGTTCTGCATCTTGTCTATAGCCATTGCCAATGGGCCAGAATTTCATCCAGCAGGAGTTCTTTTACATTAGAGTAAATCTACTGACATGAGGCTGTCACTTTTAGGCACACTTAAAATCACCTCAGCTGGGATTAAGGATTTTGTCAAAGGAAAATAAATGAAAAAACATTTAATGTAAAGATTGTGCTTTATTCCATGTCAAGCACATGGTATTATAGTAGATGAAAACTATTTCTGTATAACTGTTGCTATAACATTAAAGGACTGATAAAATATACTATGTTGTTACATTCAAGTAGAAAAATCATATTCTCTTCATCAATTTCTATTATGATAAAGAGTGCATAAAAAGAAGAGATACCTAACATCATCACTGTCATCAGCTCAACTTACTCAGTAAGTTAGGACTATAGCAACATTTTATCCAACATCTATAACTGATAGAGGTTTCATACTCCAAATACATTACTAAGGCAATTTCTTAAGCTTGATATAATTATGATTATGTCACTATGTTCAATTGGTCAGCTTACAAATAAATGTCAGACTTCACACATATATATTTATAAGTACTGTAAAATAAAGCAATGTGGAACAAGAATATAACCATATACCAAATTAATACAAATAAGTACCAACAGTTTTAGAGGAACAATTATACTCTGGTAATTTATAAAAAAACAAAGGAATAAAAATTGAACAAAAACTTTTTCAACAAACAACAATTGCCATTATTAACAGTAGTTTATAAAATGTGGGTAAACTACATTGACATTCTTAATTTGTGTCTCTGCTTTGCATAGTGACTGCTTCTTTGACAATTATCATGTATTTAGGACTCAACAAACAGTTTAAAAATATATAAGCACTTCATTTTATACTGCTCATTTCTATATTATAAGTTAATATTGGCCTAAATCAGGAATCTCAGAATCACATTTCAGGCTGTTTGTCATTACACTGCTCCATGCACCAGTTTTAAAAGAAAATGGTTACACATCTTTGTGGTGTTGTAAGAATGCTTTTCTGAGATCCTGATCCAGATTGAGTAAATAAGTGATTTCAGGTTCTTCCATCTTGTAGATCAGATAGTGATCCATAATAAAACATCCTTTAAGCTTTCTAGAATTCAGACAATGCTATCTCTCAATAAGTTTTGTTTTTGTTTAAGGGCTAATAATTGTTGATCTATACAAGTTGTTATTCCAGTATATATTTTAGAGGAAATAATTTCCAAAGAGACATTCAGGAGACACTTTTTGGATTTTTAACTGTCATAGCATTACAAATTATAGTATACAGCATATCATAATGTTCAAGAACCTTAAATGTTTTGCATAAGAGATTTCAATTGCACTTTCTTAAGTAAAATTTCTATGCCAAGAGGACTCTGCTTCCCTAAAATGCTAGTGTTGCATTCCTAAATGCAAAGGAATGTACCTGAGATAGTCTTTGCATCCCACTAACATAATACTACATTCATTTGTCTTGTACTATAAACACAGATAAGTTCTTTATTATTTAATTTCTTATTTTCACTTTCAACAGCTTATGAAGACACAGAAACTATCTCTGTTATCATAATTTTCAAGAGCACCATACTAGTTACTAACCTCACATTTCACCAAACAACCTGAGATGTGAAGTTGTATAATATGATGAAAGTCACACTCTAAAGCACATCGATAAACATAAGCATAACAATGAATATCATACTAGTCACAAAGTATAAAACCTTTCACTTAAAAATATAAAGGAATGCACCAGTTAGATTACCTAGCTAGAAAAATTTTCTATACAGTGATAATAACAGCAAGAGGGATAAGAGAGAGGGTGAGAGTGAGAAAGAAAAAGGTAGAGAAAAAGATGGGAGAGAGAAATAGTAAGAGACGGTCAGAGGTCAAACAATTGAATATGCATAATATGTATTAAATCAGAGTAATAGAAACCCATTAGGTATCAGGTGATCCATACAATAACATTGTGATTGCTATGGTCTCTTTTAATCCTGCCCAGGACAGATAGCATTACCTGTGTTTTTTTTTAAGAACAATATGGCCTTATGATCTTATTTAGTCTACATACATTATGACAAATTCAGGATATAGGAAAATCTGCTTTCCTTGAACCCATTGTTTCTCTTCTACTTTTACCTGCCAGCTATTAATGTTTTCTTGACATGAAAAGGACATTATAGGAACCAACAACAGAACTCACTTGCATACTTAATAGGTATCTATACTTTTTTAATTTTTATATTAGCTTTTATTTCTGAGGCACTGCAGGAAAGATTACAATCATGCATTCATTTTGACACAAACTACAACAACTATTTCCTTCTGGCTCCAATTTCCAATTAAATCCTTAGCTCAGACATAAACACAAAACCTTATTCCTTGGAGGTATTCCTAACTGTCCTGGTCAGCATTTCTAATCATTTCTATGTTTACAGACTATTAACTTTTGGGTGGATCTATGTAACTTGTGCTCATTATAAAATTTCAGATCATATTATGTAATTACTTTTTAATATTGCAATACACAGTTATTGCTTTGGTGCTAATTTGGAAAATTAATCACTTTAAGTTTAATGTTCAGGATATCAGATATGCCTTTATTGGCATAATTAAAAAGCAAAATGCAATGCAAAGCTATTCCAGTATGATAATGCCAAGTGATTACAAGTTGGGAAAGCCTGAGGGGAATGAAAGCAAGTGCCTAAGAGAATTACAAATACAATGACAGAAGAGAAATGAAGCTATCAAACAAGTAAAGTAAATAAAGCAGAGCTATAAACAAAAAGAATATGAAATATATATATAAACTATATTTGAGTTTCATTTTAAAGCAGATACAGCAATCTTGAAAAAGTGCATGCCTTAAAACATTTGCAAATCTTGCAACACAACATTCATACAGTGAACAATAACCCACAGCTTAACTGCAGCAAAAATGAAAACACTATTTCCCTGTAAGTAATTTATTTTGTTAAAAAATTACTTAGCATTTGTAAGCCTTTGTTCATTGTTGTATGTTGCTTACACTATGATTTCTTGATGACAGATGAAAGGGAACAGTACATTTACAAAACATTTTTTTTCGAAATATGGTAAAATTTAAGAAATGTGTGAAAAGTTAGAGAGGGTATTTGGCTTAAGAGTGGTTTAAGCACTTTAAAGATGGTTGATGACATATGTTCTGGATGGCTCAAGAATGTCACTGCATGAAGAAATTATTGACAAAAGTTTGTCCTTACAGGTATGACAGTGATGACTGCAGCATTTTATTGTAAGGTCTTGAAATGACTGAGGGAGAACAAGAGAAGAAACATCTAAAAATGTGGTGCATGGGCAGTTGGTTTCTCCATGGTGAAAATGTAAAGCTGATACAGCTTTCACTGTGGAAGATTTCCGGACAAAAAACAAAATGACACTTATCCACCAAGTTCACTGAATGTAGCCTCATATGACTTGCTTTTGTTCTCCAAGATGAAAATAAAATTGAAATATGGATGATGAAAATCCAAGCAATATCACAGAAGTTGCTGAAGAAACAGGACAAAGAACTTCCAGATGGTGTTCAATTCATAGAAGAAGCACTAAGAGCATGATGCCAATAATGCATTTTCTTTTGAAAAAACCTCTTAAACACATAAAAATGGATGTCAGAAACAGCATAATTATGAAGGTTATATGGGTTGTTGTAAACTCACTAAAATGTGCTATAGACTTTCAGAATTGAAATAACTGTAAAAACAGTGCAAAAACAAGTGTAAGTATTGTACAGAATAAAATACAAAATTAAAACAACCAAAATATTTAGTGGTCCCTATTTTATTGCTTAAGAGACCCTACTTAAATATTTCTTGTGTAAGTTTTTAAGTTTCATGCCAATTGTAATTTACTCAAATTTACACTGTCAGATTGGCTGAAAGTACAATTTTAAAATATGCTTATGCCCTCTTATACTTCTTATAGGAGAACATAGGAAAGTTGCATCCTATAAATATATATATTTTCTAATTTTTGAAGAAATCCATTGTTAACAGGTTATCAAAATAAATGGGAAAGAACATTTTATATGGGGTCATAGCCACACCTCTTCTACTCCTATGAGTTTATCTAGTGCATGTACTGCAAAAGTGAAAAAATTAATAAAATATAGGTAGGTACTCATATGTCAAAAAAAGAAAGATAAAAGAGAAGAAAACCCACAATAACAGGAACTAAAATTATACTAATAGCTGTCTGTACAATTGTACATAAAAAATATCTGTAAAAATGAAACCATTGAATCACTTTTGTAATAATGGAAATTAATAGAAAATCATTGTTTTTGAACAAACAAACCCAAAACTGAAGCTAAAAGCAATACTGGGTTAATCATTATTTCAAATGAAATGTTGCTCTCAAATTGATGGAATATGTCATAAACACAATGGAACACCTAATAATGGCACTTAAAATAATATATATTTCGATTCAAATTCCTCAGCCAGCTTCTTCTATCTTCTCCTTTGTCACCATATTTTGGTGCTGCAAGAGAGAGCTTTAATTGAGTTAGTAGTTCTACAAAGCAGTTTTAACAAAAAAACATAAATTTGTAAGTTTTAAGAAATAAAAAGTTTGGATCTACAACTGCACTTTAAGTAAGCATGAAATATGCAGTAAATATTTATTCTTAATGTGCAGTCCCTTGAAAACAATATTAACTCACTGGAATTTAATAATTTGCTTATGAGTGAAAGTGTGAAGTATTCATAATTCCTTATATACTGTATGCTAATTCACAGATAATCTTCTTTCAAATAACAGTTGCAAAAGTATGTTACCTTTCAGCATAAGGTGTAAGGACAATACTAGAGCCAAGAATAGTGACTAAAGTTTAAGGTTTTGGACTAAATTAAATTGAAATACATATGAGTAAAAAATACTTACACTTTGTTCAAGAAACTCTCCAGCTGCAATAGGTGACAAAAAGGTAGCAGTCATGTGAATGGTCTGAGCAAATGCCAATACTTGACCTGAAAAAACAAATGGTTGCTTAATGTAGAAACCATTGCTTTATATGTAAGCTTCCACATCAGTAGTTTAATAAAAGCAAACAGAAAGACTTGAAAATGCAATAAATTTAGAGGTAGGTTCTTCCAGGTCAATATTCCCATGAATAAAACAAAAACCCATAGTCCTAAACCATGAATATGAAGTCATATATTTCAAGAAATATGAAGTGGTACATCCATTCTGTGCTACCTTCCTCCTTTCCTTCTCTCCCCCTGATGTGCACTATTGCTCTGTGTAGAAATTCCTCAGAATATCTTGGAATTCTGGACAAACCTTAATGACCTTTCTTCCCTGTATTGTTTGTGCAAAACATCATTAATATCTGAGAATAAAGTCATGATGACTCGACCCCAATTCAGAAGTTTCTACTGTCTTGCAGAAAGTTGTAAGTTGCATCAGCAACCTCATTTAATGTTTTCCAATAGTGTTTCTCTTGAAACCAATGATAGCATACCTGTTATGCAGCAATTCAACTCTATGTGATAGTGTGCATTTGCCGCACTTTGCCTAGTACTGAAACAATGCGGAGACATTGCAATACAGGAAAGTAAGCAGAGGTTCCTATTATTCAAGAAAATGAGAAGCTCTGACCAGTAGCAGTGTGACTAAGTGGAAAATTACAACTACTTTAAGCAAGCAACCTCAAAAATTAGTATGCAGTGATTATGCTGTTAAAATATAATTGGAGACCAAATTACAGAAATGGCAAAAATGAGATTTGCCATTTTTATATTAATCAATCTTTGCACTCTCTTGATTGTTGCTTTATTGTAAGGCTGTTTTAATGTTTCTATCTATATAGGTGCTCCGTATGATATAAGGGGGTAGTATAGCTACATTATATATGACTTTTAGTACACTATGGTTCAGACCCCAGTTGATCTTAGCTGATCGAGCTAAGGCATGAATTAATTTGGTGCAGTTTTGAGTAACATGCTCTGTATGTTCATTGAAGTTGAATTTTTTATCTATCGTAATGCCAAGACATTTCATGCTGTCTGTTTGAACCAGGGTCTTGTTGTTAATATAGATGTTAATTCCTCGCTCTGCTTCCCACTCTTTTCTGGATGTTAGTAATAATTTTGATTTCTAGTCATTGAATGTAATTCTGTTTTGTTTAGCCCAGTTTGTAACCATTTGCATTTCCAGGTTAGCATAGTTTTCTAATTCAGCTATGTTCTTTCCATTAATTATCATCATGAAGTTATCCGCTTCCCTGTGCTTAGTATATTTTAAGTTCAGTAGTGTATTGTACTGAATGTTCCAAAATGCTGGTCCAATGCTGGATCCTTGTGGGCACCCTTTGCTTGTGTTTCTCTTTATTTTGATGATATTCGCTGATAAAGTTGCGCTTCTGCCACAAAGATAGCTTTGGGAGAGTATGATTAGGTTGGAAGGGCAGTTAAGAACTTTCAGAGAAGTCAGGATGCTGGGCCACCATGCGGCATCAAATGCCCCCTTTACATCAAGACTGATTAAGGCGACAGATTGTTTATCTTTCAGTGATTGTTGTACTTAACTTTTTTTTAACACCATGAGTGCTTCTATAGCACTGGTCTGTTGAGTAAGTCTGTACTGCCCTTTGTTAAGCAGGTTGTTAGAGTACATATGGTACATTATTCAGTTTATTAGGAGCTTTTAGCAGGAATACTGATCAGGTTTATTGGTCTAAATTTTTTTTATATCATTACTCTCTTCTTTGCTGAGCTTTATAACTGGGATAATAGTTGCATATTTCCATATTTGAGGAAAACAACCTTTCCTCAGACATCCATTGTAGATAGCTGTTGTAAGCTTGGGAAGAAGGTTAATTACTTGCAGGAAGATATTTACTGTAATTCCATTTTCTCCGGGCACTTTAGTTGTGTCCATGTGCTGTAGAATGGATTTTATTTCATATAAGTGGCTTGTCGTTCATTGTGTTCGGTGGTTGGGATATCTCCCTTCTAGTCTCTTTGTGATGGTCATTGTCCTCACTCTCGTTATCCTCTGGCATGAAGGAGTTCATCATGTAGTTCATGGTGTCTTCAAGGCCATTAGTGTGTGATCCATTAGTTTTCATTAATTTATTATTGTTCAGAATATGTAGATTATTGCTAAGAATAAATTCCTCCAGTATTTTTCCTCATGTATTAGTCAAGAGATCATACCATGTCTTGGACCTGTCGTTACTGTCCATAGCTACTAGTATTGGTTTGGTATATCTAGGTAGATACTTGCAGCTATAAACTTCTGATTGCTGATACAACTACGACATCATCTTCTGACAGCTGCTTTATTAGCGGAACATCCACTTGTTTGTTCCTTATTACAATCACCGCTCTCTTTTTGACGTTTCCAGAGTCAAAAAGTCTATGCCTTGCTAATATGCCAGTTATTTTATTATTATACAAATATGGTTCTTGTATAATTAATAAATCTAAATTTTGCTCTACTATTAGTTGATCCAGATTATTAATTGCTGCTTTCGAATGCTTTAAATTGACTTGTCTGCAAGCTATAGACATATTTCTTAAGGTGTTCCGATCATGATTGTTTGTTGTGATACTAGCCATTCTGGAGGTCTATATTTTGTTTATACTTATTGACTGCTGCTATATAGCTAGGGCAATTCTTATTTAGTGCAGAATGGTTTAAGCAGACTTGTTCATACTTGCTGAATTGGTTGTAATTAATACAGTTAATGCATTTGTTTTCATTCCCATTTCTACTTGTACATTCTTTGAGGTTATGGTTACCTGTCCATACAGGACAAGTTTCTTCCCCTCTGCATACACTGGCTCTGTGCCCCTAGTGGCTATATTTCATGCAAGGAGTTACTTATATATAGTCTACTACATAACACATGAGCCATCCTATTTTCAATTTTGCCTCTAACAAACGTTTCCTAGTTTGGGAGCTTACTTCTATTACTAAATGCCTGTCACTCCTGCTCCCTTGAATATGTATCTTGGTTTTATATGTCTGGGATGCAAGTTTATTTCCGGATTCTGAGCAACAATAACATCTTTGGCATTGTCTAATGTCAGTTTCTCCAGAATGTTTAAATAGTTAGGTTTGGGTTCCAGAGTTTTGGTATATTTGATTGTAACTGCTGCCAGAACTTGTCATTAATGGTAGCATTAACCTTCTAGATTTCCCCCTTACTTTTCATCTTAATCAAAACTCTGCCATCTTGAAGTGACTTTAGTGAACAAATTTCTACTTTCAGGTCAGTGGTATTTATTTTAGATTTAATCACATTCTTTATCCCATCAGCTGGAAGATTTGTTTTCGATTTGACAATCAATTTATATTTTTTTCCTTCTCATCAATCCTTGCAACTTCTGAGTAGAGCTTCTGATCGTTCCCAGCAGGAGCCGCATCCCTTCAAGTTCAGCTAAGGCTGGTTCCTCCTACTTCATGGCTTTTCCTACCAGATGATGCCATCTGTCTGAAGTCTGTCTTCCTGCACTCTGCTAAATCTGCCTTCGCCTCGCTAACGGTTTTCTCTAACACTTTATTTTGCTCTCTTCTCTCATCTAAGTTTAAGTTGACAAATGGATCTGTAAGAGTACTTGCTGTTTTTAGAACTTGTTTCTTAAATTCTTTCTTCATGTTCCCACTTAATTCAGTAGTACTCACTATGTTAATCACTGCATTTTCAATATTCTGACTTGTTTCGTGTGGCATCTTATCTTGTCCTGTGTACATGCGTTCATGTGTGCAGGTGTGGGTGGGTGTATGTGGGTGTGGGTGTGTGTGTGTGTGCGTGCATGCGCGCGCCTGTATGTATGAATGCATGCATATATGTATGTATGTATTATTTGAAAGAGATGTGGTTTGAGACATCCATGATGATGAGAAAAAAGGTTGGGATGATGTCATCTGTGCATTTGTTCTCAAGATTCCATCTAGAGGTAAACATTGAGATTAAATTTGTGAATGATTAGATTGCAATTTCTGAAGACCACACAGTTATATATCTTCCACCTTACCACTATATTTTTAGCAATATTAAAATTATATAATAAGTGAGTTGGCAAATGGCAACACTACATCACTGAAAAAATACTTGCTTGGATGCGTTTCAGGAATGAGGTATTGTTCCCATCCTCAACAATTTTCCAACTGATTATGCTGCTTTCATTTCCTGTCCAGGGAAGCTGTAGATTGCTGGTGCTCTCTGATGATGGGATGATGAATCTACCAAAGTAGGTTGGCACCAGTAATTCAAAATTCATTATGTGGTCTTTGTGTTTATGTGTAAGTATTTTCTCCCCGGTTTCTAATTTGTAGTTATTTTTTATTAGTTTCAAAAGTTTTATGCCTGGTGTGATTTGAGGTCAAGAAATGATGTGCCACTACTGATTTGTAGAACTGTTTCTGGTATAAACATCTCATATGTTCTTTTAATCTTTTTTCCAGATTTCTTTTGGTTCTGCCTATGTATACTAGATTACAGTCATTGCAATCTATTTGGTGTATTCCAGCAGGAATAGGATCTTTTGTTTTGTTGCAAAGCAGTTTTTGTATATTATGGTAATTCTGAGGAGCTAAGGTGATGTTTTGCTTTTTGAAGATTTTTTGGAATTTTTGGTGTGACCAGGGGTGGTAAGTGAATTTTCTGTGTGTTTGTGGTTCTTGTGGATTTTGAAGTGTTGTTTTTTCCCGAATATGTTTCTATCTTTCAAATTTCTTAATCTTCTTATCTATTAAGATTTTTGGTAACCATTTTTGACGGTTAATTGTACGATGTGCTGGTATTCTTTTTTTTTTTGTATTCCTCATTTTCCAGAGGTAGATGTAGCAATCTGTGGGTTGTGTATTTAGTATGGTATGTTTGTGTGCTATAAGATTGTAGCTATTATTTTATGCAGTTTTCTGTGTGGGTAGGTTTTCTGAAGATGCCGAAAGTTAGTTTATTTTGGTTTCTAATGATTTTAATATCCAGATAAGGTAACTGTCCATTTTCTTCTCTTTCAAAGTAAATTTTATAGATTTTTTTGCAAATTTAGCAATCTTAGGGTATCTTCTGCAAGTTTTATTGGAACTATGGCAAAAATATCATCTACGTATCTATAGTAGGTTTGGAAAGTTGTGGGAAGTGCTTTGTTATTTAGCATTCAAAATGACTCGTGTATAATTCTGCTAAGAATGGTGATAAGAGGGTTGCCCATGGTTAATCCAGTGGTTTGTTTGAAGATTTTTTTGCTTGGAAAGAGAAGTAGTTTTTGTCCAAGCATTGCTTAGTTAGCTTTACATAGTCTTCTGTTTTTGCGCTGGGTATCCTGTTGTTTTTTTAACCAATGCTCTAGGAGTTACAATAGTTCTTCTGTTGGTATGCTAGAGAACAATATAACAACATCAAATGATACTATAATTTCTGTAGGTACAATGTTTAGCTTTGGTAGGTTAATTCTATAGAGCTTTTTTTATGCTGAGACTTTGGAAAGTAGGTAAAGCGTTGAAGGTTTCTGACAGCCATGTAGCTAGTTTGTATGTAGGAGAGTTTATGTTGTTCACATGGGTCTCATTTTATTACCTGCATACCTTATTTTTATAGATTTCTAGTAGCACATATAATCTGGGTATAATGGGAAAATCTGTTCTGATATATGGTTTATTGGCTGTTGTTAGTGCTGTGTTTTGGAGAATCTTGATGCATGCCTTTAATGGGTTTCCATCTATGTTTATGTATTTTGGGCTTTGAAGTAGTAGTTTAACTCTGGTTACATAATCATCTTTGTCCAACCTCAAAAACACTACAATATCACAAACAAAAAAAAAACGTAAAATCATTAAAAAAAAAAAAAAAATATGGTAATATACACCAAATCAGATAAAGGGAATACTTTAGTGATCTTGAACAAAGGTGTGATCTAGTATACATAGGCAGAACCAAAAGAAATATGGCAACAAAATTAAAAGAACATATGAGATGTTTACACCAGAAACAGTTAGACAAATCAGTAGTAGCACATCATTTCTAGACCTCAAATGACATCACACCTGGCATAAAACTTTTGAAACCAATAAAAATCCAACCACCACAAATTAGAAACCTGGGAATAAATACTTATAGAAAAACACAAAGACCACATAATGAATTGAATTACCTCTGGCAACCACCCTTGGGAGATTCATCACCCCATCACCAGAGAGCACCAACAATCTACAGCTTCCCCCGGACAGGAAATGAAAGTGGCATGATCAGTTGGAAAACGTTGAGTATAGGAACAATACCCCCATTCCCAAAACTTGTCCAAGTAAGTGTATTTTGAGTGATGTAGGCTACCATTTGCCAACTCAATTGTTATATGACTACGCATCAAAGTTTCTAGCTTCTATCTGCTCAAATTAGTAAACATTAAAATTATTTGGGCATATATAAAACTATTCAAGGAACCTCAACTTGATGCAGTAGAAGCTCTTCAAGAAGGTGTGAATAAAATAGACAAAGTGCAATGAGGTAAGTTGTCAAAATTGTGGAAAAAAATAACTGAAATATTTTAAAAGGCATAATGAGGAGGAGTCCATCATTATTAATTTAGATAGTGATGATGACAGCAGTATCATTGAGGAATAAAATATTTTGGAATGAAATAAATGTGGCAAAATTGTAGGGCAGCAGCAGCAGCTGTATGTCTGTCATTACCTGCTGTTTCCATGCATGATACCAGCCATAAAATGAACCCAATCATTAATGCAGGTATAATGCACCAACTATACAAAGGCTGAATCTAATGTTATCAATTGGACATGCAGCCTACAATAAATTAAGGTGAGGTCATTAAGGTCTATCACCAGATATATAAGCTCATTCTTTGATAGTGAAATCTTAAACTCAAATTAGCATCTGGAAAAGTCCGAGTAAATCTGATTAGCCTTTGTTTATCCATTTGGTGACAATCAAAAAATACCTGAACAATGGTGCCAAAAAGTATAAAATGTGGCCTCTGATAACCCTTTCCCTTCAGCAATCTGTCTTTTTATTTGGGGGGAGGGGGAGTGCAACTTATAGATTATAAGAAAGATATTGAAAGTATCCACTATGATGTATTGATTTGAACTACAATGATACCAAGTATGAAAAAAATGACATTTCATGCACTTACCTGCTAAATTTGGGGCAATGTCCACAACATTTGCCATAGCGCCAGCATAAGATGCTGTGATAGGTGTTACAGTAAGAAACCATGCAATAAGAACAAGTGTGATGCTACATTCCAAGTAACCAATTCCCAGCAGTAACAGTGCAGGCACAATCTGAGCTAAAATAAAAATGAACACATCAAAGTAAGATATAAAATTATTAAATGTACTTTCTTACTTTCAAATAATTAGGCAGAACTTTGCGAACATGGAAAGATGTTAAAAAATAAATACATAGTTCAAGGGGTTAACTAAAGTTGAGATGTGATGATATGAAGCAGCATTTTGATACAGAATTGAAGGGTACAGATGATTGCAGTTCATGTGTTGGTTCTCTATGGTATACTGAATGAAACATTATAGTCTCCTTTTTCACTCTAAGCACTTGATTGGCCATAAACATTATTTTGTATTGGAATTCCTTCATGGCATTATACTGTAATGACATTGAACAGGAAAATCTGCTTAATAGTATGAACAGGTTAAAGGAAACTGAGCATACAGTTCTTTTGCATTTTTTTATACAACCAAAGAGCTTCACAAAATATGTAATAAAAATTTCCATATAGTCATAAGTTTTGTGGTGTTCTGCATCCAGCATAGCCAAATTGTGGTCTTCTTCTTCACCTCACCTCATAGTATACAACCCTGATTGCTGACCCATGTTACACAAGTTCCTTAACGGTGAGTCAGAGTAAATAACAACAGTGGTCTGTAGTGAATATAGAGGGTACTTTTGATGACACAACCTTTAAGGAAACTTCCACAGCTATTAGGGAGTGTGGAGTCAATTAAATCTCTTGTAGTTGCATAGAATCCATGCTTAAAAACAGAGTGGTACATGCATATTTTGCTGGCAACAACTTTGCTGCTATGGTCCATGGGGTGATGTTCACAGGGAGAAATTTTATCTCCACACCTGTGGAACTTTGTGAACAGATTGCCTGTACATCCATGGCCATGCTGATAAAATTGTCATATTGGTCCAGAAATGTTTAAACTACAATTAAGGAAGTTGTGCAGAGAGGACTTAATTGAGTAGTAAATGGACAGATTCTGAAGGGCTATTTATTGGCCTTCTTGTTCCTTTCACCAGAAGAAGAATTGTAGAACAACTTGAGTCTTTGTTTCTTAATGGTGAGTAAATCAATATGTCAAGAGAGGTCAAGTATTTAGGAGTAATTCTTAACTCCAAGTTGACCTTGACCCAGCATATGGAAAAACTACCTTTTTGGTAGTAGGGTAGATATTTATTAAAAGATGCTATACTGGTTATATACTAGGGTAGACAGACCTTCATTACTGTATGGTCCCCTTAGTCTGATGGAATAAGGCAAGAATAAGCAACAAAACTAAACTAAGCAAGATCCAATGAATGGCCTGCATAGCTTTAACTGGGACAATGTGCACAGCCACTACTGCAGCAATGGAAGCAATCTTGAGGCTGACTGCTTTGAATATCTTTATAAAGGGGAAGGCAAGAATAGCTCTCCTCAGACTGCAACAAACTAAAAAATCAGGATTCCCCAGGTCTGTCCCAGGAATCCTAGCTATTTTGAAGCAAGTAGAAGATCCAGTTTTCAACATGGAAATGGACTACTCTGGAAAAAGTTTCACCTCCATTAGAAATTCATGCTCACCTCCCACCTAGGTAATTCAGGTTTGATCCCAAGTACCCACATATGGGATTTGTGGTGTACACAGAGGTGTATGGGCGGGTTTTCTCTGGTGCCTCCAGTTTCTGCCGCCACCCATTCCACCAATTGTTCCTCATCGCCTTTCCTATCATCCATTTTGCTTGCATTTCATGTCATCCACTTCCTCAGACTGATGCCTGGCTATGGGCTGACCACTTGTTCCAGGTTCTACATTCTGTGGTTTTGTGCTGTTAGCTCCCCAACAGGCTTCTGACCCCTGGGCATCGGCTTATAAATCCTAGGGGGGTGTCGGTCCTAAATAAGGGGATGTAAGCTGACTACGAAAAAAAAAGAAATAAAGTTCACAACTGAATAGGGCATACAGGAAGAAACCTATTTGAGTTCTTCGATCTGGTTTCTGATTGCTCAAAAGAAGACTCAAGAATGGGTTCTGGGATTTTCAGCATTATACCTGGGAGCAGTTTCTGTAACTCACTGGGTCTGCACACCAGCTGAAGTGTTTGCCATCTTACAACATACAAAAGAAAATTGTAGAAGAGAGTACAAAAGGAAACAGATCTTCATACTATCAAATAGCCACGCTGCACTAAAGGCTCTAAACAGACTTATAGTGTCCTCAAGACAGGTTAATATATACTTCGTTGTCTTATCCAACCTGGACTCCTACAACATAGTTTGCTTGTCATGGGTTGCAGGACATAAAGGAATTGAAGGCAATGGATGAACTTGCAAAGCAAGGATTGGCAGGAATCAGATGCAATAAATAACCAGTGTAAAACATCTTTTGACCTGAAAAAACCTTCCAGGAATATGTCATGGGAAAATTTTATTAGAGAGCCATGCAGACCTATTAATGATAAGCTGCTCATATGTAACAAGCAGTTAAAAACCATAGTCACTTTTGTCCCTGGGCATGCAACAGTGAGAAATCTCCTACACTGCATAGGAAGGGGAGAGAGAGAGAAAGAGGGGGGAGAGAGGGGAGCGAGGGAGAGTGGGACAGTGGGAGAGTGAGAGAGGGAGAATGAGAGACAGGGGGAGAGGGAGAGTGGTAGAGAGAGAGAGAGAGAGAGAGAGAGAGAGAGAGAGAGAGAGAGAGAGAGAGAGAGATCAAAACTACCTATCACAAATTATGCTCCTAAGAAGTACTAGCATCAAGAACATACAAAATCTGTATGGGACCAGAGGACTATTATTCCATTACACTATTGGGCTTGTGGGCCCTGTTAAGGGAGGGTTGGAGTTAAACTAACAATAGGGTTTAGCACAATAAAAGCTTAGGCTGCATTACATCCAGATTTTTAGCAGCCCAAGTGGAAAAGAAAAGAAAGAAATAGAAAAAAAATACTGTAGTGAGGGGAAAATAGATGGCAAGGTGTTACATAACGAAGTTTACAGTTAAAACTTTCACAAATCAGGAAGAGTTAGGATTTTAGTTGGAAACTAGAATGCAATGACAGCGATGCAGCTGGAACTTCAAGAACAGTTTGTTTGTCAAAACACTTTAAATTTTATACCATGCTATTATTCTTCTGAGATGTGGCCAATATAAAACCTAAAGCCAAGAGACAAAACAGAAATTTTTGCCAATATCTAAATCTGTTATGAAAAATACTCTCATGTTTACCAAATCTTTGGCATTTCAGCGAAAGGGCATTTGAATGGAAATAGAATTTTGTTCATGGCTGCTACATTAACATATGAGCCACCTATTGATTTATAAAACATTTTACCTTCCTTATACACAAAAAAATTGTGAGGACAGAGGAGAATGTGAATGTCAAAAAGCTTATGCATTTTCAACAATTTTTTAGCTAAGGTTTCACTCTACATGCCTCCATTTTTACTGTATTTTCACTGTAACTCAACTAATGGCTAAGGTGAGCAATTGTTTCATATTTAATATTCAGACTTGTTTTTCTTGCTGGTTTATTCATTAATATGAGGATAAAATGCAAAAGCTTCACAGATACAAACCATTTCTCCCCCCCCCCCCCTCCTGATAGAGATGGGAAGTTGGTACACCTGGCATTTCTCATCAGCTGATTACTTCTTGGTGCACTGCAAGGGCTAAGTCTTATACTAAACACCAAGAGGTGCAGCTTTATCAAATACTGCAGTGTAAGTCACTGTCACTTTAGAAAAATGTATAGAGATAAACCAAAAGTTAATATTATTTATTTCTTTTGATGCATGATTTTGGAAATTTATTGGTCAACTTTCTGCCTGTTTGCACTTTCTATGTGTACAAACTTCTAACTTCATTTTAATATGTAAATAGAAATATAACTAATGCTACTCTAAGACGTAGCTTAATTTAAATAGATATGTCAGCATACAACATTCTTTTATAATTTTTAGATTGTAAACCTAATTTTTCAAATAGGTGGTGCTACATCTTTTTTAAATATTTCCATTCGGCTTTCATACTGGTTATGGTATATACAGGTTTTACCTATTTCTCAGATTCATAATGCTACAAGTGAACTATAAATTGATATAGTAGGATATGTTTTAATTATTTTCTTCTGGAACAAAATCTGAATCATGCAATATTATCAAACAACACACACAGCATGCGGTGGGACAAGGTGAAATCATTAAGGTTTATTTGATACTCAATATAACATGCAAACAACTAAGCTTACTGGATATTATATAATATATCTGTATCTAAGACAGATCAACTAAGTGTGATATTAAAGAGCTTTTGGAGTCATTCCACACCAAACTTCACACCTACTAACTATGACATTTTGATTGAAGGTTGAGCTTAAACTACAGGCATCAAATAAAATACATTTTTTTTTCTTCAATTTTTCTCATCAGCTTTAAGTCACTTAACAAAAGTTAGTTGTACTACAGTATATAATTAGGTTCATTCCTACTTATTGGGCTACTTACAAATGCACCTCTCAAGGGGCACGTAACCTTAAAGCACAGCATTCCATTATATTGTTCTTGAACATTACAAGCCTAATCATGCTGGTTTCAATCCACGGAAGTTTACATTGTAATACAAAATCAGTTAGTACACTAAGCCCATATATTAAATCTGAAGCTTATATATACAACACCTTATGTTACCCTATTATAAAAATTACTTTACCTTTTTTATTAACTATATCAGCAAGTACTAAACTCTAAGATCAGCATTAATTAAAAGTGTTAAACATCTGAAAATAGTGTAGCTGAATTTACCTATGTTGTCAAGTTAAAACAGCTGAAAGTATTAAATCTGCATATGCTTAAAATATTTGCAGCATACCCATACTTAGGTTAGCCCCTTCAGCAATATGGACGTGATATGATATCCAGTGCATGACTATTAAATAACCCATTTTACCAACAGATAACATTGGATTACTCCATTAAATAATACATACCTGAAAAACTGGATCTATGGCCATGCAATCAAGGTTCTGCCTTGCTGTTCCAATGGCCAGTTGCCAGCATATGATCTAGCACAAAACTTAGTATCCAGCTGGTTATGTAAATTTTTTAATTACCTATTTATGCGAGTCCCATTCTGAAATTGGGCTCATGTGTACATAAAGCAAGCAATATTACGATGAATTTTTTTTAAATTGGAAAAATAAGTACAAAATGTATCTGGACTGTCTCTGTCCTTGTCGTAGTGCATACTTTCATCTCCAAGGTCAATGCAGCTGTTATCTTGGCCCCACCTCCATTTTTAGTGCAGCCATTAACACTTTGTGGATGGTCTTGTAATCACCCAGCATAAGGTGTTGTCGTATCTTGGCATTACGCACCCCAACCAAAGGAGTAGGCAGCTTCCTGGGGTGTTTAACTAGATAGTAGACTCACCGGGATTTGTTCACCAGCAGTTTAATCACCAGGTTGATCTCTTGCATCGTCTCCCCTGGCTATTGCAGCCATGATTTAAACTGACTGCAGTAGGTTGTAGCCAGGCAATGGTTCTCAAAGCGGGTCTCAAGGGTCTCTCAGATCTCTTCGGACATCACCAACATTGGAATTGCATTTGGTACTTCTGCCACCCATCCCTGAAGGCTTGCTATCAGTTGTGCAGCTTCCTCTTCTGCTGACCATTATTTGTGGATGATAATGGGGTTAAAGTGTTGATAGAAGACTTCAAAGGTGAAGGTTCCATTGAACTTGGGTAGCTTGACACGTGCAGATGCTTTGCATCTTGTTATCTTGACCTTCAAGTGTTTCCATCATTGTGTTCAGTTCTTTGGCATTTCCATCAAATCTTCCTTCCAGAGAATGGTCATGGTCTTTCATTGTTCCACCAAGTTCTTCCACATTTTCTCCAAGATTATCCACTTTCTCCTCAAGTTTTTCCATGGCCTTCTGCATGCCAGCCAGTCATTTATCAATTTGGTTCCCTATCTCCTCCTTCAGGTTCTCCTTGTCGCATTTCATTTTTTCATCCATCTTGTCCATGCTGAAATCTATTTTTTCCCTTTCATTTTCTCCACCTTGCAATTCACACTCATTGTCTTGGTTCTTTCTTCTCCATTCCAGATTGCATCTCAGTTCTCATCTTCTCCATTCGAGATTCCATTGTCATGTCCATCTTTTCTATTTTTTATTTCATTTCCATTTTCATTTCATCCATTCCGAGTTGCATTTTTTCCCATTTTTCTGTTCTGGATTTAATTCCATTTTTATTGTATATATTCTGGTTTTTCTGTTATTTATTTCCACGAGTAAAGTTTTCATCATCTCCTCTATCATAACATTTATACCATTCCTGATACCAGTGTAATAAAAACTCTGTTTTATTGTTTCAACAAATTACTATTTCTTCCACTGATTGCAAATAAAAATCTGTTCACAAATAACCACCTTTCTTTAATTCTTCCAAAACAATTCTGCTGTATAGTTTCCTGCCAATGTTCCCTGCAGTGGCTACTACTGCTCACTATGGACTTCCTGTCGAAAACTGACATGATTGCTTCTAGAAGCAGTTGCACATGCAAACAAATGCAGGTCTCACAAACTAACTCAGGTGTAACAACATGGCTTCAATTTTGAACTGCCAACAGCACACGTGTTCACTCCCACAGGTGCAACAACCACAGCTTTGATGTCAAAAGATGTCATGCTATTAAAAACAGTGAGTTGCTGCTGTTTTGGATTTAAGGTATCCTTTTACTTGTAACTATGTATAGGTTTGTGATATAAGCCAAAAAGTTTTCCACTCTTCTTCATGATTTTCAAGACAAAAATTGGAAACAACTCTTTGTTTCAGTTTTTATTTCTTATTTTAAGGAATTTTCTTTAAAGTTAAAAAGTATCAATTTTTCTTTAGTGTATTTATTGGGTATGACTGCAAACACACCATTCACTTAATGATACCAGGTTTTGAAAGGTAAGAAAAAAGCCTTCTTTATGTATGCTTCAAGTAACTCATATACAAGTTAACCTAAAACCTGATGGTATATGCATTATGAAGATGATAAAATTCCATTTGATGCAGATTTCTATAAATTTTATCAAGCCAGCTATTTATTGAATTAATTAAATCATTAATTTCTATTTCTGTATACATCATCAGTTTTCTCAATTACAGTAACAGTATATCTATGGTAACCTTGGATGAGACCTAAATTCAGGAATTGCAAGATAACCAAGAAAGGAATATGACATATTGTTATGAGTTCCATAAAACTGGATATGTAGGTCTGGAGTTCTCTCACTGAGGTTTATTCCAGGTTTTCTGTTTTCATAACTGTCAAATGTCAAGGAGGTAATCTGAACTTAGGCCTGAAATGTTTCCTTCCCAAATTTCCTTTCCTAATTATCTTATTTAATCTATTACCAATGTTCACTGTTTGCAATGCTGTGTGCAGTATGAATACCATTAAACATTACAAAGAAAGAAAGCAAAATGATGGAAAGATTGGTATTGTGTTCAAAGTTTTCCATGCACAAATTGAATTATTTATTTGTTCAAAGTTGGCCATAAATAGACCAAAGAGGAATGTGGGACATTGGTTCCTCTCAGTAATGATGGTCTTGCGGTACTAATTAGAACAGAAAAAAATCCTAGACCAGAGATGGAAAAAGTTGTGTCAATACTGATAGGTTTACTGGAGGATGTGGTGCAACATGAACAAATGTGTTATTGCTACGGTAGTGAGAAATATGGAGAAGTTGAAACCATGCTGAAGAATTCAGAAGAAGCAGCTAGAAAGAGGAATGAGAGGTATTCAGAAATTAATTTCTTTTGGTATTGATGTTTCTGTTGCCAATAGGTGAAATAGAAATGAATCCTAAACTAGAGATGGAGCAAGCTCTGGTCATGTATTATATGTGTGAATGCAATCACATTTTAATGTTTTTATTCCTCCTCTATCTTATATTGTAAAACCATTGTTACAATATCTTCTTCTTTCTATTTTTAACACAGGTTAACAAATCTTAGAACTAAAACTTAGCTTCATCTAACATCACATTTATAAATTAAGTCAATTTAACAGTAGGGAATACAACCTACAACACTCCCCTTCCAGTATCCAAGTAATAACACAAAGTACAAAAATATTAAATTTATACATTATGTAAATAGCAAGTAGGAAATTTCACTATTCTGCCTCTTTGAGTCCTTTTTGCAGTTTCATCTTCATCTGACTGGTTTTGAGAATTTAGTGTGCTGCTTTTCTGGTAGTATTTTTGAAGTTAGATCATCTCCAGTAGTGAAATTATATGTTTTCAAGCAGTCAATTGAGATGTTTATAGGTTTTTCCTTAATTTTGAGTGGGAACTACTTTTAATTCTTTTCCTGATTTGAAAAGGACCTTCATATGGTGGTTGTAGAGGTTCTTTGACTCTGTAAATTCTTAGAAATACATGTGTGCATTTATTTAAATTATTATTGCCAAATACAAATTGGGAAGTTTTATCCTTAACGTTTAAAACCTTGAGTTGCGTGCATTTTTGAAATGTAGATCAAGAACTATTCTGGTTTTATTATAGCTTTAAAAAATGGAACAGGAAGCCTGATATGTTTGTGACATACCATCTCTACTATTGAACTGTTTGAATCCTCCTGAAGTGATGCATGTAAACTAAGCAGAATTGTGGGAAGTGTATGTGTACACATTATGGCATTGTGTGCAATTATAGCTGTTTACAGTGCAGTGTACAGATGTGCAGTGCAGACATTCAACTTTTTCATTGCTCCATGGATGATGAGGTGTTATGTGTTTACGTATGACACCTCAAAGTTCTGAACATTTTTTGAAAAGTTGACATTCAGATTGTCCTTGGTCAGTAATTAAAATGCCTGGAATTCTAAAATATGCTATTCAGCAAACATAAAATTATGTTTTCCTTGTTTCAGCCATGATATTTTGCCTTCATATAGCTTCTATCCATTTAGTGTAGCGATCTATACAAGTGAGATAGTAAGGAAAGTCATCTGAAGGTGGAAATGGACCATAGTATCAACATGTAAGGCATTAATCTCTCACCTGATTCTTGGTAAGAGCTGATTAGTGATGTGATGGGTCTTCTGCAAGCTTGGATCCATTTTTTACACCTTGTTTTTGTTGGGCTACACCAATTTGGAGGTCATTAGTACTACAGTTGATGTGATTTTCCAGGTTATGTTAACTGATGAATTTAAAGAAAGAACTGTTTACAAAATTCTTTTGGAATGTAAGGTCATATTATTGATTAATACATCACATCATAATATTTTTCCAGATGGTAAGGATAGCTTCTGAATGTTAAATTACAGTTTCCTTCTTGAAGTTGTTTCTGTTCTTGTGTTATTGTTGGCTATAAGCAACTGCATCAAAACCAACAACAGAGACTGACTATAAGTGTGACAAGTTATCCTTGCTACTTAATGTGCTGAATGTTTGTTGTAAATTGGGATATGTATTGTACAGTTTCAGTTGTTGTGGAGATACTTAGACATTTTTTGTTTGAATGCAAGCCTAAGAGTTTTATGATTTGTATATATGACAAAAACTTTCTCTTCAAGAAAAATGCTTAAACTGTTGGACAGAGAGGTGGATTCTTGACAATTTATTGCCATAGGTGCTGTATGCTCTCTTGAATGGAAGGCAATGGGACATCATCCTTTTTCTTCATACTATTATAGGACATTTCCAACTGCAAAGTTACTAGTATCTACCACCAAAACCAATTGAAATGTGATGTCTGGAAATGTTTATATTGCTGCATTTGCTAAATCCTGCTTACATTTTTTAAATTATTAAAAAACTTTATCAGTCCATTCAGTTTTTCCTTTATCTACAATTTTGCACCTTTATGAAAGTTTTGTGGCACAGTCTGTAGCTTTAAGGTAATGTAATTAGAAATTAACAGTGCCCAAGAACAAACAAAGGATATGTATTATTTCTGGTAGCTTATAGCTAAGAATCACTATTAGGTTATCTGATAGAGGTCTTGGACCTTCACCGGTGATTAGCTACCCCAAAAATTCCAGTTGTTCTACACTAATGATTGGTTTAGACACATTTATGTGCAGCCCAAGCTATAAAGTCTTTCTAACATAATCCTAGATGCTCACAATATATGCCATTAGAATGCTAGTCTCTGGTTCCCAAGGTTGCAGGTTCAAATCCGGCAGAGGGCGATGGATTTTTGGGATGCAAAAATCTTTATTATGGCTTCCTTCGATAGAGAAGTAAAGCCCTCGGTCCCATGCCATAGATTTACAGCACATAAAAGAACCTTGAGCCTGATAAAGAGGCCTCTGAGAAAAATTAAGTGGTCTTTTATCTCAAATATAGAATGGGAAGTTGAGAACTTTATCAGTTAAAGAGCATCCATAAATAACACTCAATTTAGGTTTTTTTTTTTTTTTTTTTGCTTCATTAAATTCTGAAGCAATTAGACAATCACTGATGTACGGAAAGACAAAGTCTAACCCTCTAAAAATTTGTTAATGAAATGTTAGAAGCTGTTTGTGGCATTTTGAACTCCAAATGGCATTACATTGTATTCATGTAATCCAAATGGATTAGGATTTTAGGTTCATCTTCTTCAACTACTGAAACCCGGAAATATGTCTTGAGCTATCAATTTTGGAAAACACCTTTTTTCTCCTTAACATATGTTGAATATCTTCAATCTGAGGTATTGCTGGTGCAAAACTTTTGGAATCGTGACCCTGACTGCCAACACAGCTATCGAGCCTAGCATACTCGGAATTCGTGATGATATGTTTATGACTGGTTACTCACAATCACAGCGAGCAAAATATTGTACATTCTGCATTGAAGGTCTCTTTATCTGTTTATATTTTCAAAGGGGCAGTAAATAGTGTGTTTTTGCTTTGTGACATTAATAACCATGGCACAGTTAAGTGATAAGGTATTACATAATCAGAGCAGAGAAATAATTGCATATGTCTTCGACTTCATGAAACAAGAGGCAGAAATGAAGTTAGAAAATATATGTTCACCCAAGTTCTCAAAAAGCCTGATTCTCGGAAATCAACAGACACTATTGCATGTTTGTGCTCGTAACATCACACATGTTTGCTGCTCACGGTTTCCACCATTTGTTATGCCATAAAATAGAATACCACATTCAAGAGCTTGCAAGTTCAAAATTCGCTTACCCAGGGTTTTCCCTTTTATTGAGAAGACACATGTCAAGTAACTATAAACTCCATGGACCCCAGATCATTTCACCAATTTCATTCATCATCCGATATAACCAACCAGGTTAAAGGACAAAAGAAGAAAAGAATACTATATGCCAGGGCCAGAATGTGTGTGCAAACATGGTGAAATGTGCGACAGATAGCATATGATGTTTTGTAAACAAAGACAAACACTGACAGAGTTCTTAATGGAGGAAACTGATTCATAAACTTATGCACATTATACATCAAATTTTGGTAGTAAATCAATTAGAAAGAATTCTTATCCAGGACTATTGTGCAGAAAATAGCAATAGCAGTGATGATGATGATTTATAATGGCAGAAACTGATTCATAAACTTATGCATATTATGCGCTCTTCTTTATTCAATATTCTTGTATTGTGAGTGAAGATGAAGGATTGTCAAGCAACACATATTTGACAATAACTGTGACATGCCGTCAACTGGTGAACTACTTATTGGGTAAAAACAGATAATACAACTTGCTTCCTAGCTCTCATTAGATTTTCACATGTCTAGATCTGTTGCGCCAGTTATAGTGAGTATTGATTAGTGATTGTGCATTCAGTTGTCTGTAGTCCCTAGATGGTTTGAAAAGTTACATTTTCTTCAGGACTATATACATGGGACTAGCCCATTGAGACTTTGATGGTCGAATAATCTCTTTATGTTGCATGAACTGAAATTTCTGTTTAGCAACGTAAAGCTTTTGAGGATCCAGCTGTCTTGGCTTGCAATGTACTGCTGTTTCTTCTTTTTGGAATGAAATGCTGGACATCATGTACAATTTTTGTAGGTATTAAGCAGGGTTAAATGTAGACGGTAAACCTGCAAATTTTTTAGCTTTTAACATAATGTTGACTATGTTATCAGCTGTAATAGCTGTTATATCACCCTTTATGCAAAGTTTACTTTCACCACTAACTATTGCTTTTCATTAAGGTCAATTAATAAATTTAATTTTTTAAGAAAATCAGCTCCTAAAATGACTTTGCTACTATGAAAGGCCATTAGAATAGAAAGTAAAATCCAAATAAATATTCATGGTTTTAAACCATAAGATGGAATCTCCATATCATTTACCACAAATAACTGAAAATGGAGATATTGCTCTTGTTATTGGCACTGGCTGGAATTATGGAGGCATCAGCACCATTATCCACAACAAGCATAACTAATGTTTTATGTGACACATAAATAAGCAGGCTTTGTAGCAATCCTTAATATTTTCATTAGCTCCCCATTCAACTACTATTTAGAGTTTTAGGTCATTCCATAAACACGGAAAGTATTTGTTTTCAAACTTAAAGTGATAACAGTAATACTTTAAATTGGCAATGTACTTTGTGCTGTGTTGGTTTTGACTGGAGCTTTGACTTCAGGGCCTGATATTGTTGGGTCCTGGGGATGTTTCACATGATCTAATCAGAGGTAGAGACATGCATAGGGATAACTTAAAATTGTCATCCCAGAGCCATGAACAAAACCACTGAGCTACCCTGATACCCTTTAGTTTCTATTTTGGAATAATGAATATTTTTGCAGTTACAGTATATGAATTCTTGATACTTGTATCATTAAAAACTGTGCTACATATTGCTCAAGTATTTTTGAAATGCATATAATCCACACAGTACTATTTTTAGCAGATATTTTATTCTTGTTTGTTTGGAACCATTTAGACATGCTTTATGCATTTTATATTAATTTATTAGACTAATAGAAAAAAATAGTAAAAAATATGAGGAATAAAAGCTTTATCCATTTTATATGATATCTTATGGAATGGCTCTCTTGTGGAGTGTAGCAGATATAAAAATTAGGAAATTAATGTTTTATAATAAGTAAAATATTACAAATAATTACATCTTAAATTGAAATAACAATACATTAAGCACACTGGTGCCTTCTCAAAACAACTAATAGTAATCCAGATACACACAGAGGACAAGAGTTTTATATGAATACTTACATATGGCAGTAAATAGCTTATGGACGTTAGTCAATGATAGAAGTTTGTGGTTGACTAGAACATCAGCCAGATAGCAATAAAATACTGCTGACAAATAGCTACAAAGAAATGGTGCTCCAGACATTAAACCGTTCTGAAAGAAATATAATAAAAATATTTTAAATACTCTATACACATTTTCAGCTTCATTAAACAGGCAGCTTTAACAGAATTATTCATTTCATTATTACATTTATATTTAATTGTGATGTAACCAGAATCAGCTAACTGGAGAGGAGGGCTATATCTACAAAATAATGGTGAACATAAGCATATCTTCTCTTCATTCTCTTGAAGGTTCATGGAAAATGATTTTGGAAAATACTATGAGACTTCAGAATCAAAGCTGGATTCAATTTCAAAAATCCCCAACAGCTATGCCCTTGGGTTTCACTAACCTTCTGAATGCTGAAACCAAGTACAGTCTTCATATACATAGGACCAGGAATGATGAATGTATAGTGCACCCATAGGCGACCAAAGGTGGTGATACCAATGGCCCATGCAGGCAAGGATGTGAAGATAGAACGCCATGGTACTGGTAGTCCCTGTAACATGAGAAAGTCTTCGGGACGAAAAGGAAACAAAAAAAGAAAGCAAAGCAACTGTGAACTCATAAGAAAGAATCAAATTTTGGCAAATGGACATTAAAAACAAAAATGTAATAAAGAATACAAAACTATGATGAAAAACCAGACATAATGTCAAGAACAAAAATAGGACAAGGGCAACATGACTGCATTAAATACAAATGTCCTTTATTATATTTATGCAAATCTTTGTCTCTGAGTAAGATGCTTTTCTCAAAAAGCTCTTTATTGTCTCTTTATATGTTTTCTGAATATGATCATAACTAAAATAAGTTAACTTACCTTGCAACCTACTACTGTGTTGCCCACATTGCTCTCAATATAGCGTAGTTCACTTGCTGATATTCGAGGATGTTCAGCCGGTGTGTCAAAAGCAAGCAGCCACCACATCAAGCACCAAAGTACACCTACAGTGCCTGTCACATAAAATACTACCCTCCATCCAAAATGGGCTATTAGAAAGCCACATAAGGGATATGTGAGTCCAATTCCAAAGCTGAAACCTAAAACAGAGGGTAAATATGTCAGATGATTATATTTATGTAAACAGAAGGATTGTATTCTGAATTATTTCTTCCAAACTAGTCATGTACATGACAGCATTTGGAAAGGTAGATTTGATGCCATAGCCGGATTTGAACCACAGATCTCTGTCCAGTTGCTCTAGCCACTGAGCTAATATGGCAACATACCGACCCAGCATTAAAGTTCCAAATGATTTGAGATTTTCCCTGTAAATGTTGTAAATACTTTAAGACTTGGGCTTCATTGTTTAACTGACTATTAGGTCAATTATTGTACATTAAAATCTAATATCTAGTCGTTAGTAAAATATTCAATTTATTTAAAAGACAAGAGTTTAAGAATTAGCTAATAGACCTCATTATCTGGAGATTATTATGATGAGAATATGTAACACTAAATCCTTCGTGTGACTTATACTTTTTTTTTTATTTTACAATCATTTTGTAGATCAGTTTTAATAATTTTAAAAATGATTAGCCAGTTTGTTACAGAGTTTTTTTGTCCAAAGATGCCATTATAATCACTTTCTAAATAAATTTTGACTAATTTGAGAACATGTTTATTTTGTCTCAGTTTATGATTCTTACATATTTGTTTTCATTTAATGCTTATATAGGGAAAACATTTCTTATATAATAACAAAGTAACAACTCAAAATAGTAACAGATATTTCATATTTGATGATGTTAAGCAAAAATCAATATTTTAGTACAGGACCTCATAACTTATAAAATAAAGGAAAAGAAAAAGGTTAATAATTATGTAGAATAAGATATTGGAATGGAAAAAAATGTGTGTTACACTCACATGACTTTCTCTAGCTATTCTACAAACAAACTTTTTACGAAAGATAATTCTTCTTTCAACACCATGCTATTCAAAATAAACATTAGCAGAATTTTATTACTTAGTTCCTTACAAGTAGAATGGAACTAAGGGAATGGACTAGACTAAAATGACAGTCAAATGTTTTAAAAGATGTTATGTGATTGTCATTGCAAACCGCTTCTTGCTTGGCCAGGAGTATAACAAAAGAAAAACGACACTTCTGTCTGAGAAAAGTATCAATACTTCACAATTGAAACTAATAACAAGGAATGAAAATGATAAGCTCGGCGAAAAAAATGTATATGACATAACATGTGTATTTTAACATGATCTACATTTTTTGTATAGGTAGTAAGTTTTTATCCATATCTTTCGGTTTACTAATTATGCCAAATTAAGCAAAATTCATCAAGAATAAACAGGTCTTTAGAAGCTATTCCTAGAAAATTCAAGATATACATTTTATTTGTGATAGAAATGGCTTTAATATGTGGTATTTTAATCAAACTCGTAACAGCCATTTTTAAGGAAAACAAAATTTTCGAAAATTTTTCCATGTAAAGGGTAGTTAGCGGTGGGGGGGATTTTCTTGAAAATCTTTGTGTTGCATCCTTGGAAGAGACCAAACTTAAATACCTAGTTTGGTATTTAACAGCCTTTTCGTTTTTGAGCTATGCTGTCCACGCAGTACCTACACCCATAACCCCCACACACCCCCTCCCTGCCACACCCTCATCCACCCACACACACTCACAGAACTCTTTCTGAAAATGCTTTTTATAGATTCAGGGGGTCCTAAAACTTGTATTTCCAGTGAGATCTCGAGATTGAATTTTTGGATGCAATAAAATACTTCTGTATCCCTCTGTACATTGTACATACAGGGCTAGAGAAAGTAGTAAGTTAACTCTTGGTCCTCATTGGATCCAAAGTTCTCTCCTATTTTATTAATAATTCTACTGAAACCCATTCTCATCTGTTTAACACTGTTCTATTGTGCAATTGACTTACTTTTATGGACAATACAAACTGTAG
The DNA here is from genome assembly GCA_030762935.1 of Hymenopus coronatus. Taxonomy (NCBI): domain Eukaryota; kingdom Metazoa; phylum Arthropoda; class Insecta; order Mantodea; family Hymenopodidae; genus Hymenopus; species Hymenopus coronatus. The sequence goes on from CM060900.1 coordinate 263,482,889, forward strand.
AAAGAAAAGAAGAGAAAAAAAGAAATTTAAAATTTGAACCCTATCCAAAAACTTATAAAGGTACGTTAGCTCTGAAAGTTCATAGTGTCAGAAATTTAAAATTTAAAACTGAAGTCCTGGAATATAAGTGAAATATTTGAGGTGTATTCTTCCATGTGTAGTTATAAATGTTCTGTACTGCACTGACTTTTGTAAATAAGAAATTAGCAGGACAGTTTGTTCTGCAAATAGTGTGTTAATGAATAAACAGTATTATTACTGTTAAGAAAGAAAGAAAAAGAGAGAGAGGTGACTGCCTCCGTGGTCGAGTGGTCAGCGAGCTGACTTTTCACCCGGAGGTCCCGGGTTCGATTCCCGGCTGGGGTGGGGAATTTTTCTTTAACCAGAATTATTCCCTATCCCTCCATAGAGTCTGGAAGTATGAATGTGAGAGTGAATGTGCGTGTGTTTAATAATATAAAGTTTAACCTAATGTTCTGAACCTATAGTTTCACAAGTGAAAGCCACCGATATGACCATTGATGTTAAAGGGGGCTATACAAATGAAGCAATAAAAAAAGAAAAAAAAAAGAGAGAGAGAGAGAGAGGTAAAAGAATCATACCAAAGAGACCATAAACTGACTGGCAAAAAGCAAATTGTATCACCTCTTTCACAGTATAACCAGCTTTTCTTTTCTTTTATCCATCCATCCATCCATCCATCCATCCATCCATCCATCCATCCATCTGTCCGTCCGTCCATCCATCCATTTATTTATTTATTTATTTATTTATTTATTTATTTATTTATGTATTTATTTATTTATTTATTTATTTATTTATTTATTTATTTATTTATTTATTTATTTATTACTTTTATATAACCTAGCAACTCATAGAAAATACCTTATCTGGGTAACTCACCCTAACCAAGATTCAAACTCTTCAATGTGAGGAAGACATGCTATCACAACACCACAGAGATGGGTAAGCAGAATTTTAAAATTGAGCTAGTGTTATTAACCCCATGGTGGAAGAGAACAACCAGGTTAATGCTTATAACACAATAGCCAATGTAGGTTTACACCTACAACTCTTCCTCTACCCAAAGAACAACCTTGGGATCTACATATGTAAGAAATATCAGTTCATTTTCATTTAAATTAATGCCCGCCCTGAAGCATTATACATTGCCACTAGTTCTATTTTACAGGCTTATGTCTCCACTCTCACAATCAAATTAAATATTTCTATATAGTTTCCAACTCGTAATGGCAAAGTGCTATGTTCCTTTTTCATGCTAGCAAAACAGGTAATTAAAAGGCATGTTTCATGAACATCAAACATTTAATAAATAGTTTTAGATATCTACAGGAATGAGGCATGAAATGTGTTTAGACGCAGTCTTCAGTACATACTAAACTTTAACTAGGGATGCAACAATGAACATAAAATGTTAGCATTTAGTTTTTATGATGTATTTAAAATATTTTGTATGAATTTAGGTTTTATTATATAGGAGAGAGAAAATCTGCAGATTTTAAAGTGAAATTATTAAAGTGAATATGCATACAAATCAGAAACAGGCAATAAAATTAGTATAGGTTTCCAAATAGGAATACAGAAACTTTGGATTCTAAGAGCTACCCTGTTATGCATTTTGCAGCTCATTGTTTACATATTTAACTATCCTACACTAAAACAGAAGTATGAATGAAGAGGAGGAAGAAGTAGAAGATGAACAAGACCATATTGAATATGTCAATTTAAAAAATATGTATACATGAACTCATTTTTTAAGAAATTTTAAATGTGCATAAAAGCAAGTGACAAAATGGGAATATATGCCTAAGGTGCGAGTCAATCCTTTGATGTTTGAACTAATATGGCAGTAGCTAATAGCAATGACGTAGTGTTGCCTCATTCGGACAGTACACCTTGCCGCTATTAAAACTCTAATTGCAATATCACGTGCGCACGGGCATATTGCATATTTCAGAAAAGTAATAAGTAGCTAGGATAAAAGGGGATATTTTCCTGAACAGGCATGAAGAAGAATCATTTTTACACCCAGTGGTTCGTATTTTAAATCAATAATTTATAGCTATCTTTCGTGATGTTTAAATGGAAACTATTACTTAAAGGTTATGCTTTTAATAGTAATAAATCCATTGCTGTCGTAGTAATTTTATACATTGCAATCCAATCGAAATAATTATCATCTAATGTGAAATTCTCCATGTTCTAAAGAAATTTAGAAACAGTTATTCAGCAAGGTTTTCTATGAAGGTACCATCTTGTCATGAAAATTTTTAAGAAGCCCTCTGAGGCAGCTCCAAACATAATATATTGTTTCAAGAAAATTCCATTTAGAAAACCAATGATGAGTGCATTTTAATACTTATTACGCTTATTTCTGAATAATGCAGAGTCCTAGAACCAAGTATGTAGGTAGGCACATGCTATACTTTTTGCATTCAGCAGCTCGTTACTTGGAATGCATTAACATTAAGCCAACTGAGAACTTTTCTAAGATTCAGCAACTGTCCATCACATTGTCGAGGAAGTAGAAACGATGGAATGCACTGCAGCTGATGCATGTGTGCCGGAACTGGAAGGTAAGTGCCTCAGTTGAGAATTAAACTGTGGTGTATTCAGTCCGTACAGTGACAGTGTTCATAAAGTTGACTCTTTCAAGAAAATGTTGCTTAGTAAGTCAAGTACAAGTACCAGTGGATACAGCTGTAAGGTTAGGGCTGTTGTGTTCAGAGTATATAAGTATGCAAACGCAAAAATCTTAACTTTACCAAATGTCAAGAACTTATGGCAGAGGCGTGCCCATTAATTGCATCAACTGTATCGCGTGTGTGTAGGGAAGCAAAAAAGGCGCATGCAGAGGAGTCTCCTCTGGATGCCAAAACATTTCAGAGCCCATTATTATTAACCTAAAAGATGACAATGATTCTGAAGACAGTGAGTTTGATGACAATGGCGATGATGACAACGACTGTAGGGATATTGAGAATGATGAGGATATGCCGTTAGCTGTACCACTTGAATAACAAAGGATGCATAGAATGGTATGGTTTTTCTTTCTCTTTTTGTATATTGCATTTCTACTCTTGTTTTCTTGTAATTTTTCGGTGAACATTGCAAATACATTTATAGCAAATGCGTAATGTTCTGACAAAATGAAGTGAAGCTTGACAACTGCGCTGTCACTCCGTATCGGCTCTCACGAAACGTCAAGAGGTTTGGCCCTCTCTGTAGGTTGGTAATGAATATTTCTTTGTTTGCAAACTAGGGTTTTCTAACCTGATCTTAGGTAGTTTTGTTCAATGTTTGTGACACTTGGAAATAACAGACGTGATTGCAAATGCTTTTCAAATAGTAGCTCTGAACGTTTACAATTTTTATGTCTTCAAAACTTTTTATACAGATACTTGTGTAATTAATTTTAATTAATTAGATAGATAGTTTATTTCATCTTTTCAAGTTACAAACTTCATACATACATAGTTGCTTTCCTGGTATCATATACAGTTAACAACCTGCGTATTTATGTACATACTAACCTTTCCCTCTAATTGTACATTTTTATACCACACCCAAATCTAAGTTTTGGCACTTTCTTGCCACACTTTGTAACAAGACTCACATCACTCCCTCAGCACCTATACCCTTTATTTCCTTTGCTCCAAAATTTCTTTCCTTTCTAATAAACTCTCCTACTCCACCTGAGACCCTACCTTTCAGTTTCTTTCTCACTCCATTTTTTCTGAAATAATCATAAGCCTCCATACTTATTACTTCCTTTTTAGTCATGCTTCCACCACTGAAATCACATCGCCCAACTTCAACACTTGTGTTAATTCACCTTTGTGGATTTTGTGTATTAGTCCTTCCACATTCCAACATCAGACCACCAGGGTTGGCCTATCCTATACCGAATTCATCCTATTTTGTCTAAATTGTTGGCATCTTGCTCTTGTCCTGGTTAACCTACCTTCCTGTTTTTTCTTAAGCCTCTCATTGTCTTTGACTGTCAAGATGCTCCCTCCTGGTGTTGATACAACAGTGTCCAAAGTCATCCTAATAGCTATAAATTTAACCTCAACTGTACTATAAAATGTGAATTAATTCATTTAGGTAACAAAATGTTACATGTTGGCAAACAATATTTCTTTACAATAAAAGGTATTTGGGTTCCAGACTAGCCATGGGAAAATATAAGAAGTACATTTGTGAGAGGTACGACACAAACTATTTTGAAGAAAATATTTTGAAAACTGTAGCAGAGAGACAACAAGGAAAATCTTAAAGATATGTTAGTGCAAAGTATGGAAATGTAAAATCAACAATAGACTACAAAGCAAAGGGTAAACATGCTTCACAGTGTGTTTTTGCATATGACAAAGAAAGAAAAATTGCAGAGTATCTCACATTAGCTAGTTTATAGGGTTTCCCTTTCACAGATTTTGAAGTTTTTTATAATTGTTCAGTCATAGTTTAACTACCAAACCATCATCACATGGCTCCTGAGGGCATCCAGTCCCAGTTTCACATCTTCAGCCTCCCTCACAACAAATACCCATAGGCTTACAGTGCTTCACTCCAATGTCTACTCCAGCAGTGCCTTCTTCACAGGTAAGATGTTGCCTGACGCTGCCAAAAGTGGTAGGGCCGACTGGCTATTTCTGTCCATAAGCCATTTACCACATCAGGTCTGATTACAGTCATGACTGCACCTATGTCTACCAGTATTTGTCAAGCATTCCCTATATCTAGCCATCTGTGGTGAGTCCGTCATCCACTCATCTGCCTAGGAGATACAGTGTTATACAGTGTTATTTGAGGTGTTGATGTGCTACTTGAGGTGATGATGATGACGGCTCTGATGCGCCCTTCAATTGTCTTTCACCTGCTGGTCAGCTTCACTGTGTGCAGTCTCTTGCTAGGTGTCTTGGTTGGATACATCCCCAACACATACCGCTGAAAGGCTGTCTCTGGGTTGTCCCTCAGTCTCTGATGCAGCGAATATTCCTCGTCTTTGAGGTCAGTGCAGCTGTTGTCTTGGCCGCCTCCATCCTTAGTGCTGCCATTAATACCTCGTGGATGGTTTTGTAATTGACCGTCATAAGGTGCTGTAGCATCTCTGTGTCATTCCCCTATTGACAAAGGAGTAGGCGGCATCCTGGTACACACAATTATGTGGTGGGTTCACCAGCGCCTTATTCACCAATTGCTCAATTGCCAGAAAAGGTCCTGCATCATCTCCCTGGCTGTTGCAGTCTTGACTTAAGCTGGCTGGGGTAGGCTGCAGCCAGATGATGGTTCCTAAAGCAGTTCTCGAGTGCCTCCAATCTCTCTCTGGATATTGCCAACATCGGAATCACATTCAGTACTTCTGCTGCCCATCCCTGAGACTTGCTATCAGTTGTGCAGCTTCCTCTTCTGTTGACCATCAGTGATATTGGTGAACTGCCGGCAGATGACTCTGAAGGTGGATGCACTGTCGAATAAGGGTGATTTGACATGTGCAAATGCTGCTTCGGGTTCTGTCATCTCATTCTTCAAGTCCTTCAGCTTACTGTCTAACATCATTTTGATCATGTTCAGTTCTTTTGCTCTTCTGTCAACTTCCCTCCAGGGTATTAAGTTGTTCCCCAGTGTCTTCCAAGCACTGGTTATGGTCTGTCATTGTTTTACCGAGCTCTTCCATGTCATTCATCCCAGCCAGTTGTTCATTGATTTTGTTCGAATTCTGCACTTTCTAGTTTTCTATGTCAGATTCCATTTTCTCCTTGATCCTCTCCATTTCGAATTCACAGTCATTATTTCAATTCTCATCTTCTCTGTTCCCAATTTCATTTCATCTATTCTTCGTTTCAATTTTGTGTCTATTTTCTCTATGCTGAATTGCATTTTTTCTGTTCTGGATTTCATTTTGCCCATTCTGGAGTACATGATCTTTATTTCCGCAAGTCAAATTCTCATCATCCTCTCCATCACAATGTTAATTCTCACTCTTGACACCAGTGATATAAAAGCTGCTTTTTTTTCTCTCTCTCTCTCTCTCTCTCTCTCTCTCTCTCTCTCTCTCTAAATACTCTTTGTTTCTTCCACAAGCTGATAACAATGAGAATCTGCTCACAAATAACTGTCGTTTATAACAATTCTACAGTATAGATTCTTTTCAACATTCATGGCAGCTACTAGTTATGAATTTCCCATCAAAAATCACTCACCTCTTCCACGTGATGCATTCTCAGTGAAAACTGAACTCCGGGTAGGGCTTTGTTGCCCTATTTATGCCTATTAGTCATATCACTGGAAACTTCTAGAAACAGTCGCAAGTGCAATAACACCGCAGCTGTCTCAAACTCATTCAAGCTTAACAATGCATGACTTTGAAATCAGAACAAGTGTCCACTTGCACAGGTGTCCACATATTATATGGATGCCAACAACCAGCTATAACTTATGAAGCAAGCCATACACAAAGTTTGCAATTATGGCCTCAGTGCATAGTCACAATATCAATATGTTAATTCTCCATTATTTGACCCTCAAGGACTTTGTTGCAGACAAGTATGCTTCACAAGTATTGTAAATTATGAAGCTAGTTACAGTGAAGGCATAACCTAATTGATAAAAGGGTTAAATTTACACACATTTCACTTGTTACTTAGTATGCTTCATTTCAAAATTTCCAGTTTGAGAACATCCTATGCTGGTTCTGAGGTGCTCGGTTGTTATGAATGCTACACCATCAAAGTTTAATTGAAATTAAGAAATTGAGAATAAAACTAAACATTAGCAGTGCAAGGGTGGTCTGAAATGTTCTCGGCCTGATAGTGAAAAATGGCAATTCATGCTTTGAAAGTAGTTTTATTTTTCAACATAATCTCCTCTAATATATATAAATTTTGTTCAGCTGTGTTCCAATGCCATTATCCCCTCTGTAGTTTTCCTCTGGAAGTGCTGCAAAGTACCCATTTACAGTCACACAATTGCATGTTCATTGTACAAAAGTGCCTACCAGCGAGGAATTTCTTCAGTTTTGGAAACAGATTGAAGTCTGAGGGAGCCAAATCTGGGGAATAGGGTGGATGTTCCAGCATTTCATAATGCAGATCTCTTAATTTCCCCATTGCCAAAACGCTTGTGGGCAGGTGCATTGTCCTGATGGAAAATTTTTTTTTTCTTTTTTAACTCGACTCTGTTTTCAGGAATGCTTGCATTCAGTTTGGTTAGAAGTTGAGAGTAGTATTCTCCAATAATGGTTTTTACCTTTTTCGATATATTCAATAAACAAAATTCCTTTGGCACCATGATCTTTCCCACCTATGGCACCATCCTTGCCTTCTTTGGAGATGAAGCAACAGCTTCTGTCCACTGCCTTGACTGTTGCTTGGATTTGGGTATGTAGTGGTGAATCCATGTTTCATCCATTGTGACATATCAGCGCAAAGAGTCACTTTTGTTCTTCTGAAAATGTGCCAAGCACTTCTCAGAAAATGTCGTGTGACTGCATTTATTATCCACAGTGAGGATTAGCAAGAGCATTAGCAATTTCATGCACCTTTGTATGCCAATCTTCTAAAATCAGGTCATGCATTTTTTCAATGATCTCCAGTGTGGTTACAGTTTTTGGAAGTCCTTCGCATGGACCGTCTAGGACGCTTTCACGGCCAGGTTTAAAATCAGCTGCCTATTTCTTCACAGTGGAAACTGAAGGTGAAGAGTCACCATATACATTAAAATCTGCAAATGAATTGCTGTAGGTGTTAAACCTTCTTTTATGAAGAATTTTATCACAGCACTATACTCGAATTTCTCCAGTTTTAAAGCAATGTGCACTTCCACTGCTTCAAAGAACTGCCTAAGTCAACTATTACATGGAATGACTTGTAATTTTGCATAGGGTCTATTTACATGTGTATCAATGTAAGGAGAAAAAAAATCATGCAAATAGTGCTGCGATCTCTGGGTGAGGCTGAGGACGTTTCAGACCACCCTCGTATGTATTTTAGGATCAATATTTGTTTGTTGTTACCTTGAAATGAAGACATAAAGCGGCTTCTCTCTATAGCTGGTATCCAGTGACCAACAATAGCATACATTGCAGGCCAAGTAAGACCCTGAAAAAAAATATGTTATTTTAGTATATAATTACTACTTTTTATATTCTATAAAATGCATTATTTTGTCTTCAAAAATGAATTAAACTTACTGAAGCAATTCCTTGGATAGATCGAAGAATGATAATTGCTCCATAATGCACAGAAGCTACCGAGGGGATAAGTAATGAACAAATGGCTGTAACAAGCTGTGAGACACCAAAAACAGCTTTAGTTCCAAAGTGCTGGGTCAGAATACCACTAACAGCTTGTGAGAGTATGAAACTCCAGTAAAATGATTCTAGAATGACAGACTGTATTTTTGCACTCCAATCAAACTTACCCTCATCCTGCAAAGCGTAATTGGAATGTGTAATGTATGAGTAAGTAGCATCAATAACTATTTCTACACAAAGCATGACAAAACTGTAACCTTTATAAGTAAAACATTTTATAATTCAGCATAAATAACATATGAGAGTGTTCCTTTTGTTTCACAGTAGAACTAAATAGTATAGCTTAGTAACCTGAAGCACATTGGTGTAACATTATTAGAGCAACTTGGTACTAGCTAGTCTTTTTCGTATTAGGTAGTTATTTCATTCTAATATGAAAAAGACTAGATAGCATCCAGTGCTGTAATAATGCAGCTCAAATAATAGTTTTCTTCTTTATTTACCATGCCTTATATCAAGTTTCATTTCAACAACACTTCTTAAGAAGAAATATTTAGAAATCAAAATTAAGAGTTTAAAGCTTCATCATAAACATATTCTTTAGAATTTAGACATGCTTTACTATGTTTGCACTTGTCAATATTATTTAAACTTTGGTTTTTTTATTGAAGCTATAAAAAGAGAAATTTACAACCTTTTCATCCAACACTACTGATTCCTAAATTGTGTGTGTTAACACGTGCATTTCTGCAGGGTGTGGGAATCATGCTCGTGATATCACTGTGTTGGAGTGTGATATTTATTCAACTTTTAGTTGGAAACAATGGGGAGAATATGAGAATAGGCCAAAACTCTTGGATTTTGAAGATTCAAAATGGATGTGTTAAAGAGCTGTATGCCCAGTTATCTGTATTTAAACTCAAACTTATGTCATAAAGGTACAGTTATTTGAAGAATATAAGTACAATGCTTATGATGATCACAACTCACGCAAGTTGATTTTGGTGAAAATGATGTTGCAACTTCTCAGGATGTGATACAGAGTGCCTATTGTGCTCATGCACAAGTGGCTTTGTTTGCCTGTTGTGTCCAGATTGAAAATGCATCCCATTCCTTTGCATATCCTTCACAGCACAAATATTGTGTGTGGGTCACCTTAGGAAAATTATTGTTCTGCTTAAAGAAGGCTATAATATATTGAAAAAATAACTATATTTTCACATGGCTGTGCAGCACGATTCAAAACTAATTTATGCTCTCAAATCTATGCAACACAGAGTTTGATTTTGGTGCACAAGGATAATGGATATTCTTTGCTACATCCCATGAAAAGGGGACGGATGGTATTGGTGGCTGTGTGAAGAGATTAATATGAAATGAAGTACAGACAAGGAAGTTCACTGATAATTCTGAAGACAATTTTTCTGAATGTTCAAATAAAATCAGTAAAAGGAATTAAGATTGGTTTTGTGGCATTCAAGACAATAAGAGACAACAGGGAATGACTGGAAAAGAGGTGGATACATGTAAAAGCAATTCCATCTTTACAGAGAAAACAGTTTTTTAAAGCAAAAGCAATGAGAGCTTACTTGGACGTACTAGTACCTCCATACTTTTTCAGAAATAATATTGCAGATGTCTACATTGTCTCAGATTCTGAAGACATGTTGGAGTCAGATAATAATGTTGCAGAACAAGAAAAAGATGATTTAGCTGGTGAGTGTAAAATTTTACAACAATTATAACCTAATAATTTTGCTCAGATTAAATTTTCCAGTAATAAATTCAAGAAATATTTTGTTGGCCAGTAGAAGGAAAACAGCATGGCAATTTTTAAATAAGTTTCTGCAGAGAAAGAGAATCATAGACTTTTTTTTTCTTTCCATAATAGACGCAAGTAGCCTGGTGTCAGCAAGTGACTCCTTAAAGCTACCTGAACAAACATTAGCAGATGACCCATCAAGGGCAGCATGTACAATAACACTCCTATCAGATTTATCCTAGTATAATGTAGGTTAATGTTTTTGTTTTTAATGTGTGTGAAAGTACTACCTAATTTTATAAATAAATATTAAACATCACACATAATCAGTTCCTTTCATTTAATGGTAATAAATACATTTGAAAGTAAATAGACTTGATATTTACCACATAGCAATAGTAACACATATATTTTTTGTTACAAAAATGAACATCTCACTTGTATTCCAGATACGGAACAAGTTTGTCATAAATAAGTTTTCAAAGTATCCTATCTGAATGCTTTAAATTTTCATAATTTGCAGACTTTTTACAATAACCAGAGGGTAACTAAAGTGAAATGTCTCGTTTTTTGTCACACGCACGACAACATTTTGTTTGATTCTATATTAAAATCACTCAACAACAAATTAAAAATATATAGTTCAAAATGTTCTGCTGAATTTATACGTATAAGTGCCATGTTTTTCAAAGCTCTGAAGATGTAAAAATTGAAATAATTAACTATGAAGAGAATAAATAGTTATGCAAATTTTACACCTGTGACAACACATCCACCTACTATGATATGAGAGATTTAATCAATGACAATAGGCACAAATCAAATTATATTTATAGATCAGTGAATTAAAGAGAGAAATATTATTTCACAAATCATTTCATAGTAATTCCAGCTATTTAATTTACCAATTGCTTCCTCTTAGTGTCCATGGAAAGAGAAAAACAGTATGATGAGCATAGCTATGAAAACTTGTGCAAACAACATTTTTGAACTAAAACCTGCTAAAGCATATATCTCCAATACCAGGTCATTCTCAAAACTAATTCCTTAAGCAAGATTAAATTCTGCTTATATTTCTACAGATGTAATTACTTCTCACATGTAACGTCTTAAGAATTTTGCTAATTTCTAAACTTCATGAAGAGTGCTTCAATACCAGCATACCATAACTGTAGCATTGACAGCAGCATTCTGCTCTGTAATGTTGACTGGATCATAACAGTACATGGGTATTGCACTAGCATTGATTGCATCTGATGCAGGTGGTAGAAGATGCACCATAGCTACCATAGCAATGTTAATGTCAGTGCGCATCATGAAGCTGACTAGGAATCCAGTAAAGGATAAGAAGTACAGCACCACTCTTGCCGGTACCATATCTGCAAAACATTCATTTTCATTAAATACCATATAAATATCATTAAATTGTTATAAAATATGATCATCAACATCACCCTTTGAAAAATGCACCTTCATATTGAACATGTCAATGCAGAAAATATTTGCTATATTAGAGATATATTTTCAGTGTTAAACTAATTGTCCATTACACATTAAATAATTAATTTAAAAAACTTAAAGAAAATAGAATTGCAGTAAAACTTACAAATCTGCATATGTGTACATACTTAAGCATTAGTGTGCACATGCACACATGCACACGTGCACGCACACACACTCACACAGAGTGAGAGTCCATATTTATATACAAAGAGCTCGGGATATCAATACAGATATTCTCATACTGGTGCCTTAATATTGTATGTGCCAAATGCATGTACCTACCTATACCTTGTCAGCCTGATTTGTTGCACGTCCATGAATGGCTTGTTTTCCATAGCTCCACTTCATTGTCACAGGTGTGTGCAAAATAAACACATGCACAGAATGGGATGGCTCAGGTGGTTTTATCTGTGGCCTGCATTTAGGAGGTCAGGGGTTTGATCACCACAGCTGATCTACCAGACCCATGCATAACTTTTGTGATTTCCTCGGGTGGCCAGGCAAATGCTGGGTATAATTCTTCAATCTCCTGAATTTCCTGTCTTTCCCTGTCATTTCCACTGTCATTTCATTCATCTTTCAATCTATTGCTGTCTTTCAGGGTTTGAACAGCCATCAATAGCTGTGTGGCAGGGAACAAAGATGTTCATTGTGATTCTCTTCATCCCCCGACTCTGGCTGGTTGCTGGGATAACAATCACCCCTGGGCAGGGACATTGGACCCTGTAGGGGCAGGGTCCCCAGTCTGCCTGTTGAGGTACTTCTATCTGGAAACTGCCGGGACTGGGTCATTGCTGTGCCATCGTTCCTGGTTCCAGCCTCCCCGTGGATCCCTACCTCATCTCTCCTGGGGGCACCCCCTCATGGGGCATAGGTACAATAACCACATTGGTTTGGTGCAAAGTCCCCTCTGTCTGTATCCTATCCTAACACCTGCATGAGTGGGTGGTTTATATCAAAGCCCTACATGGTTACACTTGAGCATTAGGTACACATGCAATAATGACTGCTGCTTCTGGGAACTTCTTGCTATCTAATCAAGAGACTATTAAAGCAGGGCAATCAGTCCAGCAGGAGTTGAGTTTTGATATTGACTTCCGAGAGTACTCTTGGATTACAGACACCAGAGCAGTCAAACAATTGCTGCAGGGACAATATTTAAAATTGTGCTGTAGCATTGGGAAAAAGGCATTTATTGTTAACATCATTTGGAAATAAACATATTCAGATAACATGCTGTCAAGAGTGGAATTGACTGTCATAATGAGATGATGGAAACTTTACTAGATGAAATCAAGAAGTTGGACATTAAAATGGAATATGGAGAAAATGAAATCAGGCATGGAGAAGTTACAGATAGAACTGTGATCTGGAATGGAGAAGATAGAGAAGGTTCAAACAGAAATGAAGAGGGAAGTCCCGATGATGAAGGCAGAACTATGTACCAAATTGGACAAACAACTGGCTGGCACGAAGGACATAGAAGGCCTTGGAAGAAAATTGGAAGAGCTTGGTGGAAGTGAGAAACCTAGATTAATACAAGGAAGTCTGGAAATGGCTTAATGTCCTGGAGGGAAGAGTCGAAGGCAGCACCAAAGAACTGAACACCATGGTAGAAAGAATGCTAAACAGGAGGCTTAAGGACTTCAAGGTTGAGATGCCAGGACACAAAACAACATATACACTCATCAAGGCACTCAAATATGATGGAACATCAACATTTAAAGTTTCCCGCTGAGAGTCGCCACCCTCATCCGATGATCAGTAGAGGAGGAAGACCACAGCTGATAGCCTCCAGGAACGGGAAGCAAAAATACTGAATGCAATTCCGACATCAACAATACCTGGAGACATCTGGGAGGCCCTCAAAAACCATTCAGGAACCATCGCTTAACTACAGCGTACCAGCTGAAGTTAAGGGGGGAATCTAGGTGAAAATGGATGGTTATAAAGAATTGGGAATATCTCCCAAAGTTTTTGAGATAATATAATGAAACTTGGTAAAAGCATTTGAAACATAATTTTTCATTAATTGTGAACATTTGAAGCAATTTCCTGGAATATTCAGATCACCATTGCAAAAGCAAAGAAAGTAAACAATGTTTCCTTTCTGTACTGATTCTAAAAATCCAACAAAATATTTGTAATAAAACTTTTGGTCAAGTTCCTTGTGTGGTAATGATAAATTCTGTGCAACAAAATGTTGATTACGTTATTAGTTTTTTCATAAAAAAAATTCAGTTTTGCATTAAAAAAAATCCTAAATTTCACTGGCATGAATAATCATAAATACCACTATTTTCAAAATATCAAAACATTGCTACACAGGATTGTTGATTGTACACTTATAGATGATAATACCAAATTTCACAGGTTTGAGGTAAGTAGTTTCAGAGGAAAGATATACCTACTGTTTGTGGAAAAATGTAATTTTATAGAAAACTATGCAGAAGATTTACTTTACTATAAAGTTTGATATTTCTTTGCCTTAACTAGTTAAAGTGGCCATATCCATATTCATAGTCTGCAACCTCCTGCTGCTGCTTCCTCTGTCTGGCTGGCTTTTGCAAATTTTGTACTGCTCTCCATGCTTTGGTGAGTTGATGCTTGTCAAGCCTCCTCAATGTACTAACTGGGAATGCTCCTGACTGGAATCCTAATCTGTGAATTGTTTTAATCCTGCCTGTATAGCCACTGCTAAACACTAAACAGGCATCACATATACCTACAACAGTTGAGCATATAATTTTTTTTGGACAGCATTTCCAAATCAGACTATTGTAGCTCTCATTAATTGGGTTCTGGGTTTTTCCATGTGTATATATTTCAAGTAAGTCTGGATCTCCCAGAAATCTAAATGTAGGCTTCATAACATCCATCACTGTCTCTGATAAACTATGTTTATGTTTGTAGGTTTTGCTATCAGACTTAGCCTGTAAGTGTTTGCACCAAGAAATATTACATGCACACGCACATGCACAGACATTTTTCTAAAAATGCTTTTTTGGTTTCAGGGGTCTCAAAACATGTATTTCCAGGGAAATCTCGATATTGAATTTTGGTTGCAATACATCTTCTCTATACACTATATACATAGTATGTGTAGAGAAAGCCTCCAGCACAAGAGAGGGTGGGAGCCATTTCCAAATGAGGATACCAATGAGGATGAAGATCCTGTCCAGAGGGGTGAGGAAACTTAATGAAATGGAGCTGAAGCAGTATGCCGCAGCTGTCTGTGTGTTTTCGGCTGGGAAGACATCACACCCAGGAGAAGTGTGTATAAAGCCCTACTGGGTCCAGCAGCACTCAAGAAAGTTATACTGTTTAGGGTTTTGGAGTCATCCGACGGGAAGACAAAGAGACTGAGACAGAGAGAGAGACAGAGAGAGAGAGGAAGAGAGAGAGCAGTAAGGTGATGAAATTCCTAGAGGAAGACCAGGGAGACAACCCAACAGTCAAAAAGCTCAGACAATTATATTACCGACTGAGGCAGACATTCAGAGTTGTATGAAGGAATGAAGTTTGATGTAATATGTCAATGCAATACAACTACAGACTATTTGGAGCAAAATATATGTTTGAAGAAAGGTTACAAACTAAGCCTGGTACTATTTAATATCTTTCTAGATTATAGGAGTTTACAAGATAACAAGCAGAGCACTGTCAAATTATGGGAAAGAGGGAAATATGGGATTCCTTTTTTGGTAATTATATTATTACAAGAGTAACAACTGTGATAGGACTTCATCTTACTTTTGATCAAATTGCTTAGATACTGTGCAGAATGGGGATTAAGATTAAACAGTAGGAAGTTAAAGCTAATGGTCTTTAAAAAAGATCAAAACTAAAGAAAAATGGCAGGCGGTATATTAATGGGTACCCAGTAGAGATAGTGAAAGAAATTAATTATTTTGGGGGTGAGGTTTTCAAGCAACACAAAGTGGAGGCACAGCTTAAAGTGCACAAATGACATGTAAATTAGCTATAAAAGCTGAGAGAACATGTTTGTACTAAATTCCAATATTGCCAATTAACTGTCTAGAAAGATTATATAAGGCACTACTAAGTCAAAGAGGATGTGTGGAGTAGAAATCTGAACATCTAAAATGTTTAATTAAGGAAATTTCCTATCATTTTCGTGTTTCGGCCCTTCTGCGTGTGAAATATTAAATATTCAGTGCATACTTGCATTATATAAAAATAGCACAGTGTTAAAAGTTAATGTTTTTCCTAGTTTCCTTCACTTCAAAAGGCTTTTGAACTTAAAGTTAGCATAAAACCTCTAAGTAGAATGTTTATATTAAGCAGATATTACAAAAAATAGGTGTTTTAGGCTTAGTGTTATGCTTAGATGGCATGTTAAGTTTCACAATCCTGGCACTAGAGGTTTGACTTATTTACTATTCTGTTCTATTTCAGCAACATTACACCAAAGAAAGAAATATATGACAAATTCTGAAGCACTTTCCATAGTGTTTAAATTTTTGCAGAAATGTAAAAATATCATTTGGCAGCACAATTAATTACTCATTAAAATGAAACATATCATATTGGTTTATAGGCCATGGAAATGAAGAAAGACACATTTCTTATGAAATTTGGCAAGACATCCATTCTAAATAAACAAGGTTTGTTTGATATGGAAATTAAAAGGAGTGTGTTTATTGATCACTAAAAAGTATGCAGATAGCATTTTGAAGAAGCAACATGAGGGTAGTGTGGTGATAACGAGTCTGCCTCACATTCAACATGTCGCGAGTTTGAATCTTGCTTAGGGTATTCTTTGAAGTTTTCTCTTATCTTGAGAAGGCCAATGTCGGGCTTTAAGCTCCATGGACCCCGAGATCATTTGAGCATCATTTCACCAATTTCACTCATCGTCCAATATGACCAACCAGAGTTAAGCTAAAGAAAAAAAGTAGGAAGGTTAAGTCTAAGACATGGATAAAAAAATGCTACACATTCATGTTTATGAGGAGAAATTAAGGTCATGGCCAAACAATACCCTGCAGCAAGCTCCAGGAATATGATCTGGCTAAATCAACTTTTTATCAAACAATTTTCAGGCATCTCAGCCTTCTCTTTGCCAAGATCAGGTGCTGCTAAGTTCTAAGGTAGCAGATAGTGGTCATGGAGAATAGATAATCAACCCAATCACTTCCACAAAATGTGTAAGCCATGACCATGAATGAATGGGCATGCATCAGAAAAGAAATCTTTTCCATTAGAGCCTATTAAAAATTAACATTATTCTGAAATGTATGGAGATTGGAAAAGAGAAAGTTATGGTTTCTCTACTATGTACCTATATATAATAACTAGAGGAAGTATTCTACTCCACCCAAAACTTGGTATCACTATTACACCAGATATGTATGCTTTGATGCCCCTGAATCCTCAAGGAGAATTTTTAGAAAAATATCCGGATAAGTGTGTGTGTGTGAGAGAGAGGAGAGGAAGGGAGAGAAAAATAGAGGAATTTACAACAGGATAACCCCAAAACAAAGCATATAATAAATACCAAACTTGATATTTAGATTCAGCATTTTCCAAGGAACTCAACATGAAGATTTTCAAGAAAATTCTCCCACACCAAAATACCTTTTGTATGGAATTTTTTTTAAATTCTCAATTTTCTCATAAACATATTTAATACTTTTGATAAAAATACCCACTAAGGAGTTTTCATAGAAAATAAAATGAATTTTCTATGAATAGTCTTGTCAAGTCCTCTTCCCTTAGAAGGAATTTTGTATTACTAGTAAACCATAACAGACAGACACAAAAGTATTACACAAGAAAGCAGATCTCTTTAAAAAAAACTTCAATTTATTTTTAATAACCTATTTTGTAGCATTAAACACTTCTGAGTTATTGTTTTTATGGTTTGAGTTTTTCAAATGTTAGTTTTCTGTAGTACTATTGCTATTCAGTTGTTTCTCATAATTCTATAGAAAGAATGTGGAGTTTATTGGTTAGAACATAGCAATAGGTTTTAAACATATGACTATCAATTCAGTTTTCTCTGCCGGTACTTTTACTTTCAATAAAAGTACAATGAAATCCTTTCTACAAGAGTTATATAATTGTAATGAAGAAGGAAGAAAAATAAGCCTTCTTAATAATACTTTACGGAAACTATATGCAAATAAATGATAATAAAGAAAGTTATGTCAATGTAACACATATATTTTTTCCACAATGGAATGAATTTCAATGTTATGTGATGATAGTGAGTTGAAAGTGTGGATGGAGCCAGGAGAGGAATTGCATTATTGAAATTAAGAAGTGTGAGAATGTGGTGTTGTAGGATTGTTTTACTTCAAAACTGTAGGAAGAATTAATATCTGTACATGCTTGATCACTGATTTCCCTATTGTTAGATAAAAGTAAGGGAAAATGAAACACGCTGGAGACCATTTCAGTGATGATAATCTTATAAATTTTCATTACACTTGCTGATAATTGAGTTTTCTATGAGCTGCAACAGTTAAGAGTGTATTTCAGATTTTGCACTCAGACGTTACAGTAGCCTGATATGAACCCAAATGAGAATTTGTGATCAATTGCATCTTTAACTTCAAGTAAATATTGTTGCCATGTGTGAAAGACCGAAACACCAAAAACTAATTTTAATATAGCCATTAGTGTTTTAAAATAATGAAGAAGATAAGGCATTACTAAGCATGATATGTCAGGTGGTAATGGCTGTGGTCCGCATTTGAAAGGTTCCAGATTCCAACCCCTGGGGCTGACCAAACTGACCAAAAGTTTTTTCACAGTTGATAGGTAAATGCTGGATTGGTTAGTTTGATATGAAAAGTTTCCTATCATTCCTTACATTTCTACAATTTATTTCCCTCTTCTTCATTACCATACCAGGCATTAGGCTGATCACCCATTCCAGATAAGTTATGATTCAGAGTTTGTTTGTTCCTTGACAGGCTTCTGACCCAAGGCATTAGCTTTCAAGTCCTTGGGGTACAAGTTCTACAGAGAGGAGGGTAATTCGAGAAAGAAGGAGAGTTTAAGAAACTAATAAAATGCTATTGCTTCTCCTTCTTTAAACACAAGTCAACCTATTGGGATTTTTCTGGAATGCTGTGTACAAAGTAAATGACTCCTTTCTGGTCTTAAATAACCCAGAAACTATTGACTTTTTGTGTTTGAAAATGCCTGTTAAAAAAAAAAACACACTCACACCCACACTCCCACGCACGCACACACTCACACTCACACCCACACTCCCACGCACGCACACACTCACACTCACACACACACACATAATTCTTCCTAATGTATGAATTAACAAACTGGAAAATAATATTTGAAAACTTCAGTTATAAGTTGTATGGGGTTGAATTAAAACTTATTAAATATATCCATTCCCACTCTCAAGTATTGATCAACTTATTTGGCTAACGGCTGACTGTTGCAGCGCTTAATTCTATTCCCATTTTCTTGTGAGGTATGGTATCTTCAAAAGGTGTGTTGTAACCCTTTCTTCTTCTTCTTCTTCTTCTTCTTCTTCTTTTAAATAGTTGAACATTAATATATCCCAGTTCTATTGAGGTGATGAATGAAATGATTATCTGAGCACTTGCTCAAATGTGGATAGGCTCAAAAGAAAAATGAGCACTGACATTCACAGATGCCAGAAAAATTAGTCTGTATACAGGCATCTGAGGTGAACTGGGGTTAACAGAATTGAAGTTAAAAAGCTTTAATTAGAAAGTAGTACATTAGAAACTTAGTAGCCCAACCATGCAGTACCGCGTAGAATATTAGATAATAGAATGAAACGAGCACCAGCTTAGATTTTCTATAGCACATAACAGTCATTTCTGACAAGCAGTCTGTTGGATCAGTTTGTTGATGTGTAAATTCCTCTTTATTTTATTCCTTGCCTTTGTTGCTATCTGAAGTATGTATTTTTATTTATGACTAATTAATTCACAAAGTGTCGAGCATCACTAACATATTTTTCCTCTGGAAGAGTACAACATAATATATAGAATGCATATTAAAATATAAAGTTAAAAATTCAAAGGGAGCCAAAAGCTCAATACCAAAGAAGGATCCTTGTTGTTCTCAGTGTTAGGTTAACCACATCCCACATTGAGAGAAATGTTTAGCTACTTATTTGTTAAACAAATTATCACAAGAAGCTCATACTGTGTGCATTAATGTTTTTAAACCTAGGGCTAGAGCTGGTTGATTAATAACAATTTTATAACACAAAGAAGGGTTTTCTACAACCTCTTTTAATTAAATATTTTAATTTTTGAGGACAAGATATTGATCTCCATGATAATATTAGTTCAATAAACTAATAAAATGAATGAATAAATATAGTTATTTAATGAACTTAGTGGATATTTTGCTATTTGGTATCAAGCTTCTGAGTTGTTTTAGTGTGATTTGAGTCAGTGTAAAGGAATATTTTTATGCTAAATAAAGACATCTAATGTGTTTTATTCACATAACTTCCTTTATAAACAATTGTTACAAAAGATTATTCCTTTATCTACATTGTGGTAATCAAGATAAACATTAGCAGAAATTGTTGCGCAAGTTCTTTCAAGTAGAAGGGAAATAAGGCAATGCACTAGGCTGTAGCAAGTCAAGTATTTTAAAAAAGCTGATCACTAAGTGAATCAATGAACTCTTTTCGCTTTGCATGGCCAGGAGTAAAACAAAAGAGATGAAACGAAAAATGACGTCCCATTTGAGAAAAGTTTAAGCAGCTGAAAATTTAAAACATAGCAAGGAATGCCTCGAAAACGGTTAACTCTACCATAAAGTATAAATTGTGTGTTTCAAAGAGGTCTAAAATTTTTGCTGTTGTAAGATTCTGTCCTCCTCTTATGGTTTATCAATTACGCAAAATTCATCCAGAATGATGAGTTCTTCAGAGGCTATTCCCAGAAAAGTCAAAATATGTACTTTATTTGTCATGTAAATATCTTTAACACAGGTATTTTAATCAAAATAGTTAAAGCCAGTTTTGAGAAAAAAATTTAAAAAAAAAATCCTTGTAAAGGGTCATTTGGGGAGGGGGAATATTCTTGAATGTGTAGCAAGCTTGGAAGATACTAAACCTAATACCAAATTTGGTATTTAATGGATGTTTAGGTTTTGAGCTATGTATTTACACATGAATACACAAACCTTTTTCTAAAATGCTTATTTTTTCATTCAGGGACATCAAATTTTTGGGTAGAATACAGTACCTTCTGTACCTACTATATGGATAGTATGTGTAGAAAAAGTTTAACTTTATTTTACATGAAATAATTACACATTATCATTGCACAAGGCTAACCTTTGATGTTAAGCCTACTGTTTTAGCTCATTTTAGGTAGCTTTATTTACCAATTCTGTGTAATGTTTTTGCACTTGATGATTCAAATATGTAAGGGCAAATGGTGTAATTTGTTTGTGTTTATTTTCATTAAAATATATTTTATTCATGTTATTCAGAATTCTCCTAGTAGGTGTGAACATAGCCTTATATTTAATAGATATTAATATTAACTTGCAAACAGCTAATGGACTTGGGTCAACTTCGTACCATACTTTAGATTATGTTATTAACGCCATTTTTCATTTTTTTAAGTACATCAAACATGTTTTAAGCTGTGTAAATTCAGAATCTATTAGCATTTAAACTGACACATTTTCACACCATTATTTTCTATGAGCCTGATTCTTCTTAAAATGTATTTTATAATGCACCATTACAATCATTTTAATTATTGTGATGAAAATAGTTTACCTTGAAGCCTCCGAAAAGAAAATTTATTAGTAGACATCTTGGGTTCCTCTAACCTAAAGGAAAAGAAATATTAATCCTTTTGTTTCGGTAAACAAGAAAATTAATTAAGCTTTCCAAAACATAAGTACAAATCTTAATTTCTAAGGCTACATGAGAAAAGAAATCCATTATAATGCTATTATTTGCTCAGGTTAGCTCAGG
Source organism: Hymenopus coronatus (assembly GCA_030762935.1). Lineage (NCBI taxonomy): Eukaryota > Metazoa > Arthropoda > Insecta > Mantodea > Hymenopodidae > Hymenopus > Hymenopus coronatus. The sequence continues at coordinate 263,504,411 of CM060900.1, forward strand.
AATAAGAAACTGAATCTATTTTAAATTCTAGAGAGTGACATCACTCTGAAATACAAGGAAGAAATTAACATACTGTAAGCCAACTTAAGTCTATTTTTAATATGGAAATATCTCAACACTACTTAAGCATCAGTTCTGGTGTCTCTTAGGCAGCTGTATAAATTTACATAAAATTGTTTAGCAGATTAAGTAGATGGTTAGAATTATGTCCAAAATACTTAATAAGGTTATGAACATAAATATGACATAGACATTAGAAATGGTCCAAACTAATATTATTACTAAAGCTAAGTACTACATAATTGCTAAATCTAAATATTATCTAAGATCAAGTGTAAAAATAACAAAAATGTAATAAGGAAAATAATTACAGTAAAATAAACATTGCTTTGAGATTCTGACAGCTCAAGTAATTTGCATAAACAATATATAGTCAATGTATAGTTAACAATATAGTTATATCAATGAAGAGGAACCTTGAAAAGTACCTCCCAACTGTCTTCCACATGGAGCTTGAACAAGGATTTTCGGCAGGAGACTTCAAAAGTTGATTTCAAGTTTTCAATATTAACTCTGTTGCCATCGACCCCCAAAACCATGTGGTCTTTGTGCAGGACCTGGATTCAAATGGCATGCCATCTGTTAATTGCTACGTTATTGGCATTGATAAAATGTGCATAATTAATCACGGGTCCTGGATTATAAAGATATATTGGTATTTACTAGATCATTCTTGGTCATTAGAAGTATGCCATTCTCTATTTTTATTTTATTTTACACCATTATTTTGTCCTTTTCATGTCCATTGTGTCTTTATTTAGTAATTTTCTTGTATTTAGGCATCTACATTTAGTACATACAGAGTTTCATATTACAGTACAGTAGGCATGCCCATTTACTGGTTCATGATACCAGAAGTAGTTCTTGACCTTCCCACATACAGCAGAAGATGTTATTGCAGAAGTTCGGTATACAGGGCAGATACAAGTCCATGTATAATGTGGCCTAATAGCCAACAGTGGCAGGTCGCAAAAGAATTCCATTGGAAAGTCATCGTAGCAGATTCTAAGCTTGTATATAAAGTTTGGACTTCCTTGTCAGCAACTACTTTCTGTAATGAAGGTATGTTCATTTGAAATGGAGTAAATAAACACACAAAGGAACTTAACCAACAAGGAAAAAATCAAAATGTACGATACAATTTAAATGTTTACCATGCAGTTGGAACTGTGAAAGGGACAATCTACGAGAAGGGCAATTGTATCAACTTCCCTCTGCAATCCCTCCAAGAGAGAAATACAAACAAGATATTTAATAAATATACTTCCTTACTAGAAATATGAGTAAACAATTTTCCCGGAAATTATTTTTACTTTTTCTAAATCCTATGCATCTCAAACCTACAAGAGCAATGGTTGGATTTGCAGCTACAGTTAATAGCCATGAAAAATAATAGCTTTTTAAATATTTGAGACAGAGTAAACATGTTGTTGATCTATTTAAACAATTTATTAGTTGCAGAATTTGAACAATTAAAATTTTTAGCAGCCAACATTTTGGTTATGTTAGGTTCCACATGCTTGTGTGAGCAACTGTTTTTGTAAATGAATTATGGTATATGAAAATGCAGAACTTATTTATATGAGAAACATCTGTTGACACAATTGAAAATAGCTCTATTGATAGTTTTTCAGGTTTTAACGAAATAATTGTAATTGTAAATGAATGTAATAACAAATACAATACCCTTTGAATTATTTTCTTTAGTCTAAACTATATATATTGTTTGGTCCCTGTTTTTGAGGCTGTGAAAGGAGGGAGATAAAAATGTCACGTCACTGCACGGTTACTTATTGAAAGTCCCAATAAAGCCGAATTGGACACATGCATCCAGTTTCTCAGCTTGCACTTTGCTGTGTCGAAAGACTGACCTAAGTATACAAAAGCAATCCATGCTGCTCATCTAAGATCATCACCAACAGTCATTGAATTCATTGTCTGGTTGTTTCGCCTCAAACTATGTGGTGTAAGCCGACTTTGCGGGTACGTGGCAAGAGGTTTAGTGTTTGCAGTAGGCTCTCGCTTATCCGCGGGCGGATTAGGCGCAGCAATTTTAGGAATTCGTTTTATTTCATTTCCAGTTTGTACAGTGCATTCTAAAGGGATCTCTAATATATAGAAGTATTTTGATGGACTATGATTTGCTGAGTCTTCTCTAGTATTTCACTTTACTCTTCTCTGTAAATTCACCCTTCGAAAGGGAATCCCTTTATCAGAATGTGTGAAGGGACAGAAATATGTAACTTTGAATAATGGTTTGTGGTTACATGCGGGTCGTATGGTTGTTATTGACGAAGACATTTTTATGCGTGCACAGGGCAAGAATAATGGTTTACACGAATACGTATTTGTAATTCAACGGCACTTGAATGGCCAGAAAGGTGTTTAGATTATCTCAAACTAATTGACAATTCCATGCTGTCAGACAAATTAACGCTTCGTAAGAAAATGTGCTTCTTTAAATCGTTGATCAAGAGATCCAGAGGACGAATTTCCCTAAGGGTGAATTACTCGTATAGGGTTTCCTTTTCGGGGGTGTCCCTTATGCTGAGAAGACGAATGTCGAATAACCTCAAGCTCCATGGGCCCCGAGTTCATTGAGCACCACTTCACCAATTTCATTCATCGTCCGATGTGACCTACCAGGTTAAAGGGCACTTAAAAGAAGAAAAAAAAAACTTGATTAAATACTTCTTCACTAACTTTTGAAAAATTTTAAGGTGTATTTGTGCAAATAAAGAAGAGAGCAAAATAGAGTAACACGTGGTGTTTGCTAAATTGATCGCACTTACGCAAACTCTTCTATAAAATGCGTTATTAAATTGCCATTTCTGCATTATAACTATCTGAAAATTATGAATAAACATATTTCGCACTAGTGCTTTGCCTTAGAGCATAATCGAGAGTCTATTCTATTTACATGTTTTCATAAGATAGCTCTTCAAAGTCAGAAATTCCACGACTTTACCTCCATTGTTTTAAAAAAAAAAAATCACATTACATTTAATTGTTAGCCCGGAAGTCTTACAGATGGAGGGTGGGGAGTAGGTATAACCACAGATATGCATTCATGGAAATTGCACTAATAAGTACGTGCAGTCAGGTTGCTATTGTCTTGTATATAGTGTGGCTACGCCGTACTGGCCCGTAATCGCTGCACGTGTGTTAGCGGTTTGCTTTGGAAAGTTTCTAGTCGATTGTTGCACATGTTCTTTCGGCTTCCTTTAAATAGCCGCATGGGCCGTAAATTTAAAGCATGAGGAGTGGCGGCAGTAAATCAATGCCTTGGAATGCCTTAACTGGGAGTGTTATAAGTAAAAGTGTTGTGGAGGCATTGGAATAAAGACTATTTATAAGCTTATTTGAGCAATAAGAAGCAGTTTTGTTAAAATATATTTTTCTAGTTGTTACATTCTTATCTCTTAATGAGTTGTATGTATACAAATAAAACATTTCTCAATTATCTTATCTTTATTCTTTTGATTGCAGTTATAACCATATATAAATCGACTTACAGCTTTGTGTTTACTAATTTTAATCAATTATTTATACACATCCCAGGATTTAGGTCATTTTAAAACATTTTAGAGTCATTTTATATTAATAACTTTTAAAAAATTACATCATCAAAATCCGGTCCTGCTAATAAGATGTCAGAAGTAATGCTTAGTAATCTCTCGCTACAGATCTTACAAATCTTCCCTTCTAGAAAATACTATTCCACGTGAAGGTGGCAAGTATGCGAGTAAAGCTGTTTAATCTAATGCCAGGGGAAGCTAACTTAGGGGAATTTGGATAAGAATATGCCTAAAAACAAGTGACTTTCTACGCAAATAATTTAAGTTTGATAGTAGCATATTTTCCTTCATATGAAAAACCAAATTTAACTCAAAGTAACTCATCGGGCATACAGGACCTATACTTTTCATATGAATCACAGAGTTCGTGCATACTTAATACAGACTTCGGAGCCCGCTGAAAGCGGAAAATGATAGCAAATGTGTCACTGGGCGAAGGCCACAGCACAAGTGCTTATGCTTCCTCCCACTTCATTCCAACACTTCAACTCTGCTTGTCCTCGATGTGGAGCTGCATTGCATAGTCCTGTAACTTGCTGATCTCTGATGCACACCCAAGCTGACCTAAAGTTTCAAGTATCTGTCCTCTCTACATTATCACCTATATTATAAATTTATTTACTAACCTTTGAGCTTCCTCCATGATCACTATTAAGATTTTTTATATATAGATGCCCAGAACTTCTGTCAATGTTTAGAAGTCTCCTTTTCAGACGGTAAACTCTCTGGAATTGCCGAGTTCTTCCCTGTTGAGGACAAAAATATGCTGATAAGGAATTTTGTTTTTATACTAGATAGAGCATTTGTTGTGCATTTACTTTTTAATGAAAACAAAAATTAATATAAAATTAACTACCTATTTCAGAGCATTATACATGATTCTCTTCAAGAGAGTAAAGTCTAATCATTTCCCCCAACTGCTCTGAATAGAGCTGCATATGTAGGTGTAAATTCATACACTGACTTGATAAGAGAAAAAAGAAATGAATGTTAAAATGCTACGCCTGGCCACGTTGGCTAGTATGCAATCATCAAGGGCCTCTAAGACTAAAGAATCTGAAATGGGTCTAAACAGTAATGATAATGTTATAAGTTAAAAGGGACAGAAAAAAAATCTAAACTTAAACAAGTTGCTGCAAGTTATTAACCTTTAGTCAAAGTGATAAATCTTAAAACAATAATTCTAATTAGAGATGGGCTGAAATGAAGCAAGGAATCGAGACTGTCGATTCCATCGACTGCGAAGTCTTGCTTTCTCTCTGACGTCATAGAATGCTACCACAGTCCCGCTCTAAACAGTCAACATTACCTTGGTCATTTCGCGCAAACGATTTGTGAATGGAACAATTTTCAGGTTACGGACTTAATTGTACGTCCGTTAACCAAGCAGCTCATATCGCATCGTAAATGAACGAAATGGTTGAAATTTGAATGATACTCAATATAGGCCTGTAGTCCTGGAGCTTAAGAGTTAGGTGTATGACATTCGTCTCTCAGGATAAAGCAACATCCTGAAAAAGCACATATCCAGATAAACCACCCTAATTGAGATTTGAAGCCGGGACCTCTTGAATTTGAGGCTTACGTGCTTCTGATGAATAGAGTTAAACGTTCAATATACACACACATGCACACACACATTTCTCTTTAGGTATGAGAAGACAGGCTAAAGCGACAGATGTTAAAACAGAACGCGGCTATGAACTACCAGCTCTTTAAATGACTACGAGGGCGGAAACAAATGAAAGGCGATTTCCAGTTAAATTCAATAGGCATTGACATTTGTGCACCAATAACTGGGGATATAACGGAAACGGCTAACCATACGAAGAAAAATGCACATATATGCCTTAAATTGCTTGTTTTAACGAGTACTACATTTTCTCTGTAATAAGAATTTGTCTATCTCTTACGGTTTACCAGTTATGCAAACATCATCTAGAGTGAAGAGGCCTTCAAAGGCTATTCTCAAGGAATTTTAAAATATACCTTTTATTTTCCATAAAAATATCTTAAACATTGTATTTTTCATACAATCGTTAGAGCCAGTTTTCAGGAAATCAAAATTTTAGGAATAGGTTCCATGTAAAGAAAAGCTGGGGGTGGGGGAGTTTTTGAAACTTTATGTTCCATCCTTAGGTGCTACTAATCTAAATAATTAACAACTAACTAAATACGAATTTTGGCATTAAACGACTTTGCGTTTATGAGTATTGCTGCTAACACAGACCTTTTTTTTCTTTCTAAAAATGCTAGTTACTTTCTCTAGCATGTGTGTACATATGGTGTACATAGTGCCTAGAGAAGGTACTGCATTCCACCCAAAAATTGGATGTCGAGATTTCACCGGAAATATGCTTTGAGGTCCCCCGAGTCCAAAAAATATTTTTAGAAAAAGGTAATGTGTGTCTGTTTGTTTGTGTGTACAGCATAGCTCAAAAACGAAAATACCGTTAAATACTAAACTTGGTATTTATGTTGAGTGCCTTCCAAGGATGCGTCATGAAGATTTTTGGGAGACCCCTCCCCAAACTACCTTTACAGGAACACCTTTTGTAAATGTTTTTTTTTGCCTCAAAAATGACATGATGATTTTGATTAAAATACGAATACTAAGTATTTTTGGTTTCATATAAAATGTATATCTTCAATTTATGAGAATAGCTTCTGAAGACTCCTTATTCTGGATGAATTTTGCATAATTGGTAAACCGTAAGAGAGTGATAACAATTTACTACATTAAAGTACTTAATTTGTCACATAGTTTGTAGTTCACCGTTCCAGTGATATTCCTTGTTATTGGTTTCAAATTTTAAACTACGTAACTTTATTCAAACGGAAAGTCTTCTTTCGTTTTACCTCTCTTATTTACTGCTGGCCATGTAAAACGAAACGAACATCTATTGCTTAACACAGTAACCATCTTTTAAATGATTTATCACTTAGCCTAATGTATTTTCTTATTTCCCTTCCTCTTACAACGCAGTTCTATTAAAGTTTATCTCTATTATCATCAAGTAGATGGAAGAATAATTTCTTGTAAGAATATTTTATAAGTGGAACAACTAGAGAAAGTCATGTGAATGGAGGACATCAGATTTTTTTTCTATTCAGGGAGTCTCAAAACGCGTATTTCCAGGGGTATCCCGGTATCGAATTTTGCGTGGAATGCGATATCCTCCCCATTTCTGTGCGTAGCAGAAAAGGTAAGACAACTTCAGCATGAGTTCACATCACGCTAAGTATACCTACAGCATATTCTTTCACACAGTCCCTCATTTGCAGATACGCGTTCCACACAGTCACCTTGGAGATATTTGCTAACAGAGCATAAAATATTAAAATTGACATTTCTTTGTAATACGCTGCTCAGTTTTGCACTCAATATTTCCTCATCCTTTGAAAGGCACACTGAAGTTCACTCTTCACTTCCTCAAGGATTGATATAGACGCATGAAGGGACAAACCACGTGTTTCTAGTTCTTGTATTGCTTGGGGTATAGTTTGGAAATTAGCATTTAAAATAGCCAAGTCTCTCTGCAATGCTTCATTTCTGAAAATGTTCTGTGAACGTTGAATTACCAAAGTATCATTTGGATTTAGACTGCAGACAACTTCTTTAACTGCACTGAAATTGTCAGCATAAAAGAGAACAGCGTTTATCCACGTACGCCAGCGGGTAAGAATTGGTTCCGGGAGTGGAGGATGTTCCGGGAGTTGTGCCATATTAGCAACTACTCGGTCAAGGGCTTTTACAAATACTTTCTTCATAGTAGAAAATAAGGTATTTACTTCAAAAAACTGTTACCGTATGACTTCTGTTGCCCTTTAAAGCCCATGCACAATACATGTAGCGTGGATTAAATGGGGATAAAATACTTTCAGACCTGAAGCCGCTCGCTGCATGTAGGTTGCAGCATCTGAAAGCAAAACCTAAAATGTATATTCACCACCTGCTTCTGGCCAGAATATTCTTAAAGCATCGTTGAAAAGCGAGAAATGGTGAAATTATTAGTTTTCTCTAACGCCCTAGAAACGATCAAAAATGGCTTTCCCGGCTCGTCTTCATTGAGTTAAACCAACTAGAAAATTCGCCGCATGACATCCACAGAGTCAGTAGTTTCGCCCACCACACCCCATATAAGAATCTTTCAAATCATCTTGGATGTCTTTATTTGATGTTCGGTAACAGTCTTCAAGATAGTTTTTCCTGAGCGTTCATTCATTTGGAATAGTATGATTACAATATTTTACTAAGAAAATCCGGAATGTGGGATTGCTAAGCAAGTTCCACAGGGATATCTGCTGCGATTAGCGCGTGGCATAAATCACTGGAAAATTCGTTTCTCAAATTAGATGTTGTGTCAATAACGTTTGCTTCAAGGAAGTTTGTTTCTTTTTAGCTGCAAGATGTTGATTCGTTGTTGAATGTTGGCTTAGCTAAAACTTTTTCACACACCAATTTGTTTATTACGCACTTTACAAAAGCTAGTTTTCCGTCTGTAGTATAATCCAACTGATCACAGTCCTAAACCCACATTTTTAAAAGTTCACTTTTTGTACTTCTGAATTTCGACATTGCAACAGGCACACGGGACAAACGACAAACCACTAATTTAACAGCAGACCGAAACTATCTTCTGGGGCTGATAGCAAAGCGGAAAGTCCCTGACAGTGAAAACATCTACTCGTATCACGTGTAGCTGAATCATGCACACATAAGGGGCTCGATATGGGTTGCTTGCTTGTGTGAGAACGGTCTGTTACTTATATTATACAAATTAGAAAGTATTTAAATTATTAATTTATATTACAGTAGTTCATACTATAAAAACGTTTGATATAAGCACGAACATGCCTTAATCATGAAATATGCAAATATATGCGCCATAAAACTCAACATTTGGAAAGAGGTGAACTTCAAACGTATTCCGAACTTTATTCCCATATCAAATATAAAAACAGAAAAAACATGCATTTGCATACAAATCCGATGTCTAATGATAACACATTAATATTTTATGAAAGTGGCGGTGGCTTCAGCAACCTTAATATTATATGGAATGGTACAAATACTAAAAACCTTCTTGAACGCCATTCTTGTTAGATGACACTGCTTACTTGTAACCAGTTTATCAATGTTTGCCAACAGGGATGAACATCAGAGTCTTAAAATGCACACCACTGCCCTATCCTACTACAATACTTGCTTTTTATTTGAATTATTTTCGAGAACATCTGTTCATGAATATGTGTAGAACCAAATATTTATGTTAACGTTGCAGCAAAATTTTGCAATTTGGGAATTTCTTCAATGGAACAGATTTAAATAAGTCGTAATCTTTCTCCTAAGAATATTTCATGGCTGTTACATTTTGTAAAGCAACTAGTTACATTTGAAAATCACGAGGAGCGTCTTTGCAGGTAAAATTAAAAGGGTTGTGAAGAAGATTAAGTTTCTCCAATACTCATTTCAATTCTCGAAAATCAGTGCCATATAGTTCCTTCAAAAATGTTGTATATTTCTGTAACAGGGTGAAATTTATGGTAGAATTTGATTGCAAAGGTGGAAAATACATGTATCCAATTTCCAATTAGCCTTGCCAGTGCCATTTGTGCTATTAAGGTATTCACTAGTCAACTAACGTAATGACCTTTTCAAATTGCTTTTAAAACTTTGTGTAAAGTCAGTTAACTATATTATTTGTAATATGTGTGTGCAAATTTAAGATTACTCACTCATAGAGGACAATATCGACACAAAAAGACATATATCATAAAATATAAGATAAATAAAATGCTTTTAGGAAAATTTAAAAATATAATCCTCCGAAAAAGATCACATCTTTTGTTGACTGCCTGATGTCGGATTTTTCCTTAAACATGTTCTCTGTGTTGCAGGAAACGCAGCTTTTCTACACCTACTGTGAGGAGAGGGAGTTATCAGGGAGTTATTTGATAAGAATACTCACAATTAAGGTATCTCGCCGTACTGTCCTCTTAAAAAATGTAGGTAAGTACACTTCTTCCCACTACACACTTCAAGTTTGGCTCACTTGAAATCTGCTACCGTGTGCAGAGTCGATCCCAGTTCAACACCAACGAACGAATGAACGGGAAATGCTTCCTGCCTGGCCAAGCGCAAAACAAAGGAGCCGTGGTGACGCGACAAGATGACACCATTAGCTAATAGGAGCAGCGGTTGGGCATTCCAGGCCTAGTGTATTTCCTAGAGATTAGCTGAAATGAAGCCTGGAGTCGAGATCGTCGATTACATCGACTCCGAACACTAGTGTTGACTCTCTCGCGAAGTCTTGCTTTCACTCAGACGTAATAGAATGCCCAGCAAACGGTCAACGTAACCTTGGTTATGTCGCACAAACGATCTGTGGTATGGAACCATTTCCAGGTTCCGGACTTAATTGTACGTCCGTTAACCGAGCAGCTCATATCGCATCGTAAATGAACGAAATGGTTGACATTTGAATGATACTCAATATAGGCCTGTAGTCCTGGAGCTTAAGAGTTAGGTGTATGACATTCGTCTCTCAGGATAAGGCAACATCCTGAAAAAAACACATATCCAGATAAACCACCCTAATTGAGATTTGAAGCCGGGACCTCTTGAATTTGAGGCTTACAGACTTCTGATTAATAGAGTTAAACATTCAATACACACACACACACACACACAAACACATTTCGCTTTAGGTATGAGAAGACAGGCTAAAGCGACAGATGTTAAAACAGCACGCGGCTATGAACTCCCTGCTCTTTACATGACTACAAGGGGGGAAACAAATGAAAGGCAATTTCCAGTTAAATTCAATAGGCATTGACATTTGCGCACCAATAACTGGGGATATAACGGAAACGGCTAACCATACGAACAAAAATGCATATATAAGGCATAAATTGCTTGTTTCAACGAGTACTACATTTTCTCTGTAATAAGAATTTGTCTATCTCTTACGGTTTACCAGTTATGCAAACATCATCTAGAGTGAAGAGGCCTTCAAAGGCTATTCTCAAGGAATTTTAAAATATACATTTTATTTTCCATAAAAATATCTTAAACATATGTATTTTTCAAACAATCGTTAAAGCCAGTTTCAGAAAATCAAAATTTTAGAAATACGTTCCATGTAAAGAATAGCTTGGGGTGGGGGAGTTTTTGAAACTTCCTTAGGTGCTACTAATCTAAATAACTAACAACTAACTAAATACCAATTTTGGCATTAAACGACTTTGCGTTTATGAGTATTGCTGCTAACACAGACCTTTTTTTTTTTTTTTTTCTAAAAATGCTAGTTACTTTCTCTAGCACGTGTGTACTTATGTTGTACATAGTACCTAGAGAAGGTATTGCATTCCACCCAAAAATTCGATGTCGAGATTTCACCGGAAATATGCTTTGAGGTCCCCCGAGACCAAAAAAACATTTTTAGAAAAAGGTAGTGTGTGTCTGTTTGTGTGTGTGTGTATATAGCATAGCTCAAAAACGAAAATATCGTTAAATACCAAACTTGGTATTTATGTTGAGTACCTTCCAAGGATGCATTCCCATTTCTGTGCGTAGTAGAAAAGGTAAGACGCCTTCAGCATGAGTTCATATCACGCTAAGTATACCTACAGAATATTCTTTCACACATTCATTTGCAGACACGCGTTTTATATCTGTTGTAACAACAGATGGCGTGCGTGCGGAGAGGGAGTCGAATCATCGGTTCCCGGGCGTTATAGTGTTCGATTCTTCGCGACACCATTTGCGGCCTATCCCTACTTCTAATTATAGTATCCCAATCTGTGATCCGCGTTCTTTTTCAGAATTGAATTTACAGCATTTGCATTAGGTGCTAATTATGGTGGTGGTAATGGTCAGTAGCATATCTTGAAAATTCTGAAAAGGCGTGCAACAGGAAACTAAAAATTATAATTAAATATACACCATTTCTCAAATAAAGCCGTTTCTTTTGGTGTGTAGCTTTTGTTTTAGTATTTCCATTTTTCTGTTGGCATATAGGTACTATATCTAGAAACATTGAGCGCACAATGTTATAGTACTACCTGTCAATAAATATACCTCTTGAACAGGAACACACATAGAATGCACAGCGGGGCTGAAGCACAGGATGCTAATCATACCTTCATTTTGTGGTCACTTTTAAAGATTTTTCCAAGTGAGTCGGATACAAAATGGATCAATGAAGAAGCCATATTTACTAAATGAATGCTCTGACAGATCAGCATGAAGAATAAGCAACATTTTAATAATTTATAGGACCAAAAGGCAAGCAGGCGTACATAGGGACCAAACTCCCCAGCCTGGTCTCATACCACTATGGTTAACAGAAACATTCGGTTTTGGTTTACTACAACTACAAGAAGTGCTCTGTAACCATATAGTACGAACTACCTCTGACAAAACGTGTACTGATAGTAAAGTGACGGAGAAAGTCATTTAACATTGTTTGCACCAACTTACGGTATGCTAATTTTACAAAATAACGGACTCAATTCTTGGTGTTCTCTCGAAATTAACAACAATTTTAATTTATTTAGTATGCTTAATTCCTTTACCTCGCAGATACATCAGGCTGTTCCAACTCGACCCGTCTGAGCCAGAGTACTCGCCGTACTCATGCATGTACGTTGGAGTAGAGCTGAAGGGGAGCATGGTAGTCAATACGTCACTGGGTGAAATATACACTATAATGCTTACATGCTGACACTTCATTTGAAAAACTTAATTCACCTGCAACGATAGCTTGCCCCAATACTGCGCTGTATTGCATGCTACAGGAATAACCCTGTGAGCTCTGAGTGACTCGCTCCTTTTTGGTGCGAACCAAACCTGGAACAGCCTGTCGTACACATTCTGAAGAGAAGGTATTACATGTCACCCTAAAATTGTATCTAAATTCCATCGGAAAAAGCATGCTTTGAGGCCCTTGAATAAAACGAGTTTCAAAAAAAATTCGCATATATGTGTCTGTCCGTGGCAGTCTGTGTGTGTGTGTATGTGTGTGTGTGTACAATACAACTCGAAAGCGAAAAAGCATTTAATACTAAAATTGGTATTTAAGCTCAGTATCTTCTAAAGATGCGACACAAAGATTTTGAAGAGAATTTCTCCACCGCCAACTGTCATTTACATGTACTGTTTTCCCCAAATGTTCTAATCTCTAAAAATAGCTGCAACGATTTTGATTACGCTACCATAACTTTAAGCTATTTACATGGCAATCAAATGCATATCTTTAACTTTCCCAAAATTTTTCAAAATGACTCTAACGATTTGAATTAAAGTCCCATAAGTTTAAGATATGTATTTAAATAACACATCATACGCATGTATTAATGTACATTAAGCGATAGATGAAAACACTACATAAAAATATAGAACCCTTTAAAACATACTTTTACTTTAAATACTTTTTGTGGCTAAGCCATTTCTGGAATATCCGTTAGTACTCGTTCGAATGGTTGAATACTTCGTCATTGTTTAAGGTCCTGTCGATTTTCAGTTGTTCCTCACAATTGCATGGAAAGAGTATAGAACTTGAAGTTCATGACATAAAGTCCAGTTCTTACAATTTGATTACCAACTGCTGTGTTCTTTGTGTTTACTTGTATAATGAAATGCGTAATATAGCCATTTATGAAAAGCTTTATCTCCATTAAAATGAAGTGCACCGAAAAACAAGCCTCCTTTAGAATAACGAGTATATATATACATATAATAAACGGTAGAGGGTAGGGAAGGTCGTGTGAATGTAACACTTCAGGTTTGTATTCACTTATTAGCAGGTACAATGCGGTATGCTAAACCTGAAAGTCAACATGAGTCACAGAAAACAAAAATGAGACTAGTTCTGGATATCTGAGTGAGGGCCCCACCCTGCGTTCGTCCCTACTCCAGAAACAGAAATAGGGTTAAAAGTTCGTTATGATAAGAAACACACAAACTTCATTCCCAGTCTTCTGGATTTTCCAAAATATGTTCATAAATGTCTACAAACTCGGTCTTATGATCTGCAAACTATTTGCATTAAGCGACTGGAGTAACTCCATCGTTTTTTGCTGAACTTCTTGAAACCTCTTCTTCACTATGATGTTTAACATAATATACATATATAATTTTTTTCGAGGAATGGCCATAAAGTATTACAAAACCACTGTTGAACTTTTCTGTACACATTTACACATGCTGCCGCCTAGTGCTTGAGATAACACCAAATTCAGCTTGTGCTGAGATTTTGTGGTAGAGTATTTTTTCTCTTTCTTTTTCCTCCACAGCAGGCACGATCGAGCCAAGTGGATCAGGCGTTTCGTCTGAAACTGCCATTCGGGAGGTCGTGGGATAGAATCCCACGGTTGTTCTCTCTGACCCAAAGGCTTTTCGGGATTTTACAGGGTCACGGGGCAAATGCTGGGGAGGTTTGTTCATTCCCCCGAATTTTCTGTCCCTACATGTCATCTCCTTTTCACCTAATCGGTATTTTTCAGTGTTGTAAGTGTCGGCGAAGAATGCGGTGGTGGCGCCCTACCGTGGTGGTGACTGCGCTCTGAAAATATATTTCTCGGCGGCGGGATGGCGTTGAAAATCTTCTCTAGACCGACCTAGGCAGTTTGGTCAGACCTGGGGAGCGTACTGCTAGCGCTCCCCGCGTCGGGATGAGAACTGCCTGAAAAGTTAGGGATTCTCTACGGTAGCTCTTCTTGCACCGTACGGTTTCGGGGGCCTTTTAAATTACTCTCATCTCATCCCATCCTCCTGGGGTCTGACGTACAATAAGCCAATGGCTGCAGAACGGAATCCCCTCCTACATCACATACACATACACACACACACACACACACACACACACACACACACACACACACATAGTAGGTAAGTGAAAGAAACAAGCTATTGAATGAATCGATCAAAGAATTGTTCTGGTAAAACTAACTTTTAACATTTCAATTGTATTGAATAACATGATTATATATAACAACAATGTCTGTGTAAAATATGTTCTTCACATAAGTATAATTGTTAAGCTTCTTTAAGAACTGTCGTTACTCTTTAATTTATGAATGCCGAAGAAATATTAAAATGATCTATACATCTTTGAGTAGTAACTTGGGCGGGTTTAGAGTTTAATTTTCCTACATTTAACATCTTATGTTCTACTTTTTGTAAAATGTTATTCATTTTAGACCACTTGTGTCCTACACTTCACTAAAAGAGCCTGGTAATCCCAGCTAAGAATTCTTGCATGTACCACGCATATGAAGCCATTGTTAATTGAAATGATCTAAGGAAGTGCCATATCAATATTTACCAACCACAACCATTTTGGTAAAACGTATTTGGATAAATTTGTATGCCATATTACTTAGGCTATCAGGTCCTTGTAGAATACTTGCTTGAGAAAAGTAAGCAAATGAATTTTCCTTCAGCCCTTATAAGCTCATTTTTACACAAGCACTTTTAGACCTAACCTATTTCACCATCAGCGGAGAGAGAGAGAGAGAGAGAGAGAGAGAGAGAGAGAGAGAGAGAGAGAGAGAGAGAGAGAAACTGACTTAGAACGCAAACGCAGCCGGTCCTCATGGCCGCGCTCGCGAAAGCGTCTTGCTTTGGTGTTTCACAGCGCAGGGGATCGTGGGTTCGAGTCCCGCCTTAGGCATGGGTGTTATATGTTTGTGGATGTGTGTGTAAACGGTAAAACAGAAATTCAGTAATCAAACCGTAATCAAAGTAAACAAATTAGGTAAATAAAAAGTAGGGTATACAGCGCCGGAGTCCCGATCAGACTCCGGAACTGTGTTTAAAAAAAAACACACACATACACACACACACGCACACAAAACCACATCACAAATACCCATACCCAAGGCGAGACGGCGATCCCCTGCGCCACGAAGTACCAAAGCTAAATACTTTAGCGAGCACAGCCATGGGAACCAGCTTAGCTCCCTTTTTTATTTTTTAATCCGCCTTGCCAGCGATATTAAGCTCAAGCGTTTAGCTGCTGCCGAAGGTAAAAAATAAGCCACTATCGTTGGCCATCATCTACACGTACTATACAATTATCATATAGAGAAGGTATTGTATTCCACCCAAACATTAGTTGTCGATATTGTACCGGAAATACATGTTTTGAGGGCCCACGAGTCCAAGAAAGGCATTTTTAGAAAAAGGTCCATGTGTGTGTGTGGACAGCATAGCTCAAAAACGAAAAGACCGTTAAATACCAAACTTGGTATTTAAGTTTGATATCATCCAAGGAGGCGACGTTAAGATTTTCAATAAAATTCCCCCACCCCAAACTACACTTTACATGGAACATTTTTAGAAAAATTGGATTGCTTCAAAAATGGCTATCGGTTTTTATTAAAATACCTTATGTACAAGATTATTTTATGACAAACGAAATGTATATCTTGAATTTTCTGAGAAAAGCCTCTGAAGAACTATTCATTCTGGATTACTTTTATATAACTGGCAAACTGTAAGGATATACAAGAACTTACTACACAAACATGTAGATCTGGTTAAGACATACAATTTACGTCATATACATTTTTTGTACAGTTAATCGTTTACGAGATATTCTGGATTCAACTTTAAGCCACTTAAACTTTTCTCAAACGGGAAGATATGTTTTTTCTCGTTTCTCCTTTGTTTATTCCTAGCAAGTAAAGAGATTGGAATTTCAATTTTTTTCACATAGCGACTGGCTTTTCAAGGATGAAACTATTGCTTTAGTCTGTGCATCTTTTTATTTCCCTTCTATTTACATGGAAGCTAGCAAAAATACTAATTGTGCTTATGTTTATCTTGATTAATATGATGTAGACATCAGATTAATGCTTTCAATAAAAGGGATGTTTACCGAACAGCTAAAGGACTTCATGTGAATGGAACACATTAGATTTTTGCCCTTCTACTTATAAGGATACAAGTAATGAGGACAATTTCTGCTAATGTTTATCAGGATTATCATGAAGTACACAGAAGGATAAGCTTTTTAACAATCATTTGTTACAGAGATGTAGAGAAAATCATTGTTCATATTCTCCCAAAGAACACGGTATTGCCTCACTTTCAAGTCAAACACAATTCATAGGAAATGAATTTATCAATTCGTGAAGTGTAAACAGATTACAGATATCACGAAATTAATCCATTTGAAGTCTACTGCCCCTTTCTGTAAGTTGTATTTGTCCCCTTTGCCTTTAATGATTTTGATGTATTCAACCTACCTGCATATATAATAAATAATTAAGAATTTGTAATATCATATTCCGGTACCTTATTTCTTAAACTGGGATATACATTCCAAATTCTCAAATGTATGTCTTATATCACAATACAACCATTATTCCATTATTTTACTTTTAATATAAAAACACTATACTAATATTAAACTATAATTCCCAAAATTTATGTTACTATTCATTTAAATATTTTCAAATCTTTATAATACACTTAATCTCACTTTTAATTAACTTAGTAGCTTTTCTTTTAAAAACTTCAAATTAATATATAATGTTTATATTATTTCAAAGTTTAATAAACGCTGCCCATTTTTATTTATTAATACACTTTTAATATTTTTATTTCCATTATTTTATTTTTTATATTCAATTAATTCATATTCTTTCAAAGCCTTCATTAAAATATACTTATAGTAAACTTAACTGGCGTCCAGTAAAAACCGAACAAACATACAAACAAAATATCTGGTATCCAGCTCTTACTTCTAATCTACCTACAACGAAAACTAAGACCGGCGGTATATGGCGGCTACCGTAAGATATTTTTATATATTTACGTGGCTAAAATAATAACAAACTCGGATTCAATGTTACTGCTAGTTTACACGATCCTTAAAGTTATTAAATACTAAGTTAAACAATGCAGTTGTTGCTACCTAAACAAACCCGTTTTTCAAATCATTTGTTCCTCCAAAGTATATTTATCACTGTATACAATCACTTCACACTTTATTTTAGGAAAAAATACTCCTTTATCGCATACACTTCATTCGCTTCTTCTTTATACGCAAATAATCTCTTCACGCTCCGATTTTAATTAAATACTAAATCACTAAAATATGATTATATTTTTTCATTTCATTTAAATCACAAAAAGTTAAATTTTATTTCTTTCCAAAGGAAAATTTAAAGGTCATTACCTAATTGTTACCTTAATAGAACACGGTTCGCCGTTCTTATCGCATTTACCGAAATTCGCCCTCTCTAACCCCTTAACCGGTTCTGTGATCATCTCCCCTCCATCCTCATCATGGGTTGGGTTGGGTAGATTGCTCTTCTCCCTTCGTCATTCTCGGCAATGCTGTGTTAGGTTAGGTATACGTCTCCTTCCTTCTCCTCTCTTCAATTTGCTGTTTAAAGTTGAATGTATTTACTCCCTCTCTTCCCTACTCCCTTCTCCTCTCTTCACTCTGCTAAGTCTAAATTGAAACCATCTGAATAATAAACTTCTTTTTCTTCTTTCGGTATTATTCTGCTGGTATGTAGGATTTAACTCACCCCAGAACATACAAGCCAGCGCTTGGGGTCAGATACCTGTTGAGGAGTAGACGCACTCTGGATCAGGGAGTACCCAGCATGCCTGATATGAGAGTGGGGAAGAATATTATATGAAATGGCGGTGAAATGGATGAGAGGAAAGGTGATTATGTACAGTTTGTAGGATGAATGGCGGAAAAGCGGAAAACCCAAAGAAATCCCGCCAAGTTGCGGCTTTGTCTACCACAAATTCCATATGCTGTCCCCTGCGTTGGTGAGAGAAAACCAAGCTCAAAGCAAATCCGATGTTGTGAAACCACCGCAACCGATTGAGATAGATCCTTGGCTCCGTTTATTCAGATCACCACGCAAGATGGCTCCATGATAACGTGTGCCGCTCGCACATCTGTGTTCGATTCCTGTCGGACCTCCAACCTTGACTTTTTTGCGGTTTTCCCTGGTTGATAGACGAATACCACAGTGGATTACAAATACCGTTAATTTTCCTGCACTTCATGTGCCTTGCAATTTCATTACTTTATAATGTTTCAGGATCGAATAATCAGGTGACTGAACCGCAGGGAGACGTATGACGGTGGGGTTTGCTTTATGGAAATGTCTGCCCTAGCGTTCGGTGCGTGTGACGGAGCCTCAGAGAGGCCTTCAGTGAGGAGAGCGGGGCCTATGGCGGAAGAAATGTCTGGAACTTTAGGAATCCTGCCTGTGCCCGATCCTATCACCCTCTCTGTCCTTCATTTCACCCCTTCTTCCTGGAGCTTTCCGAAAACACAACCGGCACCTATGCAGTTAACCCCTTATTGCCGGAATTACTTTGCTATATATTCGGTTTTCATATCCCTTTCACGGACTCCACAACAGAAGGGTTACTTTTTTGTAGTGTTTAACGCCTGCTTTTACTAATGACACCGCAGGAGATAACACTGATGCTAGATGGAATGAAGATGGCGGGGGAAACCGGAAAACCCGGGGAAAATCCCCGCCAGCGCCCCTTTGTCCGCCACAAATCACACATGTGGTCGCTTGGTTGAGGTTACATTGTTGCATATGTTTTTTCCTGATTAAAAATACATTAATTTTATTGACAAAAATATGTTTTGTTACATTATAAAACATGTTTAAATACTTGTAATTTACCGTTGAATATTCATAAGTTCCTTAAAAATCTAAAACATTTACAAACACCTGTGTACCATCAAAATGTTACACAAGATTTAAGGGTCTAAGTCCGAAATCCTCCTCCGTTTTCTGATAGTCAAAAACCACCACATGCCTCATACGTTTAGACTAAGTGTAAGTTCCTGCCTATTGGATGATATGGTATACGTTATACGGGAGTGGAAAATCTCGCGCACTGCGAACTACAGAGATCTTTTGTGGCTAACACCCCCAGGAGGAAGGGGTGAGTGAAGGAATCACGGAAGGCTAAAGGCCGCAGGTAGGGGAACCACAGAAACGTGCGAAAGCTCCTAAAATTAGCGCGCATGTCTACATCAATACTAATTATGAATATATGATGAGCTAATACAACAAAACCTAAAAATTCAATTGTTGATTGTATACCTCTGCTTAAGAATGTACTGTTAGGTAGAGCGTATTCTATAGGCTAGCTAGGCTAGCTGCAAAGGCCGGGAGATTTGTGAAAAAAGAATTACTATTACATTTATAAATAACCCAAGAATGTATTCCTAATCTGTTAGCTCAGTGTTTCCCAAACTTCCGAAGTTCACGGCACCCTTGGGAATAACATTAAACACTAGGGGCACCCTTCCTTGAATTAAAAGAAAATTAAGTTTAATAGGTTAATTTATTGAAATGTATAATAATAACGTAAACCATAACATAATACAGTAAACTTTACTACAATCACTGAGTAAAAATACATAAATAAATTTTGTTCGATTAATGATTAATGTGAAACTTTTGATTGATGCTTAGAGCACAAATATGTGATGTTGGGTCTTACAGTTGACAGTGAAACGCGCAAATCATCCTCAAGGTTATTCAGTCTATTTCTTGCTTTGCATTTGATTGTCACCATAGCAGAGAAGGCTTGCTCGCATAGATAGGATGTTGAAAAGGGCAAAAGTGCGTTAATTGCTTTCTTCATTAGGTTAGCGTACTCCTCCTCTCTCCGTTGAAGCCAAAAACTAGCCACCGACGCCTCACTCTTGGTGAACTTACCTTTGAGTGTGGAATCAGCGCAAAGATCAATAAACTCATCTCGTTCGCAAGCAGTGAAATCTATTTCCTCTGCACTATCTACGAAATCAAATGGTGAGACAACCCAGTCGAGATTCGTAGTGGAAATAATTGGAAAGTACGCATCTATTGCATCTTGCAATCTTGATAAGTGATCACAAATGCGGTCTTTCAGCTTACCCAGATCTTTATCTCCTGCCACATTAAGAAGAGATGGAAAGTTCAACAAATCTCCTTTTTGAACTGCAGACTTCCAAGAACTAAGTTTTCTTTTAAAACCTTTCATTTTATTGGTTGAGGAGATTATTGTTTCATGTCGACCCTGCATCGAAACATTCAGTTCATTCAGCTTATGAAAAATATCTGCCAGATATGACAGTTCAAAACACCAAGAATCACTTAGTAAGAGCTCATGAAATGTGTCTTGATTTTCATCCTTAAAAAAGTTTTTAGCTCTTCTTTAAGTTCGAGAAACTGGTTCAATACACGACCCCGCGTCAACCACCTTACTTCTGTGTGAAGTAACAAAGAGGTATGAGCTGCATCCGGTGCGTGACATAACTGTTCAAAAATTCTGCACTTTAAAGGTCGAGACTTCATATAGTTCACCATTTTCACAACTTGGTTAAACACTTCAGCAAAATCTTCATTACACGCTTTCACGACTAATGCCTATCTATGCAGAAAACAGTGAGTTATAATAATGGATGGATTTTCATTGAGAGCTCTGGCAGTAAAACCTTTAATTTTCCCAGACATAGATGGTGCACCATCTGTACGTATACCACAACAGTCTTTCCATGAAAGATCATGGTCATTGAGATAGGAATTAATAGAAACGAAAATATCATGGCCTGTGGTTGTAGTCTCCAGCGGTCTACAGAACAGAAACTGTTCACTAATATCTTTTTCATCAATATATCTGATAAAACCAAGGAGTTGCGGTTTGTCACCAATATCGAGACTCTCATCTACTTGCAAAGCAAATGTTCTATAAGTTTTTATTTTCTCCGTGACTTGTTCGTTGATATTGCATGACATTTCAGATATCCTGCGGCTGATTGTGTTGTTGGACAGAGGAACTTTCGAAATTTGATTAGCTGCTCCTTCGCCAAGTATTGTTGAAACTATAACTTGACATGCAGTGCCAATGATTTCCTCTCCAAGATTATGAGGTTTCTTTTTTTTTAGCTATCAGTTCTACTACTTTAAATGAGGCTTCAAGAGCAGTATCACCTATGGTCATTCTCTTTACCATTCGCACAGCTGTTTTCTTCTCCCCTTCTAATATATGTGAAAAATACATTACACTTTTCTGTGACACACTAGGATGCTTTGTTGTAAGATGCCGTTTCAGTTTGCTAGGTACCATGGTCTCGTTGCTAAGTGTTTCGCCACAAACTAAACACACAGGGATAGGGTTTTCCTCGTTGTTATTCCACTTAAATCCATACGCTAAGTAACTGTCCTGGTATGTTCTTTTCTTTCGTTTGTCTTCTTTATGTGGTGAATTCGACGGTCCGGGAGAAACTGTAAGATTTGGCTTCTTAAAGCAAGCAGTAGGAGCCGACTGTTCACTTTCACTGTACTGGCGTTTACGTTTAACAATGAACTTATCCATAGCTAAACACTGTGAATCAACGCGAGGAAGACAACTGAAAGCGGCAAGTGGCGTACACTTTTATATATTCATCTGTCGAAGTCTCGGGAATGTTCGGCAGGGTATAGCTGTAATGCCATCTGTGGGATACTAGTATACCTGAATTATTGAAATGATTCGACCACTATCACCATCTGCCGTGCATGAGAGTAATTGATTTGACTTATTTTATTTCAAGACCTTACAAGACTTATGGCTTCAGAAGAAGGTGTATTTTTGTTTTTTTTTGTTTATCTCAATATCTCGCGGCACCCCTTAGTCAATCACACGGCACCCTAGGGTGCCGGGGCACACCGGTTGGGAACCGTTGTGTTAGCTATTTGAATTTTAGGCAATTTTTACGACATAATATGGGCTACTTGCAATAAAACTCGGTTCTCCTCGCAATGTAATACAGCCTTATCTTCTCAGCCTTATAATACACCCATTAAAACACAGATGTGGTATATTCGCGGGACGAGACGTGAAGGGGAGTATCACTACAAGCATCTCAGGCCTTCTCTCTGCCATGCGAAGCATAGCCGAGAGCTTCGAGGATAGTCGAGAACCTCGAGGATAGCCGAAGTAGTTCCCGATATCTACAGACTAAAGTATAGAAATCCAGTCATTTTTACTTGCTCTACACGTACTATGTACATAGTGTATAGAGAAAGTATTGTAATGCACCCAAAAATTCGATACTGGGATTTCACTGGAAATACATTTTTGGGTCCCCCTGAATCAAAAAAAAAAAAAATTAGAAAAGGTCTGTGTGTGCGTGTATGTGTGTCTGTGGACAGAATAGCTCAAAAACGAAAAGACCGTTAAATACTCAACTTGGGATTTAAGCTTGGTATTTTCCAAGGTTTAGTTGTCTCCTTAGGGCGGTAGTAGTCCAGCTGCTTACCAAGCGGGAGACCTAGGTTCAATTCCCTGTACCGGCGTGGGGATTTTCCCCCGTTGGTAGACCTGGACCAGGGTGCACTCAGCCTTGTGAGGTCTCTGGGGGGGGCCAATTGAGGAGCTACTTGATGGAGAAGTAGCAGCTGCGTGTCATGAGGACCGCATTAGCCGGCCGAGGAGGGTTCAAGGCGCTGACCACGTCTCACCCTGGCATGGGCCGAGATGGGGGACGCAGCGGCCGGGCGGTAGGTTAATGTTCCTTGTGAGCTGTCGTGCCATAGAGATATAGTTATTATTCTTTCAAGGATGCGACACGGTGTTCAAGAAACTCCCCACCCCCAACTACCCTTTACATGGAAACAAAATTGAACATTTTTATTTTCTTAAAAATGGCTGTAACAATTTTGATTAAAATCTCTTATATTTAAGATATTTACATGAAAAATAAAATGTATGTCTTGAATTTTCTGGGAGTAGCTTCTGAAGACCTCTTTATTATGGATGATTTTTATACAATTGTGAATATCTGGTAAACCGTAAGAAATAGGCAAAAACGTATTACACGAAAGACGTAGATCTCGATAAAACACGCAATTTATGTCATGTACATTTTTTCGTGGAGTTGTTGTTTTCAGATATTCCTTGATATTGATTTCAGTTTTAAAATACCTAATCTTTTCTCATATGAGAACTTGTCAACCATGCAAAGAAACGGCTTTCAATCCCATAGCAAACATATTTTAAAATATTTTACTATCGGTTTGGCCTAGTGTATCCCTTTATTTCCCTTCTACTTAAGGAACTGAGCAATAAGATCGTTTCTGCTAATGTTTTAGCATGAAATAGATACAATAACAAGCTTATTAATATTAATTTGCTACAGAGATGTAGAGAAAGTCATATGAATGGAACACATCAGATTTTTATTACTGAAGTTACGGATTCTTAATTTGCCTAATGGACAGAAACTAAGAAGCTATCAATTTCAAAATTAGATGGAAATTATTTTTCTTTTTTTTAAAGGATTAGTTAATGGGTAATAAGAATAATTGTTTTATTATTGTTGTCATCATTATCATTATTATTATTAATTGATGTATTACAATTTCACTGAAAATATTTGTATTATTACAGATAACGTTCACTTAATCCAGAACAAATATGTAAGCATAATTTGCCAAGTAAAAGAAGAAAGGAGGAAAGAAAAGAGCTGGTCGGAATTGATAGTAGCCCACCTCTACTTAGGTAGTTTTCTCGATATAAAAATAATATTTCTAGTCATGCTAGGCTCGAAGACCCATCCCAAACCTGGCCGGTCCCCATGGCCACACCCGCTAAGGCATCTCGCTTCGGTGCTTCGTGTGCAGGGGATCGTGGGTTCGAGTCCCGCCTTGGGCATGGGTATTATATGTTTGTGCAATGTGTATATGTTTGTGTAAAGGAACAATAAAACCAGTAATCATACTGTAAATTTAGGGGGGGGGGTGTAAACGGAAATACAGCGCCGGAGTGCTGACCAGACTCCGGTACTGTTTAAAATGCTGCAGCTGCCTAACGAGGGCGATGCGCCACCCGTCGACCAAGCAGCCCTCTAGTGTCCATGGGGAGTATTCCTTCCTTTGAGCAAGCATCTGCAATGATAGGCAACGGCATGCATTACGAAAGCTAGTGGCACACCTGGAAGGTGAGAAGGACACAGAATGAAACGGAAATGAGGGAATGAAAATTGTGGTAGAGAAAAACCAACGAAGCATTTGCTAACCAACTAGGAAAGACCACGAGAAATCCAAATTCAGAGTAGGCGGCTTATTTATAAAATAAGAGTATCACTTATAATTTGACAACTACTTTATATAGGTAGTGCAAATTATTATTTACATTTCGGTTATCAAAGAAAGCCCCGCAAAGATTAGCAATCGTATCTGAAGAATTAATTGGACTGTTGCAACAATAGGTCTATGTTTAATTTCAATTGTTTTCTCAGAAAACGTGTGTAGCACAGGAGATGGATAGTTAGAGTCAGACTGAAAAGTTCAATGCCATAGCCGGGATTTGAACCACGAATCTCCCGGTCTTTAGGAGGTTGCTCTACCACTGAGCTACCATGGAATGTTGCTAGTGTGATATTTCAGCAAATAATAATTCAATTAACATTTATTTTACAAAGAACAGATGTTTGACAGTTCTGTCATAACCAAACGGAAAACAATATATTTTACTTTATCATTAAATTAAAACTTCTGTGTTATGTATAGTATCAAAACCTCAACTTCAAATATTAGGAGGATGAACGAGGGCAACTCGAAAATATATGACCAGACAATAATGTGAACATTTTTACGCTATATTTGCCGCGATACGCACAGTCAAGAAGCGGTAAAGTTATACCATTGTTGGAAAGGTAGAATCAAAATGAAAAATAAAATACCACACCCAGGATTTGAACCACGATCAGCTTACGTGTCGTTACCCTAACCAACTGAGCTACCATGCCGACATTAAATTGGCCAGATGACTCGCATTATTTAGGCAAAGCACAAGACGTAATTGAATTCATTTTGAAATAATATACCCTAATCATTCCATTTTAAACTTAACGACATCATTTTTAATATTTTTCACAAAACACTTAATTGAGCAGGAATAGACAGAAGTTTTTTTCTCCAATAAATTTTTGATTTTAAAATATAAATATATAAAATAGCAAAATAAATCACTATTTTTGCTACAGACACAAATAAATGCTGATTTTGAAACTTGTGCTCTATTATCACATATTTTTCTTGTAACATTTTGCTTATTGGCGGATGTAACATACTGTATCTACTCACAATCAGGGTAACAGTACGTCCTTAAAAAGGTTTAGAACCCTTGCTCTTTGTTATGCATGGCTTTCTTGCTGATCTGACATTGAATTTATTTATCTTTTGCCATACATCCACGAGTAATTTGTGTGACAACCAGAAAGATCTCAGTTGAATCAGCCCCTACCGCGGCAACACTTGCACTATGTAGTGTTACCAGGTTCTTAAATGAGACGTAGGACACTAGTGCTGTAAAATGAGGCACATTTCGTAAAAATTTAGGACATTAAAGAGAAATTCTAAATGTAGGAAAATTAAAACCCGAGCCTAAATTACTACTCAAACACGTATACATGCATAAGCTTTATATACGATATACACACTTGTGAGAAGAACATATTTTACATCTGTCTGTGGTATTATAATCATACTATTCTCCACAACTAATGTAGAGGTTAACAATATCTTTGTTTAATAAACGAATGAGTCTGTTTCTTTCGTGTGTCTACTGTACTAATATCAGCGTAAAACCCTCTTAACACAAATATGTATGCAGGAATATAAATGCAGTTACACTATTTGCTACAAATACTTTTCTGATCCTTCTTAATTTGAAATCAAAGAATGTTTACATTCCAGATTTTTTCAGAAATTGCCCACGGATGCTGGACAGAAGATAATGTAGATCATCTCCAGTTTTCGAGACGTCTGGTAGCCCAGGTATTAATGCCCAATTTAGTTGGGATTTTCCTTTGAAATTAAAAGTGGTTCTTACTATAATTTTCAGTGGAGGCTTAACTTTATGTACATCCTTCATTTCTTGTTTCACAAAAGTATGCAAAAATTGGCCGGTGTGAAGTGATCTCAAGGGTTTTTGCTTGTTTCATAGCTACATTTAAAAAATGCCGTGCTTAACTGCTGGCATTTCAGCAGCAACATTTTTGGATGCCGGTAATGCCCAAATTCACCAACCACATTACCGCAGAGATTTTTTAAAATGTATTTATTTTATGTCGCTTTAGCTTACAATAAGGTAGGCGTATCGCGACGTGTTTAAACGGTATTTAGATGTATAAAACTATTTACATTGGTATATGCAATTTCATGGATTTAAGTAACATTATATTTCTTTATACAGATTTATCGCTTTTAAGTAGGTATTTAAGTAGTATTTTGCTGTGTGATGAATTGCTGAGACATTCTTGGATGTCTGCTCGCTGCTGTTGATACTGAGGACACAGAGTATGTGGCGTACAGAGTGGGCAGTGTGACAGGTGGTGCATCAAGTTTGGGCTGTTTTATTCAGCTGATGAGAATGGGTTTACTTGGTGTGTTCATTATGTAGCCTGGAGATGATAACCCTGTCTTTCCGACTCAGTTTCTGCAGTGGATATGATGTGGAGTTCTGTTTAATTTCGTGTAGTTTGCAAGGAGGTTTGTTTGATAGAGGTTGTATAATCTTCTGGATACATACAAGGTGGTTCACATGTTCCTTATTATGTTTGCAGATAGGCAACACTTCATACTGTGCAGGTAATAAGGTTGAAATAAACGTGCTTGTCAGTCATTTGGTAACTATGCAAATCTAGCTTGCTCTTCATCGGAAAATAGACCTTAGCAGCATTCCAAAAGCATGCGCTTAATAATATATGTTGTATATCAATAGGATCGCTGTGCGTCAACGTAAATTATATGAATGAAGCCTAAATGAAAGGCTTAAGCTACATAAAGGAGTCCACAACTGTTATAAGGAGATCAGAAGCGGAAAGAGAGAGAGAGAGAGAGACAAGTGTGATACTATACCTACAAGTTTTAACAATGCAAACGGGCGCAAAGTTTATAGCTCAACTGCTTAATTTCATGTTCCCTCATCATCTGAGCGTGTCAGTGTTTCGGGTCCCACAGTCTGCTTGCGGATTTTTTCTTCTTTATGTATTATCCATCGATGTGCAAAGTTAGTTCAGTGTTTGTCACTCTAATAACTTTAAGTGTGAACAAAAGGGTATAGAATGAAGAACAAACGACAGTTCATTTTACGTGTTCTTCAGTCTTCGATCCTTAATTTTCTTTCTAATTATTTTGAAAAAGAAACCACTAAGACTTTAAATAGTAAAGGAACTTTTCAAAACGTATAAAGTTAATAAAACAATGTCAAAATACTAGAACACCTAACATGTTATCGATTGTTCTTCGTAGTTGGACAATGCTCTTCACAAAATTTTGGCAGCTGGAATCCTCGATGGGTTAACGAATATTACCGGAAGACACTTCAGGTCTAGACATGCCTCATTATATATAATTGCAGGAAGTAAATATGTAGATATGTGCTATATCTGCAGCCAAGGTTATCTCCAATGAACCTCGTAACCCATTAGATAGGCAGACTCAGTCGGTCGTGAATTCGCCATGTATTCCAGACTAAACGCCGTATGGAAATAAGATTTCCAGAAGGTCGAAACCCTACACAACACTTTTCGGAATGCTGAACGACGTTTACATATAACAGGAGCATTTGAAAGGACAGATCCTATTAGAGAGGCATCAGTTACCTCTGGGCACATTGAAGATATAATTTTTGTCACTGTCTTAAACAATCCCCATATTAGCACGCGGGCACTGGCACAAGACACAAACATCAGTAGGTAATCAGTTATGCGAATACTGTATAACAGTTCATTTCACACTTTCCGCTTGCAGTGAACTGTGATGTAATCTAAAGTATCCAAAGTTCTGTTTTCAGATGAATCGTGGTTTCACAACAATGGCACTGTGAATCGCCACAACATGCACCCTTATTGGATAAGACAGGCAGACTTTCAAGACCTGTGGGGAATTCACATATCGTGTGGTATTTTGGGTGATCATCTAATCAGTCCACATTTTTTCGAAGGTCAGTCACCTTACGGGAGCACGCCTCCTTCACTTCCTCCAAGATGATCTCCCTCCATTGCGGAGATGTACCATTAAATGAAAGATTATGAATGTGGTTTCAGCATGATGGTGCTCCACCGCACCAGTTCAGGATCGTGGTAAATTATCTTCACGGCACACATCCTCAAAGATGTATAGGTAGGCAAGGACCTGTCTCGTGGCCTGCAAGATCTTCTGATCTTACGCCACTTGATTACTTCCTATGGGGTTATTTAAAATAAGCAGTGTACAGTCAACAGCCGCATAACCTTGATCATCTTCGGCAACTACTCAGGGAGACCTGGAGGTCCATCATACCCATGTTGTCAATACAACATCGCCCACACCTCTGTATCAACCAAGGTCATCATTTCGATCAGTTGCTAATCTAAATGAAAATCTTTTATCTCTAAGATTCATGTCGGAAACCCTTTATCTAGTGGATATTGAAAAGTTTAAGTTATAGGATTAAACCTAATTTTCTTTTCAACTGAAAGTATTGGTAAATGCCTATGTATTTGGCACAGTTTGCGATTGTCAGCCTAAGTATTTTGCGCATTTTCCGTTTTAGAGATACCTTGAAAACGGGTCTGGTTCTGTAGTATTATCTGAAATACCTATGTTAGTTTTAAAACATTGTAATAATACCTGCATATTTAGAAGAAACTAAAGGAATATGCCTCAGAATGTTCATTTTTATTTTTATTTCCTGTAACTGGACTCATTAAGCTAGAATAAACATAAACAAAGAGAAAAAGTAAAAAGTAAGCATTTTCCGATATCTCATCTAGCTTTGTGTTAAAATCAGGAAGAAAGAACGTGTGGGAAAAAATTGTCAACTTTTTGATACGATTCGAACATGAATCGAGGATTTTGGAACTCGTGCTAATCATATACGCTACTGTTTATTTATAATTCGCAGCGCCAAGGTCCATAAGGCAATTATCTAGAAGATGGGTCTCGGGAACGGTGTTTTCAGGTTAGACTGTAATCTGCGGGTTGCATAAAACCAGAGAATAAGGCACAGGTGAACCACCTTGTATTTTGTAACATCTTTGTGAGGTAAAGGTAAGACTTGATGTATTGGGAGTCTTGTGGCAGAGATGTGAGTTTCTACCAGGTTTGAAGTTACTGGAGAACTTTTGTGCAGTAAACTAGGAAAATCTGAGTGATCTGCGTAAAACGTGGCGTTTTGCGGACTGGAATATTCAATAAATGAAAGCGAAAATGATACTAATAAAGAATGTCGCTAAAAGTAGCAAATAAGGATGACTCTTAGATGGACCAAAAGAGCTCATCACGCATTTTTATAAGTATTGTATTGATAAGTACACCCCTAATCTCTTTAATTCGTTCAAATATTGTCGTATAGTAATCTGCTTTTTATAATGTATCGTTACTTAGTGCTGTAGTAATCAATTATTTTCTGTACTATGCATAAGAATTTCAGGCATAAACTGCATTTGGAATGAAACTTAAAGTTTGGAAACCTGGGGTAATAAATTCAAGGATGAATACGAAAGTGAACGTTACTCAAGAAAATAGTTTTAGCCACAATTTAGAAACACACGGCGATATCGAACTTTAGCAACGTTGTTAAACACAGCTCTTAAAGAAGAAGTCAC
Organism: Hymenopus coronatus; assembly: GCA_030762935.1. Classification (NCBI taxonomy): domain Eukaryota; kingdom Metazoa; phylum Arthropoda; class Insecta; order Mantodea; family Hymenopodidae; genus Hymenopus; species Hymenopus coronatus. The sequence continues at coordinate 263,534,679 of CM060900.1, forward strand.
ATCAATTATACTGCATATAATTGGGGAAGCAGCGACTCTGGTTCTTGGCGTGAAAATAGTGAAACGCGCAAACAGTATACGTGAAGCAACAACGCTACACAATGGCCTTTCGAAAATACGTGTTCGGACTTCAACTCGTAAAGAGTTCGGATATTTTCGTTACTCGGCGATTTTCTTTCCAAGTTTGCTTGATTTTATACCAGATTGCTCCTTTACGGTTACACAGAAATCCGTTCATTTCTTAATTTTTAAGCAGAGTTGTCAACTGATATCAACTAAACAGCGTTACAACTATTTCTTTTTACTTTCTCTAGCACTTATGTACAATGTATTTACTTAGTACATAGAGATGGTATGGTATTCCACCCAAACATTTTGAGGGCTCCTCAATCCAGAAAAGCTATTTTAGAAAAATATCAGTGCAGTGTCTATGGACAGCATAACTTAAAAATAAATAAATAAATAAATTGCTTAAAAATAAAGTTGGTCTTGGTCGAAACTGATTACAATTAATTTGATTCTTACTTAATCTCAACTAAATAAGGATAATTATTCTTTAAGTTCAGAATCTACCAAATATGAGACGAAGATTTTCAGGAAAATCCCCCACCTCAAACTACCCTCTACATGAAACTTTTTTGGAAATTTTCGATTTGCTAAGAAAAAGGGTGTAACGATTTTGAATTAAAATGCAACATATTTAAATCGCATATAAAAATGTATAACATTAATTTCTTAGGAATGACTTTTTCATAGCTGGCAAATCGTAAGAGGTAGACAGAAACTCACTACATAAAATGTAGATCTCGTCAAAGCACACAAATTATGTCATTGTTTTGTTCTTTTTTTTGTATACATAACCATTTCAAGATATATTCATTGTTATTGGTTCAGTTTTAAAATACTTAAACCTTTCTCAAACGGAAAACTCTCGTCTATTGCATTTCTCTTTTGTTTTGTTCTTGACCATTGTAAGAGAACGAACTGTAACGACAATCACATAGCGACAGCTTTTAAAATCTTTGACTGTCGCCTTAGGCTAGTGTATTCCCTTATTTACCTTCTACTTATAAATAACTACATAATAATACGATTTCTGGTGATATTTATCCTGATTAGTATGCAGTAGATAGAAGAATAAGCTTTTGTAGGAATAATTTAATGTAGAATAAGTAGGGAACGTCAAGTAAACATAACACATAAGATTTTTTGTATGTATTTGAAGTATTGCACATTCCATCTATGATGTTATTATTATTATTATTATTATTATTATTATTATTATTATTATTATTGCAATTCACTAAACATGCTGTTTTACATTCCACTTAAAATCTATACAAATTTCATAACAAACAAATAGTTTTTATGCGAACAAAAATGTCTGAGGGGTAAAATTAATTTAAAGCAATCAATTAGCAAGGGGCAAGTACTACTGCAAACTTGCATATGGAAATACTTTTTGTTGAGGAAACGTTTTATGGGAAAAACGTTAGCGGCTTATTTACATGTGATTTAACTTTGATGTATTTTAATTAGGCGAGAACTTCAACCCTAAACTAAAGGACCTATATTTTATCATCATATAAATCATCATCGTCATAATAATGTTCGCAACATCATAAGGAAAGAAATGCAACTGGGGAATCTTCACCAGTTCTTAGAAACCAAGATTCCTCGATTAAAAAGAAATTACAACATGATCAAAAAATTAGCGAGTGAAAATAAAGCACTATGTTACGAATCTTTATCAGTAGAATCTTCATATCGGAATGATAATTTCATAGATTATTCATTAGTGGTGGAGACCTGATGTTGGCATCTGTCATTTTAGCAACTGTAGCAAGTCTTATCTCTAGACAGAAGTTGGCAGTGCTAACAGCTCTGTTACTAATGGAATTTAATGCGTTTGTCATTCACTATGAGCTCTGTTACTGATGGAATTTAATGCGTTTTTCAATGGCACTTAATACGCTTTTCCATTCAATATGGGCTGTATTCGGATGGAATTCAATGCGTATAATGAACCGTATTACTGATGGAATTTAATACCTTTTTCACTCACTATGAGGTGCATCACTAATGGAATTTAATACTTTTTTCAATGGAATTTAATACCTTTTTTGCTCGACCATGCTAAAGTGTAGTATTTATACGACTGGTAGCAGTACTTTAACGGGCCTCATTAAAGTGCGCCTGTTCATTAAAGTGTTGATATTCGACCAAGCAGAAGTGGCCATGTAACATTGTGAAAGCGCAACTATCGTTTCGATCGACAACGGTACTAGCGCGAGTTTACAAAAAAATAATGTCTGACAGTGACATTCAACATACACCTCCAGTAAATTACAACAAAAGCACTCAATGTTACCAATAACTTGTTGCCACAAACGGCAAGAAAGATGTACGAGAAATTCTATTCACAATTCTTGCATTGGAGAATATCAAAGGGCAAAATTCATTTCACTAATTGTAGAATAAAAACCTATATTTGAAATAAAGTCGGTTCTATTCATATTATCATTAGCATTAATTGTAAATGATATTTCCATAAATTCAATTTGTTCTAGTTTTCATTGTCTATACTTTTTTAGGTTAAAGCGTGTCACATGTTAACAGCTGTTTATAGGAAAGTAATTGATATGCCTGCGTAATATGTCTCACTACGCTAGCAACTTTGACACAGGTGCTACAAGGCCATTGTATTGTAACCACAAATAAGGAATAACGATTGTAACCCATCACTAAAACCACAAACGAATACTTATGAAACCTCACTTCGCTCGCTTGGCTAAAAATAATACTCGCGTGTTAATTACTACCACTGTAATCTTGCGAGCCGTCTCCTTAGCGTTGCTGCTTGCCAAGCGGGAGACTTGGGTTCGATTCCCTGTACCGACGTGGGGATATTTCCTCCGCTGGGAGACCTGGACCGGGGTGCACTCAGCCTCGTGAGGTCCCTGTCGGGCCAATTGAAGAGCTACTTGATGGAGAAGTAGCGTCTCCAGGTCATAAAGACCGCATTAACCGGCCGGGGGGCATTCAGGTGGTGACCACGTCTCACCCTCCAATACTGCAACTCATCCATGACGTCTAATGGACCGAGATAGGGGACGCAGCGGCCAAGGTTCTTAATGAGCTGTCGTGCTATGGAGTTATTATAGTCTCGTTACATAAAATTATATTTTCATTCACTATGAGCAGTATTACTGATGGAAGTTAATACGTTCATTACTCACTGATGGAACTTAATACGTTTTTTCATTCACTATGAGCTGTATCACTGATAGAATGTAATACGTTTTTCAAAGGAATTGAATATGTTTTTCCATTCACTATGGACTGTATTACTAATGGAATTTAATACGTTTTCATTCACTATGAGCTGAATTACTGCTGGAATGTAATACGTTTTAATGGAATTTGATACGTTTTTCCAATCTCTATTACTGATGGAATTTAATGCGTTCTTCATTCACTATGAGCTGTATTACTGGTGGAATTTGATACCTTTTTCATTTACTCAGGTACTTAAAACAGTAACGAGCTACCAAATACTACACCTTTAGTGGAGAATGCAACGTTCTGTACTTCTGCGATACATCGAATGACAATGCTATCAAACTTACCACACGAAGGTATAAATTAATCTTTCCAGTTCCAAAAACCACACAACATTCAAAAGATACTTTTAATGCGCACTGATACTTACACATGCTCATTTAAATGTGATACCGAAGAAGCCTGACCTCTTGCAGAGCAACATTCAAAAGCAACTTCATAATCATTTATAGTTACATCTTTCGAACATATTTACAGGGATAAATAAACAGATTCGTACACATCGTCAGCGGGGCGCAAAAGGGCTCGCCAATTTCCTAAGTTTTTAGTCTGTGGATTGCTCACCTCTAATCGCTGCAACAAAATACACCTAGAGGTCACTGATACAAGCACGTAGTACGGTTCTTAAGGGGCACTGGGGGGTGAAATTTAAAATATATATACTTCAGTATAGATTTCTACTGAAAAGTTTACTGTGATTGCATTCCTGTTATTTCATATTGCAACAAATGTCTTTATTCACTCAACAATTAATTACAAATAAATTCCTTAAGTCACAGCTTCAAATAATTCACTCGACGTTAGACAATTTACAGTTAATGGCAGCACACCATCCATAGGTCACGCACTGCGCGCTAACACTCCAGTCACTTAGTACAATTCACAGCACATCAATGCACTTCTTCCTCTTTTTATAACGAGAAAATAACGACAGACTTTTTCGAAACTTGCGAAGGTAGTAAAAATCGAAGCTTACAGAAACATATCGAATATCTGGAAGAACCATGCTATTAAGAGAACTGTCAGTTCCGAAGGATCCTATTGTTTACCATCGAACTACGATGTCACATGTTCCATTTTCACTACCGCATACCACGGCGAACACGAGAAAGTCGCACGTGCGGACGGCATTGTCACACTGCTCCCTATTCTCAGGGCTGGTCGTTCTGACCAGCACTATCGTAGCGGGCTAGATGATCCAAAACTCCACCAGTTTCTTCCCTCAGGGTAATCTCTGGGTAGGTAGAAGGCATAATTTATCCTCTTTACTATAAGGTACGGTCCTTGCCATGGTTGTTGCACCAGCGTCCTTTGGTCCAGGTAGGGCAATGCAGCCATTCCAGATCACCTTGCTGAAAACATCGACTGTTTGCCTGCCAGTCGCAACGAGCCTTCATCCAAACGCTCGTTACTTGGATGTTTTGGCGGGCATTTCATGCATGAAACGAAGTGTTCCACGTAGCCGATTGCCGGCTGGTCTGCCCCAGGAGGACTCCCGAACATCAGGTCGCATGGTAGTCGCAGTTCTCTGTCATAGACCAAATTGGCCGGTGACCCGGTGGTTTCATGGGTTGAAGAGCAGGAGGCCAGCAACAAAATAACACACCCTCACATCCCAGTCTCTCACAAATTTCCTCATATGTCCTTCTAGGGCCATGATGTACTGCTCAAATATGCCGTCTGACTGTGGGTGAAGAAGTGTTGTGCGCGTCTTGTGCTCTCCGAGTCGCTCCAGTGTCTCCCTCATGAGGTTGGACTCAAAGCTGTGTAATTCCATTGGTATCCACAACGATAAACCAATTCTTCCACGAGGCAGTTCGCGATGGTCTTGGCCTCTCGGTTAGGGGTGGCATATACCTCCGGCCACTTGGTGAAGTAATCCAAATTATATTAACTTCATATTTCGATTTATTTAAATTCTCTAAAACTTAATATTATAATTATTTCCAATTATATCAAAATCCCACAATTTTAAAATTAAATGATTACACTATTTAAAAATTTCAAAACCATCCATATTCAATATAAATTTATATTCAATTTACATCTATATAAAATCCAAAACTCAAAATTATAATTTAAAATTTATAATTTAATTAAAACTTTTTAAAATATTTAAATTTAATTCAAATTTAGGGTTTAATTAAATATTTAACACTAACTCTAACAATTTTAAATTACTGGTATTCCGTATTAAAATAACTGGTATCCAGTTATTTATTATAAATTAATATTAAACTACACTACTCTACCTAAAACCGCCGGTAAGCGGCGGCATTAGTATTGGTAAACAATACTATTTTTAATTCTTGTCTTTTAATTACCCATATTCAGTATTCATCATAATTCTATAAAAGTCACTTATTGTATTCTTCTATAACTGTAGCGTTTAATTTCACTACACACCTATACAAATTTATATGGCATTATTTAATAGTTAATTTTAATACTATACTTTTCTACACTATTCTTCTCATATCACACTTAATTCCATCTTCTCACTTCACCCCAGTCCCCCATTTCCCACTTCGTTCCAAATACTGCATCTTCTGCTTCTTCCCAGGAGCGCCATCTTCATGTAACCTACAGATTCCAGTGGATATGATCTTCTGCTTCATCGCCGCTTTCCCCAAATTTCCATTTACCTGCTCTCTGATTTTTTTTTTTATTCTTTATTTATAGTCGCCTAACTACTAGAACTTTTAGCGACTTTTCTTTTATAAAGTGGGTTTTTACAGTATAAACTTATATAAATAATACAATAATAATTACATCAGAATTATTAACAATAAACAAGCAACAAGATAGGATCTTAAAGGTATGAACTATGAATAATAACAGAGTCACGATTACAGTAGAATTTGTAACTATGAGAGTAAACCGTGGTAGGTTCAAACAATATAACAAGATGTGGTCAAATAATAACAAGTGGCAAGATAAGATTTAAATAAAATGAACATTAAGTACTATAACATAATCATAGTTAAAACAACATTTGTAACAATATTGTCTTATTAATCAATAGATTAATATCTTCCAATTAACAACAATTGTAGTTTATATCAACAGTTATGATTTTTTTATAAAAGTTTGTACAAAGAGATATCTTTTATCATGTTAGTTACATTGAGAGCAGTAGGATCTTCTGGAATTTGATTCTTCAGTCTCCATCTGCGGTAGGGTACATTTTGAGACGATGTGGATAGTAGTTAAACATTTTGGCATCTATCACATTTCGGAGGATGTTCTTTAGGGAGCAGGAAGGTTTGTGTGAGTATGCTGTGGCCAATTCTAGCCCTGGTGATGATAATCTGATCTTGACGTTTTAAATTATTAAGAGTGATTTTCTTTTCAGGGTTGGATAAAATAACGTGAAGTTTACTGGTAGAATTGTTTGGCCATTGATGGAACCATTTGGCTTTTATTTTCCTGTTTATGTATTTAATGTAATCTTGCTGTGTTGTAGGTGTTGAACTATTTTGAGGATATTTAGTGGTTTCACGTGCTTGGCAATCAGCTTTCTCGTTACCTTCGATTTGTTTTATGAAGGCATCCGTGTTGGAATTACTTGTTTTCCTTTGTTGGATGCTTTTAAGTATGTTAATATTACTTCTTGCACTAGAGCATTTGCATTTGTTTTCCTTTGTATGGCTAATAGTGCACTCAGTGAAACGGTAAATATTATAAATTTATTTGATTCTGTTTCTTCAGCTAAGTAGTGAAGACTGTGCTTTATAGCAAATAATTCACACAAGAAGATGGAGTAATATTTAGGTAGTGTGTATTCTAGGGTGCGTCCTGAAAGTACTATTGCACAACCTCTATTTTTATCTATTGCTGAACCATCGGTGTAAATGTTTTCGTATTCCGAGTATTCTTCTTGGATCTCCTTGAACATTTTTTGAAAGACTATGTTGTTGGTTTCAGATTTACTGTACTTAAGCATTTGTAAATTAACAACCGATGATGGAAGTTTCCAGGGAGCCACGTCTAGTACATCTCGTCTTACAGTTATTTGGGAAGGTTACAGGGCATATTATTGGAGGTAAGTTGCTATTCTTGCAAAGAATGCGGGGTAACGATGTTTCTTTTGGTTTATTTCTTTTAGTTTTGGGAATACAAACTTATACATGTAGGAAGTTGCGTTTGCAGCAATCTTCATAGCATAAGATAAACTTAGAGATTTCCTCCTATTCTCGAGTGGTAATACATCTGCTTCTATTTGTACAATGGTAGAGGGACTTGTTCGAAAGGCTCCAAGTGCTATTCTAAGACCTGTTGTATCTAGCATTTTAAGAGCTGTTGGTGATGCTGAATTGTAGAGGATCGGTTCGTAATCTAATTTTGGTCTTACAATTGTTCTGTAAGTTGTAAGTAGCACTTTTAGATCAGCGCCCCAAGGCGCTGTCAAGGATTTCAATACAGCAATTTTCCGGATACAATCAGATTTTAGTCTTTTAAGATGGTTAATCCATGTCAGTTTATTGTCTAATGTCATTCCTAGCACTTTAACTGAATTTACAGTTTCAATCTTGTGATTATTTATATACAGCTGAGGACCATTGGCAATTTTATTTTTGGGGAAGGTAATACATTTAGTTTTCTTTATTGAAAATCTGAACCCTGTATTTTCAGCCCATTTTTGAAGAGATAGTAAAGTATTTTGTAGGATGTCTTTGTTGGTTTTAGTGTTTTTGCCTTTACAGAATATACTCAGGTCATCTGCAAACAAACAACCTTTCACTGGTAATTTAATACACGTTGTTTCGCTATTCATAATGGTTAAAATAGAGTAACACTAAGGGAAGAACCTTGTGATATTCCATTTTTATATCTGAAGTCTAGGATAATGGAATATTGGTTTTTACTTGTATTCATCTACCATTAAAGAAATTGTGCATGAAGGCGATCATATTGCCAGTGATTTGGTTATCTAAGGGAATCTGTAGCACCTTTTCTCTGTATATTGTGTCGTAGGCTTTCTCTATATCAAGACTAACTACAGTGCAATGTTGTGATTTGTTGAATGTGTCCATAATTTCTGATTCTAGTGTTATTAGGTAGTCCATTGGGGAATGGTTTTGTCGGAAACCTATTGTATAGGTGTGAAAACATCATGTGCTCCAGAGTCCAACGCAGTCTCCTATTCACAATTTGTTCTATTAGTTTACTCATTGTGCAACTAAGGGCTATAGGGCGAAAGCTTTCAGGTAGAGTGGGATCATTGTTTGGTTTAGGTATAGCTATTATATAGGATTTTTTTCAGCTTGTAGGAAATACTTGTTGTGTCCAAATATAATTGAACAATTTTAGTAGGCACAGTAAGCCATTGTTAGGTAGTTGTTTTAGCATCATGTAAGGGATATTATCCGGTCCTGGGGTGTAGGAACTGTAGATGTGTAGAGTTTTTTGTATCTCTGTTATAATGATTTTTTCATTGTAAACTTGTTCATTTATTTTGGTCGCTCTTCTCAAATTTGATTTAACCTGCTTTGTAGCATCCTGAAGCTTTAGAAAATATTCTCCGTGATGTCTATCATTTGCAATTTCAGCAAAAGATTTGCAAAAAATGCCGGATATTTGTTTAGGATCGCTGAATGCTCTCTGTTTGTTCTTCTCCTCCGCTAATAATGTGCAATAGGTGGGCTTGTTATTATTAATTAATATTCTCATTCCATCCTCTTGGGTGTCGTAGGGGCACTGCATGCCATCCAATTCCCCTTTCTCAGCTACTAAGCAAGGGTATTTATTACATCTAAATCAGCAACTTGTAAAATATTTCTGGGGCTTAACCTCATTTGATGTGTTCTCTCTAAATTCAATTTAACATTTTGCTTATCTATTGGAATAATCATTTCCTCTACGCTAGATTCCATTTTGTTATCTATTTTCTCCTCTGTGGTCTCTAAATTTATGTCCAACTTCTTTATTGCAGCCAACAAATATTTCATAATCTTTCCATCTTGGCGCAATAATCGCACTCCTAACACCAGTGTAAAAGTGTCTTTATTGGCTCAGAATGTATTTACAAATAAACAATTAAGTCCAGTGCTCTGCAAATAGTTCGCTCGAGGTTAGACAGTTGAAAGTATATGACTGCATACCATCCATGGGTCACGACCAATACTTGCTAATACTCCAGTCACTCACGACCACACTGCAATGATGTCACAAACTTTCTGGAAACTTCTCGAAGGTACTAGAAATCGGAGCTGGATGAAGCATGTTGAATATCGGGAAGAATCATGATGTGAGAAGAGTCTCGCGTCGCGAAGGATGCTGTTGCGGCGCGTCGTTGTTTACCATTGAACTGCGATGTCTCACATTCAAGCTTCCGCCACATACCAGAGTGAACAGGACAGGATCACGCACGCGCGGACGGCATTGTCACAGTTTTAAGGGTAATATTCTATTCTACTCAAAAATTCACACTGAAATTTCACTAGAAATACGCGTGTTGAGAATTCCTATATCAACTTAATAAAATAGAAAACATATATATATATATATATTTAGAAGAAAACCATAGTGTGTGAATGCGCGCGTGTGTGTGTCTGAACAGCATAACTCAAACGTCGGGTAGGTACCAAAGATCTTCAGCAAAATTCCTCCTCCAAATCGCCCTTTAATAGAGCATTTTTCGAAACGTTTTATTTTATCAAAATGGCTCTTATGATTCTCATTAAAATGGTATATATTAGAGATACTTACATGACAAATAGAATGTGGATTTTGAATGTTCTGGGAAGATCCTGTGAAGGTCAGTTCATTCTGAAGGAATGTTGTACAATCTTATATTACTGGTAAATGCTACGTGATAGACGAAAACTCTAAAATGCAGATCTCTTGAACACACTTTATTCATTTCAGATAAAATGTTTATGTCATAAGCCACTTGCGAGGCACCCGTTAAAGGGGCACATACATGCTTTTAGGCGACTTTGTTAAAAAAATGTCGATATTTGGATTTTGGTGCAAAAATTACCATACGTTAAGGTAAATATTTGAAATATTTGATTCTCCTAGGACGGATGTAACGCATATTTTGAACACAAGTTTAAAGCGTTGAGTTTATTACATGCGTCTGATGTCAAACTTTAAAGTCATTTTTCTCAAGTTGTTCTTTCGTTATTTTCCCATATCAAAATATATCTTTTCCCACAAAAATACTGCTACGGGCCTGAAAATTTAGACCAGAATGTGTGTAATAAAATGTATTAGAATTTTGATATTGGTCATATTTTAGTTTTAGAAAAGTAATTAACACAATTATATTCTGATTTTTCTTCTTTTATACTTTGTGGTATAAATTAAAAAAAAAAAACAAAAAAAAACTATAAGTATGGGAAAATTCCAATCAAACATTTTGCTATAAATGTATTAATGCCATTCACGTAATTTGACGGGTTGGTCCTTCATTGTATAACTTGCCCCTTCTGAACAATGCCTCTTTCAGTCATCAGCGTTCACAACAATTTTACGCATGCTACATTACCGATTGGAATGGTTATATCATCTGTTTTTGGTGTTCCAAGTTTCCAAGAGATGTCTCTGACCCAAAAACTGACACTCCCTATTAGGTTAATTTCTTATTGCCAACAGAAAGCTCCGAGTGAATCATTTCTCCTAGAAGCCACTAAGTTTCCGACATTCCGTGGATCGCAGATCTGATCAATGTTTGATTCAGATCTGCAAAATGCAAAGAGTTTTCAATTATTTTTAAGGATTTAATGTCCTCTGATGATGCGCTTACTAATGAATCATCAGAATCTGCCGATATGGAGAAAGAGGGAAATTAGGTTGCCTATATACAGGCTTCACCACACGATGTGAGTGCATCCCGTGACATTAACCTGCAAAGTTGCGAGGAATGAGTTATTTAATGTTCCATCTCAAGCACAATGCTTATTGAGGTGAAATAAATACTTCAACAGGTAGGCAGGCACCTTGGTGAAAATCCCAAAGAAGTTTATGCTGTTAGCGAATACTTGCCATAGGAATTTTTGCTTAAAATGGTTTTTCTGGGCACAGCATTTTCAATAAAAATGATACGTCAATGGGTTAAGGGATGCAGTTTTAAAGAATGGGACTTTGAGTGCGATATCTGTCAGGGAATAAAGATTGTGAATTTTTTTAGTAAAATTGATAGAAATTAATCAAGAGATCCAGAATGACGTTACATATTATGCTGAAACTTGGTACACTCGTAGTAATGTTTCTTGCAGTGCCGGTGCAAAAAACTCAAAGCTCTAGCTCTAACACTTTAGAGAAAATGACTTCTAGCGCTTCGACGTCCCTTTAATAATAGTTCGAATTCTTCAATACTTGGCCATTCTTTCTGAGTCCTTTCGGTGTTCAGTTCCTTCTCGTGATTCTATACAAAGAGTGTAAATTTACGGACAGCGCAATTTTCCATTTATTACACATTTTGACTATCGCCATTCCCTTTGTATTCATAAAAAAGTGACTGTAGCTATTTTTGCAAAGGTTTATCTCCATTAAAATGCTGCAGATAGCTTCGTAAGAATAGTTGATATACACATTCATAAATTATGGAATGTAGATAAAATCACGTAACACGTTAGAATTTTGAAAATTTGTACTCCAATGCAAGAGCAACTCGTTTTGTCACATAGCTTTAAATACAGTAAAACCAAGCCGCTTAACCAAAAATGGCGGATGAAGAGAAAAAGTAGGAAGGAATGAACGAACAAGTTGCTCAAATTACCACTTGTAACGTTGTTGCGACAAATTATTGATAGTGTTGCTTCTTCCCAACCCTAAATTCCAAACAAGTACCTGGTATTTTATGCAGTTAAACCTCACCTCCTGCATTGCAATGCAAAGCATTCCAAAAGGATATTGTACCGCTAAAACAAGTGTTAATTGCTTGTACATGTATTGAATGTTTATTTATTGCTGGCTTTTGTCATTGTGGTTTATTTGTATTAAATTGTCAGCGAATGGAAAGTGTGGATTATGTAATAAGCACTGACCAGAAACTCCAAGTCATTAGCCACAGAGTGACAGCGGACGAGGGATTCAAACAATTAGAGGTAAGAAGCACTTCAAATTTGTATTCAGATCTAAAACAAAAGCACAGAATTAAGGAACTAACAAAAACACAATGCGTTATGTTTTTAAGCTGCCTTCCGTTTTGTAAAACGGGGCCGCGCCGTGGCCGAGATCACTCATCTCTCACCTAGACCGCCCGGGTTCGATCCTAAGCGATCGCATGTGAAACTTGTGGTGGGCAAAGCGTCGCAGGGGTGGGTTTTCTGCTGTTTCACCCGCCATCGCATTTCACCGGGACTCCATCTTCATTCCATGTATCTTTAGTGTCATCACAAGTAATAAAAGTGGGCGATAACCAATAGAAAAAACGTTTTGTAAAGCAAATCAGTTAATCAACACCAGCAGATTTATTGCTTATCAAACAATGACGTGATATAGCTTCTCGCAAGCGTTCCGAGAATAAAGTTCAGAGAAAATGACTGTTTTTCCTTATTTTAATACTGTATATACAGTAATAGTTTTATTAAACACTCGCAGTTGGAATATAATTATTTTCTTCCTTTCGGTGCTGAAAGTAAACAAATATAGCACCAAACGTAAGCATATTTTACATATTGAAGCCTTTGACACTAAGGGTATTTACTCCTTCAAACAATATTGAGACTACAAAGCTGTTGAAGAAGCCACCGTTTTCTTTATATACCGGTGACTTATTCCACAGCTATGTAGTCTCAATATCGTATATACAGGTGTCCAAGAATTCGACCGCACTAGTATATAGAGGGGTCTAAGATAAATATTTTGAAATAGGAAACTTATCGGCTAAGGGTTTTAAAATTCTTTGATATAGCATAAAATGTACTAAGGTTTAGCACGCCACTGATCAAACCGCAGTGGACTGAGACATGAGCATACGGATTTCGGAGAGCGTTAATATAGTGGCGTTATTTAGTGCGATAAGCGAATGGACATCGGATCAAGATGTTGAGGGAGTTGAAGGTCCAAGCCTCTATACATACTTTTATTTTCATGTTGTCTTCTTTGTGTTTTATAATGAGCCGTTTCTATTTTGATGCGTTACGTAATATAATTTATTCGTAGTGAAAATAGAATACATGAAACGCACGATTAGAGTGTAAGTGCAACGGAAATTTTTCAATAACGATTTCATGTAACACTTCTCCGTACCCCTCGAAGGAATTTCTAAAATGTTGTGTATCTCATATTGACGTATACATTGCAATTCTAGGCATAGTTCCCTTCAAATGACAACTAGCTCTATAGTAAAACAAGTACCTACATAATACTCATTAAGATCTATGTAGTGCTCAGGTAGGTAGGTTGGGAGGAATAGGGCGCTCAACTTCGAGGTTATCAGTGCCCTATCTAGTGCACAGGAAAGTGCATTCAACTGTGAATGTATTCCACCTGAAAATTCGACACCGATATTTCACTGAAAATACTTGTTTTAGTAGCCACTATTAAAAATCCGTCTTGAGCAAAATGTCCGTTATTTTCATTCTTTTTAACTTTGATTTAGTATTCTTATATGAGTTACCGACTTCGGAGATATTCCTTGTTATTGGTTTGAATCTTATAATACTTACACGTTTCTCAAACAGGATGTCGCCATCCATTTGTCATTTGTTTTTCTCCTGGCCAAGCATAGAGAACGGTAATCGCAAATCGATAAAACTTGACTATCCTTTTAGCCTACCGAATTCCATTACTTCATTTCTACTTATAAGTAAGTAAAAAAGTCACAGAAACCGTTCTCTAATGTTTACTATGATTAACATGAAGTAAATGGAAGAAGAGGCTCATTTGTTTCATTTACATGAATTTCTCTACTTGTACTTCAACAAAAAATTAATAAGAAGAATTATTCTCTTATCTACATAATGCTAATTACCAAAAGATGTCTTATTACTCATTTTGTTATAAGTAGAGTGTAAATAATGGATAACTTTGGCGAAAGCAACAGTAAAATATAAAAAAAATACTAATATTATGCGATTGAAATTGCAATTTTATTTTTAAAAATGACGAGGAGCTAAACAAAAGAGATATAAGACGGATAAGGACTTTACCTTTCAGAAAAACCGAAGAATATTGAAACTGAAATTAACAACAGGGAATATTTCTAAAAGATTGAAAAAATGTACACATAGTTGTATGACTTAAGTAATGTGTTTTAGCGACCTCTAATGGTTATGATACACATGACCTGCTCTACATATTCGGCGCCTCACATTTCTTACCAAAGCTTATTTTTCTATGTCATGATAATCTAGATACTAAATTAGCAGGTGTGTTCTTATTACACAGTTCCTTGTAAGTATAACATAAATAGTGCAACACACTAGACAAAATCGATAGTCAAATCATTTGATTGCATTAGAGTTTGGGTATCTTTGTATGGCTAGGCGTAAATCTTAGAAAATAAATAATACTCTCCCGCTTAAGAAAAGTATAATCAATTACATATGTACAACAAAAAAGCTATATCCCCTGAAATGGTTATGATATACAAAAATAATAATAATAATAATAATAAGAAGAAGAAGAAGAATAAAAATAAAAATAGTAATATAATAATAAAAATAATACCAATTGAAATATTAAAAAAAACAATAATAATAAATATTAATAATAATATTATTAATATTATTTATTATTAATATTAATAACAATAATAATGATAATAATAGTAGTAATAATTAATAAATTGAGGGGTATAACGAGCTCTACATTTTTAGTTTCTCTACACGTCTATACTGGTCACCCAGCTGCATCTCTAGATTATATTAAAAGTAATGAATAAGAGCAGCAGAGCTGAAAACCTTTTATTATTGCTTCAGATTCTTGTAGAATCACCCTTGAATCTGAATGAAATTTGTAATTTATTTCCGAGCATTCATATCAATTGCATGAAGACAGAAAAGGAAGATTTTGTAATAATAGTTTGTATTTGAATAGCAATAAAAAGTGGGCGGAGAAGGCATGTGAATGTTATACAGAAGTGATTCAAAGCCAGTTTGTACTTCTAGTTAGTTTTGTTTGTAGTGTCAGCCCCTCTCCGCTACATAAACCACCAAATAGCTAACTTTGAGAACCGTTTCGTATTTTTCCAATTATATTAAAGCGTTCTTATGGAAGTAGTGCTGGTTGAACAATAGTTTTCGTAGTTATACAAGTCTACCTTTTACACTGCTTAACTACTGTAGATAGAAGCAGTATTGTACTCACCCAGAGTTTGGTAATTGAGATATTACTGGAAATATACACTGGTCCGTGTGTTTGCGAGTTTCGGAGCAACTCAAAAACGCATTGTTAGTCAAATATTAAGCCTCAAATTTTCATAATAGTCTTTGAAAAACTTACGGACAATATCAGACGCAAAGTATTACTTAAGCCTGAATTGCAGCAAGAAGTGCTCTTCCGCAAGCTGTGAATTTTGGGAAAAACATAATCGTGCTTATATGAATTTTTTATTATAAATATAATATATGGACATATATAAATATGTCGCCGATTGAAAAAGACCTATGAATTAGGAGGAAAACGACACGAAAGCATCCTTCGACGATTGCTGTCATTCTTAAGCAATTCACATCTGTGCGGACAGATGTCACGACATATATAATTTATTAAAAACAAATCTAAATAACATGTTATAAATGTGCTATTGTTTAAATGTCTACCACTAACAGTAAAAACGTTTGGGAAATTTTGGCCCATTAGTTTCTTAAAGAACATAATTGATTTAATGAAAGCTTGGTTATAAAATTCACTCACAAATAACAATACAACTACTATAAAAGCCTGTGTTTGTAAACATATAATTCCGAAAATTGCACAATACGTTTATATAGCATATTACAATTTAAGTACTCGTTTTACTCCTAAAATGTTTACCTAATAAGTATGCGTAACTATATTTTAAATGATGTACACGTCCATAAGATGAAATACAAATATACATTCAAACTTTCACTTGTGTGATTTTAATTTTTTCTACATAAAACAGAGTGAATGTATTCAACCAAAAATATCGATACCGATATTTCACTAAAAATAATTATTTTAGTAGTCACCGCTCTCCAAAATTTGTTTTTAGCAAAATGTCCGTTTCTTTTATTGTTTTTAACTTTGATTTAGTATTCTTATGTGTGTTACGGACATCGTAGATATTCCTTGTTATTTAAAACCTGGCCACTGTTTGATAGCATTAGTGTTTGGGTATCTTTGTGTGGCTAGGGGTCAATCTTAGAAAATAAATAATACTTTCCCGCTTAAGAAAAGTATAATCAATTACATATGTAGACCAAAAAAGCTATATTCCCAGAAATGTTTTTACTCAACTAATAATAACAATAATAATAACAATAATAAAAATAGTAATGCACAAACTGAGGGGAATAATGAAATCTAGATTTTTAATTTCTCTACACGTCTCTACTGGTCACCCAACCACTTCTCGAAATCACATAACAAGAAAGGAATGACACCAGCAGAGTTTAAAATATTTTATTATTGCTTCAGATTCTTCAATCACCCTTGAATCTGAATGAATTTTGTAATTTATTTGCGAGCATTCATATCAATTGCATGAACAGAGAAAATGAATATTTTGTAATAATAGTATATATCTGAATAGCAAATATAAGTTGGCGGAGAAAGCATGTGAATGTAATACAGAAGTGATTCCAAAGCAGTTTTGACTTCTAGTCAGTTTTGTTTGTAGTGCCATCCCCTCTCTGCTACATAAACCCACCAAATAGCTATTTTTTAGAACCGGTTTGTATTTTTCCTATAATGCTAAACCGTTCTTATGGAAGCAATGCTATTTGAACATTAGTTTTCGTCGCTATACAAGTCTACTTTTACCCTGCTTAACCATGGTAGAAAGAAGCCGTATTGTATTCCACCAGAAATTCTTAATTGAGATATTACTGGAAATATACACTGGACCGTGTGTGTGTGTGTGTGTGTGTGTGTGTGTGTGTGTGTGTGTGTGTGTGTGTGTATGTGTGTGTGTGTGTGTGTGTATATGTGTGTGTGTGTGTGTTGCGAGTTTTGGAACAACTCAAATACGCATGGTCAGTCAAATATTATGCCCATACTGTTCATAATAATCTTGAAAAACTTAAGGACATTATCAGACGCAAAGTATTACTTAAGCATGAATTGCAGCCAAAGAGCTTTTCTAAAAGCTGTGTGTTCGGGAAAAATATAACCATTCTTATATGAATTTTTATATATATATTGATATATTATATGAACTTATATAAACATGTCGCCGGTTCAAAAAGACCTATGAATGAATAACACGTTTAGGAGGAAAACGCAACGAAAGCATATTTTCGGCTTTGGCGATTGGTGTCCCTCTTAAGTAGTTCACACCTTTGCTGACAGATGTCACGACATGTCTAATTTATTAAGAACAAATCTAAATAACTTTTTATAAATATGGTATTGTTTAAATAGCTGCCAGTAACAGTAAAGCAGTTTGGAAAATTTGGCCCATTAGTTTCTTAAAGAACAGAATTAATTTAATGAAAGCTTGTTTATAAAAATCTCTCACTAATAACTATACAACTACAACACAAGTCTGTGTTTGCTAACATATAATACCGTATATTGCACAATACGTTTATATAGAATATTATAATCTTCTGACTGGTTTTAGTAATATCATTTTTGCTTAATAAATATGGGCCAATATACTTCAACTAATGTACACTTCCATATGATTATATTAAAATATACATTCAAACTTTTAGTTGTGTGGTTGTAATTTTCTCTACATAAAAGTATGTGAATGTTTTCCACCCAAAGTTTCGATACCGATATTAGACTAAAAATAATTGTTTTAGTAGCCACCACTATCAAAGTGCCGTTTTATCAATACTCCGTTATTTCTATTGCTTTTAAATTTGATTTAGTATTCTTATGTGATTTACCGACTACGGCGATATTCCTTGTTATTGTTTCAAATCTTACAATGCTTAAAGGATGTCGCCATCCATTTGACCTTTGTTTTTCTCCAGGCCAAGCATGGAGAACGTCAATCGTAAATCGATAAAACCTGACTATCCCTTTAGCCTACCGAATTCAATTAGTTCTTTCTACTTATAAGTAAGTAAAATGTCACAGAAACCGTTCTGTATTTTTATCATAAATATCATGAAGTAAATGGAACAAGAGTCTCATTTGTTTCATTTGCATGACTTTCTCTAAATGTGCTTCAACAAAAAATTAAAAAGAAGAATTAGTCTGTGACCTACATAATGCTAATTACGAAAGGATGACATATTACTCATTTTGTTATAAGTAAAGTATTAATAATGGGTTACTTTTGGCTAAAGCAACATTAAAATATTCCAAATGCTAACATTATGCGATTGTAATTGCAATTTTGCTTTTGAAAATGACGAGGAGCTAAACAAAAGAGATACAAGTCAGATAAGGACTTCACGTTTGCGAAAACTGAATAATTTTGAAACAAAACTAACAACAGGGAACATCTCCAAAACAACTGAAAAAATGTACCCATATTTTTATGATTTAAGTAGCGTGTTATAGCAACCTCTAATGGCGATGTTACACATGACCTGCTCTACATATGTGGTGCCTTACACCTCTTACCAAAGCTTATTCTTCTATGTCATGATAATCTAGATACAAAATAAACAGCCGTGGAATCATTACAAAATTCCTAGTATATAAGACAAATAGTGCAACACATTAGTATATTGGATAGTTAAATCATTTAAAACCTTGTCGCTATTTGATTGCATTATAGTTTGCGTATCTTTGTATGGCTCGGTGTAAATTTTAGAAAATGTATAATACTCTCCAGCTTAAGAAAAGTATAATCAATTACATATGTACACCAATAAAGTTATATCCCCAGAAATATTTTAACGCAAATATTAATATTAATAATAATAAAAATAATAAACATAACATTAATAATAGTAATAATAATATTAATAATTATAGTAAAAATAATAATAATATTAATAATAATAGTAAAAATAATAAACATAACATTAATAATAATAATAATAATAATAATAATAATAATAATAATGCACAAACTGAGGGGTATAACGAGATCTAGATTTTTAGTTTCTCTACACGTCTCTACTGGTCACCCAGCCACTTCTCTAAATTACATCAAAAGTAAGGAATGAGACGAGCAGAGTTTAAAACATTCTATTATTGCTTCTTGAATCACCCTTGAATCTGAATGAATTTTGTAATTTCTTTGCGAGCATTCATATCAATATCATGAACAGAGAAAATGAATATTTTGTAATAATAGTATATATCCGAATAGCAAATAAAAGTGGCGGAGAAAGCATGTGAATGTAATACAGAAGTGATTCCAAAGCAGTTTTGTCTTCTAGTCAGTTTTTTTTGTAGTGCCATCCCCTCTCTGCTACATAAACCCACCAAATAGCTAACTTTTAGAACCGGTTTCTATTTTTCCTATAATAATAATAAAGCGTTCTTATGGAAGCAGTGCTATTTGAACATTAGTTTTCGTCGCTATACAAGTCTACCTTTTACCCTGCTTAACCGTAGTAGAAAGAAGCCGTATTGTATTCCACCAGAAATTCTTAATTGAGATATTACTGGAAATATATACTGGACCGTGTGTGTGTGTGTGTGTGTGTGTGTGTGTGTGTGTGTGTGTGTGTGTGTGTGTGTGTGAGTGGGTGCGAGTTTTGGAACAACTCAAAAACGCATGGTCAGTCAAATATTAAACCCCTACTGTTCATAATAATCTTGAAAAACTTAAGGACACTATCAGACGCAAAGTATTACTTAAGCATGAATTGCAGCCAAAGAGCTTTTCTAAAAGCTGTGTGTTCGGGAAAAATATAACCATTCTTATATGAATTTTTATATATATTGATATAATATATGAACTTATATAAACATGTCGCCGGTTCAAAAAGACCTATGAATGAATAACACGTTTAGGAGGAAAACGCAACGAAAGCATATTTTCGGCTTTGGCGATTGGTGTCCCTCTTAAGTAGTTCACACCTTTGCTGACAGATGTCACGACATGTCTAATTTATTAAGAACAAATCTAAATAACTTTTTATAAATATGGTATTGTTTAAATAGCTGCCAGTAACAGTAAAGCAGTTTGGAAAATTTGGCCCATTAGTTTCTTAAAGAACAGAAATAATTTAATGAAAGCTTGTTTATAAAAATCTCTCACTAATAACTATACAACTACAACACAAGTTTGTGTTTGCTAACATATAATACCGTATATTGCACAATACGTTTATATAGAATATTATAATCTTCTGACTGGTTTTAGTAATATCATTTTTGCTTAATAAATATGGGCCAATATACTTCAACTAATGTACACTTCCATATGATTATATTAAAATATACATTCAAACTTTTAGTTGTGTGGTTGTAATTTTCTCTACATAAAAGTATGTGAATGTTTTCCACCCAAAGTTTCGATAACGATATTAGACTAAAAATAATTGTTTTAGTAGCCACCACTATCAAAGTGCCGTTTTATCAATACTCCGTTATTTCTATTGCTTTTAAATTTGATTTAGTATTCTTATGTGATTTACCGACTACGGCGATATTCCTTGTTATTGTTTCAAATCTTACAATGCTTAAAGGATGTCGCCATCCATTTGACCTTTGTTTTTCTCCAGGCCAAGCATGGAGAACGTCAATCGTAAATCGATAAAACCTGACTATCCCTTTAGCCTACCGAATTCAATTAGTTCTTTCTACTTATAAGTAAGTAAAAAGTCACAGAAACCGTTCTGTATTTTTATCATAAATATCATGAAGTAAATGGAACAAGAGAGTCATTTGTTTCATTTGCATGAATTTCTCTAAATGTGCTTCAACAAAAAATTAAAAAGAAGAATTAGTCTGTGACCTACATAATGCTAATTACGAATGGATGACATATTACTCATTTTGTTATAAGTAAAGTATTAATAATGGGTTACTTTTGGCTAAAGCAACATTAAAATATTCCAAATGCTAACATTATGCGATTGTAATTGCAATTTTGCTTTTGAAAATGACGAGGAGCTAAACAAAAGAGATACAAGTCAGATAAGGACTTCACGTTTGCGAAAACTGAATAATTTTGAAACAAAACTAACAACAGGGAACATCTCCAAAACAACTGAAAAAATGTACCCATATTTTTATGATTTAAGTAGCGTGTTATAGCAACCTCTAATGGCGATGTTACACATGACCTGCTCTACATATGTGGTGCCTTACAGTTCTTACCAAAGCTTATTCTTCTATGTCATGATAATCTAGATACAAAATAAACAGCCGTGGAATCATTACAAAATTCCTTGTACGTATAAGAAAATAGTGCAACACATTAGTATATTGGATAATCAAATCATTTAAAACCTTGTCGCTATTTGATTGCATTATAGTTTGCGTATCTTTGTATGGCTCGGTGTAAATTTTAGAAAATGTATAATACTTTCCAGCTTAAGAAAAGTATAATCAATTACATATGTACACCAATAAAGTTATATCCCCAGAAATATTTTAACGCAAATATTAATAATAATAATAATAAAAATAATAAACATAACATTAATAATAGTAATAATAATATTAATAATTATAGTAAAAATAATAATAATATTAATAATAATAGTAAAAATAATAAACATAACATTAATAATAATAATAATAATAATAATAATAATAATAATAATAATAATAATAATAATAATGCACAAACTGAGGGGTATAACGAGATCTAGATTTTTAGTTTCTCTACACGTCTCTACTGGTCACCCAGCCACTTCTCTAAATTACATCAAAAGTAAGGAATGAGACGAGCAGAGTTTAAAACATTCTATTATTGCTTCTTGAATCACCCTTGAATCTGAATGAATTTTGTAATTTCTTTGCGAGCATTCATATCAATATCATGAACAGAGAAAATGAATATTTTGTAATAATAGTATATATCCGAATAGCAAATAAAAGTGGCGGAGAAAGCATGTGAATGTAATACAGAAGTGATTCCAAAGCAGTTTTGTCTTCTAGTCAGTTTTTTTTGTAGTGCCATCCCCTCTCTGCTACATAAACCCACCAAATAGCTAACTTTTAGAACCGGTTTCTATTTTTCCTATAATAATAATAAAGCGTTCTTATGGAAGCAGTGCTATTTGAACATTAGTTTTCGTCGCTATACAAGTCTACCTTTTACCCTGCTTAACCGTAGTAGAAAGAAGCCGTATTGTATTCCACCAGCAATTCTTAATTGAGATATTACTGGAAATATATACTGGACCGTGTGTGTGTGTGTGTGTGTGTGTGTGTGTGTGTGTGTATGTGTGTGTGTGTGTGTGAGTGGGTGCGAGTTTTGGAACAACTCAAAAACGCATGGTCAGTCAAATATTAAACCCCTACTGTTCATAATAATCTTGAAAAACTAAGGACACTATCAGACGCAAAGTATTACTTAAGCATGAATTGCAGCCAAAGAGCTTTTCTAAAAGCTGTGTGTTCGGGAAAAATATAACCATTCTTATATGAATTTTTATATATATTGATATAATATATGAACTTATATAAACATGTCGCCGGTTCAAAAAGACCTATGAATGAATAACACGTTTAGGAGGAAAACGCAACGAAAGCATATTTTCGGCTTTGGCGATTGGTGTCCCTCTTAAGTAGTTCACACCTTTGCTGACAGATGTCACGACATGTCTAATTTATTAAGAACAAATCTAAATAACTTTTTATAAATATGGTATTGGTTAAATAGCTGCCAGTAACAGTAAAGCAGTTTGGAAAATTTGGCCCATTAGTTTCTTAAAGAACAGAATTAATTTAATGAAAGCTTGTTTATAAAAATCTCTCACTAATAACTATACAACTACAACACAAGTCTGTGTTTGCTAACATATAATACCGTATATTGCACAATACGTTTATATAGAATATTATAATCTTCTGACTGGTTTTAGTAATATCATTTTTGCTTAATAAATATGGGCCAATATACTTCAACTAATGTACACTTCCATATAGTTATATTAAAATATACATTCAAACTTTTAGTTGTGGTTGTAATTTTCTCTACATAAAAGTATGTGAATGTTTTCCACCCAAAGTTTCGATACCGATATTAGACTAAAAATAATTGTTTTAGTAGCCACCACTATCAAAGTGCCGTTTTATCAATACTCCGTTATTTCTATTGCTTTTAAATTTGATTTAGTATTCTTATGTGATTTACCGACTACGGCGATATTCCTTGTTATTGTTTCAAATCTTACAATGCTTAAAGGATGTCGCCATCCATTTGACCTTTGTTTTTCTCCAGGCCAAGCATGGAGAACGTCAATCGTAAATCGATAAAACCTGACTATCCCTTTAGCCTACCGAATTCAATTAGTTCTTTCTACTTATAAGTAAGTAAAATGTCACAGAAACCGTTCTGTATTTTTATCATAAATATCATGAAGTAAATGGAACAAGAGTCTCATTTGTTTCATTTGCATGACTTTCTCTAAATGTGCTTCAACAAAAAATTAAAAAGAAGAATTAGTCTGTGACCTACATAATGCTAATTACGAAAGGATGACATATTACTCATTTTGTTATAAGTAAAGTATTAATAATGGGTTACTTTTGGCTAAAGCAACATTAAAATATTCCAAATGCTAACATTATGCGATTGTAATTGCAATTTTGCTTTTGAAAATGACGAGGAGCTAAACAAAAGAGATACAAGTCAGATAAGGACTTCACGTTTGCGAAAACTGAATAATTTTGAAACAAAACTAACAACAGGGAACATCTCCAAAACAACTGAAAAAATGTACCCATATTTTTATGATTTAAGTAGCGTGTTATAGTAACCTCTAATGGCGATGTTACACATGACCTGCTCTACATATGTGGTGCCTTACAGTTCTTACCAAAGCTTATTCTTCTATGTCATGATAATCTAGATACAAAATAAACAGCCGTGGAATCATTACAAAATTCCTAGTACGTATAAGACAAATAGTGCAACACATTAGTATATTGGATAGTTAAATCATTTAAAACCTTGTCGCTATTTGATTGCATTATAGTTTGCGTATCTTTGTATGGCTCGGTGTAAATTTTAGAAAATGTATAATACTTTCCAGCTTAAGAAAAGTATAATCAATTACATATGTACACCAATAAAGTTATATCCCCAGAAATATTTTAACGCAAATATTAATATTAATAATAATAAAAATAATAAACATAACATTAATAATAGTAATAATAATATTAATAATTATAGTAAAAATAATAATAATATTAATAATAATAGTAAAAATAATAAATATACATTAATAATAATAATAATAATATTGCACAAACTGAGGGGTATAACGAGATCTAGATTTTTAGTTTCTCTACACGTCTCTACTGGTCACCCAGCCACTTCTCTAAATTACATCAAAAGTAAGGAATGAGACGAGCAGAGTTTAAAACATTCTATTGTTGCTTCTTGAATCACCCTTGAATCTGAATGAATTTTGTAATTTCTTTGCGAGCATTCATATCAATAGCATGAACAGAGAAAATGAATATTTTGTAATAATAGTATATATCCGAATAGCAAATAAAAGTGGCGGAGAAAGCATGTGAATGTAATACAGAAGTGATTCCAAAGCAGTTTTGTCTTCTAGTCAGTTTTTTTTGTAGTGCCATCCCCTCTCTGCTACATAAACCCACCAAATAGCTAACTTTTAGAACCGGTTTCTATTTTTCCTATAATAATAATAATAAAGCGTTCTTATGGAAGCAGTGCTATTTGAACATTAGTTTTCGTCGCTATACAAGTCTACCTTTTACCCTGCTTAACCGTAGTAGAAAGAAGCCGTATTGTATTCCACCAGAAATTCTTAATTGAGATATTACTGGAAATATATACTGGACCGTGTGTGTGTGTGTGTGTGTGTGTGTGTGTGTGTGTGTGTGTGTGTGTGAGTGGGTGCGAGTTTTGGAACAACTCAAAAACGCATGGTCAGTCAAATATTAAACCCCTACTGTTCATAATAATCTTGAAAAACTTAAGGACACTATCAGACGCAAAGTATTACTTAAGCATGAATTGCAGCCAAAGAGCTTTTCTAAAAGCTGTGTGTTCGGGAAAAATATAACCATTCTTATATGAATTTTTATATATATTGATATAATATATGAACTTATATAAACATGTCGCCGGTTCAAAAAGACCTATGAATGAATAACACGTTTAGGAGGAAAACGCAACGAAAGCATATTTTCGGCTTTGGCGATTGGTGTCCCTCTTAAGTAGTTCACACCTTTGCTGACAGATGTCACGACATGTCTAATTTATTAAGAACAATTCTAAATAACTTTTTATAAATATGGTATTGTTTAAATAGCTGCCAGTAACAGTAAAGCAGTTTGGAAAATTTGGCCCATTAGTTTCTTAAAGAACAGAATTAATTTAATGAAAGCTTGTTTATAAAAATCTCTCACTAATAACTATACAACTACAACACAAGTCTGTGTTTGCTAACATATAATACCGTATATTGCACAATACGTTTATATAGAATATTATAATCTTCTGACTGGTTTTAGTAATATCATTTTTGCTTAATAAATATGGGCCAATATACTTCAACTAATGTACACTTCCATATGATTATATTAAAATATACATTCAAACTTTTAGTTGTGTGGTTGTAATTTTCTCTACATAAAAGTATGTGAATGTTTTCCACCCAGAGTTTCGATACCGATATTAGACTAAAAATAATTGTTTTAGTAGCCACCACTATCAAAGTGCCGTTTTATCAATACTCCGTTATTTCTATTGCTTTTAAATTTGATTTAGTATTCTTATGTGATTTACCGACTACGGCGATATTCCTTGTTATTGTTTCAAATCTTACAATGCTTAAAGGATGTCGCCATCCATTTGACCTTTGTTTTTCTCCAGGCCAAGCATGGAGAACGTCAATCGTAAATCGATAAAACCTGACTATCCCTTTAGCCTACCGAATTCAATTAGTTCTTTCTACTTATAAGTAAGTAAAAAGTCACAGAAACCGTTCTGTATTTTTATCATAAATATCATGAAGTAAATGGAACAAGAGACTCATTTGTTTCATTTGCATGAATTTCTCTAAATGTGCTTCAACAAAAAATTAAAAAGAAGAATTAGTCTGTGACCTACATAATGCTAATTACGAAAGGATGACATATTACTCATTTTGTTATAAGTAAAGTATTAATAATGGGTTACTTTTGGCTAAAGCAACATTAAAATATTCCAAATGCTAACATTATGCGATTGTAATTGCAATTTTGCTTTTGAAAATAACGAGGAGCTAAACAAAAGAGATACAAGTCAGATAAGGACTTCACGTTTGCGAAAACTGAATAATTTTGAAACAAAACTAACAACAGGGAACATCTCCAAAACAACTGAAAAAATGTACCCATATTTTTATGATTTAAGTAGCGTGTTATAGCAACCTCTAATGGCGATGTTACACATGACCTGCTCTACATATGTGGTGCCTTACAGTTCTTACCAAAGCTTATTCTTCTATGTCATGATAATCTAGATACAAAATAAACAGCCGTGGAATCATTACAAAATTCCTTGTACGTATAAGACAAATAGTGCAACACATTAGTATATTGGATAATCAAATCATTTAAAACCTTGTCGCTATTTGATTGCATTATAGTTTGCGTATCTTTGTATGGCTCGGTGTAAATTTTAGAAAATGTATAATACTTTCCAGCTTAAGAAAAGTATAATCAATTACATATGTACACCAATAAAGTTATATCCCCAGAAATATTTTAACGCAAATATTAATAATAATAATAATAAAAATAATAAACATTACATTAATAATAGTAATAATAATATTAATAATTATAGTAAAAATAATAATAATATTAATAATAATAGTAAAAATAATAAACATAACATTAATAATAATAATAATAATGCACAAACTGAGGGGTATAACGAGATCTAGATTTTTAGTTTCTCTACACGTCTCTACTGGTCACCCAGCCACTTCTCTAAATTACATCAAAAGTAAGGAATGAGACGAGCAGAGTTTAAAACATTCTATTATTGCTTCTTGAATCACCCTTGAATCTGAATGAATTTTGTAATTTCTTTGCGAGCATTCATATCAATATCATGAACAGAGAAAATGAATATTTTGTAATAATAGTATATATCCGAATAGCAAATAAAAGTGGCGGAGAAAGCATGTGAATGTAATACAGAAGTGATTCCAAAGCAGTTTTGTCTTCTAGTCAGTTTTGTTTGTAGTGCCATCCCCTCTCTGCTACATAAACCCACCAAATAGCTATTTTTTAGAACCGGTTTGTATTTTTCCTATAATGCTAAACCGTTCTTATGGAAGCAGTGCTATTTGAACATTAGTTTTCGTCGCTATACAAGTCTACTTTTACCCTGCTTAACCATGGTAGAAAGAAGCCGTATTTTATTCCACCAGAAATTCTTAATTGAGATATTACTGGAAATATACACTGGACCGTGTGTGTGTGTGTGTGTGTGTGTATGTGTGTGTGTGTGTGTGTGTGTGGTTGCGAGTTTTGGAACAACTCAAAAACGCATGGTCAGTCAAATATTATGCCCATACTGTTCATAATAATCTTGAAAAACTTAAGGACATTATCAGACGCAAAGTATTACTTAAGCATGAATTGCAGCCAAAGAGCTTTTCTAAAAGCTGTGTGTTCGGGAAAAATATAACCATTCTTATATGAATTTTTATATATATTGATATATTATATGAACTTATATAAACATGTCGCCGGTTCAAAAAGACCTATGAATGAATAACACGTTTAGGAGGAAAACGCAACGAAAGCATATTTTCGGCTTTGGCGATTGGTGTCCCTCTTAAGTAGTTCACACCTTTGCTGACAGATGTCACGACATGTCTAATTTATTAAGAACAAATCTAAATAACTTTTTATAAATATGGTATTGTTTAAATAGCTGCAAGTAACAGTAAAGCAGTTTGGAAAATTTGGCCCATTAGTTTCTTAAAGAACAGAATTAATTTAATGAAAGCTTGTTTATAAAAATCTCTCACTAATAACTATACAACTACAACACAAGTCTGTGTTTGCTAACATATAATACCGTATATTGCACAATACGTTTATATAGAATATTATAATCTTCTGACTGGTTTTAGTAATATCATTTTTGCTTAATAAATATGGGCCAATATACTTCAACTAATGTACACTTCCATATGATTATATAAAAATATACATTCAAACTTTTAGTTGTGTGGTTGTAATTTTCTCTACATAAAAGTATGTGAATGTTTTCCACCCAAAGTTTCGATACCGATATTAGACTAAAAATAATTGTTTTAGTAGCCACCACTATCAAAGTGCCGTTTTATCAATACTCCGTTATTTCTATTGCTTTTAAATTTGATTTAGTATTCTTATGTGATTTACCGACTACGGCGATATTCCTTGTTATTGTTTCAAATCTTACAATGCTTAAAGGATGTGGCCATCCATTTGACCTTTGTTTTTCTCCAGGCCAAGCATGGAGAACGTCAATCGTAAATCGATAAAACCTGACTATCCCTTTAGCCTACCGAATTCAATTAGTTCTTTCTACTTATAAGTAAGTAAAATGTCACAGAAACCGTTCTGTATTTTTATCATAAATATCATGAAGTAAATGGAACAAGAGTCTCATTTGTTTCATTTGCATGACTTTCTCTAAATGTGCTTCAACAAAAAATTAAAAAGAAGAATTAGTCTGTGACCTACATAATGCTAATTACGAAAGGATGACATATTACTCATTTTGTTATAAGTAAAGTATTAATAATGGGTTACTTTTGGCTAAAGCAACATTAAAATATTCCAAATGCTAACATTATGCGATTGTAATTGCAATTTTGCTTTTGAAAATGACGAGGAGCTAAACAAAAGAGATACAAGTCAGATAAGGACTTCACGTTTGCGAAAACTGAATAATTTTGAAACAAAACTAACAACAGGGAACATCTCCAAAACAACTGAAAAAATGTACCCATATTTTTATGATTTAAGTAGCGTGTTATAGCAACCTCTAATGGCGATGTTACACATGACCTGCTCTACATATGTGGTGCCTTACAGTTCTTACCAAAGCTTATTCTTCTATGTCATGATAATCTAGATACAAAATAAACAGCCGTGGAATCTTTACAAAATTCCTAGTACGTATAAGACAAATAGTGCAACACATTAGTATATTGGATAGTTAAATCATTTAAAACCTTGGCGCTATTTGATTGCATTATAGTTTGCGTATCTTTGTATGGCTCGGTGTAAATTTTAGAAAATGTATAATACTCTCCAGCTTAAGAAAAGTATAATCAATTACATATGTACACCAATAAAGTTATATCCCCAGAAATATTTTAACGCAAATATTAATATTAATAATAATAAAAATAATAAACATAACATTAATAATAGTAATAATAATATTAATAATTATAGTAAAAATAATAATAATATTAATAATAATAGTAAAAATAATAAACATAACATTAATAATAATAATAATAATAATAATAATAATAATAATAATAATGCACAAACTGAGGGGTATAACGAGATCTAGATTTTTAGTTTCTCTACACGTCTCTACTGGTCACCCAGCCACTTCTCTAAATTACATCAAAAGTAAGGAATGAGACGAGCAGAGTTTAAAACATTCCTTTGTTGCTTCTTGAATCACCCTTGAATCTGAATGAATTTTGTAATTTCTTTGCGAGCATTCATATCAATAGCATGAACAGAGAAAATGAATATTTTGTAATAATAGTATATATCCGAATAGCAAATAAAAGTGGCGGAGAAAGCATGTGAATGTAATACAGAAGTGATTCCAAAGCAGTTTTGTCTTCTAGTCAGTTTTTTTTGTAGTGCCATCCCCTCTCTGCTACATAAACCCACCAAATAGCTAACTTTTAGAACCGGTTTCTATTTTTCCTATAATAATAATAAAGCGTTCTTATGGAAGCAGTGCTATTTGAACATTAGTTTTCGTCGCTATACAAGTCTACCTTTTACCCTGCTTAACCGTAGTAGAAAGAAGCCGTATTGTATTCCACCAGAAATTCTTAATTGAGATATTACTGGAAATATATACTGGACCGTGTGTGTGTGTGTGTGTGTGTGTGTGTGTGTGTGTGTGTGTGTGTGTGAGTGGGTGCGAGTTTTGGAACAACTCAAAAACGCATGGTCAGTCAAATATTAAACCCCTACTGTTCATAATAATCTTGAAAAACTTAAGGACACTATCAGACGCAAAGTATTACTTAAGCATGAATTGCAGCCAAAGAGCTTTTCTAAAAGCTGTGTGTTCGGGAAAAATATAACCATTCTTATATGAATTTTTATATATATTGATATAATATATGAACTTATATAAACATGTCGCCGGTTCAAAAAGACCTATGAATGAATAACACGTTTAGGAGGAAAACGCAACGAAAGCATATTTTCGGCTTTGGCGATTGGTGTCCCTCTTAAGTAGTTCACACCTTTGCTGACAGATGTCACGACATGTCTAATTTATTAAGAACAATTCTAAATAACTTTTTATAAATATGGTATTGTTTAAATAGCTGCCAGTAACAATAAAGCAGTTTGGAAAATTTGGCCCATTAGTTTCTTAAAGAACAGAATTAATTTAATGAAAGCTTGTTTATAAAAATCTCTCACTAATAACTATACAACTACAACACAAGTCTGTGTTTGCTAACATATAATACCGTATATTGCACAATACGTTTATATAGAATATTATAATCTTCTGACTGGTTTTAGTAATATCATTTTTGCTTAATAAATATGGGCCAATATACTTCAACTAATGTACACTTCCATATGATTATATTAAAATATACATTCAAACTTTTAGTTGTGTGGTTGTAATTTTCTCTACATAAAAGTATGTGAATGTTTTCCACCCAAAGTTTCGATACCGATATTAGACTAAAAATAATTGTTTTAGTAGCCACCACTATCAAAGTGCCGTTTTATCAATACTCCGTTATTTCTATTGCTTTTAAATTTGATTTAGTATTCTTATGTGATTTACCGACTACGGCGATATTCCTTGTTATTGTTTCAAATCTTACAATGCTTAAAGGATGTCGCCATCCATTTGACCTTTGTTTTTCTCCAGGCCAAGCATGGAGAACGTCAATCGTAAATCGATAAAACCTGACTATCCCTTTAGCCTACCGAATTCAATTAGTTCTTTCTACTTATAAGTAAGTAAAAAGTCACAGAAACCGTTCTGTATTTTTATCATAAATATCATGAAGTAAATGGAACAAGAGACTCATTTGTTTCATTTGCATGAATTTCTCTAAATGTGCTTCAACAAAAAATTAAAAAGAAGAATTAGTCTGTGACCTACATAATGCTAATTACGAAAGGATGACATATTACTCATTTTGTTATAAGTAAAGTATTAATAATGGGTTACTTTTGGCTAAAGCAACATTAAAATATTCCAAATGCTAACATTATGCGATTGTAATTGCAATTTTGCTTTTGAAAATGACGAGGAGCTAAACAAAAGAGATACAAGTCAGATAAGGACTTCACGTTTGCGAAAACTGAATAATTTTGAAACAAAACTAACAACAGGGAACATCTCCAAAACAACTGAAAAAATGTACCCATATTTTTATGATTTAAGTAGCGTGTTATAGCAACCTCTAATGGCGATGTTACACATGACCTGCTCTACATATGTGGTGCCTTACAGTTCTTACCAAAGCTTATTCTTCTATGTCATGATAATCTAGATACAAAATAAACAGCCGTGGAATCATTACAAAATTCCTTGTACGTATAAGAAAATAGTGCAACACATTAGTATATTGGATAATCAAATCATTTAAAACCTTGTCGCTATTTGATTGCATTATAGTTTGCGTATCTTTGTATGGCTCGGTGTAAATTTTAGAAAATGTATAATACTTTCCAGCTTAAGAAAAGTATAATCAATTACATATGTACACCAATAAAGTTATATCCCCAGAAATATTTTAACGCAAATATTAATAATAATAATAATAATAAAAATAATAAACATAACATTAATAATAGTAATAATAATATTAATAATTATAGTAAAAATAATAATAATATTAATAATAATAGTAAAAATAATAAACATAACATTAATAATAATAATAATAATAATAATGCACAAACTGAGGGGTATAACACGATCTAGATTTTTAGTTTCTCTACACGTCTCTACTGGTCACCCAGCCACTTCTCTAAATTACATCAAAAGTAAGGAATGAGACGAGCAGAGTTTAAAACATTCTATTATTGCTTCTTGAATCACCCTTGAATCTGAATGAATTTTGTAATTTCTTTGCGAGCATTCATATCAATAGCATGAACAGAGAAATTGAATATTTTGTAATAATAGTATATATCCGAATAGCAAATAAAAGTGGCGGAGAAAGCATGTGAATGTAATACAGAAGTGATTCCAAAGCAGTTTTGTCTTCTAGTCAGTTTTCTTTGTAGTGCCATCCCCTCTCTGCTACATAAACCCACCAAATAGCTAACTTTTAGAACCGGTTTCTATTTTTCCTATAATAATAATAAAGCGTTCTTATGGAAGCAGTGCTATTTGAACATTAGTTTTCGTCGCTATACAAGTCTACCTTTTACCCTGCTTAACCGTAGTAGAAAGAAGCCGTATTGTATTCCACCAGAAATTCTTAATTGAGATATTACTGGAAATATATACTGGACCGTGTGTGTGTGTGTGTGTGTGTGTGTGTGTGTGTGTGTATGTGTGTGTGTGTGTGTGTGAGTGGGTGCGAGTTTTGGAACAACTCAAAAACGCATGGTCAGTCAAATATTAAACCCCTACTGTTCATAATAATCTTGAAAAACTTAAGGACACTATCAGACGCAAAGTATTACTTAAGCATGAATTGCAGCCAAAGAGCTTTTCTAAAAGCTGTGTGTTCGGGAAAAATATAACCATTCTTATATGAATTTTTATATATATTGATATAATATATGAACTTATATAAACATGTCGCCGGTTCAAAAAGACCTATGAATGAATAACACGTTTAGGAGGAAAACGCAACGAAAGCATATTTTCGGCTTTGGCGATTGGTGTCCCTCTTAAGTAGTTCACACCTTTGCTGACAGATGTCACGACATGTCTAATTTATTAAGAACAAATCTAAATAACTTTTTATAAATATGGTATTGTTTAAATAGCTGCCAGTAACAGTAAAGCAGTTTGGAAAATTTGGCCCATTAGTTTCTTAAAGAACAGAATTAATTTAATGAAAGCTTGTTTATAAAAATCTCTCACTAATAACTATACAACTACAACACAAGTCTGTGTTTGCTAACATATAATACCGTATATTGCACAATACGTTTATATAGAATATTATAATCTTCTGACTGGTTTTAGTAATATCATTTTTTCTTAATAAATATGGGCCAATATACTTCAAATAATGTACACTTCCATATGATTATATTAAAATATACATTCAAACTTTTAGTTGTGTGGTTGTAATTTTCTCTACATAAAAGTATGTGAATGTTTTCCACCCAAAGTTTCGATACCGATATTAGACTAAAAATAATTGTTTTAGTAGCCACCACTATCAAAGTGCCGTTTTATCAATACTCCGTTATTTCTATTGCTTTTAAATTTGATTTAGTATTCTTATGTGATTTACCGACTACGGCGATATTCCTTGTTATTGTTTCAAATCTTACAATGCTTAAAGGATGTCGCCATCCATTTGACGTTTGTTTTTCTCCAGGCCAAGCATGGAGAACGTCAATCGTAAATCGATAAAACCTGACTATCCCTTTAGCCTACCGAATTAAATTAGTTCTTTCTTCTTATAAGTAAGTAAAAAGTCACAGAAACCGTTCTGTATTTTTATCATAAATATCATGAAGTAAATGGAACAAGAGACTCATTTGTTTCATTTGCATGAATTTCTTTAAATGTGCTTCAACAAAAAATTAAAAAGAAGAATTAGTCTGTGACCTACATAATGCTAATTACGAAAGGATGACATATTACTCATTTTGTTATAAGTAAAGTATTAATAATGGGTTACTTTTGGCTAAAGCAACATTAAAATATTCCAAATGCTAACATTATGCGATTGTAATTGCAATTTTGCTTTTGAAAATGACGAGGAGCTAAACAAAAGAGATACAAGTCAGATAAGGACTTCACATTTGCGAAAACTGAATAATTTTGAAACAAAACTAACAACAGGGAACATCTCCAAAACAACTGAAAAAATGTACCCATATTTTTATGATTTAAGTAGCGTGTTATAGCAACCTCTAATGGCGATGTTACACATGACCTGCTCTACATATGTGGTGCCTTACAGTTCTTACCAAAGCTTATTCTTCTATGTCATGATAATCTAGATACAAAATAAACAGCCGTGGAATCATTACAAAATTCCTTGTACGTATAAGAAAATAGTGCAACACATTAGTATATTGGATAATCAAATCATTTAAAACCTTGTCGCTATTTGATTGCATTATAGTTTGCGTATCTTTGTATGGCTCGGTGTAAATTTTAGAAAATGTATAATACTTTCCAGCTTAAGAAAAGTATAATCAATTACATATGTACACCAATAAAGTTATATCCCCAGAAATATTTTAACGCAAATATTAATAATAATAATAATAAAAATAATAAACATAACATTAATAATAGTAATAATAATATTAATAATTATAGTAAAAATAATAATAATATTAATAATAATAGTAAAAATAATAAACATAACATTAATAATAATAATAATAATAATAATAATGCACAAACTGAGGGGTATAACACGATCTAGATTTTTAGTTTCTCTACACGTCTCTACTGGTCACCCAGCCACTTCTCTAAATTACATCAAAAGTAAGGAATGAGACGAGCAGAGTTTAAAACATTCTATTATTGCTTCTTGAATCACCCTTGAATCTGAATGAATTTTGTAATTTCTTTGCGAGCATTCATATCAATAGCATGAACAGAGAAATTGAATATTTTGTAATAATAGTATATATCCGAATAGCAAATAAAAGTGGCGGAGAAAGCATGTGAATGTAATACAGAAGTGATTCCAAAGCAGTTTTGTCTTCTAGTCAGTTTTTTTTGTAGTGCCATCCCCTCTCTGCTACATAAACCCACCAAATAGCTAACTTTTAGAACCGGTTTCTATTTTTCCTATAATAATAATAAAGCGTTCTTATGGAAGCAGTGCTATTTGAACATTAGTTTTCGTCGCTATACAAGTCTACCTTTTACCCTGCTTAACCGTAGTAGAAAGAAGCCGTATTGTATTCCACCAGAAATTCTTAATTGAGATATTACTGGAAATATATACTGGACCGTGTGTGTGTGTGTGTGTGTGTGTGTGTGTGTGTGTGTGTGTGTGTATGTGTGTGTGTGTGTGAGTGGGTGCGAGTTTTGGAACAACTCAAAAACGCATGGTCAGTCAAATATTAAACCCCTACTGTTCATAATAATCTTGAAAAACTTAAGGACACTATCAGACGCAAAGTATTACTTAAGCATGAATTGCAGCCAAAGAGCTTTTCTAAAAGCTGTGTGTTCGGGAAAAATATAACCATTCTTATATGAATTTTTATATATATTGATATAATATATGAACTTATATAAACATGTCGCCGGTTCAAAAAGACCTATGAATGAATAACACGTTTAGGAGGAAAACGCAACGAAAGCATATTTTCGGCTTTGGCGATTGGTGTCCCTCTTAAGTAGTTCACACCTTTGCTGACAGATGTCACGACATGTCTAATTTATTAAGAACAAATCTAAATAACTTTTTATAAATATGGTATTGTTTAAATAGCTGCCAGTAACAGTAAAGCAGTTTGGAAAATTTGGCCCATTAGTTTCTTAAAGAACAGAATTAATTTAATGAAAGCTTGTTTATAAAAATCTCTCACTAATAACTATACAACTACAACACAAGTCTGTGTTTGCTAACATATAATACCGTATATTGCACAATACGTTTATATAGAATATTATAATCTTCTGACTGGTTTTAGTAATATCATTTTTGCTTAATAAATATGGGCCAATATACTTCAAATAATGTACACTTCCATATGATTATATTAAAATATACATTCAAACTTTTAGTTGTGTGGTTGTAATTTTCTCTACATAAAAGTATGTGAATGTTTTCCACCCAAAGTTTCGATACCGATATTAGACTAAAAATAATTGTTTTAGTAGCCACCACTATCAAAGTGCCGTTTTATCAATACTCCGTTATTTCTATTGCTTTTAAATTTGATTTAGTATTCTTATGTGATTTACCGACTACGGCAATATTCCTTGTTATTGTTTCAAATCTTACAATGCTTAAACGATGTCGCCATCCATTTGACCTTTGTTTTTCTCCAGGCCAAGCATGGAGAACGTCAATCGTAAATCGATAAAACCTGACTATCCCTTTAGCCTACCGAATTCAATTAGTTCTTTCTACTTATAAGTAAGTAAAAAGTCACAGAAACCGTTCTGTATTTTTATCATAAATATCATGAAGTAAATGGAACAAGAGACTCATTTGTTTCATTTGCATGA
Source organism: Hymenopus coronatus (assembly GCA_030762935.1). Taxonomy (NCBI): domain Eukaryota; kingdom Metazoa; phylum Arthropoda; class Insecta; order Mantodea; family Hymenopodidae; genus Hymenopus; species Hymenopus coronatus. The sequence continues at coordinate 263,571,805 of CM060900.1, forward strand.
ATTTCTTTAAATGTGCTTCAACAAAAAATTAAAAAGAAGAATTAGTCTGTGACCTACATAATGCTAATTACGAAAGGATGACATATTACTCATTTTGTTATAAGTAAAGTATTAATAATGGGTTACTTTTGGCTAAAGCAACATTAAAATATTCCAAATGCTAACATTATGCGATTGTAATTGCAATTTTGCTTTTGAAAATGACGAGGAGCTAAACAAAAGGGATACAAGTCAAGATAAGGACTTCACGTTTGCGAAAACTGAATAATTTTGAAACAAAACTAACAACAGGGAACATCTTCAAAACAACTGAAAAAATGTACCCATATTTTTATGATTTAAGTAGCGTGTTATAGCAACCTCTAATGGCGATGTTACACATGACCTGCTCTACATATGTGGTGCCTTACACCTCTTACCAAAGCTTATTCTTCTATGTCATGATAATCTAGATACAAAATAAACAGCCGTGGAATCATTACAAAATTCCTTGTACGTATAAGACAAATAGTGCAACACATTAGTATATTGGATAGTCAAATTATTTAAAACCTTGTCGCTATTTGATTGCATTATAGTTTGCGTATCTTTGTATGGCTCAGTGTAAATTTTAGAAAATTTATAATACTTTCCAGCTTAAGAAAAGTATAATCAATTACATATGTACACCAATAAAGTTATATCCCCAGAAATATTTTAACGCAAATATTAATAATAATAATAATAATAATAATAAAAATAATAAACATAACATTAATAATAGTAATAATAATATTAATAATTATAGTAAAAATAATAATAATATTAATAATAATAGTAAAAATAATAAACATAACATTAATAATAATAATGATAATAATAATGCACAAACTGGGGGTATAACGAGATCTAGATTTTTAGTTTCTCTACACGTCTCTACTGGTCACCCAGTCACTTCTCTAAATTACATAAAAAGTAAGGAATGAGACGAGCAGAGTCAAAACATTCTATTATTGCTTCTTGAATCACCCTTGAATCTGAAAGAATTTTGTAATTTCTTTGCGAGCATTCATATCAATAGCATGAACAGAGAAATTGAATATTTTGTAATAATAGTATATATCCGAATAGCAAATAAAAGTGGCGGAGAAAGCATGTGAATGTAATACAGAAGTGATTCCAAAGCAGTTTTGTCTTCTAGTCAGTTTTTTTTGTAGTGCCATCCCCTCTCTGCTACATAAACCCACCAAATAGCTAACTTTTAGAACCGGTTTCTATTTTTCCTATAATAATAATAAAGCGTTCTTATGGAAGCAGTGCTATTTGAACATTAGTTTTCGTCGCTATACAAGTCTACCTTTTACCCTGCTTAACCGTAGTAGAAAGAAGCCGTATTGTATTCCACCAGAAATTCTTAATTGAGATATTACTGGAAATATATACTGGACCGTGTGTGTGTGTGTGTGTGTGTGTGTGTGTGTGTGTGTGTATGTGTGTGTGTGTGTGAGTGGGTGCGAGTTTTGGAACAACTCAAAAACGCATGGTCAGTCAAATATTAAACCCCTACTGTTCATAATAATCTTGAAAAACTTAAGGACACTATCAGACGCAAAGTATTACTTAAGCATGAATTGCAGCCAAAGAGCTTTTCTAAAAGCTGTGTGTTCGGGAAAAATATAACCATTCTTATATGAATTTTTATATATATTGATATAATATATGAACTTATATAAACATGTCGCCGGTTCAAAAAGACCTATGAATGAATAACACGTTTAGGAGGAAAACGCAACGAAAGCATATTTTCGGCTTTGGCGATTGGTGTCCCTCTTAAGTAGTTCACACCTTTGCTGACAGATGTCACGACATGTCTAATTTATTAAGAACAAATCTAAATAACTTTTTATAAATATGGTATTGTTTAAATAGCTGCCAGTAACAGTAAAGCAGTTTGGAAAATTTGGCCCATTAGTTTCTTAAAGAACAGAATTAATTTAATGAAAGCTTGTTCATAAAAATCTCTCACTAATAACTATACAACTACAACACAAGTCTGTGTTTGCTAACATATAATACCGTATATTGCACAATACGTTTATATAGAATATTATAATCTTCTGACTGGTTTTAGTAATATCATTTTTGCTTAATAAATATGGGCCAATATACTTCAACTAATGTACACTTCCATATGATTATATTAAAATATACATTCAAACTTTTAGTTGTGTGGTTGTAATTTTCTCTACATAAAAGTATGTGAATGTTTTCCACCCAAAGTTTCGATACCGATATTAGACTAAAAATAATTGTTTTAGTAGCCACCACTATCAAAGTGCCGTTTTATCAATACTCCGTTATTTCTATTGCTTTTAAATTTGATTTAGTATTCTTATGTGATTTACCGACTACGGCGATATTCCTTGTTATTGTTTCAAATCTTACAATGCTTAAAGGATGTCGCCATCCATTTGACGTTTGTTTTTCTCCAGGCCAAGCATGGAGAACGTCAATCGTAAATCGATAAAACCTGACTATCCCTTTAGCCTACCGAATTAAATTAGTTCTTTCTTCTTATAAGTAAGTAAAAAGTCACAGAAACCGTTCTGTATTTTTATCATAAATATCATGAAGTAAATGGAACAAGAGACTCATTTGTTTCATTTGTATGAATTTCTTTAAATGTGCTTCAACAAAAAATTAAAAAGAAGAATTAGTCTGTGACCTACATAATGCTAATTACGAAAGGATGACATATTACTCATTTTGTTATAAGTAAATTATTAATAATGGGTTACTTTTGGCTAAAGCAACATTAAAATATTCCAAATGCTAACATTATGCGATTGTAATTGCAATTTTGCTTTTGAAAATGACGAGGAGCTAAACAAAAGAGATACAAGTCAGATAAGGACTTCACGTTTGCGAAAACTGAATAATTTTGAAACAAAACTAACAACAGGGAACATCTCCAAAACAACTGAAAAAATGTACCCATATTTTTATGATTTAAGTAGCGTGTTATAGCAACCTCTAATGGCGATGTTACACATGACCTGCTCTACATATGTGGTGCCTTACACCTCTTACCAAAGCTTATTCTTCTATGTCATGATAATCTAGATACAAAATAAACAGCCGTGGAATCATTACAAAATTCCTTGTACGTATAAGACAAATAGTGCAACACATTAGTATATTGGATAGTCAAATCATTTAAAACCTTGTCGCTATTTGATTGCATTATAGTTTGCGTATCTTTGTATGGCTCAGTGTAAATTTTAGAAAATTTATAATACTTTCCAGCTTAAGAAAAGTATAATCAATTACATATGTACACCAATAAAGTTATATCCCCAGAAATATTTTAACGCAAATATTAATAATAATAATAATAATAATAAAAATAATAAACATAACATTAATAATAGTAATAATAATATTAATAATTATAGTAAAAATAATAATATTAATAATAATAGTAAAAATAATAAACATAACATTAATAATAATAATGATAATAATAATGCACAAACTGAGGGGTATAACGAGATCTAGATTTTTAGTTTCTCTACACGTCTCTACTGGTCACCCAGTCACTTCTCTAAATTACATAAAAAGTAAGGAATGAGACGAGCAGAGTTTAAAACATTCTATTATTGCTTCTTGAATCACCCTTGAATCTGAAAGAATTTTGTAATTTCTTTGCGAGCATTCATATAAATAGCATGAACAGAGAAATTGAATATTTTGTAATAATAGTATATATCCGAATAGCAAATAAAAGTGGCGGAGAAAGCATGTGAATGTAATACAGAAGTGATTCCAAAGCAGTTTTGTCTTCTAGTCAGTTTTTTTTGTAGTGCCATCCCCTCTCTGCTACATAAACCCACCAAATAGCTAACTTTTAGAACCGGTTTCTATTTTTCCTATAATAATAATAAAGCGTTCTTATGGAAGCAGTGCTATTTGAACATTAGTTTTCGTCGCTATACAAGTCTACCTTTTACCCTGCTTAACCGTAGTAGAAAGAAGCCGTATTGTATTCCACCAGAAATTCTTAATTGAGATATTACTGGAAATATATACTGGACCGTGTGTGTGTGTGTGTGTGTGTGTGTGTGTGTGTGTGTATGTGTGTGTGTGTGAGTGGGTGCGAGTTTTGGAACAACTCAAAAACGCATGGTCAGTCAAATATTAAACCCCTACTGTTCATAATAATCTTGAAAAACTTAAGGACACTATCAGACGCAAAGTATTACTTAAGCATGAATTGCAGCCAAAGAGCTTTTCTAAAAGCTGTGTGTTCGGGAAAAATATAACCATTCTTATATGAATTTTTATATATATTGATATAATATATGAACTTATATAAACATGTCGCCGGTTCAAAAAGACCTATGAATGAATAACACGTTTAGGAGGAAAACGCAACGAAAGCATATTTTCGGCTTTGGCGATTGGTGTCCCTCTTAAGTAGTTCACACCTTTGCTGACAGATGTCACGACATGTCTAATTTATTAAGAACAAATCTAAATAACTTTTTATAAATATGGTATTGTTTAAATAGCTGCCAGTAACAGTAAAGCAGTTTGGAAAATTTGGCCCATTAGTTTCTTAAAGAACAGAATTAATTTAATGAAAGCTTGTTTATAAAAATCTCTCACTAATAACTATACAACTACAACACAAGTCTGTGTTTGCTAACATATAATACCGTATATTGCACAATACGTTTATATAGAATATTATAATCTTCTGACTGGTTTTAGTAATATCATTTTTGCTTAATAAATATGGGCCAATATACTTCAAATAATGTACACTTCCATATGATTATATTAAAATATACATTCAAACTTTTAGTTGTGTGGTTGTAATTTTCTCTACATAAAAGTATGTGAATGTTTTCCACCCAAAGTTTCGATACCGATATTAGACTAAAAATAATTGTTTTAGTAGCCACCACTATCAAAGTGCCGTTTTATCAATACTCCGTTATTTCTATTGCTTTTAAATTTGATTTAGTATTCTTATGTGATTTACCGACTACGGCAATATTCCTTGTTATTGTTTCAAATCTTACAATGCTTAAAGGATGTCGCCATCCATTTGACCTTTATTTTTCTCCAGGCCAAGCATGGAGAACGTCAATCGTAAATCGATAAAACCTGACTATCCCTTTAGCCTACCGAATTCAATTAGTTCTTTCTACTTATAAGTAAGTAAAAAGTCACAGAAACCGTTCTGTATTTTTATCATAAATATCATGAAGTAAATGGAACAAGAGACTCATTTGTTTCATTTGCATGAATTTCTTTAAATGTGCTTCAACAAAAAGTAAAAAGAAGAATTAGTCTGTGACCTACATAATGCTAATTACGAAAGGATGACATATTACTCATTTTGTTATAAGTAAAGTATTAATAATGGGTTACTTTTGGCTAAAGCAACATTAAAATATTCCAAATGCTAACATTATGCGATTGTAATTGCAATTTTGCTTTTGAAAATGACGAGGAGCTAAACAAAAGAGATACAAGTCAAGATAAGGACTTCACGTTTGCGAAAACTGAATAATTTTGAAACAAAACTAACAACAGGGAACATCTCCAAAACAACTGAAAAAATGTACCCATATTTTTATGATTTAAGTAGCGTGTTATAGCAACCTCTAATGGCGATGTTACACATGACCTGCTCTACATATGTGGTGCCTTACACCTCTTACCAAAGCTTATTCTTCTATGTCATGATAATCTAGATACAAAATAAACAGCCGTGGAATCATTACAAAATTCCTTGTACGTATAAGACAAATAGTGCAACACATTAGTATATTGGATAGTCAAATTATTTAAAACCTTGTCGCTATTTGATTGCATTATAGTTTGCGTATCTTTGTATGGCTCAGTGTAAATTATAGAAAATGTATAATACTTTCCAGCTTAAGAAAAGTATAATCAATTACATATGTACACCAATAAAGTTATATCCCCAGAAATATTTTAACGCAAATATTAATAATAATAATAATAATAAAAATAATAAACATAACATTAATAATAGTAATAATAATATTAATAATTATAGTAAAAATAATAATAATATTAATAATAATAGTATAAATAATAAACATAACATTAATAATAATAATGATAATAATAATGCACAAACTGGGGGTATAACGAGATCTAGATTTTTAGTTTCTCTACACGTCTCTACCGGTCACCCAGTCACTTCTCTAAATTACATCAAAAGTAAGGAATGAGACGAGCAGAGTCAAAACATTCTATTATTGCTTCTTGAATCACCCTTGAATCTGAAAGAATTTTGTAATTTCTTTGCGAGCATTCATATCAATAGCATGAACAGAGAAATTGAATATTTTGTAATAATAGTATATATCCGAATAGCAAATAAAAGTGGCGGAGAAAGCATGTGAATGTAATACAGAAGTGATTCCAAAGCAGTTTTGTCTTCTAGTCAGTTTTTTTTGTAGTGCCATCCCCTCTCTGCTACATAAACCCACCAAATAGCTAACTTTTAGAACCGGTTTCTATTTTTCCTATAATAATAATAAAGCGTTCTTATGGAAGCAGTGCTATTTGAACATTAGTTTTCGTCGCTATACAAGTCTACCTTTTACCCTGCTTAACCGTAGTAGAAAGAAGCCGTATTGTATTCCACCAGAAATTCTTAATTGAGATATTACTGGAAATATATACTGGACCGTGTGTGTGTGTGTGTGTGTGTGTGTGTGTGTGTGTGTGTGTGTATGTGTGTGTGTGTGTGAGTGGGTGCGAGTTTTGGAACAACTCAAAAACGCATGGTCAGTCAAATATTAAACCCCTACTGTTCATAATAATCTTGAAAAACTTAAGGACACTATCAGACGCAAAGTATTACTTAAGCATGAATTGCAGCCAAAGAGCTTTTCTAAAAGCTGTGTGTTCGGGAAAAATATAACCATTCTTATATGAATTTTTATATATATTGATATAATATATGAACTTATATAAACATGTCGCCGGTTCAAAAAGACCTATGAATGAATAACACGTTTAGGAGGAAAACGCAACGAAAGCATATTTTCGGCTTTGGCGATTGGTGTCCCTCTTAAGTAGTTCACACCTTTGCTGACAGATGTCACGACATGTCTAATTTATTAAGAACAAATCTAAATAACTTTTTATAAATATGGTATTGTTTAAATAGCTGCCAGTAACAGTAAAGCAGTTTGGAAAATTTGGCCCATTAGTTTCTTAAAGAACAGAATTAATTTAATGAAAGCTTGTTTATAAAAATCTCTCACTAATAACTATACAACTACAACACAAGTCTGTGTTTGCTAACATATAATACCGTATATTGCACAATACGTTTATATAGAATATTATAATCTTCTGACTGGTTTTAGTAATATCATTTTTGCTTAATAAATATGGGCCAATATACTTCAACTAATGTACACTTCCATATGATTATATTAAAATATACATTCAAACTTTTAGTTGTGTGGTTGTAATTTTCTCTACATAAAAGTATGTGAATGTTTTCCACCCAAAGTTTCGATACCGATATTAGACTAAAAATAATTGTTTTAGTAGCCACCACTATCAAAGTGCCGTTTTATCAATACTCCGTTATTTCTATTGCTTTTAAATTTGATTTAGTATTCTTATGTGATTTACCGACTACGGCGATATTCCTTGTTATTGTTTCAAATCTTACAATGCTTAAAGGATGTCGCCATCCATTTGACGTTTGTTTTTCTCCAGGCCAAGCATGGAGAACGTCAATCGTAAATCGATAAAACCTGACTATCCCTTTAGCCTACCGAATTGAATTAGTTCTTTCTTCTTATAAGTAAGTAAAAAGTCACAGAAACCGTTCTGTATTTTTATCATAAATATCATGAAGTAAATGGAACAAGAGACTCATTTGTTTCATTTGTATGAATTTCTTTAAATGTGCTTCAACAAAAAATTAAAAAGAAGAATTAGTCTGTGACCTACATAATGCTAATTACGAAAGGATGACATATTACTCATTTTGTTATAAGTAAAGTATTAATAATGGGTTACTTTTGGCTAAAGCAACATTAAAATATTCCAAATGCTAACATTATGCGATTGTAATTGCAATTTTGCTTTTGAAAATGACGAGGAGCTAAACAAAAGAGATACAAGTCAGATAAGGACTTCACGTTTGCGAAAACTGAATAATTTTGAAACAAAACTAACAACAGGGAACATCTCCAAAACAACTGAAAAAATGTACCCATATTTTTATGATTTAAGTAGCGTGTTATAGCAACCTCTAATGGCGATGTTACACATGACCTGCTCTACATATGTGGTGCCTTACACCTCTTACCAAAGCTTATTCTTCTATGTCATGATAATCTAGATACAAAATAAACAGCCGTGGAATCATTACAAAATTCCTTGTACGTATAAGACAAATAGTGCAACACATTAGTATATTGGATAGTCAAATCATTTAAAACCTTGTCGCTATTTGATTGCATTATAGTTTGCGTATCTTTGTATGGCTCAGTGTAAATTTTAGAAAATTTATAATACTTTCCAGCTTAAGAAAAGTATAATCAATTACATATGTACACCAATAAAGTTATATCCCCAGAAATATTTTAACGCAAATATTAATAATAATAATAATAAAAATAATATACATAACATTAATAATAGTAATAATAATATTAATAATTATAGTAAAAATAATAATAATATTAATAATAATAGTAAAAATAATAAACATAACATTAATAATAATAATGATAATAATAATGCACAAACTGAGGGGTATAACGAGATCTAGATTTTTAGTTTCTCTACACGTCTCTACTGGTCACCCAGTCACTTCTCTAAATTACATAAAAAGTAAGGAATGAGACGAGCAGAGTTTAAAACATTCTATTATTGCTTCTTGAATCACCCTTGAATCTGAAAGAATTTTGTAATTTCTTTGCGAGCATTCATATCAATAGCATGAACAGAGAAATTGAATATTTTGTAATAATAGTATATATCCGAATAGCAAATAAAAGTGGCGGAGAAAGCATGTGAATGTAATACAGAAGTGATTCCAAAGCAGTTTTGTCTTCTAGTCAGTTTTTTTTGTAGTGCCATCCCCTCTCTGCTACATAAACCCACCAAATAGCTAACTTTTAGAACCGGTTTCTATTTTTCCTATAATAATAATAAAGCGTTCTTATGGAAGCAGTGCTATTTGAACATTAGTTTTCGTCGCTATACAAGTCTACCTTTTACCCTGCTTAACCGTAGTAGAAAGAAGCCGTATTGTATTCCACCAGAAATTCTTAATTGAGATATTACTGGAAATATATACTGGACCGTGTGTGTGTGTGTGTGTGTGTGTGTGTGTATGTGTGTGTGTGTGTGTGAGTGGGTGCGAGTTTTGGAACAACTCAAAAACGCATGGTCAGTCAAATATTAAACCCCTACTGTTCATAATAATCTTGAAAAACTTAAGGACACTATCAGACGCAAAGTATTACTTAAGCATGAATTGCAGCCAAAGAGCTTTTCTAAAAGCTGTGTGTTCGGGAAAAATATAACCATTCTTATATGAATTTTTATATATATTGATATAATATATGAACTTATATAAACATGTCGCCGGTTCAAAAAGACCTATGAATGAATAACACGTTTAGGAGGAAAACGCAACGAAAGCATATTTTCGGCTTTGGCGATTGGTGTCCCTCTTAAGTAGTTCACACCTTTGCTGACAGATGTCACGACATGTCTAATTTATTAAGAACAAATCTAAATAACTTTTTATAAATATGGTATTGTTTAAATAGCTGCCAGTAACAGTAAAGCAGTTTGGAAAATTTGGCCCATTAGTTTCTTAAAGAACAGAATTAATTTAATGAAAGCTTGTTTATAAAAATCTCTCACTAATAACTATACAACTACAACACAAGTCTGTGTTTGCTAACATATAATACCGTATATTGCACAATACGTTTATATAGAATATTATAATCTTCTGACTGGTTTTAGTAATATCATTTTTGCTTAATAAATATGGGCCAATATACTTCAACTAATGTACACTTCCATATGATTATATTAAAATATACATTCAAACTTTTAGTTGTGTGGTTGTAATTTTCTCTACATAAAAGTATGTGAATGTTTTCCACCCAAAGTTTCGATACCGATATTAGACTAAAAATAATTGTTTTAGTAGCCACCACTATCAAAGGGCCGTTTTATCAATACTCCGTTATTTCTATTGCTTTTAAATTTGATTTAGTATTCTTATGTGATTTACCGACTACGGCGATATTCCTTGTTATTGTTTCAAATCTTACAATGCTTAAAGGATGTCGCCATCCATTTGACCTTTGTTTTTCTCCAGGCCAAGCATGGACTATCCCTTTAGCCTACCGAATTCAATTAGTTCTTTCTACTTATAAGTAAGTAAAAAGTCACAGAAACCGTTCTGTATTTTTATCATAAATATCATGAAGTAAATGGAACAAGAGACTCATTTGTTTCATTTGCATGAATTTCTCTAAATGTGCTTCAACAAAAAATTAAAAAGAATAATTAGTCTGTGACCTACATAATGCTAAATACGAAAGGTTGACATATTACTCATTTTGTTATAAGTAAAGTATTAATAATGGGTTACTTTTGGCTAAAGCAACATTAAAATATTCCAAATGCTAACATTATGCGATTGTAATTGCAGTTTTGCTTTTGAAAATGACGAGGAGCTAAACAAAAAAGATACAAGTCAGATAAGGACTTCACGTTTGCGAAAACTGAATAATTTTGAAACAAAACTAACAACAGGGAACATCTCCAAAACAACTGAAAAAATGTACCCATATTTTTATGATTTAAGTTGCGTGTTATAGCAACCTCTAATGGCGATGTTACACATGACCTGCTCTACATATGTGGTGCCTTACAGTTCTTACCAAAGCTTATTCTTCTATGTCATGATAATCTAGATACAAAATAAACAGCCGTGGAATCATTACAAAATTCCTTGTACGTATAAGACAAATAGTGCAACACATTAGTATATTGGATGGTCAAATCATTTAAAACCTTGTTGCTATTTGATTGCATTATAGTTTGCGTATCTTTGTATGGCTCGGTGTAAATTTTAGAAAATTAATAATACCTTCCAGCTTAAGAAAAGTATAATCAATTACATATGTACACCAATAAAGTTATATCCCCAGAAATATTTTAACGCAAATATTAATAATAATAATAATAATAAAAATAATAAACATAACATTAATAATAGTAATAATAATATTAATAGTTATAGTAAAAATAATAATAATATTAATAATAATAGTAAAAATGATAAACATAACATTAATAATAATAATAATAATAATAATAATAATAATGCACAAACTGAGGGGTATAACGAGATCTAGATTTTTAGTTTCTCTACACGTCTCTACTGGTCACCCAGTCACTTCTCTAAATTACATCAAAAGTAAGGAATGAGACGAGCAGAGTTTAAAACATTCTATTATTGCTTCTTGAATCACCCTTGAATCTGAATGAATTTTGTAATTTCTTTGCGAGCATTCATATCAATAGCATGAACAGAGAAAATGAATATTTTGTAATAATAGTATATATCCGAATAGCAAATAAAAGTGGCGGAGAAAGCATGTGAATGTAATACAGAAGTGATTCCAAAGCAGTTTTGTCTTCTAGTCAGTTTTTTTTGTAGTGCCATCCCCTCTCTGCTACATAAACCCACCAAATAGCTAACTTTTAGAACCGGTTTCTATTTTTCCTATAATAATAATAATAAAGCGTTCTTATGGAAGCAGTGCTATTTGAACATTAGTTTTCGTCGCTATACAAGTCTACCTTTTACCCTGCTTAACCGTAGTAGAAAGAAGCCGTATTGTATTCCACCAGAAATTCTTAATTGAGATATTACTGGAAATATATACTGGACCGTGTGTGTGTGTGTGTGTGTGTGTGTGTGTGTGTGTGTGTGTGTCTGTGTCTGTGTGTGTGTGTGTGAGTAGGTGCGAGTTTTGGAACAACTCAAAAACGCATGGTCAGACAAATATTAAACCCCTACTGTTCATAATAATCTTGAAAAACTTAAGGACACTATCAGACGCAAAGTATTACTTAAGCATGAATTGCAGCCAAAGAGCTTTTCTAAAAGCTGTGTGTTCGGGAAAAATATAACCATTCTTATATGAATTTTTATATATATTGATATAATATATGAACTTATATAAACATGTCGCCGGTTCAAAAAGACCTATGAATGAATAACACGTTTAGGAGGAAAACGCAACGAAAGCATATTTTCGGCTTTGGCGATTGGTGTCCCTCTTAAGTAGTTCACACCTTTGCTGACAGATGTTACGACATGTCTAATTTATTAAGAACAAATCTAAATAACTTTTTATAAATATGGTATTGTTTAAATAGCTGCCAGTAACAGTAAAGCAGTTTGGAAAATTTGGCCCATTAGTTTCTTAAAGAACAGAATTAATTTAATGAAAGCTTGTTTATAAAAATCTCTCACTAATAACTATACAACTACAACACAAGTCTGTGTTTGCTAACATATAATACCGTATATTGCACAATACGTTTATATAGAATATTATAATCTTCTGACTGGTTTTAGTAATATCATTTTTGCTTAATAAATATGGGCCAATATACTTCAACTAATGTACACTTCCATATGATTATATTAAAATATACATTCAAACTTTTAGTTGTGTGGTTGTAATTTTCTCTACATAAAAGTATGTGAATGTTTTCCACCCAAAGTTTCGATACCGATATTAGACTAAAAATAATTGTTTTAGTAGCCACCACTATCAAAGTGCCGTTTTATCAATACTCCGTTATTTCTATTGCTTTTAAATTTGATTTAGTATTCTTATGTGATTTACCGACTACGGCGATATTCCTTGTTATTGTTTCAAATCTTACAATGCTTAAAGGATGTCGCCATCCATTTGACCTTTGTTTTTCTCCAGGCCAAGCATGGACTATCCCTTTAGCCTACCGAATTCAATTAGTTCTTTCTACTTATAAGTAAGTAAAAAGTCACAGAAACCGTTCTGTATTTTTATCATAAATATCATGAAGTAAATGGAACAAGAGACTCATTTGTTTCATTTGCATGAATTTCTCTAAATGTGCTTCAACAAAAAATTAAAAAGAAGAATTAGTCTGTGACCTACATAATGCTAATTACGAAAGGATGACATATTACTCATTTTGTTATAAGTAAAGTATTAATAATGGGTTACTTTTGGCTAAAGCAACATTAAAATATTCCAAATGCTAACATTATGCGATTGTAATTGCAATTTTGCTTTTGAAAATGACGAGGAGCTAAACAAAAGAGATACAAGTCAGATAAGGACTTCACGTTTGCGAAAACTGAATAATTTTGAAACAAAACTAACAACAGGGAACATCTCCAAAACAACTGAAAAAATGTACCCATATTTTTATGATTTAAGTAGCGTGTTATAGCAACCTCTAATGGCGATGTTACACATGACCTGCTCTACATATGTGGTGCCTTACAGTTCTTACCAAAGCTTATTCTTCTATGTCATGATAATCTAGATACAAAATAAACAGCCGTGGAATCATTACAAAATTCCTTGTACGTATAAGACAAATAGTGCATCACATTAGTATATTGGATGGTCAAATCATTTAAAACCTTGTTGCTATTTGATTGCATTATAGTTTGCGTATCTTTGTATGGCTCGGTGTAAATTTTAGAAAATTAATAATACTTTCCAGCTTAAGAAAAGTATAATCAATTACATATGTACACCAATAAAGTTATATCCCCAGTAATATTTTAACGCAAATATTAATAATAATAATAATAATAAAAATAATAAACATAACATTAATAATAGTAATAATAATATTAATAATTATAGTAAAAATAATAATAATAATATTAATAATAATAGTAAAAATGATAAACATAACATTAATAATAATAATAATAATAATGCACAAACTGAGGGGTATAACGAGATCTAGATTTTTAGTTTCTCTACACGTCTCTACTGGTCACCCAGTCACTTCTCTAAATTACATCAAAAGTAAGGAAAGAGACGAGCAGAGTTTAAAACATTCTATTATTGCTTCTTGAATCACCCTTGAATCTGAATGAATTTTGTAATTTCTTTGCGAGCATTCATATCAATAGCATGAACAGAGAAAATGAATATTTTGTAATAATAGTATATATCCGAATAGCAAATAAAAGTGGCGGAGAAAGCATGTGAATGTAATACAGAAGTGATTCCAAAGCAGTTTTGTCTTCTAGTCAGTTTTTTTTGTAGTGCCATCCCCTCTCTGCTACATAAACCCACCAAATAGCTAACTTTTAGAACCGGTTTCTATTTTTCCTATAATAATAATAATAAAGCGTTCTTATGGAAGCAGTGCTATTTGAACATTAGTTTTCGTCGCTATACAAGTCTACCTTTTACCCTGCTTAACCGTAGTAGAAAGAAGCCGTATTGTATTCCACCAGAAATTCTTAATTGAGATATTACTGGAAATATATACTGGACCGTGTGTGTGTGTGTGTGTGTGTGTGTGTGTGTGTGTGTGTCTGTGTCTGTGTGTGTGTGTGTGAGTAGGTGCGAGTTTTGGAACAACTCAAAAACGCATGGTCAGTCAAATATTAAACCCCTACTGTTCATAATAATCTTGAAAAACTTAAGGACACTATCAGACGCAAAGTATTACTGAAGCATGAATTGCAGCCAAAGAGCTTTTCTAAAAGCTGTGTGTTCGGGAAAAACATAACCATTCTTATATGAAGTTTTATATATATTAATATAATATATGAACTTATATAAATATGTCGCCGATTCAAAAAGACCTATGAATACACAACACGTTTAGGAGGAAAACGCAACGAAAGCATATTTTCACCTTTGACGATTGCTGTCCGTCTTAAGTAGTTCACACCTTTGCTGACAGATGTCACGACATGTCTAATTTATTAAGAACAAATCTAAATAACTTTTTATAAATGTGGTATTGTTTAAATAGCTGCCAGTAACAGTAAAGCAGTTTGGGAAAATTTGGCCCATTAGTTCCTTAAAGAACAGAATTAATTTAATGAAAGCTTGTTTATAAAAATCTCTCACTAATAACTATACAACTACAACACAACTCTGTGTTTGCTAACATATAATACCGTATATTGCACAATACGTTTATATAGAATATTATAATCTTCTGACTGGTTTTAGTAATATCATTTTTGCTTAATAAATATGGGCCAATATACTTCAGCTAATGTACACGTCCATATGATTATATTAAAATATACATTCAAACTTTTAGTTGTGTGGTTGTAATTTTCTCTACATAAAAGTATGTGAATGTTTTCCACCCAAAGTTTCGATACCGATATTAGACTAAAAATAATTGTTTTAGTAGTCACCACTATCAAAGTGCCGTTTTATCAATATTCCGTTATTTCTATGGCTTTTAAATTCGATGTAGTATTCTTATGTGAGTTACCGACTAAGGCGATATTCCTTGTTATTGTTTCAAATCTTACAATACTTAAAGGATGTCGCCATCCATTTGACCTTTGTTTTTCTCCAGGCCAAGTATGGAGAACGTTAGTCGTAAATCGATAAAACCTGACTATCCCTTTAGCCTACCGAATTCAATTAGTTCCTTTCTACTTATAAGTAAGTAAAAAAGTCACAGAAACCGTTCTGTATTTTTATCATAAATATCATGAAGTAAATGGAAGAAGAGACTCATTTGTTTCATTTGCATGAATTTCTCTAAATGTGCTTCAACAAAAAATTAAAAAGAAGAATTAGTCTGTTACCTACATAATACTAATTACGAAAGCATGACTTATTACTCATTTTGTTATAAGTAAAGTATTAATAATGGGTTACTTTTGGCTAAAGCAACATTAAAATATTCCAAATGCTAACATTATGCGATTGTAATTGCAATTTTGCTTTTGAAAATGACGAGGAGCTAAACAAAAGAGATACAAGTCAGATAAGGACTTCACGTTTGCGAAAACTGAAGAATTTTGAAACAAAACTAACAACAATGAACATCTCCAAAACAACTGAAAAAATGTACCCATATTTTTATGATTTAAGTAGCGTGTTATAGCAACCTCTAATGGCGATGTTACACATGACCTGCTCTACATATGTGGTGCCGTACACCTCCTACCAAAACTTATTCTTCTATGTCATGATAATCTGGATACAAAATAAACAGCCGTGGAATCATAAAAAATTCCTTGTAAGTATAAGACAAATAGTGCAACACATTAGTATAATGGATAGTCAAATCATTTAAAACCTTGTCGCTATTTGATTGCATTATAGTTTGGGTATCTTTGTATGGCTAGGTGTAAATTTTAGAAAATGTATAATACTTTCCAGCTTAAGAAAAGTATAATCAATTACATATGTACACCAATAAAGCTATATCCCCAGAAATATTTTAACGCAAATATTAATAATAATAATAGTAAAAATAATAAACATAACATTAATAATAATAATAATAATAATATTAATAATAATAGTAAAAATAATAATAATATTAATAATAATAGTATTAATAATAATATTAATAATAATAATGCACAAACTGAGGGGTATAACGAGATCTAGATTTTTAGTTACTCTACACGTCTCTACTGGTCACCCAGCCACTTCTCTAAATTACATCAAAAGTAAGGAATGAGTCGAGCAGAGTTTAATACATTCTATTGTTGCTTCTTGAATCACCCTTGAATCTGAATGAATTTTGTAATTTCTTTGCGAGCATTCATATCAATAGCATAAACAGAGAAAATGAATATTTTGTAATAATAGTATATATCCGAATAGCAAATAAAAGTTGGCGGAGAAAGCATGTGAATGTAATACAGAAGTGATTCCAAAGCAGTTTTGTCTTCTAGTCAGTTTGGTTTGTAGTGCCATCCCCTCTCTGCTACATAAACCCACCAAATAGCTAACTTTTATAACCGGTTTCTATTTTTCCTATAATAATAATAATAATAATAAAGCGTTCTTATGGAAGCAGTGCTATTTGAACATTAGTTTTCGTCGCTATACAAGTCTACCTTTTACCCTGCTTAACCGTAGTAGAAAGAAGCCGTATTGTATTCCACCAGAAATTCTTAATTGAGATATTACTGGAAATATATACTGGACCGTGTGTGTGTGTGTGTGTGTGTGTGTGTGTGTGTGTGTGTGTGTGTGTGTGTGTGTGTGTGGGTGCGAGTTTTGGAACAACTCAAAAACGCATGGTCAGTCAAATATTAAGCCCCTACTGTTCATAATAATCTTGAAAAACTTAAGGACATTATCAGACGTAAAGTATTACTGAAACATGAATTGCAGCCAAAGAGCTTTTCTAAAAGTTTGTGTTCGGGAAAAACATAACCATTCTTATATGAAGTTTTATATATATATTAATATAATATATGAACTTATATAAATATGTCGCCGATTCAAAAAGACCTATGAATGCATAACACGTTTAGGAGGAAAACGCAACGAAAGCATATTTTCACCTTTGACGATTGATGTCCCTCTTAAGTAGTTCATACCTTTGCTGACAGATGTCACGACAGGTCTAATTTATTAAGAACAAATCTAAATAACTTTTTATAAATGTGGTATTGTTTAAATAGCTGCCAGTGACAGTAAAGCAGTTTGGGAAAATTTGGCTCATTAGTTCCTTAAAGAACAGAATTAATTTAATGAAAGCTTGTTTATATAAACCTCTCACTAATAACTATACAACTACAACACAAGTCTGTGTTTGCTAACATATAATGCCGTATATTGCACAATACGTTTATATAGAATATTATAATCTTCTGACTGGTTTTAGTAATATCATTTTTGCTTAATAAATATGGGCCAATATACTTCAACTAATGTACACGTCCATATGATTAAATTAAAATATACATTCAAACTTTTATTTGTGTGGTTGTAATTTTCTCTACATAAGAGGATGTGAATATTTTCCACCCAAAGGTTCGATACCGATATTAGACTAAAAATAATTGTTTTAGTAGTCACCACTATCAAAGTGCCGTTTTATCAATATTCCGTTATTTCTATTGCTTTTAAATTCGATTTAGTATTTTTATGTGAGTTACCGACTACGGCGATATTCCTTGTTATTGTTTCAAATCTTACAACACTTAAAGGATGTCGCCATCCATTTGACCTTTGATTTTCTGCAGGCCAAGCATGGAGAACGTCAATCGTAAATCGATAAAACTTGACTATCCCTTTAGCCTACCGAATTCAATTAATTCCTTTCTACTCATAAGTAAGTAAAAAAGTCACAGAAACCGTTCTGTATATTTATCATGATTTACATGAAGTATATGGAACAAGGGACTCATTTGTTTCATTTGCATGAATTTCTCTACATGTGCTTCAACAAAGAATTAAAAAGAAGAATTAGTCTGTGACCTACATAATGCTAATTACGAAAGGATGACATATTACTCATTTTGTTATAAGTAAAGTATTAATAATGGGTTACTTTTAGCTAAAGCAACATTAAAATATTCCAAATGCTAAAATTATGCGATTGTAATTGCAATTTTGTTTTTTAAAATGACGAGGAGCTAAACAAAGGAGATACAAGTCAGATAAGGACTTCACGTTTGCGAAAACTGAAGAATTTTGAAACTGAAACTAACAACAGGGAACATCTCCAAAACAACTGAAAAAATGTACCCATATTTTTATGATTTAAGTAGCGTGTTATAGCAACCTCTAATGGCGATGTTACACATGACCTGCTCTACATATGTGGTGCCTTACAGTTCTTACCAAAGCTTATTCTTCTATGTCATGATAATCTAGATACAAAATAAACAGCCATGGAATCATTACAAAATTCCTTGTAAGTATAAGACAAATAGTGCAACACATTAGGCTAAATGGATAGTCAGTTCATTTAAAACCTTGTCGCTATTTGATTGCATTATAGTTTGGGTATCTTTGTATGGCTATGTGTAAATCTTAGAAAATATATAATTCTTTCCAGCTTAAGAAAAGTATAATTAATTACATATGTACACCTATAAAGCTATATCCCCAGAAATATTTTAACGCAAATATTAATAATAATAATAATAAAAATAATAAACATAACATTAATAATAATAATAATATAATAATAATAATAATAATAATAATAATAATAATAATAATAATAATAATAATAATAATAATAATAATAATAATAATAATAATAATAATAATAATGCACAAACTGAGGGGTATAACGAGATATAGATTTTTAGTTTCTCTACACGTCTCTACTGGCCACCCAGTCACTTCTCTAAATTACATCAAAAGTAAGGAATGAGACCAGCAGAATTTAAAAGATTCTGTTATTGCTTCAGATTCTTGAATCACCCTTGAATCTGAATGAATTTTGTAATTTATCTGCGAGCATTCATATCAATTGCACGAACAGAGAAAATGAATATTTTGTAATAATAGTATATATCTGAATAGCAAATAAAAGTTGGCGGAGAAAACATGTGAATGTAATACAGAACTGATTCCAAAGCAGTTTTGACTTCTAGTCAGTTTTGTTTGTAGTGCCAGCCCCTCTCGGCTACATAAAACCACCAAATAGCTAACTTTTAGAACCGGTTTGTATTTTTACTATAATAATAATAAAGCGTTCTTATGGAAGCAGTGCTGTTTGAACATTAGTTTTCGTCACTATACAAGTTTACCTTTTACCCTGCTTAACCGTGGTAGAAAGAAACCGTATTGTATTCCACCAGATATTCTTAATTGAGATATTACTGGAAATATATACTGGACCATGTGTGTGTGTTTGTGTGTGTGTGTGTGTGTGTGTGTGTGTGTGTGTGGGTGCGAGTTTTGGAACAACTCAAAAACGCATGGTCAGTCAAATATTATGCCCCTACTGTTCATAATAATCTTGAAAATCTTAAGGACATCATCAGACGCAAAGTATTACTTAAGCATGAATTGCAGCCAAAGAGCTTTTCTAAAAGCTGTGTTTTCGGGAAAAATATAATCATTCTTATATGAATTTTTATATATATTAATATAATATATGAACATATATAAACATGTCGCCGGTTCAAAAAGACCTATGAATGCATAACACGTTTAGGAGGAAAACGCAACGAAAGCATAATTTCGGCTTTGGCGATTTGTGTCCCTCTTAAGTAGTTCACACCTTTGCTGACAGATGTCACGACATGTCTAATTTATTAAGAACAAATCTAAATAACTTTTTATAAATATGGTATTGTTTAAATAGCTGCCAGTAACAGTAAATCAGTTTGGAAAATTTGGTCCATTAGTTTCTTAAAAAACAGAATTAATTTAATGAAAGCTTGTTTATAAAAATCTCTCACTAATAACTATACAACTACAACACAAGTCTGTATTTGCTAACATATAATACCGTATATTGCACAATACGTTTATATAGAATATTATAATCTTCTGACTGGTTTTAGTAATATCATTTTTGCTTAATAAATATGGGCCAATATACTTCAACTAATGTACACTTCCATATGATTATATTAAAATATAAATTCAAACTTTTAGTTGTGTGGTTGTAATTTTCTCTACATAAAAGGATGTGAATGTTTTCCACCCAAAGTTTCGATACCGATATTAGACTAAAAATAATTGTTTTAGTAGCCACCACTATCAAAGTGCCGTTTTATCAATATTCCGTTATTTCTATTGCTTTTAAATTCGATGTAGTATTCTTATGTGAGTTACCGACTACGGCGATATTCCTTGTTATTGTTTCAAATCTTACAATACTTAAAGGATGTCGCCATCCATTTGACTTTTGTTTTTCTCCAGGCCAAGCATGGAGAACGTCAATCGTAAATCGATAAAACTTGACTATCCCTTTAGCCTTCCGAATTCAATTAGTTCCTTTCTACTTATAAGTAAGTAAAAAGTCACAGAAACCGTTCTGTATTTTTATCATGATTAACATGAAGTAAATGGAACAAGAGACTCATTTGTTTCATTTGCATGAATTTCTCTACATGTGCTTCAACAAAAAATTAAAAAGAGGAATTAGTCTGTGACCTACATAATGCTAATTACGAAAGGATGACATATTACTCATTTTGTTATAAGTAAAGTATTAATAATGGGTTACTTTTGGCCAAAGCAACATTAAAATATTCCAAATGCTAACATTATGCGATTGTAATTGCAATTTTGTTTTTGAAAATGACGAGGAGCTAAACAAAAGAGATACAAGTCAGATAAGGACTTCACGTTTGCGAAAACTGAAGAATTTTGAAACAAAACTAACAACAATGAACATCTCCAAAACAACTGAAAAAATGTACCCATATTTTTATGATTTAAGTAGCGTGTTATAGCAACCTCTAATGGCGATGTTACACATGACCTGCTCTACATATGTGGTGCCTTACACCTCTTACCAAAGCTTATATTCTTCTATGTCATGATAATCTAGATATAAAGTTAACAGGCGTGGACTCATTACAAAATTCCTTATAAGTATAAGACAAATAGTGCAACACATTAGGCTAAATGGATAGTCAAATCATTTTAAAGCTGCTTCCTATTTGATTGCATTAGAGTTTGGCTATCTTTGTATGGCTAGGTGTAAATCTTAGAAAATAAATAATACTTTCCCGCTTAAGAAAAGTATAATCAATTACATATATATACCAATAAAGCTATACCGCCAGAAATATTTTAACGCAAATAATAATAATAATAATAATAATAATAATAATAATAATAATAATAATAATAATAATAATAATAATAATAATAATAATAACGATAATAACAATAATAATAACAATAATATTAATAATAATACTAATAATGCACAGACTGAGGGGTATAACAAGATCTAGATTTTTAGTTTCTCTACCCGTCTCTACTGGTCACCCAGCCACTTCTCTAAATTACATAAAAAGTAAGGAATGAGACCAGTAGAATTAAAAACATTTTATTTTTGCTTCAGATTCTTAAATCTCCCTTTAATCTGAATGAATTTTGTAATTTATTTATGATCATTCATGTCAATTGCATGAACAGAGAAAATGAATATTTTGTAATAATAGTTTGTATCTGAATAGTACAAAAAGTTGGCGGAGAAAGCATGTGAATGTAATACAGAAATGACTGTAAAGCAGTTTTGACTTCTAATCAGTTTTGTTTGTAGTGTCAGCCCCTCTATGCTACATAAACACACCAAATAGCTAACTTTTAGAACCGGTTTGTATTTTACCTATATTAAAAAAGCGTTCTTTTGGAAGCAGTGCTGGTTGAACAATAGTTTTTGTCGTTATAGAGGACTACTTTTTATACTGCTTAACTAGGGTGCAGTATTGTATTCCACCAGAAATTCTTAATTGAGATATTACTGGAAATATACACTGGACCGTTTGTGTGTGCGCGAGTTTTGGAACAACTCAACAACCTTTGCTCAGTCAAATATTAAGCCCCAAATGTTCATATTAGTCTATGAAAAGATTAAGGACATTATCAGACACGAAGTATTACTTAAGATTGAATCAGCCAGAAGAACTTTTCCGCATGCTGTGGGGTTGGGAAAAACATATGAATTGTTTATATATAAATATAATATTTGAACATATATGAATATGTCGGCCATTGAAAAACACTTATGTATGCATATCACGTTTAGGAGGAAAACGCAACTAAAGCATATTTTCGCCTTTGACGATTGCTGTCCCTCTTAAGTAGTTCACATCTATGCGGAAAAATGTGACGACATATATAATTTATTAATAAGAATCTAAATAACATTTACTAAATATGGTATTGTTTAAATGTCTACCACTAACAGTAAAAAAGTATGGGAAAATTTGGTCCATTGATTTCTTAAAGAACAGAATTAATTTATTGAAGGATTGTTTATAAAAATCTCTCACTTATAACAATACAACCACAACACAAGGCTTTGTTTGCAAGCATATAATTCCGAATATTGCATAATACGTATATATAGAATATTATAATTTGAGTACTGGTGTTACTACTAAAATTTTTCCCTGATAAGTATGGGCAAATATAATTCAACTAATGTACACGTCCATATGACGATATTAAAGTATACATTCAAACTTTCACTTGTGTGATTGTAATTTTCTATACATAGAAGAGTGTGAATGTATTCCACCAAAAATTTAATAGTCTTTTTAGTAGTCACCACTATCAAAAAGGCGTTTTAGAAAAATGTCCGTTAATTTTATTGTTTTTAACTTTGATTTTGTATTCTTATATGAGATACCAACTTCGGAGATATTCCTTGTTATTGTTTTAAATCTTACAAAACTTACAGGATTCGCCATCCATTTGACATTTGTTTTTCTCCAGGCCAAGCATGGAGAACGTCAATCGTAAATCGATGAAACTTGACTATCCCTTTAGCCTATCAAATTCAATTAGTACCTTTCTACTTATAAGTAAGTAAAAAAGTCAATAGAACCCTTCTGTAATTTTTATCATGTTTAGCATGAAGTATATGGAAGAAGAGGCTCATATGTTTTGTTTGCATCGATTTCTCTACTTGTGCTTCAACAAAAGGTTAAAAAGAAGAGTTAGTCTGTTATCTATACAATGCTAATTACGAAAGGATATCTTATGACCCATTTTGTTATAAGTAGAGTGTTAATAATGTATTACTTTTGGCTAAAGCAACATTAAAATAATCTAAATGCTAACATTATGCGATTGTAATAGCAATTTTGTTTTTGAAAATGACGGGGAGCTTTACAAAAGAGATATAAGTTGGGTAAGGACTTCACGTTTGAGAAAAGCTGTTGAATTTTGAAACTGAATCTAACAACAGGGAATTTCTCTAAAACGACTGAAAAAATGTACACATATTTTTATGACTTAAGTAATGTGTTTTAGCGACCTCTAATGGTTATGGTACACATGACCTGCTCTACATAGTCGGCGCCTCACTGTTCTTACCAAAGCTTATTCTTCTATGTCATGATAATCCAGATACAAAATTAGCAGATGTGGACTTATTACAGAATTCCTTGTAAGTATAAGAAAAATAGTGCAACACATTAGGCTAAATCGATTGTTAAATCATTTAAAAGCTGGTCGCTATTTGATTGCATTAGAGTTTGGGTGTCTTTGTATGGCTAGGTGTAAATCTTAGAAAATGAATAATACTTTCCCGCTTAAGAAAAGTATAATCAATTACATATGTACACCAATAAAGCTATATCCCCAGAAATGTTTAATGCATATAATAGTAATAATAATAATAATAATAATAATAATAATAATAAAAACAGCACTAATAAAAATGACTGTCTTATTAATCAATAGATTAATATCCTCCAATTTACAAAACAATTATAATTTATATTAACAGTTTATGAGAATTAATTTTTTATAAAAGTACGTACCAAGAGATATCTTTTAAAAATTGTCAGATTCGTGGATTCATGTTGGTTACATTGAGAGCAGTAGGATCTTCTGGAATTTGATTCTTCAGTCTCCATCTTGTTTGGCATCTATCACATTTCGGAGGATGTTCTTTAGGGAGCAGGAAGGTTTGTGTGAGTATGCTGTGGCCAATTCTAGTCCTGGTGATGACAATCTGGTCTTGACGTTTTAAATTATTAAGAGAGTGATTTTCTTTTCAGGGTTGGGTAAAATAACGTGAAGTTTATTGGTGGGATTGTTTGACCATTGATGGAACCATTTGGCTTTTTTTTTTCCTGTTCATGTATTTAATGTAATCTTGATGTGCTGTAGGTGTTGAACTATTTTGAGGGTGTTTAGTGGCTTTACGTGATTCGCAATCAGCTTTCTCGTTACCTTCGATTTGTTTGTGTTAAGGCACCCATGTTAGAAGTATTTGTTTTCCTTTGTTTGTGGCTTTTAAGGGTGTTGATATTACTTCTTGCACTAGAGCATTTGCAATTTTTCCTTTGTATGACTAATAGTGCACTCAGTGAATCGATAAATATTATAAATATATTTGATTCTGTTTCTTCAGCAATGTGGTGAAGACTGCTTGATAGCCAATAATTCACGCGGGAAGATGGAGTAATAGTTATGTAGTGTTCATTGTAGTATGGGTCCTGAAAGTACTATTGCATAACCTCTATTTGTATCTATTGCTGAACCATGGGTGTAAATGTTTTCGTATTCATAATATTTTTCTAGGATTTCCTTGAACATTTTTTGAAAGACTTACTGTACTTAGGCATTTGTAAATTAACAGCTGGTGATGGAAGTTTCCAGGGAGCCTCGTCTAGTACTTCTCGTCTTACAGTTATTTGGGAAGGTTCCAGGGCATATTCTTCTAGGTAAGTTGCTATTCTTGCAAAGAAGGCGGGGTAACGATGTTTCTTTTGGTTTATTTCTTTTAGTTTTGGGAATACAAATTAAACATGTAGGAAGTTGGGTCTGCAGGAATATTCATAGCATAAGATAAATTTAGATATTTCCTCCTATTTTCGAGTGGTAATTCATCCGCTTCTATTTGTAGACTGGTAGAGGAACTTGTTCGTAAGGCTCCAAATGCTATTCTAAGACCTGTTGTTTGTACAGTATCTAGCATTTTAAGAGCTGTTGGTGATGCTGAATTGTAGAGGATCGATCCGTAATCTAATTTTGATCTTACAATTGTTCTGTAAGTTGTAAGTAGCACTTTTGGATCAGCATCCCAGTTTTTAGCTGTCAAGGATTTCAATACAGCAATTTTCCTGATACATTCAGATTTTAGCTTTTTACGATGGTGAATCCAAATCAGTTTATTGTCTAATGTCATTCCTAGCACTTTAACTGAATTTACAATTTCAATCTTATGATTATTTATATACAGCTGAGGACCATTGGCAAAATTATTTTTTGAGAAGGTTTTGCTCATAGTTTACAGTGTTTTCTAATGATTTCTAAAGCTTCTACAGCATTTTTAGCACATTTTGAGACTAGTTTGCGGTGCTCTGTAATGCTTTCTGTCGCCTTACAATTTTTTTAAGGTATTTAGAACTATAGAACAGTGTTACACCCTCAGGAAATAGATATTTCAGCTCATTCTGAATGTATTTGTGGGTTCACGTGTAAGGACTTTGCGACAGCGGTAAAGAATTTTTATAGTTTTTATAGCCCGTTTTTACTACAAATGGCACCGCAGGCGATGATACTGATGATACATGGAATGAAAATGCAGCACCGATGGAATGTGATGGCGGGAGAAACCGGAGAGCCCGGAGAAAACCCGCCCCTGCGCCGTTTTATCCACCACATATCCCACATGCGGTCGCTTGGGATCGAACCCAGGCCGCATAGGTGAGACGGTAAAGGTATTCGGAATTATAGAGCAATGTTAAGCCCTCAGGCAAAAGATTCCTCAACCCACTTTGAATGTATTTTTGAGATCTACTTTTAAGGACGTTGTGGCAGCGCTAACGGTATATGGAGGATATTTTAGAACATTTAGGAGAACTTTAGGCGCATTTGGGGCTACGAACTCTTCTTGCTGCATTTTAGCCCCTTTTCTTATGGTGGCATTTTATACTAGTTTTTTGTCGTTTCTACAACAATTTTCAACGTTTCTACATTAATTTCTGACATTGTCACACTACTTCTGACGTTTTTCATACTATTTGCTGCGTTTCGTAGTATTTCCTTATGTTCCTGGGTGGTTTTCTTGCTTTCATAGACTGTCCTTTTACAGATGCCATGTTCTTCCCTACTTTGAATCCTGGGGAGACATCGGTGAAATTTCGGCAAAAATGATGAAAAATCCGATTTTTTCGTTTTTTGCCTTAAGATTATGCTTATACTTTGTACTTTCAGTATCTACCATTGTTTACGCTGCAGCGCCATTTTCAAGGCTCTTACTTCATGATTTAAATACCCTTGTGCAGGTGGACATGACTCCCGAAATAGATTCATCACATTCATTCAATAAAATCGTGTACAATTTTGAAGTTTAAATCAGGCGGGTGTATTCAGAGCTGGCACATGTTTGCAGAGATATCTTCTGAGATTTTCTTCAAACTTTTATGCCGGGAATGTATTGTTTTGCTGTGAATATATCATCACGTGTTTCGTGAATTTTGTGGATTTTATTCAAAATATAAGCTTTTAACAAGAGAGAAGTCATCATTATGGCATCTACAAATAGACGATTACTACTTAGAATAAGAATAAGCTTAATATAGTTTTAAATAAGGCAGAAAAAATTAAAACAAGCCTTCTTGTTGCAAGGGAAAATCTTTGTTTACCAATTCTAAACAGTTTAAAAGTAGCTAATTTCTTCTCCCACTGTGGTAAATACTGCACAGCTGTAAAATTTGCACTTTAGGTGCCTTTAATTTTTATTAATTGTTATTAATTGCTATAAACTTATTACAAAATAGTTATGTCAAATAAGAAACAACAAACGAAATCTCTTGCAGCAAGAAAGAATGTAATAACTAGATGACAAACTAGCAAATGTGAGGTAGATACCAGCAAAGTCAGGCCTACGATAGATTTTCAAGAAGCAGATTCAAGTGCCAAAAAATTTCAGAAGTTCTCCAAGGACGATGAAAATGAAACGAATGTTCAACTATCAAATCCAGATTATGTACTTGTGCACAGTGAGGTTTGGAGTAAAATATTTAATAGTTTAACATGTATAGATTGTGGATTTCTGGGTTTGGAATCAAAATTTAGTTACACACAGAGTGTTGCCAGTAAAGTAACTGTACAATGCACTTCTTGCAGTAAAATGTATGTAGATACATACACTAGTCCTGGAGTTGCCAGTGATTCTCCATTTTTGATGTGAATAGAAAAGTAGTTGATGCATTTTTGGGCACTGGGAAGGAACATGCTGGCATGCAGAGATTTAAAATTTTGAAAGTATTTGTGCCAAAGGGTGTCTAGTAAATGTAACAAATTTCATGTTCATGAAGGGAACAGCAGAACACTTCATTCACCCTATGTAGTGAGCGCAATTATGCCAGTATATCAGAGACTAACCAGTACTAATTTATTAGAGAGGTGCATAAAAGGAAAAACTCAAAATGCAAACTAGAGTTTACATAGTTTGATATGGAATAGATGTCCAAAGGAAGTTTTTGTTTCTAGAAAGAAATTGCAAATTGGAGTAACTGTAGTTCTCTGTGAATTCAATATGGGTTGTGAGGGTACTCTAAATGTAAAGGAAAGGGTTTCAGCTTGTAAAACAAGTCCTGTCAGCAAAAGAATTAGTAGCCTTAAGGACAGGCGAAGAAGTACATTAAGCACATTCAAAAGAGGGGGGAAAAAAAGTTAAGAGTAGGAACGTTTAAAGAAGAGGAAGCTAAACAGTTAGCTTAAGGACCTTCATATGGTTCAGGGGAGTTTTGAAGCATTAATTTGTAGTGGAATATTGCACGCCACACGGTAGCCAACCAACGGTCTAAAATTATATATTCATATACATTTAAAACTTTAAAGTCATTTTTCTACGCTTTCTGTTTTTCAACATTTTTCATTGTACAAAATGCTCTTTGCAATGTAATTGTTAAGTAATTGCTTTGAAATTTGTCACACATATGCTTAGATAGTTGTTGCATACAACTTGGTATTTTTATGTTCTAGATGGAATAGGTTAATTGTTATTGAATTTTGATGTTGAAAATTATTAATAATTTGGAGGAAAAAAACAGATCATCTAGGCATTCAATATTTTTTCTCTCCAAAAAATTTACATAGCTTAATAAAAATACCAAGTTTTGTATACATAGTTCTAAGGAACATACAGGCAGAGCTTAGTTCATTTATAACAAATATTGTTTTGCAAGGAGCATTTCTTATATAACAAAAATTGCGAAAAAAACACAATTTTTTTTGGAAAAGCTTAATTAGAAACATGAAATTTGGTACATTTACTAGACACCCTTCGGCACAAATACTTGCAAAATTTTAAATCTCTGTGACAAAAACTATGGATTTTAGCAGTTTTCACAGATGCCTCCCCTTATGATAATTTCAGCACACTCTTTAACAGTCATATTGTATCCTTTTACAAACTTCTACATATTCAGATGCTAACTTGTGCAGCGAGGGGTATAGGTTTGCACGGTGTCGGTCTTTTTTAGGTTGTAAATCTATCATAACCTAACATTGTGTTTTTACGTGTTTTTATTTGTCTTTTTGTTTAATGTCTCTCTTTTCGAGGCTAACACTAGAAGAAATGTTCTAAGCCTTTGTTGTTGAAGAGTTTATAGTTAGTGAACATTATGTTTCTTCGTGTTTTATTCGTCTTTTGTTTTTCTTACACCCTCTTTTCCTGTAAACAAGATTCTTTCTCTAACCTAAACTAGAATGACCTCGACCTTTGTTGCTGTTTCTATTACTGTTGAAGCGTTTGCTTTATTTTCTAAGTTATTGTTAGCATTTTCACCATTTATTTTTATTGCGTGATTTTTATATAAGGTTGATTAGTATAGCATTCTTGTAGCTGGAGAGGATAGGCGCTCTCTTACAATGTATTCTATTTTCTTATCACCTAACATAATTTAACCAGTTCTAAGTTCGGTATATTGCAATGTTTCCACCCCTTCAGTTTTTTTTAAATGTTTCAGCTATGTATTGCAGGCTTTTCTAGTATTTTGATGTGTTTGTAATTCTGGAACGTTTTACCAGCAGCAATTTTATACATTTTGGGGGAATTTTGAATGTATTTTAGGCTCTGGATCAGGTATTTTAAATAGATTTAAAGACATTTCAGAACAGGCTGAAAGTATTGCAGGCCCTAGAGCAGGGAGAATATTTCAAGCCTTTCGAGAATGTTTCAAGGCATATGTGGAGACTTATGGTGGTATTCAGGGTCTCTAGATCTTCTACCGAGATCTACAGAGGAGGTATTTTTGTCTCTTTTCCATGCATTTTGGAGCAGCATTTTATTCTATCGAGATTTATAGAGGAGGTATTTTTGACTCTTTTCCATACATTTTGGAGGAACATTTTAGGACATTTTGTGATAATTTTGAATGTGTTTAGGAGTTCTCTGGAACAGATATTCAGGCACAGATATTTGGAGAAGAGTTTCAATTCTGTTTATTAGCACTTTCATTGTATTTTGGAGTACATTGAAGGTATTTTAAGCTATATTTAACAGGCATTTCACCCCACAAAGCAGATGTTTCACTATACTTTTAAAACCCTTGGTACCCAGTTCAGGGTGCCATGAAGGTATTTGAAGCTCTATTTAACAGCTATTTAACCTCGGAGTAGGTATTACAGGCTATTTTAAGGCTTTTTGAGCGCAGTTTAAAATCCCCTCAGGGATTTAAACTATATAACGCAGTCTTTTAGCCTCTGGAGCAGATGTTTCAGACTAATTTAGAAGCTTTTTGTGAACGTTTAACATAACCTGATGGTATTTGAAGCCCTAATTTTACCAGCTATTTAACCTTGGGGAAGGTAATTTAGGCTGTTTTAAAGACCTTTTGAACAATTTTAAGATTCTTTGAAGGGATTTTAAACTCTATAACGCTGATATTTAGCCTCTGGAACAGGTGTTTGGGGGCTTTCTGGGAACTTTTAAAACAGCTTAAAGATATTAAAGCACCATTTTAACACATTTAACATTCAGCCTGGGGCAGACAGTTGAGGATAATTTTCAAGCATTTCATCTGAACATTTTGGAGATATTTTGGTGCTCTAGAACAGTATTTCAGGACACTATAAAGCTTTTAGGGTTTGTTTTTAAGAAGATTTTGAAGGATTGCTAGAGGTAAATTAAGCACGTTTCGAGACATTTAGAGCATTTCCGTAAATTAGACTTTGCATTAGGTACTTTTAGCGATTTTAAAGGTAGGTAGCACATTTTGAAGGTATTTAGGGTGCTATATTTGGTATACTAATGTTTTGTAATACTGTGCTATGTTTTCCAGTAATTTGTCATTTAATAAGTGTTTGTGGTATTTCCAAGCTCACCTGCTTTAACATTTATTTCTTATGGGTTTGTAGTATTTACAAACATTTTAGTATGATACTAAACCACCAAATAACTTAAAAAAGAACACCGGTTCGATTCCCTTATTTTCACGATAGGATTTTTTAAGGATTTCTTATGCATTGTAACTTTAAAAGATGAATAACCCCTGGGGCGCGTATATAAAGGCATTTAACATGCTGTGTTAGCTATATACAACGTCCTAATACTTGCGGACAATGCTTCGAATACCGAAAATTGGAGAAAATAGTACTAAATTAAATAATACTTGAACCGGTAGGGGTGTCCCTAAACTGCTGGCTTAAAGCTATATGCGATTGTTGTAAGCTGCTCTTTTTTACCCTCTTTATGCTTCTTTTATGTGTTGGCATGGAGGTGTTGGCGAATTAGGTGAATAAGATGGTGGTATTCAAACTTCACGTGCTAAATCTCCGTTTAAATGTAAATGCAGGTTTTATTCGGATAAGCTATAAAAGATATTGAAAACAGACAAATACGTTGCTTAAAATATTAAAGTTGTTTATTCTACTGTGGATATTTCACCGGTTTAAGTGTGTAAGCATGTTTTGTTTGCTTCATATTATGGTAGTTATGGTTAAAATTGTGATTATTTTGTTATAATGGTAAATTCATTAACCTCGATTGGCCTTTTGACTGTGAGCGATATCCGATAAACAGTTTTAGCACACGGTTTGGAAATTGATGAATGGTGGTGTACAAGATGAGAAAATACAATATTAGGCTTTAAAAGTAGTTAAATATAACGAAAAGTTGGTTTTCATTGAGAAGTTCTAGGGGTGAATTAAGTAACGGGCTGCAGACAGTATATCGTTAAGGATAAAAGTATACACTAGCAACTGTTTTCAGTCTCCGACAGCTGATTACCAATTTCAATGGAGGAAATCAAGAATGGATTCGGTCGATAGAATATCATTGGAAAACTAATATAACATTTTGAACAAACCATATCTCATATATAACGTATGTGGTTAAGAAGTCTCTAAATTTGCAAAATACTTATGGGAAAGATGAACTTTAAAAAAAAATCAAAACTAGGCCTGTTTCCTTATAGGAATGATATTAAGATGCTAAAAAAGACAAGCGCTATCAAATAATAAACTTGTATAAACTCCAAATAAAAACTAAAGGCTAAAGGAACCCGAATAAAACATACCAAATTACAGAGAAAATTGCAGGAAAATGTGCTTTAACACTTAAAAATATCTGTGTGTATGCGCAAAACATCAATGGGAGGGGATAAAATTGATCTAAACTAGTACAAGATGCTTAAAGCCAATGGAATAGGAGAGAAAATAAGGAAAACAACACCAATGATCCAAGCATATCCAACTTCTATAATTATGGACGATTGAATGAATCTGAGATATTTTGCAGTGAAAAGGATCCACCTAAACATGAGATCGGTGTGAGAAGGAGGGAGGAGGAGAGGGAGAGAGGGAGAGTGAGAGGGAGAGGGAGAGGGAGAGAGAGGGAGAGAGACAGAGAGAGAGAGTGAGAGAGAGAGAGAGAGAGAGAGAGAGAGAGAGAGAGAGAGAGAGAGAGAGAGAGAGAGAGAGAGAGAGAGAGAGAGAGAGAGAGAGAGAGAGAGAGAGAGAGAGAGAGAGAGAGAGAGAGAGACTGCTGGCGTTGGCTTTGGTAATGCGATGGTTTGAGATGAGCATAGTGCTGTGACATTCATAGAAGCTGAAACATGAAAAAGAGGAAAATACTCAAACAACATAGGAGGATAAAGGGTTAGAAGCAAAAATCTATAAAATATATATGCCCATACCCAGAGCAATTATTAGCTGTGTATAAAGAGTGAGAAATGTTGAAAATAATGACATGATTCAAGTTTGACTAAATAACTCTAAACTATAAATACTTGAACACAGGCTCGGCTGAACTTCTAATATTAGACAGAAATCTTTATAAAAGATAGAGATGCAGGAAAAGAAACAACGAAGTCAAATAAGATACATAAAGAAACAATGTTGGTTTACGTTAGGTTAGATAAACATATCTCAGAAATACTGCAAACTCATATTCGGCTTAGCCTCTCTCATGTTAACATCTGAACATGTAGAACTTTATAGAAGGATAGAATATGGGGATTTAAGCATAGAAAAGTAGAGAAAAATCTAGAAAATGTTCATAAAGGACAAAAACTGGAAAAACGCTCTATCACGTTTTGTTAAAAACCACTCAAATTATAAACAATTCAATATCATACTAAAATATATGTAAATACTATAAACTCATAAGAAATGAATATAAAACAAAATGGACTTGAAAACAACACAAGAATTTATAAAATGACAAAAATTTACCTGATTACAAAGCTCAGTGTTACAAAACATTAATATACCCACTATAGCATCCTAAATACCTTGAAAATGAGTTAACTACCTTTAAAGTTGCTAACAAAAAACATAATCAAGTTCTAAATAACCTTGAAAATACTATAAATGTCCTAAAACGTGCCTAATTTACCTCTAGCAATCCCTAAAAACCTTCTTAAAAACGAACTCTAAGCTAAATAGTGTACTGAAATACTGTTCTACAGCACTCAAACATCATCAAAATCAATCCGCAATGTACTAAAATGTTCATTAAGGCTTGAAAATTATACTTAAATGCCTGCCTCTAGGCTAAATGTTTGTTAAAATAGTATTTCAATAGCTTCTAGCTATTTTAAAAGTTCTCAAAAAGCTTCTAAACTAGCCCGAAATAGCTGTTCCAGAGGCTAGATACCTGTGTTATAGAGATTAAAATCCCTTCAAAGGCTCTTAAAATGCGTTCAAAAATCCTTTGTTTCCTTTCTGTTTTTGCATTGTAATGTTTTTCTTTGAATGTAATGGTGTAAATGCATATTGTATTCTACATAACATTACTGTACCGAGAGTTCCACAGCCAAAAATACACTTTTTGAACTGCCTGAATAAAAATAAAGCATAAGAAAAAAAAAGAAAAAGAAAAAAAAACGTGCCCACGCGTATGTGTGTGTGCGTGTGTGTGCAGCGTTAACTGAAAAACGAAAAGTCGGTCAATGCCAAAATGATATTTAATCAGCATCTTCCAAGCATGCGACACGAAGATTTTCAAGAAAATACCCCACCCAAACTATCCTTTACTTGGAACATTTTCTCAAAATGTTGATTTTCTCAAAAATGGTTCCAACCATTTTGACTAAAACAGTATTTTGTTCAAGATACTTTCAAAATAAAATGCACATCTTGAATTGTCTGGGAAGGGTTTTTGAATACCTCTTAATTCTGGATGATGTTGCATATCTGAAAAACCGTAAAAATAGACACTAAGATGGTAATCTCGTTAAAGCACACAATTCATCACAGAGATATTTCTTTTTTAAGTTAACGATTTCCAAGATATTGCTTGTTATTTATTTCAATGTTAAAATACTAAACGTTTCCTCAAGTCGAAAGTCGATAGTATTTCTTTTCCCCTGGTCATGAAAAGAGAACGACATTTCAGTCATCACAAGTCGACCGGCTCTTAAAAAATTGACTCGCTTTAGCTTAGTATATTTCCTTATTCCCCCTGTACCTACAAAGAAATGCTATTTTTGTTGAAGTTTATCTCGATAACCATGAAGGGATAGAGAACAGTCCACAGTAAGATCAGTTTGTTGCAGAATGGGTAGAGAAAGTTATGCGAATAGTGAACTTAAGTGTTTTCTCTCTTGTGATATGGGGTGAAGAACACTTTATTACTTTCTAATGTATCTAATTTTTAAGAAAATTTAGTGAAAATTAATAATCCAACTGCAATATATTTTGTGATTTCCTTAAAAAAAAGAAGAAAGAAACAACATTAGAAAATCGTTGTGCGAGCGTGTCTATCTGTTAATAGTTAAATACAAACTTCGTATTCAAGTCCGGCTACTTCAAAGCATGCGACACTAAGGTTTTTAAGAAAAGTTCTCCACTCAATATATTCTTTACATTGGAAAGTTCTCTTTGTTTTCTATTTTCTCAAAAATGGCTCTAACGATTTATTTAAAATATGCACGATTAAAATAATTGCGTGCCTGACAAATGAAATCTACAATATTTTGAAATCTCTGGAAATAGCATGTGAATTCCTCTTAATTTGAATTACTTTTGTTTAGTAATTGGTAAGGCTTAAGAGATAGATAAAATATTACAACAAATACAACAAAAATACAAACCTCGTTAAAAGAAACTATATATATATCAAACACATTTTTGGAGTAACCATTTCCGATGCATTACTTGTTATTTGTTTGACTTTTCAAATTGTTATTCCAAATCTATCAAATGGAGACCCACTCTTTAAAAACAGGAATCGTTTTAATTACTGTATGCCACAATGGATTATGTAAATGCGAATTGAAGTTTAACTAGATTAAAAATAAATAAACAAGTAAGCTTTTTTAAGAATAGCCTGTAGTTCTCAGTGAGAAGAGAAAACTGTGTGTGTAACACAGCAGGTTCTCTTACAATATACATTGAGAGGTTCTTCTCAAAACTGTCCTTTGTTTCAAAAATCCTAATATTTGAGTGAAAAACCGCACGCTGTTCTGCAATTAGTTGTTTCAGAAAAGGTACATTGAAAATAAACAAATTCGGAATGGAGTAGATAAAAGATCTTTTATATTCGCACAAAAAATATTAAAGAGGGAAAAATCAACCCTTAGCACTGATCTCAATATTGCGTAAAGAACGATAGTACAAACAAGGTTCTATATTTAAGGTCGCTAGACCGAGACATTAGCATAACCTGTCACTAGAGGGCCAGAATTGCGCAAAAGAAGCATAATACTAATTGTAGGCGGTTTTATTTTGTTATTTTGCGAGCGTATATACATTCTATGGCCGTCTCCTTAGCGCGGTGGTAGCGTTGCTGCTCACCAAACGGGAGACCTGGGTTCGATCCCCAGTACCGGGGTGGGGATTTTTCCCCCGCTGGGAGACCTGGCCCGGGGTGCACTCAGCCTCGTAAGGTCCCTGGGGGCCAATTGAGGAGCTACTTGATGGAGAAGTAGAGGCTCCAGGTCATGAAGACCGCATTAACCGGCCGGCGCTGACCACGTCTCACCCTCCAATACTGCACCCCATCGATGACGTCTGTAGTGGACCGAGATGGGGGACGCAGCGGCCGGGCGGTAGGCCAAGGTTCCCCGTGAGCTGTCGTGCCATGGAGTTATATATACATTCTATCTTCATGAAGAGCATTTAGAAATAGTTACGGTTCAACAGCCTCGCTCGTGCGCCAACTTCCAGTTTCAGCCGTGAGCCCATGTTCCAATACCTCCTGTTTCGAAGATTTCATAAATGGTCTTCTTCCTTCACGCATTACACATTATTGTGTGTAGTAATCTGCACATCTTGTTCATACCATCGTTTTTGGATCTTCCAATATTTCTTTTACCTATCAGTTTATAATTAGTCCCTCTCTCTCTCTATTCTTGCTACATGCTTATGCATTTGGTTTTATATTAATTAGTTTTATCATTCGATTACATAATACAGCTTATATAATACGTGTATATATAATATATATCTATATGAAACTCCCCTCTTATATCTTGTATCTCTTAGAGGCAGCAACTGCTCTTAAAAATGTCATTTAATTTTCTTCAAGTTTACTTTTATCTTTCTCTGGCAAGATCCAAGTTTCGCTTCTATATATTCGTTTTTGTACCGACATCACTTTATAAAATTTTAATATGCTATATTTTCTGGCTTTATTTTCAAACATCTTTTTATAGTTCCATTTCAATATTTCCAATTTGTATTAGATCAAACTCCCTTTGATACGACATATTGCATCCCAAGTATCTAAATTCTGTAACATGTTCCACAACAGTGTTCTCTATTACAACTTTTATGGGATCCACTCTTTTCCTCTTTAGTTTTTCTTAAGGATACTGTGATGTTATGCTTATTTACTATTTCATTTAACGCATATACTGAATTCAGGGGTTTATATTCTGGATTATATATAATAATCTGATCATTTTCAAACATTAACGATAGTGCAAAATGAGATACACATTTTTTGATAGTGTTTAACGCCCGCTTTTACTACTTTGGCATCGCAGGCGATGACAATGATGATAGTTGGAATGAAGATGGAGCACCGGTGGAATGTGATGGCGGGGGAACCCGGAGAAAACTCGTCACTTTGTTCACCACTAATCTCATATGCGGTCGCTTGGGATCAAACCCCGGCCGTCTAAGTGAGAGGCGAGTGGTCTAACCACTCAGCCATGCCGCGGCCACAATGGGATAAATTTATCCATTGTTTAAGTGCAGTCTCCGCCTCCTTCCGTCCATCTACACCCAGATCATCTTGGGTGTGCGCTAACCACTCAGCCATGCCGCGGCCACAATGGGATAAATTTATCCATTGTTTAAGTGCAGTCTCCGCCTCCTTCCGTCCATCTACACCCAGATCATCTTGGGTGTGCGCAGTATTAATGGTGGCGTGTGGTCAGTAAGGCAGCGTACACTAGCTTACTAAATGCAGATTACAGAATCTCGGCCGCCACTATTTCTGTAAAACAGCTCCTCAATTGTTTCCAGGGAGCTATGTGCATCAGTTTCCAGGCATCCAAGCAAAGAAACAATCCCAATTTTTATATCAGAAAATAAACCCGAGCCCCTTCGTACCATAAGTATCAGCGCTTCGTGTAGTAGTAGTAATAATAGTAATAATAATAATAATAATAATAATAATTATTATTATTATAATAATAATAATAATAATAATAATAATAATATAATAATAATAATAATAATAATAAAACAACATCAAAGTCATAATTATCATTAACCATAACGTAGTTTTTATTTAAACCCCAATTTATATATCCGGGCCCGGGCCAGGTTGTAAGTATTGTCACAAATATCTTTATTGAGTTAACAACTAGTTAGAAATGAATTTTTAAGGCACTGCTTCAAATAATTTACTCGACGTCAGAATATTTACAGTTTATGACAGTACACCATCCATGGGTCACGCACCACTGCGC
Source organism: Hymenopus coronatus (assembly GCA_030762935.1). Taxonomy (NCBI): domain Eukaryota; kingdom Metazoa; phylum Arthropoda; class Insecta; order Mantodea; family Hymenopodidae; genus Hymenopus; species Hymenopus coronatus. Next base: position 263,609,900 of record CM060900.1, read on the forward strand.
GCTTACTCTCCATTCACGACTCTGTACAGTTCACAGCTCAAAAACAACCTACTCACTGCAATTCTTCCTCCTTTTAAAGTGAGAAAATGACGTCACCGAACTTTCTTAAGAAGAAACTGGACCCCTCTAAGCAAATCTCGAGTTTACCAGATGCCGATATGTCACGTTCCAAAGTTTCGAGTAGCGTCGCGCCGTTCCTTCGCTTTGTTTTCGCGTGGTCCTATTTCTCAAGGTCATCGCAGTTGGAGACTCCCATACCAAGGCAACGTGAAAATCACCTCGAAGACGGCTCTGCCACACTGCTCCCTGGTTGTCCCAATAGTAGCGGGCTAGACGATCCAAATGTACTACCAGTTTCTTCCTTCGTGGTAGCTTCTGTATGCAGTAGACGACCATTTATTTTCTTCACCACAAAGTACGGCCGTTGCCATGATTGCTGAAGCTTGTAGCGGCGTCCCTTGGTCCGGGTAGAGCGATAAAATCACACCAGATCACCTTGCTGGAATCCTCACTTGTTGGCCTGCCAGACGTAACGGATCTTCATCCGATCGTTCGCTGCTTGGATGGTTTTTGATGGGTCATCTCATGCATGTCATGAAGTCGGTCTACGAGATGCTTCACGTAGTCGTCTGTTGGCTGTTTTGTTCCAGAGGGACTCCCGAACATCAGATCGCACGGTAGTCGCAGCTCTCTGTCATATACCAAATTGGCCGGTGTCACCTGTCCTTATTAGCGCGCATCACCGTCTGGGTCTGTTCAACCTTGGTGTCTCACCTTCATCGTTTCCTCCTAGGGGCATGTAAGTCACAGAGGTCCTACAATGGCCTTCATGAGTTCTGGACTCCTGAGGCTGGTGTTACCCTGCGTCTGATTTAACTCTAATCCTTAAGTAATGCATCACCTTTAAACTGAATGTTACCTAAACATCAATTACCTATTTTACAAAACTTACTCCTGGAATACACTCAGGCAAATAAGAAAATCGTCTACTCCATTTATGTCGCAAACGTTTCCGTTTATAACAATAAGAATATTTAGCTGCATGCTTAATAAACATACAGCATTTTGTTTAGTTATTTTGAGAAGGTACCCAGTAAGTCGAGTCTTCTTATTTACTTATTTTGAATATACGAAAATTGCTCCGCCAAAATAAGCCCATTTCAATGTATATGGAAATGTTACGGATAAGTTGATGGTTGCCAGCTCCTATACGCGAGTAATATTCCCGTTAAGTTATCTGATAAGATATTGAGTAGGAATTACAGGTTTACTACGTTCATTAACTAGTTTCAATGTTTACGCATATACTTGTTAAGTGCACTGTGCCCTTAATTGTGTTACTATAGTTGTGTTATGTCTCCGTACCTGGGGGCTGATACTCTTTCAGACTTCCCAGATATTCAGTAGGGAGGCTGTTTCGTTCTACTTTTATATAATCATAACAACAACAACAACAATAATAGTGATGGTGATGACACTTACCAATTACTAATATCAGATACTGAGCCCAAATGTCTTATTCGTTCAGGCGTCTTAACCAAAGAATTATTTATTTGCAACATAATACAAACTTTTCGAGAAAAAATAAACAACTCCTACATCCTGTTTTGGATAACATTCCTGGAAAATCAGTTATTGTCAAACTATTTATTTCTAACACAAAGAAATTAGACTACGTGTTCCGAGAAGCCATGAACACGAAACCCTTACTGTTACACAAAGAAATATCAAATAATAACAACTCTTGGCTCGTTTTCTTTAGAACTTTAGAACTCGCGTGTTTAAGGAGAGAGTACCGCAAATCCTGAGCAACATAGATTGTATTTCAAGCTACTGTTGCACAAGCAGGCCCTGCAGAACGAAATGGATGTTTTTGTTGGATGGATTTTTTCTTTATTCTGTATGTCTCTAAGAATCCATAAAGATATCCATATTCTGTTATTTTTAAAGACAATGCTAAATCGCAGAAATAAGCGGTACCTAACAAATTAGATGTATTGATAGCACTCTTGGCATTGCATACAACCTTTGGCTAGAAATATCAAATGCTGACTATGAGAGTTTATCTCTGCGTATAAGTCATGGCCCATTCATAGAAAAGTTACCGCAAACGCGAATACATGAACGTATGACATGAATACGCAATTAGCTTTACCAATCATAATAGCGTTAATGTTAACATCAAAACTAAAATACAATTGAGGTGTCCGCTGATTGAAATGGAGGCTGCAAGTATTGACGAGTGTGTAACATTGTAATATTCTACCACAATGTGAATGTTCTTGTGTGTGTGTGTGCGTGCGTGCTGCGTGGGTCCGTGGGTGCGTTTGTGTGTGTGTACTGTCGGAGGAGATTCCGCTCTGCAGCCAGTGGCTTATTGCACAGGTCAGAATGAGATGAGAGTAATATCGAAGGGCGGCCGAAACCGCACCACGGGGGTAGTCACCGTCGAGGTCCCGAAGATGTTAGAAGCAGTTCTTCATTTTGACCCGGGGAACGCAAGGAGCCCGAGCCTCAGGTCTCACCAAACTCCCTGGGCCTACGACTACCAAGCCAGGCCGCCGCCGAGAGCTATATTTACAGAACTCGGTACCACCACGGGAGTGCGCCACCACAGAAGTCCTCGTCGATATTTATAACCCTGAAAGAGACCGCTTGGATAAACTGGAGATGAAATGAAGGAACAGGAAATTGAATGAAGGAACCTCCACAGCATTTGCCTAGTGACCCGGGAAAACCCCGAAAAAATCATGAATCAGAGAGGCCGGCTGCGGGAATCGATCCCACGACCTTCCGAATAGCAGTCGCAGATAAAACGACTGAGCCACCTTGATTGGTGAAACAATAGGCAATTAATGTTTTAAATTGTCTATAATTATTCTTACCTGTATCTTTTATATTTGTAGAGTATAAATTCAATTAAAAGTTTCTGTACACTAATTTTAATGGGCTAAATAAATCTCAGTGTTGAAGGAGAGTATTTGTAACGGCCATATCATTCCTTTTAAATTCTAATCTCACTTGTAGGTAACTTTTCACTTTTCAAACATCTTAGGTCATTTTGCAATCACTCTCGTTTTTCTCACAAATGGGATGGAAATAAGCATTCCCATCATTAGACATGCTATCCGATACACCTAATTTCTCGAGTAGTTTTGTGTGTATGAGTTACGGTTGGGGCTTAAACTGGCGGATAAGCCTGGTTAGTTTTTTGAGTACAACAGCCGCGTTCACCAGTAGTTTTTTCTCATAACCCACAGGGATATGACGTGTGCCCAGTACATGGACGCAGTAGAGCAGCTTTGACACATATTGCGATAGGTAGAGTTGAAGCGCCTCAATATAGAGAAAGATGGTTAAATATGTTTGGTTCCATTCGATGCATTCATTCTCTTACCGTTTAAAACGACATTTATACCCTATGCCCTGTACAGATAAGCAGGTAAGTATCACAAAATAAGTTAATTGAAAGTATTTATTTGTAATAAACTAATGCATTAATTTTTAGCTTTTTATTGTTTTCTTTTAATTTGCAACACCAACATTAAATTCCAATAACTACGAAATGTGCGTGACATATCTTAAAGCACACCATGAAAAACTTCAAGGTTTTTCGGCACTTTTGCACATAAAATTGAGAGAAAACGCACATAGGATAGCTGCCTTTATGTAAGGAAGATCATAAATAATCAACGTACTTATGAATCTATTTTCATAATTTGTATTAATATTAAAACATGGAATATTTTAATATTAAACAATACATTTTAACAATATTACATATTCAAGATTATGAACCGTATAATTTGTAGTTTTAAAACTATAATATTTTTAAAATAAATTATCATTTAAGTTAATGGGCAGCTATCCCCTGAATTGTTGCTTAGAAAATCTCCTCTGCGACAAAAACCAAGAAAGCGAGGAAGGGTTTCACTCTCGTTGCATTCAAGGTAACGGGTTTCCTGGCTCCTGCCAGGGACCCTTCGAACAGCTGCGGTGTTGCAGTTCATCTTAATGGCGTTTGACCATTGGGAACATGAGAGTCCGCTCCTTGTGGATAGCAAATTATCAGCTTTTTTCCAGACCGGGAAAAACTGATATACCTCGGCACCATCTGTAAATTTTCAAAAACTGAATTAAATTCCCAATAACTACCAATGAAAACATTGTTGATCTTAAAAGATACCTTTAAAATCTGCAAGCAATAGCAAATCACCTCTATACTAAAGACTGACTGTCACACAATATAACAATTGTTGTAGCCTTAGCTTGTCCCTTCTCTCTCGCTCTCTTTTTTCTCTCTGAAACATTACTCTAGGTAATCCAAAGGTTCTCCCTATTAACCAAGTTACTAGCAGTGCTTCTTTATATTGTAATATTCATATTTAAAATAGCTTCGTATACTTTGATAAGTAGCTACGGTATTCATGTGTAGTTAAGGTTTATTCCTATTCACAGATTCCAAATTCTGAGTTCATATTGTATTTATTAATAGTTTATAAAAATGATGTAATGTAATGTGATTCGTAGCATGACTGTTTTGTTCATATACTTCTCTATTATTCATTGCGTGATTCTTTGCGACCTTATTTTGTAGATATATTTAAGTCTACCACCGGGTAATACACACTTGTAGAGGAATAAATAAACACATACACACATTCGCACATGCATACATTACATTACATACATAAAACTACTGTTGTATTTATTTCCGATAATTTTGTACATTTTATTTTAAAAATCTGCTTACGTTTATAGCTGTCATCCTTATTTGCAGCAATTCTATTCGCACCTTCCGTTTATCCTGTCATAGTACCATATAACATACTTCCTTTTTTACAAAATGACATCCATTTGATTTATAGCGAATCTTACTATGCAGCTATGAACTATTTGTTTAAGAGTTTAACATTGAGTAGGAGATCTAGGATTAAATTAATTAGAACGAGAAATATTAAATAAGCTCACTACATTATTGTAATACAGGAAAGGCGAGCTTTCAAAATTCTTATTGGATCTAGCAAATGGTTTCAAGCATTTGACGTGCCTTCAGGTTTGTTTGTTTATTATGGTGTTTAACGCCCGCTTTTACTACTATGGTACCGCAGGCGATGACACTGGTGATACGCGGAATGAAGATCAAGCATTGGTGGAATGTGATGGCCGGAGAAATCGGAGAACCCGGAGCAAACCCTTTCAAGCATTTGACGCACCTTCAGGTTTGTTTGTTTGTTTTTATAGTGTTTAACACCAGCTTTTTCTACTATGGCACTGCAGGCGATTATATTGGTGATACGTGGAATGAAGATAAAGCATCGGTGGAATGTGATGGCGGGGGAAATCGGAGAACCCGGAGAAAACCCGCCACTGCACCGCTTTGTTCACCAGAAACCCACATACCGAGGCTTGGGAAATACATTACTTTTAAAAGGCATTTTTTTGCAATGTTTTGCGTTTTATTGTCTATGTTTTAAAAAGGTGAAAGTCGTGTAAAGTGATGAATCCTAGAAAGATTCGCAGTTTCAGAATAACACCCTAAAACTAACTGTCCAATCTTCGCCTGTCCCTAGAGCCTGTCCAAGTACTGTCACACTGGTTCCGGCCTTGAACATTGGCCTTGAAGAAAGGGCACATCCCATTCTGCACTTATCGTATTTCTACACAATATTTAAAATATTTTGCCTCCCTACGGCAGTAAAGTAGTTTTCAAAGTATCTCCTCTATTGCTGAGCTTTTTAAAACATTACTTATATAAGAAGTATGAGCATAAAGTTTGACATGATTTGTTATGTTCACAACTTCAACAGACTTGAGTATATATTTATGCAGTTGTTACTTATCTTTACATAAAATCTTACATGTAACAACCAAATGGTTTGACCTACCCACAAACATTTATTTTTATATAACTCCTACAAATTATTAATTTGTAACACCTTATTTCCCTGCTTACGTACTAAATATAAGGAATGGTTTTAGTACACCTGTCTCTGCGACTGGCATTCCGGAGGTCGTGGGATCAGCTCTCCGTGGCCGACATCTCTGACCCATGGGTTTTTCGGGGGTTCTCCCGAAATTCCTGTCTCTTTATTTCATATTCATTTGATCCCAAAACCGGTCACTTTCAGGGTTATAAGTGTCGACGAGGATTACGACAGAGTCGCTACTTTGTGGAGGCGACTGCTCTCTGGAAATACAGCTCTCAGCGCCGGGAGGTGTTAATGATTTTCTGCGGACCCAAATTGTCTCTCTGGGTCTGAGCCACGGACTCCGAGTCGCTCCCCCTGTGGAGATGAACTGCTTGTAAAATGTTAGGGACCCTCCACGATGCCTCTCTTCCTGTCCAGATATCCACCGACCTCTGAAATTACACTCATCTCATCGTTTCTTCAGGGGAGTGTCGTACAATAAGCCCACGGCTACAGTGTGAAATACCCTTCCGCAAAAGACACGCATACGTACACACCCACACACACACGCACGCACACACGCATGCACATTCTGGTAGGTTATACACAACACTATAGGGAGACCTCAATAATAAGCATATCTTTATTTGCTAGTATTCATACTATATACTCTTTATTTGATTATTATTAAAACAGAAAATAAATACTGAATTTCTCAATGTATTTTTTTCACCAAATATAGCTGATATTTCGGAAATGACTGACGCCACAAAATAGTTCTTGGCATAACTTAAAAAAAAAAGGCCAGTACGTCTTTCCCCTAGGTAATTAGTTTGTGTATGTCTGTGTATATACAGTTTATGTTTCCACAGCACAGAAAATAAAGACAAATTTATAAGTGATTTACAGAAAACTGAAAAAGCGCCCTATGTCGTGTCAGTATTCCAAAACTAGATTTCAATCAAATCCTGAATGTCATTTAGAAAATAACAGTCCAAATTTTGGATAAATGAAACTCTTATTATTTTCATCTTTCATCATCAAATCTGTGTTACTTATTTAACAAATATAGCACTGAAAACAGTTTTCACTTTTGAATTATGATATTCGCACACATACATATATACACGACGCACTTGATACGAGTTTCAAGTGTTAAAATTTAGATACCGAACTGCTGTTATTTTTTCACCACGAAGAAGTAGAGTTTTTATTGCAAACCAAGTCTAAGTGTTCTCTTGTCTGCTTTTATACATAATAATGAAATGTGCCTTTCAAGAATTAGGATATAACAAGAGGACATTAACATTAGACAATCTGACGTTTTCCATTCATACGTCTTTCTCTACTTATTCTGTAACAAATTATTTCTCAAACGTTTATTCTTCTTCCCAATTCATGCTACTCGAGATAAACATTAGCAGAAATACCTTTAATGCTTGGTCCCTCCTAAGTAGAACGGAAATAAGGGAATACGCTACTAGGCATTAGTGATAGCCAAAGCTTTCAAAAGCCGGTCAGTATGTGATGCAATTAGGATTCCCTACTCTTTACATGGCCAGGATGTACCAATCTGATGAGTCCCATTCACAAGACTTTCTCTACTTGTTCCACAATAATCTTCAAAGAGATTATTCTTTTATATATATCATGCTAATCGATATAAAAATTAGCAGAATAGGCCTAATTATTTACTTCTTTGTAAGTGGAAGAAAATAAGGGATATATACACTAATGTAAAGCGAGAGTCAAGTTTTTCTAAAACAGTTCGCTATTTGTCACAATTAAAATTCGGTAGCTTTTGCATGAGGAGGAGTAAAACAAAAGAGATACGGAACGAAAGAAAACTTCCGGTTTCAGAAAAACTAAATAGTTGAAAACTGAAACCAATAAGAATGAATATCTCGGAAACGGTTAAATCTATAAACATGTTTATGACCTAAATTGTGTGTTTTAACGAGGTATGCATTTTTTGTGTAAGAAATGTTTGTCATCTCTTACGGTTTACCAGTTATACGAAAGTCATCCAGAATGAAGAGGTCCTGAGAAGCTATTCCCAGAAAATTCAATTTTGTTTGTCATAAAAGTATCTTAAACATATGTATTTTAATCTACTAAATCGCTAGAACCATTTTTGACAGAATCAAAGTTTTCCAAAAGGATAGCTGTGGGTTGGCGATACCTACTCCTGAAAATCTTGCTTGGAAAATACTGAACTTAATACCAAGTTTGTTATTTAACCGAATTTTCATTTTTAAGTTATGCACTCTCTCTCTCTCTCTCTCTCTCTCTCTCCACACACACACACGGATATTTTTCTACATTTTTTCTTTTTGATTCAGGGAACCCTAAAACATATATATCATGTGAAATCTCGGTATCGAAATTTTTGGCGTAATACAATGTCTTCTCTACTTACTATGTACATTATAAATACGTGCTAGAGAAAGTGAAACATGAATAACAACTTAAAATTTGAGAAAATTAAAGTATTGGATGCTTAAAAACCAATCACAAGCAATAGGAGTATCTGAAACGGTTGGCTCTAGAAAAACCAATACACGTCATAAAATACCTACTTGTTTTAACGAGATCTGCATTTCGTGTATTAAGTCTGTTTAGCCCTTGCGGTTTACCGCTTATACAAAAGTAATTCAGAATACGAAGGCTTCAGAGTCTGTTTCCAAGAAAATCAAAATATACATTTTATTTGTCATGTAAATATTTTAATATATGATATTTTAAACAAAATAGATACATTTTTTGCGAAAATCGAAACTTTCGAAAAATATTCCATTTGAAAGGTAATTTGGGGTGTGGGGTTTTCCTGAAAATCTTTGGGTCGCATATTTGAATGATACAAAGCTTAAATACCAAATTTGGTATTTAACCGACTCTGCGTTTTTTAGTTATGCTGACAAAAGACACATACGCCCTTTTTCTAATTTCTTTTTAAATCCAGGGGTCCTCAGAACGTGACCCCTGGATTTCACTATAGATACAAAGGGAATAGCGATAGTCAAATTTTCAAGAAGTGAATGGTGTTTGCTGATCTTAAAATTCCATACTCTTCGCATGATATCGGGAGAGACACAGTAAATCGGTACGACTTTTAAGATAATAAATACGTTTGAAAATATTCAAATAACGGATAACTTTCAAAAGGCTTACGCCACAAAAAAATTTGAAGTAAATGAGTGGTTAAGGGGATCAACTTATGAAAATTTCAAATTTAATGTTTCTTAGCAATTAAGCTCATTGTATTACTGCATAAATTTATTGTTATGTGCAGGGAGTTGTATATAAAAACATACTTTTCCCTAAGATGTACATTCCTAAAACAAAGTTTATCTCGATCGAGAATCTACAAGTATAAATTCAAAATCTTATTTCACATAAAAACTCACATTTTACACAAAAAAGTATGAATATAAATATTTCCGAAACGTTAGTAATTAATTCATATTTTGTATATATTTCCGTAATTTTATTTAAGTATTCATACTTTTTTTTAATAAATACATATTTTAATAATTCTTCCGCAGTCAAGAAAAAATGATGCAAGAACTGCGTTAGGACATAACTGTTGCAGCATCTGCTTCAGAGACAACGTAATATTATCGTCTCAAAACACTTCTCGCCTGCCCGCCATAAGCTACCTCATCTTTCGCACGGTAAAAGGAGCGGGAAACTACCAAGAAAAAATCTGTGAAATCCCCGATGTGCAATCGTAGGTTCGCAACTGCGTATCTATTTCTGATTTAGTTAGGATCCAGTTTAAGTAGTGCTTTGTGATCTTAGGTCTATGAATTACTTTAAACATGCCGGAAGTGAAATCAAGTGTGCGTGCACGTTTACAGAAATACGTATTGGAGTTTAAAAACATTTTTACCACTGACGGTATGGTATTATTTTTCTAATTTTGTGTGAAATGTGTAAATGCAGTTCAACGATCGCAGACAGTACATTTGTCTGGAAATAAACATATCGTAGCTTCCTCCCGTGTTTCATCGCGGCAAGTGCTTGTAGGAGAACCTCTCCAACGTCATCTAACGTTAAAAAAATCTCACAATATTATTCATATTTATGTGAAGCACTGCTTCGGTCGATATACTCCTTTATAAGATGAACAATCCCAAATTTAAAACGTTTCTTACCAGATATATCCATATAAGCACTCCTGATGAATCAACTCTTTGAAAAAATTATCTCCCGAAGTGATATGGTGAAATATTACAACACATTAGGTCCGTATGTAAAAATAAGATCTGGGTGAGCAATCACGAAACTAGAGATTCTGCTAGCATTAGAAAATTGGGAAATGTTGTAGTAGGTGTGTTGGAAAATGATGAAGAAGTTTCCAAACAACCCTTCTGGTTAGCCTCTAAACAATTGTCAGTTACTAATCACGAATCAATTGCAAGACTGTTCAATGAAGCTTAGCAGACCTTATGGCTAAATGGTGTGAAGTATGACAATGCTTTGCTTTTAATAACAGATGGTGCGCCTTATATGAAGAACGCTGGTGAAGCTCTTTGTGTATGTTATCCTAATACGATTCCTGTGATATGTATCATACATGCCCTACACACAGACTGTGTGACAAAATCCGAACACTTTATCCGGAAGTGCAAAAGTTAGTGTCAAACCGGAAAACATTATTTGTAAAATCACCAACCAGAGTCGATCTTTTCAAAGAAAGAAATCCTTATCCCCCACCGCCTTCTAAACCCAAAACTACGCTTTGAGGCACTTGGCTAAGTGCAGCAATATATTACGCAGAGAATTTTGAAGCATTAGTATCTGTGAACTGGACCCTGACGATGATTCATCAATTGATGTTCAAACTTTAGTAAAAGACACCAATTTAAAATATGATTTGGCTTTCATATTTACCAATTTCGGATTCTTGACTCATTTTATAACGAAACTAGAGACGTCGGTGGATTTATTGAGTAATGCAGTTAAAGAAATAAAATGCGCTGAAAGACAACTGGACGTTCCTTCCAATTCGAAAGCCGAATTCTTAAAGAAAAAAATTAGGGATTTGTTTGACAAAAAATCTGATGTGTTACACTCACATGACTTTCTCTAGCTGCTCTACAAACAAACTTCCTACAAAAGATTACTCTTCTTTCTTCACAATGCTAACCGAGATAAACATTAGCAAAATGTTCTTATTATTTAGTTCCTAATAAGTAGAAGGGAACTAAAAGAATGCGCCATGCTAAAGTCATAATCAAATGTTTTAAAAGATGTAATGCGATTGTCATTGCAAATCGCTCTTTTGCTTGGCCAGGAGTAGAACAAAAGAAAAACGGACACCTCCTGATAAAAGTATAAGTATTTTACAATTGAAACTAACAACAATGAATATTTCGAAAATGGTAAACTTCACGAAAAAAAAAGTATGACATAAAGTGGGTATTTTAACAATATCTACATTTTGGTACAGTAAATTGTTGTTTATATTTTACGGTTTATTAGGTATGCGAAATTAAGCAAAATTCATCCAGAGTAAACAGGACTTCAGAAGTTATTCCCATAAAATCCAAGATATACATTTTATTTGTGATAAAAATGGTTTTAATATGTGGTATTCTAATCAAAATCGTTAGATCCATTTTTAAGAAAACCAAAATTTCGAGAATTTTTCCATATAAAGGTACTTATGGGTGGGGGGATTTTCTTGAAAATCTTTGTGTCGCATCCTTGGAAGATATCAAACTTAAATACCAAGTTTGGTATTTAACCGTCTTTAACCTCGTTTTTGAGCTATGCTTTCCCCCCTCCAACATGTACACACGCACAGATACACACACCGTCCTGTTACTGAAAATGCTTTTTTTGGGGGGGGGGGGTCCTACAACATGTATTTCCGGTGAATTCTCGACATCTAATTTTTGGGTGGAATACAATACTTCTCTATCCCTATGTACATTGTACATACGGGACTAGAGAAAATAAAAATACAGGCTACAAAGCCCTTAACAAAGTAGCTCTAATTTTGGAAGGCCAAGGAACAAGTGAAGTAGATGGTTTCAATATTAATGATATGCCCCGTTTCAAATATCCAATGTTAACATCGTGCGACGTAGAACGATCGTTTTTTCAATATAAGGCATTATTTCGTGACAACAGGCATGGGTTTCTGATGGAACATTTGGAGAAGACGTTAGTCGTTCACTGCAATTCCAATCAGTGTTCCACACCTGATGGCTAGGAGCAATTGGTGAGTTAACTGTTTTATGTAATGTTAGATGTTTCTTGAAAAAAAAAATATTACATATTTTTAAATTTTTACCATTTTTTTGAATTTTTATCACCTAAAAATAGAGGTTTTTAAGTTTTTTAACACATAAAAATCCGGGCCCTGTATATGTAATTAACTATGAAATTTTGAGACCCATGAATCAAGTAGTTTTTGAGAAAAAAAACACACATTTGATTCTTTTAGCTACTCCACCAAAAAAGCTCCTTGCGCTTCACATTTTCAACATTTACATTTCGGACGTACCACTTTAAACATTATTGGATGGTTTTCAATTTTATTAAATATTACTGCAGGAAAACGTACGGTATTCGCTCATACTTTTCTCATTATTTTTGTGGATTAATTAACTTTGTTAACACAAATACATAACTAATTTTACTTGTTTAGAAACTTACTTAAATTACTTAAATTATTTAATTTATTGTGATATTTAAGATATGATTGGTTGTAAATAGAAATGCACTTAAAGAAACACGCCTTTGAATATTTGAAGTGTCATTTGTTTCCGCTTAAAGGGCCACGCGATAAGTATTTAAATTGCAAGTGGCTGAAAATAACTTCGCCACTGATCTACCGGGACCACGGTATATTAGTGTGTTAAAATCCAACACTAAACGTTTTCAGGAATTTTGGTAAATTTTCACAGGTTGGTCTCCTTAAATAAAGCTATATTGTGTGTAATGCGTTTTCGTCGATCCCTGTCGCTGAATAAATAGTGGTTATACAAGTTCTGCTGAAACATACGGTACAACACGTGATTGGACGGTTTCTTCGTAAAATATTAGACTATGTTTCTTAGGAAAGCTCTGTCTTGACAATGTTAAAATGTGTCAAATGTAAGGAACATTTTCTTAGTGTCTGTATAACCCAGAAAGCTTAAAAGTTTACAGCTGGTAAGTGTAATATCCTTATGATAGCTGAAGTAACAGTTTTTCAAAAAGTTGAATACCTTTTTAAAACCATTTTTTTCTTGTGACAGTTTCCCCCCATATTTTAGAGTACATAATTGTTAAAAATGTTGCCAAATATTAACAATTTTCGAAGCGCTTATTTCAGTGTATGTAAAAAACCATCACTAAGATCTCCTAAACATTTCAGATCAAAATATTAATTAATAACTGAGAAAATGTTTCTTATGTGAGGAAAACTTGAATCTGCGGGAAATTAACTCCAAGGTTAAAACATCAGTAGAGTTCAGCACCATAGCTTCGTTTATCAGAATGCTTTTCATTTTCCAGTTCTGTCTTCCATTTACACATCTTTTGAACGGATTTGCTTGATTTAAGAGTTTTGTAAAGCTCATTTTTTGCGCTCCTGAGGTTCTCCTCATCTAACATAATTGAGTTTTATTTATGTACGGTCTTTAAATGCTGCGGTTGTCAGCTTCCCATTCTATATTTGATGTGAAAAATAACTTATTTTGCTCAGATGCCCCCTTAATGGTCTTGAAGTTCTTTTATGTGCTGTAAATTTGCGACTCAGGCTCAACGGCTTTACAGAAAAAATCATCGCACTTGCCGGATTTGAAACCGCAACCTTGAGACCAGAGGCTAGAATGTTACCCCTAGAATCTCTTTGTCTGTAGTCCCGGAAACAGCGGCAGATTGGAAAACCGTAAAATGGAGGAGTTTAATGACAATTTGACAGCTAGCAGTTGACAATTGTTCAAGCAAAGCTGACGAAATTTTGTGCAGCCATTCCTATATTTCAATAATTAACCTACTTCTAGGACAGATATTGAGGCAATATCATAATGAAGAAAAGAACTTTATACTTTCATATAAGGCAATTATCCAAAAATTGAATTCTTTGATCGAAAATCCATTCCGAACCCCCTTAAAATAAATTCTATTACACTCCAGAACCTACAATCTGTAAATCTATCAATTAATTATTTCTAGGCTGCTACTCACCGTAATGCGGTAGTATAAACCTTTAAGAATTTCTGAGCTGAATTTTTGATCTCTAAAGTTATATAGAAAACGGGATTTATAAAAACCCTATGTATTCCATTCACAGGAGTTTCTCTATTTGTTCTGCAAACAAGCTATTAAAAAAAGAAACTTCTTTAAAATACATAATGCTAATCAAGATAAACATTACCGGAAATGGTCTTAGTACTTAGTTCCTTATATTAATTACTAGGAAAAAAATAAGAGAATACACTAGGCTAAAACGATAGTAAACTTTTTAAAAGCTGCCGCTGTGCAATTGTGTTTGCCAAGAGTAAAACAAAACAGATGTAAAACGGATGAGGACTTCCCGTTTTGTGAAACTTTAGACATTCCAAAATTGAAACCAATAACAGGGAATATCTCTGAAATGCCTAGCTCTGCAAAAAATTGCATATGACATAATTGTGTGTGTTAATGAGATCCATATTTTTTCGTGTAGTACGCTTTTGTCTTATCTCTATACAAAAATCATTCAAAATGGAGAGGACTCCAGGAGTCCAAAAACTTCAGGATACATATTTCATTTGCCACGTTAACATTTTTAATGTATGGAATTTTAATCAAAATCGTTAGAGCCATTTTTTAGAAAATCGAACATTTGAAAAGTGTAACATGCTAGAGGGTTGTTTGGGGTGGGGAGATATTTTCTGAATATCTTTCTGTTGCACCCTTGAAACATACTAAACTTAAATGCCTACTTTGGTATTTAACGACTATTAGTTTTTCAGTTATGCTGTGCCCAGACACACGCGCACACAGATATACAGAACGTTTTTCTAAACATCCTCTGTTTGGATTCAGGGGTCCTCTAACCATGCATTTTCCATTACATCACAGTACCGAACTTTAGGGTGAAATACAATACCGTATCTACCTGCTATGTGCATTGTACAGACGTTCTAGTGAAAGTAAAACAAGAAATTATTTGTTTGTTAACGATGCTGCCATTTGCCAGGATCCTATCAGTGCCGACGGTGTGCAGGAATTTTACCCCGCAGACGTTCCTTTATAGACCACTAGATCCACTGGTATAGGGCTGTCCCTTCTATGCACATTTAGAAATTATCAGTCTGGGCCGGGTTTGAACCCGGGATCTTGGGATCAAAAGACCAGCACCTAACCAACTGATCCACCCTGAGTGACACGTAATTTTTATTCAAATATACAAGTGCTTCGTTTGGTTTTTAAGCAAACCGCAATTGTAGAGTTGCCAACGTATCTCACCAAAACGCCTCGTGTGCGCTGAGTTAGCTCTAGATTAGTGTGTGTGTGTGTGTGTGTGTGTGTGTGTGTGTGTGTGTGTGAGCGTGTGTGTCTGATTTTCGTGAATCCAGGTGTTAATTCCCTCTTTATATTAGGTTGGCAATTGCGCGATAGAGGTAAAACGGCATGCTCTTTTCCTTCCATAACGCATATTTTCGCAATTTTGATAGTAAAATCAGAGATTGATATTAAAACAAGAACTTAAAAGTCGATATTATGAAAATGGCTATATTCGAGGTAAATTTTCACACGATGAAGACAAAATTAATTGGTTCAGATAGTTTATGTCGAATTTAGCTCCACAGCACCAAAGAGTGTTCCCCTATTGTCGAAAATTTCTCAGAAATAGTACAATTTGGTCTGCATTGTATCAATTTATTAAATAGAATGTATTGGAAGCTAATACGTATACAAAGCATGCGTTTATTAATGGACCTTAAAACACTCCATACCAAGTATCTCTAATTTTTTTTAAAACACTTCTAACACTATAGTTAGGATGGTGATTTTACAACAAATGTGGAAGTTTTTTTAAATTTATAGCATAATGCGCTCTTAATTGTGGACGTATTTTGCAACTTGTATGTATATCTATTATCTTAACCTCATTACGCGCATGTCACCAACATCCTTTCTGTAGATTATGATAAATAAAGAAGGAAAGAAAGGCAGAAATAAATCATTAATGAACGAAAGAAAAAGCCCATAGCAGTTAGCGGGATAACACGAGTGCAGCTGTCGGTTCTGAACCAACACTTAGAATATGATATAAAATGTCAGAATCAATGTTTTGTAAAAAGAAAATACAGCTCACCTACACATATGTGTATTTATTTGCACAAATATTCCAACAATAAACTGCGCATCCCTACTAATAAATCTTATCAGTCATCACTGATAAAATATTATGAGCAAAAAATTATAGTAACTGACTTGTTCCAAACGAAGCAGGGGTATTCGATTAAAGTTTTTAAACTACATTATATCCATGTCAAAAGATAACTTTCTCTAATCGTCCACTAAGCTAGTTGAAGGATAATGACGTCAGTTTTAAAGAACATCTGTGATGTTAACAATGTATAACCTAGTATTGCAACCTAAGAAACAGTCGTCTTCAGTGTTTTGTGGTTATGAGGTATGAGTGTGCTAGGGGCGGGG
Organism: Hymenopus coronatus; assembly: GCA_030762935.1. Lineage (NCBI taxonomy): Eukaryota > Metazoa > Arthropoda > Insecta > Mantodea > Hymenopodidae > Hymenopus > Hymenopus coronatus. Next base: position 263,626,462 of record CM060900.1, read on the forward strand.
GATACCTCGGCAGCTTGCGACCAAGTTGATCTATTGCGGCCTACCACCCCACCCAGAGAGGGTTGAGAGGAGGGGAAACCACAGGCCAGCTCAGATAAGCAAACGCAGAGACGCATCGAAGTCCCTAACAGTATTACTAGATGGCAGTCTTAGCGCGTCACGGAAACCGCACAGGCGCCGGGAGGTCGACGAACTGATGCATCTCTAATGGCACCTAGCCTCAACTGGCGCATCCAGGAGGGCAAGGGAGTTTTACTCAAAGCAAGGGACCGTGACATCTTCCCGCAAAGACTCGAACCACACCTGCCTCCGACCTGAAAGATGAAGAAGGGAAATGAATTGAAGGAATGAAGGGAAAGGAACGGTGGTAGATACACAGCACCCCAGCATTTGCCTAAGGGGCCCCAGAAAAATATATATTTAAAGTTAAATATTTTAAATATCTAAAAGTTAACCCTACAGAGCAAGGAATTTTATTTCATTTCTTCACAAAACTCTTTGTTGTATGGGAAATCTTTTTGTACTGTGGCTTAATACACAACTTAAATGTGGCTCAATTGTGAAATTATTTTTCCGTCTAAACAGCCAGTTTTGCGAAATATATTGACATATTCGATATAAATATTTTGAACTAGAAAGGCTTACGTCACTCAAATTCTTGCATATGAATCGTCCTTTGGCATACTTTCTTTCTATTACATCCCAGAGAAGAGAATACATCTTTAAACCTATTTAATTTACCTTATAATTAATGAAACCAATATTCCTTCCAACATATATCTACATATATGCAAGTCGTAAAATGACGGTTCAAAATACCTAAAATATAAACTTATAATGGCTGTTTGGAAACTAATTACATATTTCCCGACAGTTTAAAAACATTATTTTATGGGCTACTACAGGAAACTTCTATCAGTTGTTATTTTTATATTGAGGACATCTGTTTCCTGCTGCCTATCCTATAACAGATAGTGCTGGGGCATCATCCTGAATCAAGTAGCCCAGGTCTATTCAATGTTCGAAATGAGTAAAGAATACCAACTATTTTAAGGCAGAATTGGGTTGCTTTTATCTATCGAGGCGGGGGAGGTGCAGGGTACCTGAAGTTATACCTATGCAGCAGAGCAAGACATCTTCACCATTAGAAAGTCTTATGGTTCGAATGGACTGGCGTCACTCGCTCTCATAGTGAAATTGGAAGCCGCTAAAGGCTGTGCTGGATATCTGGCCAGGCAAAAGTCGTACAGAACTGTCGATTACGCTAACAGATGTCGCATAATGAATGTGGACATACTACTCGCATGTAGAACGGCTCCAAGCCACCACACAAACCTGCTAGTCAGTGAGCTAACCGTCATGCAAACGTCAGTAAGTATATTGCATGTAGTCATTCGAGAGATCCATTGAGAACTTCACTGTGGTCGCGACTTTTTTTTCTGGAAGTTATATGTTACTTAGAGGCACTGAAAACCAAAAAGTTCGTCCTGTCATTTATTAGGCTGAAGGATATGAATAAGAGAAAATCAGAAAAACTGAAAATACCCGGAAACAAACGCACTGATTTGGCGAGAAAGAAAATGAGAAAAGTGTGCTACAGCTGAATAAATAATTGTGTATGTACATGAAGCGGGAAGCACCACATCGGGTAATATATTTTATTTTATACCTGCTGCTTTTTCCGAAATTCTTACTAATGTGTTGAGTTATTTATTAATCTAGCTTTAAACACTGTTATCGAACAGAAGAGTCCCAGCAAGATACCTAAACAACTGGGGCAACATATAGATAGCGTGAGGCTTAGGGGCATATGGTGAGCCTTTATATTTAATATTTTAAACAAGTGTTCCTTTAGCTTCAATAATTAAAATCAAATGGTTAGAGCTGAACAAGTTATCTGTTTCATTTGCGATTTGATAGGGAAAATCTGAACGTGTATCTTTACACAGCACCATAGCTTTTAATTTGTTAATATCGACTGCCTCTGTGGTCGAGTGGTCAGCGAACTTCTCAAGTTCGATTCCCGGCTGGGGCGGGGAATTTTTCTTTAGCCAGAATTGTTCCCTATCCCCCACAGGGTCTGGAAGTATGTACTTGAGAGTGAATGTGCGTGAATGATTAAACCAAACGTTAAAAAAAAAAACTGACGAGTTGTTTGAAGAGCAAAGCCCCCGATATGGTCTTAGATGTTAAAGGGGCTATATAAATGAAACAAAAAAAATGGCCACAGCAGTAAGCACGCCCTGGCTGAGTATATACACCAGATGACGTCACGACCAGCGTGTGCGAGAGAGGAACATGCGCGTGATACCTACCGTATACTCAACTTACCGTGGCTGAGACTACACGTTTTACAAACTTCACTATGTCAGGGTGCGACGTTATTCTGTAAGCTTACGAAAATTTGCAATGCCTACAGATCGAATAGTGGCTACACAAAATAGCGTAAAGGAGGTCGCTCTAGAGGAACTCATTATAATGTTTACATTCAAAAACAAAAGGCAGAAGCAATCATATGCTCGTCTTCGTGGGTTGCCTCTTTGTTCACTAAACACAACCACTAATAGCTGTTTAAGTAGCGAAACGCAAAACATGGAGATGGGCATAAATAGAAGCACAAAGGAACTGAATATTGGTGTTTTGCTTTACTTGGTTCTTATTTAAGTTCGCTTATATTTTATTTGGAGTTAATTTGTATTGTCCGTTTATATGCTTAAGTGCGAGGTACTCCATCTCGCTATATGCATCCTGATAAGTTTGCCAGAGCATGAAAATATGAAGAAAAACTTTCAAAGGTTTATGAAACTGACATTTTAAAGCCAAGATATCTTAATTATGCGTTAAGGTTTTGGATCAGTTCACTTCATCGATTTAAAATAATATGCCTTTTTTCATATTATTTTATTAATACAATATCAAATGAAATAGGATATACATGGAATTTATATTAAGTACTTCATTCATTTTTAAACCCATAAACTAAGAAGAACAGAACAAAGAAGCTACTGGTTGCTTTCTGCCTGCTCGATACTAAGTGGTAATACGTCACTAAATACACCCGTTCCCAAAAATAAGAACTCTTTAAGAATAGAGGGCATTTATTATCGTACTAAAATTGTTTGAGATTTTATCAAAGTGCCTGACATGTTATGAAATGTAGCTTGGAATTTTCTAAATGTGTTTTAAGAAAACTACACGAATGGTATATTTTGAAAACCCGGTTAATTGTTAACGAACATTATTTTAAAAGCATGTAATCGTAATCTTACAAAATATAAAACAATATGAAGTTTTTCATAAAATAAAAAGATTTGACAAAAATTTATCAAAATGTGTGATTCTACACTTTATTAAATGTAAATATGTTTGATACCATGATGGTGATAAGCATGCTTTAGAAGTTGCATTTTTTTATTTTGCCTGCCTCTAGTAATTTTTTTTTTTTTTTTTAAGAAAATGGCAAGTCATGGCGAGACGAATGACTCCCTAGCTTTGGAAGTTATCTTATGTGTGTCATCGGCATAGAAGCGCTTTGCTAGGAGTGTCAGCTAATAGCGACCTTTAAAAGCTCATTTTTCACTTTTCTTTTATAAGATGTGATCGCTTTCAAGACATGGCCTATGTTCTTAAAGCTTGCTTTGGTCTTATATTTTATTGACAGAACATCTAAAAATCAGGTTTATTTTTTTAATTATTTATCTTAAGTGTCAGGCCTCTTTATATTTAAAGACATTGTACACATTACAACGTACGAAAAACTATTCACTTTTTGATTCAAAACATTGCAGCTGAATAAACAATAGCTCATGTATTTAAAATGATTTTGGAAATATAATTAGCTTTGATATCCTTGGAGTTTAGATTTATAAAAGCAGGTAAATCCTTAAACATTTAAAACGCATACTATAATTTGTAGCATTGTAAACCACGAATTATGGATGAGATGCGTTATTCATAAACACTAAGTTTATGTTCATGTTCTGGAGCTATGAGTTTTCATTATCATGAAAAAGATGCATATTGACAAAAAGTTATCTTCGAAAAAATGTTTGTACAAAATATGAATACTTACACTTTATTAAATCAAGTACCTAGTTTTCATAAGTAACATGGAAATCCTCATACACATTCTACCAAATTAACGCCATATAACAATGGACATAATTATGTTAAGAGGAGTGCTTCTTGAGCCATTTTTCATCATATAGAGTGGAGAGAACTCTGGTACAGTATGGAACAATTCCTTTCTACAAGATCAATAATTTCTAGTCCTGCTCTGTGTATCATTTTATTGCCATTTTGCGAAGTAAGATAATAATTATAAGTGTATTCATCTGCGCAAATTCACATATTTCAATTAAAACATGCTTTGACAGGGCCGTGGTGCAGACACGTAATCAGTTACACCAGAGGTGGTGGAAATGCCTTCATTCCACGAGTAAGATCGCACCTTGGCCGAGTAGTTACACCATTCGTCTCTCGCCAAGGCGGTCCGATCCCAGTAAACGCAGTGGGATTTTAGGTGGACAAAGCGGCGCAAGGACGTAGTTTCTCCGAGTTCATCGGATTTCCTCAAACATCGCGTTCCACCGGTGCTCCATCTTCATTCCATAAATCATCAGTGTCATCGCCTGTGGTGCCATAGTAGTGAAAGTGAGTGTTAAAAGACTATCAGAAAAAGAACAAAAATCCGGGAGTCGCTAAATATGCAACACGTGTTACACTACTCTGCTGGATGTGAAAAGTCAGCCGGAGAGCAGGCAATGTCGGAGAGTTCAACTTGTGAGTCCCCGTTTTCCCTAAATCTGACTTTCAGGATTAATTTCTTATCCTAATATAGCACAAATAGAATCTCTTGCCACTTAGAAGTCCGTGAAATGAAATGGCGTTTTATTTATGGATGCTGTTTAACTGCTGCGGTTCACAGCGTCTCATTCTATACTGGACGTGAAAGACTGCTTAATTTTGCTCAGAGGCCTCTCTGTCAGGCTTGAGTTTCATTTACGTACCGTGAATCTACGACACGGGACCAACGGATTTTACTTCCCTTCCGAAGGAAGCCATTCTAAGGATTTTTACGCCCGAAAAAATCCATCGTCCTCCCCTGGGTTTGAACCCGTGACCTTGGGTATATGAAGTTAGCATTACACCATGGAGGGCGACAGAATTCCTATAGCTTCTTTATGTAAGTCGCTCAACCAAAGTGAAGCGCTGTCTAATCCACCAAGCACTTCTGCTCTTTCTTACAAAATACCGATATATAATGCATATTTTTCCACCAATGACGTGAATAAGTAATAAGACCGATGATATAAAACAATTTAACGCTAGCTGTTTTAATTGACAACCTTGAGTTTTTGTACTTAATAAAATCCAAGCACATATTTTACTGTTTTATTGCACGTTTAAGAGCAGATTGTAATGAACTTCATTATGAGTATATGTTTTTATATACAGAAAGCCATTAAATATGTGTTATCAAAAATGCACTAAAACAGAAGAATATGGCGTTGGATTTTATTACCTATAATAAAGCAAAGCTAAGCGCTTTTATCTGTTTTAACAGCTACGATTAAATTGTTTTATAGCATTTCAGAATATGATGAACAGGATAAGCATTTAAGTAATTCCGAAAAAATTACATATGACAAGTTATAACAACATTTTCAGGACGTCCATTGCTAAATTGACGGTTACCAACAATAGCGTTTTATAAATGATTTTCTGTTTGAAAGGAACCACCTTTACATTTTCTACTATGGATATTACCAGTAAGTAGGAGAAGTATTGCAATCTAAACAAGAATTGAACATCGAGATTTCACCGGCAATAATGGTTTGAAGGCTTCTGATGCAAGAAACATTTTTAGAATGGTGTGTGAAGGGGGGGGGGCTGTGGATGTTATAACTTAGAAACGAAATGTCGCTTGAATACCATTTTTGGTATATGTGTTCAATGTCTTCCATGAATATGACGTGGAGATTCATAACAAAATCCAACCACCACGAGGTTCCTTTTGTGTCCTTTTTTTTTTTTTTTTTTTAAATATTTTGATTTTCTAAAACTTTACTCAAACAATTTAAAATGCCAATATATTGCATTATAGATAAAATAAATATTTTGAAATTTATGGGAATAGCATGTGAGTAGCTCTGTATTCTCAATCAATTTTGAATGAGCGGTAAATCTTATGAAGTATTAAGACTAAGCATTGGTGCAGAAAAAGTTGTCCTCTCCTTAAAGCACGCAATTTATGTTATTTTCCTGTGCAGTTCCATTTCCTGACATTCCTAGCTATTGGTTGGAATTTTTGTACACTTTTCTAAAATCGGAAGTTGCTATTGGTTCTCTCTCTTTTTCTCTTGTCCATGTAATGGGACGCTCTTAAAGGAATCGACTATTGCTTAAACCAAAGCTTACTGTATTTTTCTAGTTCCCGTCTAACTACAAGGAAATGCGCAATAAGACAATATCTGCAAATGCTTATCTCGTTTAACATGAACTAGATAGCAGTATAGGCTTAAGTTATATTCGTACAAGAGTAAGTAGAGAAAGTCATGGGAGTGCAACATCAGATTTTCTCCGGTTTACAAGCTTGTATTTTGGAAACATGCGTTTCCTATAACAACTTGTAATTGGGGTAAACTTAAAAAGAGGCATATTTTCTTTCTTGATTAATAGTCTCAGTCCCTTGTTACGTGTACATAGAAATTACCCTCTCTCCCTCTCCCTCTCGTGTATTGATGTGTGCGGGCGAAGAACACTTACTTCTTTTAAACTTTTTACAACATATATCCTGCTGCTGTTAGCCATGCTTCGACATTGGTAACAATTAGACGTTTTACAGTCTCAGATGGACTTAATGATGTGAAAGCTGGTTTTCTGAACAATCAGAGCGGAAGACATAAGTGCGGTTAGTGTATCATTGGAGGATTAGGAAGACTTTATGAATACGAGGGGGAAATCCACTATTCTTTCTTGAGGGACACTTATACTCCACTCATTCGCCACTGAGTCTAGTATGAGTGCCGATTCTTCCTCATTTTGATAGCTACAGAAATTTACTTGAGTGTGAGGTGAGTGGCTAGGATCATTAAGCAGCATTAAATTGCAGATTCCTAGTTCTAACTTGAGGGATATTCATATTCAAATCTCACTTGAGAGCCAGTATGAGATTCAGAAATAAAAATCACCTGAAACGTGAGCGGGGAATGTGTGAAAAGTGCGTGAGATTTGTGTAGTCTTCTAGTGAAGTCTGGTGCAGATTTGAGTTACACCAAGGCACTTCTTGAGGATAGCGGATATGCAGAATACTGGCGTTTAAGCTTCTAATATAGAGCTCCTATAGCTAACATAGATAGCTTCTTTTATAACGAATTCATATTTGTTGTTTTGACAATGTGATGAACTTCATACGAGATGCAGAAATGTACTTATTGTCACCATTACTTGTCTGGGTACGACGCAAGCGCAGCTACTTTGCATGGCACTTAAAGCGAGATTATTGTGGTAAAACATAACCACCTACTTCGTTATGTGATCGGGATTTAGTAATTTCGTTTTTGTGCCATTTGAGCCCCTTTTGGTTATTTATTAGACATGTTATAAATTTTGCGGCCCTAAGTGGCAAACCGTAGCCGAGGGATGTATTTATAAGCAAGGTCGCAACTGAAGTGCAACGACTGGGTGTAGCAGAGGGATCTGAAAATATAAAATACTAATGATGCCATGAAGCAGCTGTAACCTCATCAGTCTAGCGAATTTCAAATGTGTACTAATTTATATTTTCAAGACTTTCAAATTTGATCATAAGTAATAGTTTTCGGTGTCAATGTTCGGGTTCAATAGTTATTTTGTGTGTTGACTCTATTGTTATATAAGTATACATAAATGTTTAAATACAGTAATAAAACTCTGGAGAACGCAGTAAAGCACCTGTAAGCTACAGAGAACCAACATTTATTTCCCACGCTCAAAAGTTTCTGAGAATTGGTACATTTTATACTGCAATGTATCAAATTACTAAATAAAAATGTGTACATAATTTGTCAAAGCATGCAGCTATTGGAGGTCCTTAAAGCACACTATAGTGACCATCTATTATTTTGTTTACAAACGTTTTAACACTATATTTACGCTGATGATCATAAACAAAAGTTACTGTTTTGTAAATTTATTAGCTTATGTCCTCTCAATTGTGGACATTGTTTTAATTTTCAGAATTCTGCGGCTATTACATGCATAATATGTTGCATCCCTTTCGCGCATTATGCCACCGAAATATTTTCAGTGGTTTATAATAATTTAAAAAGGGAAGAAAGTCTCAAAATAATGATAAAAGAATGAAGGAGGGTCCCATGTAGTTAGCGCGATAGCCAAGTGCAGCTGCTAATTCTGATGCAACACTTAATATAATATGAATGTAAGAATCAATGTTTTGTAAGAAAAAAAAAACAGCGCAGCTACACTTGTATGTGTATTTATTTACACAAATATTTCTACAATAAACTGCAAATCTCTACTAATAGATCGCATCACTAACAAAATAATATGACGCAAAAAATGGTAGTAGCCGACTTGTTCCAATCGCAGCAACTGCATTCAATTAAGGGTTTTAGAATTCAATACATCCGAGTCATAGGATATCGTTCTCTAATCATCTATTAAGCTAACAGGTGGATTATGATGTCAGCCTTAAGGACGATGTAGTATGTTAAAGAGACATGTGTTATGTTCGCAGCAAAACAAAAAGTCGTCCTTCTTGGCCTCTAGTACCCAAGGTAGCGGGTTCAAATCCGGCGGAGAGTGTGGATATTTTAGGACAAGAAAATCCTTAGCACGGCTTCCTTCGGAAGGGAAGTAAAGCCCTTGGTCTCGTGTCATAGATTTGAGGCACATAAAAGTACCTCTAGCCTGAAAACGAAACCTCTGAGCAATAAGCGGTCTTTCTTGCCCAACATAGAATAGTTAAAGAACGTCCTTATATAAAGCTCAATTTAATTTTTCAGAAAGCAAACGCATTTGATTAAACATGCATTCTCACAAGCAGCACTCCACAAGTTTGAAACTGGGAGTTGCTGGATTAACTAGTGGAGGAGATGTGATTATCATTCTCAGAAATTGGAACGGTCTTCACCAAATTGATATTTAGGATCATTTTTGAGCGTTTAAAGTTTCACCGATCGACTTTGTGTTTGGGAGTTAAATCACTCAGAACATGTCCCCGTTTCGCCAGCATTTATTCTTACGCTCTTTCCACAAGGCAAACCCAAAGCCAACAAGTTCTATTTTGGGCTAGAAAACTGCCCTAAATTTCATTTTAGCCAAAGCCGTTTCCATTGCAGTACATTCGAATGCAAGGAAATGTGCGGGTTTTCTATATTTTACACATGTAGAAACGTCTTATTATTCAAGCTACACAAAAACTCTTGGTAAGTTAGCCTCTTAGTTGTTAGACTTCTAGTTCAACACATATGTAATCCTAGGATAAACATGCCGGCCCTAAGTGAGCGGCGAAAGGGCAGAGATACGGAAACATATTACATTAGTGGCTCAAAGACTCGCATAGACGGTCCACACCATTCCACGTTGATGGGTAGTCCGTCACCTATTGGGGATGTGTAACCTCTGGTACTCCAATTATGAATAAACATCCTACTTAGTTTCTAACCATCCTCCAGCACCGTCAGTCAGGTTTGAAATGTCATTGAGGACACATTATATAGAAACTTCACTATTACAGACTTTGTCCTAGAAGTTATTGAATCGTACAGAATTTCGCCATGCCAACGACAGGTTACGAACAAAGGTTACACAACAAAGTGTAAATAAATGTCATTGTAGAGGAACAAGTTTCCGTATTTTCATTGAAAGCAAAAGTGGCAGCGACCAAATGCTCTCCTTTATGAATTGCTGATCTCTTTCACTATACTCAATCACAATTATTGTTTAAATAATGAAATGCAAAACAAAGGAATAGTCATAAATAGAGGCATGAGGTAGGATATGAATATTAATATGTGTTATTACCCTACTTCTGGTTTAAATTTATTTGAAGCTAAGATGATATAAGGGTCGTCTCCTTAGCGCGGTGGTAGCGCAGCTGCCTACCAAGCGGGAGACCTGGGTTCGATCCCCAGTACCGGCGTGGGGATTTTTCCCCCGCTGGGAGACCTGGACCGGGGTGCACTCAGCCTCGTGAGGTCCCTGGGGGGCCAATTGAGAAGCTACTTGATGGAGAAGTAGCGGCTCCAGGTCGTGAGGACCGCATTAACCGGACGGGAGGGGCTCGAGGCGCTGACCACGTCTCACCCTCCAATACTGCACCCCATCCATGACGTCTGTAGTGGACCGAGATGGGGGACGCAGCGCCCGGGCGGTAGGCCAAGGCTCCCCGTGAGCTGTCTTGCCATGGAGTTATGTTAAGATGATATAATTTATTCATACTTTATTTGAAGCTAATTTTGATTGTTTGTTTATATATTTGGGCACGAGGTACACATCCTCGATGTCGACAATAACAACTGAATATATTTATGACGAAAAGTTTGCGAAAATATGAAATTTTGCCAGGATATGAAAATAAGAAGTTCAAACGTTTAGAGGCGAAACATATTAATTATGTGTTAAGGATTTGGAGCCGGTTCATATCCGTGTTTTAAAATAATAGGAATTTGTTCTCATTAATTAATAAAAACAATATCAAATGAAATACAATTGACATGGAGTTTATATTACTTTGACAATGGTGAACAAGGAAATTATTGGTTGCTTTTTCCTCGCTTAATACTTATTATCGCAAGCCATTAAAGACCCCGGTTCGCAAAAATATGAACACTTCTGGAACAGAGGGCGTTTATATAATCTCACACGCAGCTTTGCATACAAAAACAAACACTAAACATCCCCCCCCCCCCAAAAAAAAAAGATTTTCTTAAAAGTGCCTGATATGTTGTAAATAGTACCTTGGATTTTTGAAATGTGTTTTGAGAAAACTGGCCAAGCAGAGTATTTGGAATAAACGATACATTCCTAACGGAAGTTATTTTAGATGCGAAAAATCACACTCTTACAAAATATGAAAGTTTTCGTAAAATATGAAGATTTTTTAAAAATATTACCAAATATGAGATTCAAAACTTTGGTAAACGTAAAATGACTTGTTCCCATGATAACAAGCATGGTTTAGAAATTGACATTTTATATTTAAATATTACGTGCTGTTGAAGTAACAGGTACATCATCGCGAGGCAGTGAATTACTTCCTAATTTTGGGAGTTATCTTATGGATGCCATCGAAATAGAAGCCCTCTATTTGGGGTATCAGTGAATAGCATCATTTAGAAGGTGTTTTTTACTTGTCTTTTAAAAGTTGTCCTCGGATCCCTGCCATGGTCTAACTTTCTAAAACTTATCTTGCTTTTCTATTTTTGCCGACATGTAGAACGACTCACCTAAATCTCTGCGGATAGGAGTATTTTAATGAACAGGTTTATATATTTTAATTCATAAACGTATGGCCACTTGATAGAATTTGTAGTGCTCTTTACATACTTGAAACATTATATAAATTACAATTTACGAAAAAGTTTAACCGTTGTATTAAAAATATTGCAGCTGAATAAACAATAGCTCCTTATTTAAAGTGGTTTTGGAAATATACTTAATTTTGATTTCTATATGGCACAGCACTATGAAATTGGGGAGAATATTTACAAATTTAATACCCATACTATAATCGTGCTGCGTTTTTGAACAACTACGATGGAAGCAATTTCAAATTCAATATTCATGTTGGTGTTCTTGTTCTGGATTTATAAGTTTCCCTTCCCATGAAGGAGATGCATATTTGACAAACGATGTAGTTTCGAAAAAAATGTGAAGATATTCTGTAAGATAGAATATTCCAGCTAGCAATTAAGACACTTGTAAAGGAAGTTACTTTTACAATTATTGGTAATACTCCGATTGATAGCGTTTGACGAAACCGAACAAGTAAAGTATTGTGCAAGTATTACAAAATGTAAAACCTTTCACATGTTATTGCATAACAACTATAAATATTAGGGATGTTTTCATAATCAAATTTATTTTTGGAAAAGTTGCTTAATCAGTGCAAACCTGTTATTAAAATTAAGTATATATTTTTCATAAATCTTAAAAAATGAAAGTTCCCACAAAAGTCTACTAATTTATCGCCGTCAAAAGTGGAGATAATTATGTAAATAGACGAGTTTTTCTTGAGCAATTTCTCGTCATAAAGTTGGAAGGAACTCTGGTGCCATTATGGTATGGGACAATTCCTCATTATAACACTATAGCAAGGTTTTGTTGTCCTGCTTATAAAAAACTATCTCCTTTAATTTATCTGTGCAAATTAAAATAGTTCAATTAAAGCAACTCTTAACATGGCTATGTTGCAGACACGCAATCAATTACAGCAGAGGTGGCGTAAATGCCTACTTTCAGCGGATCACAACGAGGGTTGTATATATGCAACACGCGCTGCACTCTTCGCGGCATGTGTAAAACAATTGAACAGAGAGCAGGCAGCTCCTTTGAGTCGAACGAGAGAGTCCCTAGCTTTCGCTACCCACAATATTAATTTAATGGTTGAAAAAAATATAACCTTATTTGCCAGTGGTTGTTTGAATCTTGCTATATAGAATTCACATAATTATTTTCTTTATGCAAACCGTTCAACGCTCTCTTGTCTAGCAAGCACTTGTACTCTTTCACATGCAGTACCAACATCTATGTATTTATCGTCCAATGGCATTGATAAGTATTATATAGACAGATACTATAAAACAATTTAATCTTAGTTGTTAAAATTATGAAGAAACTGATGTTTATGTTTAATAAAACCCAAGCACATATTTTATTGTTTTACTGCAGATTTGATAACAGACTCCATTGACTTCCATTAAAGGCATAGTTTGATTTTTACTGCATAAACACGCTCCTAACTATATACAGAAAGGCATTAAATCGTGTTATTGAATAGGCCCCATAACAGTAAAATATATGTTTGAATCTAATTAAATATACAACTTAAACTTATTAAACTTTCTCAGGTTTAACAGCTGGAATTAAACATGTATATCACTTTAGAATGTAAAGAACAAGAGAGGCATTCAGATAACTCTTTATAGAACTTCAGTATTAAAGAATCTGTTGTGTTCCATTCACATGAGTTTCTCTACAAACTACTTTTACAAAAGATTATTCTTTTATTTACACTGTAATAATCGAGATAAGCGTTAATAGAAATGGTTGTATTAGCTTCAAATAAGTAGAAGCGAAATTAGATAATAAATTAGGCTAAAAGAATGCTCAATGGTCAAATCTTTTAAAACGGCGGTAGCTATGTCAAATAACTGATATTCCGTTCGCTTTACACGGCCAGGAGAAAAATAAAACAGAAATGACACGAAAGGTGATCTTTAGTTGAGAAAAGATTAAGTCTTAAGGTGTTATCAACAGACATCGCATTTATGTGCATTAAAAACGTTTAAAATATGAATGCACTAATGCTGTAAAATCTTTAAAATATGCACTAAAATATTCTCTAAAAATACTGATATGCTCTAATATATATATTTATAGGTAAATAATTTGACACATCTACTCTCATTTAACCTTCTTCCTTATATCATGTCATCCTGGAGGCTATAATTTGATTTTCAGTACACGATCATCATTTTTCCAAATGTTCAGGAGTAAATTTATGATGTTTATCAGATAATGTGAATTTGTTTACATATCCACAGGCGTGATTGGTCAATATTTATGAGCATTAACAAACTCTGGAGGAATTTCTCCTGGAAGTTCCACACAGTCACCTTGAAGATGTTTGCTAACGGAACATAAAATATTAAAATCGGGATTTCTTTGTAATTCACTGCTCAGTTTTGCACTCAATATTTCCTCATACTTTGAAAGGCACTCTGAAGTTCACTCTTCACTTCCTCAAGGACTGATATAGACGCATGAAGAGACAAACCACGCATTTCTAGTTTTTGTATTGCTTGGGGTATAATTTTGAAATGCGCCTTTATAATAGCCAAGTCTCTCTGCAATGTTTCATTTCTGAAAATGTCCTGTGAGCGTTGAATTGCCAAAGTATCATTTGGATTTAGACTGCAGACAACTTCTTTAACTGCACTGAAATTGTCAGCATAAAAGTGAGCAGCGTTGATCCACGTACCCCAGCGGGTAAGAATTGGTTCCGGGGGTAGAGGATGTTCCGGGAGATGTTCCCTATAAGCAGTTTCTCAGCATGGGGCTTTTACAAATACTTTCTTCGAAGTAGAAATTAAGGTATTTTTTTTCAAGAAACTGCTACCGTATCATTTCTGTTACCCTTTAAAGCTCATTCACAATACATGTAACGTGGATCAAATGGGGATAAAATACTTTCAGACCTGCAGCCGCTCGCAGCATGTAGGTTGCAGCATGTGAAGGCAAAACCTGTAATGTATATTCATTACCTACTTCTGGCCATAATATTCATAAAGCATCGTTGAAAAGCGAACAGTGGTGGAGTTACTAGTTTTCAGTTACACCCTAGAAACGATAAAAAATGGCTTTCCCGGCTCGTCTTCACTGAGTTTACCAACTCAAAAATTCGCCACATGAAGTCCATAGAGTCAGTAGTTTCGTCCACCACACCTCATATAAGAATCTTTCAAATCATCTTGGATTTTTTTAATTGCTGTTCGGTAACAGTTTAAAGATAAGTAGTTCTTGTGGGTTGATTCATTTGGAATGATATGATTACAAAATTTATGTAACAAATTCTGGAATGTGGAATTGCTAAGCGAGTTCCACGGGATATTTGATGTGTCATAAATCATAAATCACAGGTGGAATAGAGCGTGACATAAAACACTGAAAAATTCGTTTCTTAAATTAGATGAAGAGGGTTTTAGTTCTATCAATAACGTTTGCTTCAAGGAGATTTGTTTCCTTTTAGCTGCAAGATGTTGATTTGTAGTTGAAGGTTGGCTTATTTGAAACTTTTTCACACGCGTAATTTGTTATTAGACACTTTTCAAAAAACTACTTTTCCGTCTGTAGTATAATTCAACTGATCACAGTTCAAAGCCACTGTTTTAAAAGTTCTCTTTTTGTAATTTTGAATTTCGGCATTACAACATGCACACGGCACAAACGACAAACCACTAATTTAACAGCAGAACGAAACTGTCTTCTGGTACTGATAGCAAAGCGGGAAGTCCCTGACAGTGAAAACATCTACTCGTATCACGTGAAGCTGAGTCATGCACACAGAAGAGGCTCGATAGGGGTTGACTCGCTTGCACGGAGAGGCTCGATATGGGTTGTCTGCTTGTTTGAGAACGGTATGTTACTCATACAAATTAGAAAGTATTTAAATTATTAATGTTTACAACAGTAGTCAATACGATAAAACGTTTTATATATGCACGAACATGCCATAATCATGAAATATGCAACTATACCGCAAATATATGCCGCATAAAACTCTTAAAGAGGTGAACTTCAAGCTTACTGCGAACTTTGTTTCCATATCACATATAAACACAGAAAAAACATGCATTTGCATTTAAAGCCGATGTCTAGTGATGACAACACTAGTGATGGGAGTATTCGAATGCAAAATGTCGCTGTATTCGAGTCTTGGATGATTTCGAGATGTTCTCGAAACCTAAATGTTGTATTCGAAGCCATCACTCTGATGAGTTCTCGTTTGAAAATGCCCTGAATGCTGGATTCGAATAGGTGCAGGTGCAGCGCACTGAATCGAGATCTATCGAGGATAGCTTTACCTAAATCAGATTGGTGCTCTTCTTTAAAGGTCATTCACATTCTCAGTATTGGGCGGGTTGAGCGGAGAGAGGAGTCATCCTACGAGATAATTAGCTGGCCAGGATAGAA
Source organism: Hymenopus coronatus (assembly GCA_030762935.1). NCBI lineage: Eukaryota > Metazoa > Arthropoda > Insecta > Mantodea > Hymenopodidae > Hymenopus > Hymenopus coronatus. The sequence goes on from CM060900.1 coordinate 263,642,383, forward strand.
TAGAAGAATAGGTTATCAAGTAAAGTCATGAACTTTTTACCATCCCAAAGCTAATGAATGATTCCCATGTCATTGTTACATACACATACGATTTAATTTTAATTATATATCGCGTTATAATGGAATGTAAAATGTGCAATCGGTTAGTTCAACAAATGAACAACAATATTAGAAATTGGAACTATATTCTTACGTAACGTTCGCATATTATGGAGTTTCAAGAACAGCATATCGTATAACATGGAGCTTACCTAACTACATATATATGTATATATGTATATATATATATATATATATATATATATATATATATATATATAATATCTCCTGTTAATATAACAATGAATATTATGCATATTATACTAAACTTACATCATAATACTATTAACATGCATTATTATGCAAAGGGTCAATTAATAAAATTGTTGTTAAACTATCATTAGTAGTAGCAGTCATCTGTTCAATTCAACAATTACAGTATAGTCATATTCCCTAATAAATTAACAAAATCTATCTGTAATTTTGAATGTATGGCAATAAAGGTTCCCAACAAGATGCCTCCAGATATATTTCAAGAGTAAGTATATTTAACCAACGTTTCTTATGCTGACCTATGAATAAACCAGTTTATTTTGCAATGGCATTGTCGGGTTTTAAAGGACCTGTGGAATTATAAAGTTTAAACTTTCCATTAACACTTACCAATGAACTTGTAAACACGCGATGTCTTTATCAAATTAAAATTAAATACGTTCGTGCTCAAATACTGCCTTAAAATAATATATTAAGCTGTCTTTATTCAAATGAGCTGTTTTCCTCTCATCATTAACTTTAGAATCCCTGCAGCACATCATTCATAGTAAAACGATTGCTCCTGCAGTACCGGGTTTGATTACCAGCTGGGGCAGGGAATTTTTCTTTAACCAGAACTATTCCCTATCCCCCACAGAGTCTGAAGTCTGAATGTAGGAGTGAACGTGTGTTTATTTTTTATAATAGTTTAAAACTGGAAAAAAAATTCAACAGTCTAGCGAGAAAAACACCGGCAGTTGTTTTTCAAGTGAAAGCTACGATTTAACCATACAACTTAAAGGGGGCTATAAAAATGGGGGGGGGGGAAATCTGTGTTGCTTTCACATGACTTTTTCTACCTGTTTTCTGCAAACAAGCTTTTCTTACAAAACATTATTCTTTAATTACTTCGTGCTAATAGACATAAATATTAGCAGAATGATCTTATTACTTAATTCCTTGTAGGTAGAAGAGAAATAAGGTAATATACTAGGCTAAAACGATAGTCAAATGTTTTAAAAGCTTAATCAATAAAGTTTTGTGAAAATAGAGAAAGCACTTCAGTGATCAATTTCATTTTCCGTTTTCTAAAGTAGCTGTTGATGAAATATGCTGTGGTCTTAAAATACCAACTAAAGAGCGAATATTTTCTGTGCAGTTAGCACAAATGACATGTTTATATAGGTTGTTTTATTTATAGTGTTTAGCGCCCGCTTTTGCTACATATGGCACCGCAGGCGATGACACTGTTGATGCATGGAATAAAGGTGGAGTACCAATGGAAAGCGAGGCGGGGAAACCGGAAGCAATTCGTCCCTGCACCGCTTTGTCTACCACAAATCTTACATGTGGTTGCCTGGGATCGAACCCGGGAGAGGTGGGCGGGCTAACCTTCGCCACGGCGCGGCCCTAAATACGTCGTTATCCAGATGATTGTAATTATTATCCACTCATCAAAAGTGGCATACCAGGAGCAAGTTAAGTATACCTAATAGTGACAACAGTCATTTGAAACATGCTAATTATTACAAAGGTTTTAATTTATACACTGCTGCGGCTCTCAGCGTCCCATTTTATATGGGCGTGAAAGATGCCTAACTTTGCTCAGAGGCCTCTTGAAGTTCTTTTACGTGCCGTACATCTACGACAGTGGCTTTACTTTCCTTCTGAAAGAAGCAATGCTAAGGAATTTTAAGCCCGAAAAAAATTCACCGTCCTCTGCCGGGTTTGAAACCGTGACCTTGGGAAACAGACGCGCGCTAATTACGTAATACTAATGCAAAAAAAAAAAGTACGTTACACACACACATACACACACATACACATACTCACACATACATACATACATATAAACATACTCACACACATACACATACACACACATACACATACACACACATACACATACATACACACACATACACACATACACACACATACACACATACACATACACACATACACATACACACACATATACACACATACACACATACACATACACACATACACACACATACACATACATACACACACATACATACACACATACACACATACGTACACACATACACATACACACACATACACATACACACACATACACATACACACACTTACACATACACACATAAACAAACACACACATACACATACACACACACACATGCACACAAAATGCTACTTTTTTTGAGAAAGGTTGTTTTGTGAACCAAGTAGTATTTCCAGAATCTTAAAATTTATGATTCCAAATATTGCGACTGTTGTGAATAGAATCTGGCAAATATATTCCGTAATAATATTATACTAATATTCCAATCGTAATTCTTGAAGATCATTTTACCGACAAATAATAATCAAATTATTCTACTATATTTCTGAAAATATTGTATTCAATTTAATTGAATTAGCAATTATGAATGAAAGTGCATAACATGTAAGTCACGATAAACTTGACATTGTGAGAATATCGTGTCATATTTTAATTAAATTCATTGTTCGAGAACAACCATGGCGAGAACTGAGAACATCCCTCTAGTGACGATAACGTAGCATCCGAGAACTTGATTATGAAATTTCCTTTTCAGCGTACCTAGTGAGTGCTAACATTGTATTTTATCAATGGCCAATATTTATCTCAACAGTATTTGGTGGTACACAACATGTCTGCAACAATTTAAGGAACTTCCGTTGTAGAAAACTGTATTTCGAAACTGTTTCGTGGTTGCAGCAGAAACAGATTAAACTGTTTCGCAAAAAGAGCATTTTTTCTAACCACTAACGTGTCCATCAGTTGATTTATATTTGCCCATACTTATTGTGATATATTTCTATGTACTCAATTATAATATGCTATTTAGAGTATAGTGTAATATTCGGAATTATATGTTTGCAAACACAGACTTGATTTGTAGTTGTATTGTTATTAGTCAGTGATTTTTATAAACCAGCTTTCATTAAATTAATTCTGTTCTTTAAGAAACTAATGGGCCAAATTTTCCCAAACTTTTTTACTGTCAGAGGTAGACATTTAAACAATACCATATTTATAAAATGTTATTTAGATTTGTTTTTAATAAATTATATATGTCGTGACATCTGTCCGCAAAGATGTGAACTACTTAAGAAGGACAGCTGTCGCAAATATGTTTGCGTTGTGTTTTCCTCCTAAACGTGTTATGCATTCATAGGGTTTTTCAATGTTATATATATATATATATATATATATATATATATATATATATATATAAAATTCATATAAGCATGATTATGTTTTTCCCGAACCCACAGCTTGCAGAAAAGCTCTTCTGGCTGCAGTTCCGCTTAAGTAATGCTTTACGTCTGAAAATGTCCTTAAGTTTTTCATAGATTATTATGAACATTTGGGGCTTAATACAGGGTGTATATAAATGAATATCGGGGTTTTAACTCTTTACAATATTTATTACATTCAACTTACAGTTATGAGTTATATGTCAAATGAAAAAGCAACTCAAACAGTTCTACCAAGAAGCTTATAAGTGTTCAATGTGACTACCCTTTGTCACACGGCTGACATCAAATCTATAGCCGAGTTCTTCCCGAACGTTGATAAGTGTGTATTCAGTAATTGTAGCAACAGCTACTTCAATCCGGTTTCTTAATTCAGGGAGGCCAGCTGGTAGCGGAGGAACGTACACAGGATCCTTGATGAAGCCCCAAAATTAAAAATCGCATGGCGTTGGGTCAGGAGAACGTGGTGGCCATGCATAGCAAGCCCTGTCATTGGGGTCCTTGCGGCCTATCCAGCGCTTGGGTACAGTGAAGTTCAACCAATCGCATACTTCGTTATGCCAGTGAGGTGGCGCACCATCCTGCTGGAAAATGAAGTTCTCTGGCTCATTTTCTTCAAACTGAGGGAAGAGCCATTGTTGTAGTGTATCAAGGTAAGAAGTGCCACTCGCTCAACAGCCTCTTCACTTACTCCTGGTCGTCCCGTGCTCTTCCGTTTACAAAGGCAGCCGGTATCTTCAAACTGATTATACCATCTACGAATGTTTTTATCACTAGGAGGATCACAACCGAACTTACTACGGAACGCACGTTGCACAGTAACTACAGATCCGGTCTTTGCAAACTGCAAAACACAAAACGCTTTCTGTTTACTAGTCGCCATCTTTGCTACTACCGCTGTCTAGCGGATTGCGGCAGAAACATTGCACGCACATGCGCACTTGTGCCAACAAACAAAACTGTTTAAGTTCCTTTTTCATTTGACATATCATTTATAACTGTAAGTTGAATGTAATAAATATTATAAAGAGTTAAAACCCCGATATTCATTTATATACACCCTGTATTTGACTCACAATGCGTTTTTGAGTTGTACCGAAACTCGCACATACACGGACCAGTGTATATTTCCAGTAATACGTCAATTAAGAATTTTTGGTGGAATACAATGCTGCTTCTATCTACCATAGTTAAGCAGTGTAAAAGGCAGACTTGTATAACGATGAAAAGTATTGTTCAACCAACACTGCTTCCCTAAGAATGCTTTAATATTATTGGAAAAATACAAAACAGTTCGAAAAAATAGCTATTTGGTGTGTTTATGTAGAGGATATTAGAACAGAGAGAGGCTGACATGACAAACAAAACTAATTACAAGTAAAAACCGGTTAAAGTCATTTTTATATTACATTCACATACTTTCTCCGCCCAATTTTATTGCTATTCAGATACAAACTATTGTTACAAAATATTCTTTTTCTGTCTTCATGCAATTGTTGTGAATGCTCGGAAATATATTACAAATTGCATTCAGATTCAAGAGTGATGCAAGAATCTGAAGCAACTATAAAATGTTTTAAACTCTGCTGGTCTCATTCCTTACTTCTAATATAATTTAGAGAAGCATCTTGGTGACCATTAGAGACCTGTAGAGAAACTAAAAATGTAGATCTAGTTATACCCCGCAGTTTATGCATTATTATTATTATTATTATTATTATTATTATTATTATTATTATTATTATTATTATTATTATTATTATTATTATTATTATTATTTGCGTTAACCAGGGGACATGGCTATATTCGTTGTACATATGTAATTGATTATACTCTTCTTAAGCGCGAAAGTATTATTCATTTTCTAAGATTTACACCTAGCCTTACAAAGATACCCAAACTGTAATGCAATCAAGTAGCGACCAGCTTTTAAATGATTTGAGTATCGATTTTGCCTATTGTGTTGCACTATTTATCTTATACCTACCAGAAATTCTGATAAGATCACATCTGCTAATTTTTGTATAACTTTGGTAAGAACATTGAGGCGCCGAATATGTAGAGCAGGTCATGTGTATCATAACCATTAGAGGTCGCTGAAACACATTGCTTAAGTCATACACATATGTGTACATTTTTTCAATCGTTTTAGAGATATTCCCTGTTGTTAGTTTCAGTTTCAAAATTGTTCAGCTTTTCTCAAACGTGAAGTGCTTATCCGAGTTATATCTCTTTTGTTTAGCTCCTCGTCATTTTCAAAAACAAAATTGCAATTACAATCGCATAATGTTACCATTTAGAGTATTTGAATGGTGCTTTAGCCAAAAGTAATCCATTATTACCACTCTACTTATAACAAAATGAGTAATAAGATATCCTTTCGTAATTAGCATTATGTAGGTAACAGACTAATTCTTCTTTTTAGCTTTTTGTTGAAGCACAAGTAGAGAAATTCATGCAAATGAAACAAATGAGCCTCTTCTTCCATTTACTTCATGTTGATCATGATAAAAATACAGAACGGTTTCTGTGACTTTTTTACTTACTTATAAGTAGAAAGGAACTAATGGAATTCTATAGGCTAAAGGGATAGTCAAGTTTTATCGATTTACGATTGGCGTTCTCTATGCTTGGCCAGTAGAAAAACAAATGACATATGGATGGCGACATCCTGTTTGAGAAACGTGTAAGTATTGTAAGGTTTAAACCAATAACAAGGAATACCTCCAACTTTGGTAATTCATATAAGAATACTAACTCAAAGTTAAAAACAATAAAAATAACGAACGTTTTGTTAAAAACGGCTTTTTGATAGTGGTGACTACTAAACGACTATATTCAGTGAAATATCGGTATCGAATTTTAAGTGAAATGTCATCACACACTTTTATGTAGAGAAAACTAAAATTACACAAGTGAAAGCTTGAATGTATACTTTAATATTATCATATGGACGTGCAGTAACTAAGAGGCGTGCCAGCAGGACACAGAATCAGTTCAGAACTACCAAATTGTTTTTGCAACGAGTGAAATCAGTTCTTGATGAGGAGTAGGAACAGCAAATTCTGGATATGCGCAAATCGTATAGCTAGCCTACTATTGCATGCTCAGGTTCTCCAAAATTGATTATATATCGACTGGAACAGACCTGCAAGAGAGTATTATGATTTTGTCTTAGTAAATATTGTTGTTTATATTATGATTTTGAAAGTTATTTCGTTTTCAATTATTGTATTTGAAAAGTTAATTTCAATGCCCTCTCCCAAATCGTAAATAAGATACACTATTAAAATAATCTTCCGTTAGGTGTTCCAATCATTTATCTCACTATATCGCACAAATAAGTCGTTTATTTTTATTGCAGTGGTGCCAGTTCATAAAAAAATCGATCTTTTACGGTTTAAAAGTTAAGCGAAATTCGGGAAGATTCATCCAGAATAAATAGATCTTCAGAGGCTATTCCCAGAAAATTCAAGATATACATTTTATTTGGGATGTAAATATCTTTAACGTACGAGATTTTAATCAAAATCGTTAGACATTTTTTATAAAAATCAAAGTTTCAAAAAATGTTCCGTGTAGAGTTGACATCGAATTTTTGGGTGGAATACAATATTTTATCCACTATGTGCATTATACATGCGGGCTAGAGAAAGTAAAAAAAAGGGGGTTCGCTTCCGTCATTCTATTTTATAACACCCAACTATCGAATATTGGGTGGAATGCAATATTCTCACTACTTTTCAACGTACTAGAAATTAGACACCTTAAACACACAATTTCCGCTCTCAGTGATTTGAAGCACGGAGTAAATCTGTTAACCAGTCAATTAGTACCACACACAACTTTTACGTTAGTGATGGGAGTATTCGAATGCAAAATGTCGATGTATTCGATTCCTGGAAGTTCTCTAGATGTTCTCGAATCCTGAAATTTCGAATCCTTCACTCGGTTGAGTTCTCGTTTGAATATGTCCTGAATGCTGTATTCGAATACTGCTCCCGCGTCTCGGATATGTGCAGGTGAACCGAGAATCGAGATCTCATATCTGATTGGTGCTTTTACTTAAAGGTCATTCTAACGCTTGGATCGTGCAGGGGGAGAGCGGGGAGAGGGGTGAGCACGCTGATAATCTGCTGGCCAGGATGGAATATGAGAATATGCTATCAAGTAAAGCTATGAACTTATCATTCCAAAGCTAACCAACGATTCCCATACATATAAGCTATCATAATATTTTAGTTTTATTTCGTGTTATAACGTAATGTGCGATCGGTTAGGGCACGAATGAACCATATTAGAAATTAGAACTAAACGATTGTATTCTGTCCTCTCAACCCAGAGGTTCTGGGTTTGATTCCCAGCTGGGGCAGGAATTTTTCTTTAACCACAATACTTTTTCTATCTACACACACACATATATAGCGCATAAATAAGTGCTAGAGAAAGTAAAAAACAAAACAAAACCATATTTAAGTTAATCTGTGCTGCAGTGAATTGTTTAGAAGTATACCATCCAAGATTACATTTTGATGAACGGCAAAGCAGTAAATATTTAACACATTTCAATTTTTAATTTCATTTGCAATAGTAGTTTCCGTTTTCCGTTCATGAAATATGTTGTGGTCTTAAAATATTAGCTAAAGAGTGAAAATTTTCAGTGCCGCTCTCACAAATGTGCATGCTTAAATAGGTTTTCTATACTGTTTAACGCCCGCTCTTAGTACGCATGGCACCGCAGGCGATGACACTGATAATGCATGGAATGAAGAGGGAGCACCAATGGAATAAAATGGAAGGGGAAACCCGCCCCTGCGCCGCTTTGTCCACCACAAATCCTGCATATGCTTAGCTGGGATCGAACCCGGGGCCGTCCTTGGTGAGAGGCGAGTGATCTAACCCTCGACCTCTGCATGGCCCTAAATAGGTCGTTATCCAGATGATTGTAATTATTAAACCACATCCACCGATCAAAAGTGACATTCCAGAAGCAAACTAAATATACTGGCCATAGTGACAGTGATACAGTCATTTGAAACATGCTAAATATTAGTTTCATTTATGGACGCTCTTTAACCGCTGCATCACATTTGATATTGAGCTTACGTTTGTTCAGATGCCTCTTGAGGCTCTTTTACGTGCCGTAAATGTACTACACCGGACCAATGGCTTTATTTACCTTCCGAAAAAAGTCATGCTAAGGATGTTTAAGCCCGAAAGAAATTCACCGCCCTCCGTCGGGTTTGAACCCGCCACCATCGGAAACAGAGGCTAGCATGCTATTTGAGTATTACTAATACAAAAATATTTTGTACGTTATACACACACACACCCACCCACACACACACACACACACACACACACACACACACACACACACACACACACACACACACACGAAATGCTATATTTCTGAGAAAGGTTTTGTTGTGAACCAAATGATTGTATTTCCAGAATTTTAAAATTGATGATGCCAAACATAGTGACTGTGGTAAGCAGAATCTGGCAAATATATTCGTAATGATGTATTTATATTTCAATCGTAACACTTGTAGATCATTTACTATATTTCTAAACATTTTGTATTTAATTAAATGCAATAAACGGTTATGAATGAAAGTGCATAACGCTTATGCTTGAAGGGAAATTTCAACATTTTGAGAATACCATGTCATATTTTTTGTCCATCATTTAAATTACATGCCTTGTTCGAGATCAACTGCGAGCATCACTCGAGTAGCAATAGATTAGCATCCGAGATCTTGCTTATGAAGAGGCTGATTTCGAAAGCATTACAGTATTCGAGACCTTGTTCTGGGATGAAGGTTTCAATTCTCTAGATTATTCGAATCCAGAGGAATCGATTCTTGAAAGCATTCGATTCTGCCCTTCGCTAATAATTTCCTCTTCAGTGTACCTAGTGAGTGGTAACATTGTATTTTATCGATGGACAATATTTATCTCAACAGTATTTGGAAGTACACATCATGTCTGCAACAGTTTAAGGAACTTCCGTTTTAGAAAACTGTATTTCGAAACTGTTTTGTGGTTACAACGGAAACAGATGAAACTGTTTCGCAAAAAGAGCAACTTTTCAAACCACTAACGTGTACACCAGTGAATTTATTATTTGTTCATACTTATTGGGTCAAATCTTAGTAGTTACTGCATATAAATTATAATTTGCTATATAGAATATTGTGTAATATTCGGAATTATATGTTTATAAATACAGACTTGAGTTGTAGTTGTATTGTTATTAGTCAGTGATTTTTATAAACAAGCTTTCATTAAATTAATTCTGTTCCTTAAGAAACTAATGGGCCAAATTTTCCCAAGCTTTTTTACTGTCAGCGGTAGATATTTAAACAATACCATATTTATAAAATGTTATTTAGATTTGTTTTTAATACATTATATATGTCGTGACATCTGTCCGCAAAGATGTGAACTACTTAAAAAGAACAGCTGTCGCCGTAGGCGCAAATATGCTTGCGTTGCGTTTTCCTCCTAGAAACATTAGCAGAAATGGTCCTATTACTCGCTTCCTGGTAAGAAGAAGGGAAATAAGGGAATACGCTAGGCTAAAGTAATAATCAACGTTTTTAATAGCTGGTCGTTATGTGAAGGAATGACACGGTTTGCTTTGGATCGTCCAGTTTGAGAAACGTTAGGTATTTTAAAACTGAAACCTATAAAAAGGAATATCTTGAAAATGGTCAACTCTACAAAAAAAAAAAACTGTGACAAATTATGCTTTTAACCAGATCTACATATGTATAGTAAGTTTTCATCCATCTCTTACGGTTTAACCGTTGTGCAAAATTTTGGTACTTTACGGTCTTTTCGTTTTTGAGATATGCTGTCACCCCCCCCCCACAGAAACGCGCGCACGGACCTTTTTCTAAAAATGATATTTTTCGACTCAGGGGACAGCAAAGCATATATTTCCGGTGAAATCTCGATATCCAATTTTCGGGTGGAATGCAATACTCTCTCTAGCTATGTACATTGTTATGTACATACGACTAGAGAAAGTAAAATGGTTTATGGACTCAGGGGACGTCAAAACGTATATTTCCGGTGAAATCTCGGTATCGATTTTTGAGTGGAATACAACACTTTCACTATACACTATGTATGTACATAGCACGTGTAGAGAAAGTAAAAACAATAAGAAATCCTACAGTCCAGCGAGAAAGCCACCAGCAGTTGTTTTACCAGTCAAGGCCCTGATGTAACCATACAAATTTAAGGGAGCTATAAAAACCCAACAAGACAGCACAAATTCTGTTGTGTTCCTTTCACATGACTTTCTCTACCTGCAAACAAACTTTTCTTACAAAACATTACTCTTTAATTATTTCGTGCTAGTCGGGGTAAATTTTAGCAGATATTTCTTATTACTTATTTCCTTGTAAGTAGAAGGGAAATAAGGGAATATACTAGGCTAAAGCCATAGTCAAATATTTTAAAAGCTGTCGCTATGCGATTGACTTTGAAATTCGATTATCTTTGCATGGCTATGAGTGAAACAAAATAAACACGGATGATGAATACCTGTTGGAGAAAACTATTAATTAAATTTGAAAACTATAGCAAAGAATATCTTGGAAATCGTTAACTGTACAAAAACAAAAGAATAAAAAACTTGAATTTTATGTGTCATGTAAATATCTTTAATATACGTTCTATTAATCAAAGTGTCAGAGCAATTTTTGGAAAATCAACATTTTCGAATAATTTTCCATATGAAAAGTAGTTTGGGATGAGGGATTTGCTTGAAAATCTTCGTGTCATATACTTAGAAGATACTGAACTTAAATATCACGTTAAGTACTAACCAAATTTTTGTTTTTGAAATATGCTCTTACGTACCCACATGGGACTTTTTTAAAAATGTTTATTTGTCTTATATTATTAAGGCGTCCTGAAAACCTTTATTTCCGATGAAATCTCGGTATCGAATTTTTGGGTGGAACACAATACTTTCTCTATCTACACACACACATACACACATATATATATATATATATATATATATATATATATATATATAGTGCATTAATAAGTGCTAGAGAAAGTAAAAAACAAAACAAAACCATATTTAAGTTAATCTGTGCTGCAGTGAATTGTTTAGAAGTATACCATCCAAGATTACATTTTGATGAGCGGCAAAGCAGTAAATATTTAACACATTTCAATTTTCAATTTCATTTGCAATAGTAGTTTCCGTTTTCCGTTCATGAAATATTTTGTGGTCTTAAAGTATTAACCAAAGAGTGAAAATTTTCTGTGCCGCTCTCACAAATGTGCATGCTTAAATAGGTTTTCTATACTGTTTAACGCCCGCCTTTACTACGCATGGCACCGCAGGCGATGGCCCTGATAATGCATGGAATGAAGATGGAGCACCAATGGAATAAGATAGCAGGGGAAACCCGTCCCTGCGCCGCTTTGTCCACCACAAATCCTGCATATGCTTGGCTGGGATCGAACCCGGGGCCGTCCTTGGTGAGAGGCGAGTGGTCTAACCCTCGGCCTCGGCATGGCCCTAAATAGGTCGTTATTCAGATGATTGTAATTATCAAATACATCCACCGATCAAAAGTGACATTCTAGAAGCAACCTAAATATACCAGTCAAAGTCACAGTGGTACAGCCATTTGAAACATGCTAAATATTAGTTTCATATATGGACGCTCTTTAACCGCTGCATCACATTCTATATTGAGCTTACGTTTGTCCAGATGCCTCTTGAGGCTCTTTTACGTGCCGTAAATGTACTACACCGGATTAATGGCTTTATTTACCTTCCGAAAAAAGTTATGCTAAGGATGTTTAAGCACGAAAGAAATTCACCGCCCTCCGTCGGGTTTGAACCCGCCACCATCGGAAACAGAGGCTAGCATGCTAATTGAGTAATACTAATACAAAAATATTTTGTACGTTATACACACACACCCACACACCCACACACACACACACACACACACACACACACACACACACACACACGAAATGCTATATTTCTGAGAAAGGTTATGTTGTGAACCAAATGTTTGCATTTCCAGAATTTTAAAATTCATGATGCCAAACATTGAGACTGTTCTAAACAGAATCTGGCAAATATATTCCGTTATATTTCAATCGTAACACTTGAAGATCATTTTATCCGCTAATAATAAGGTTACTATGTTTCTAAACATTTTGTATTCAATTTAATGGAAGAAACGGTTATGAATAAAAGTGCATAACGCTTAAGCCACGATAATCTGGAATAGAAACTTCAACATTTTGAGAATAACATGTCGTATTTTTTGTCCATCATTTAAATTACATGGCTTGTTCGAGATCAACCATGGCGAGAACTGCGAGCATCACTCGAGTAGCGATAGCGTAGCATCCGAGATCTTGCTAATGAATACACGTCGATTTCGATTAGCGCAAGGTTTGTAGTATTCGAGAACAACCATGGCGAGAACTGAGAACGTCTCTCGAATGACGATAACGTAGCATCCGAGACCTTGCTTATGAAGAGGCTGATTTCGAAACCATTGTGATTGCAGTATTCGAGACCTTGTTCTCGGATGAAGGTTTCGATTCTCTAGAGTATTCAAATGCAGAGGATTGGATTCTTTAAAACATTCGATGCTGCCCATCACTATACAACACATTAATTTTTTATGAAAGTGGCGGTGGCTTCAGAAACGTTAATGCTATATGGAATGGTACAAATACTAAAAAACCTTCTTGAACGCCATGCTTGTTAGATGACACTGCTTACTTGTAAACAGTTTATCAATGTTTGCCAACAGGGATGAACACCAGAGTCTTAAAAAGCACACCAAGTGGCCCTGCCCTATCCTACTACAATATTTGCTTTTTATTTGTAATATTTTCGTGAACATCTGTTCATAAATATGTTTAGAACCAAATATTTATATTAACGTTGCAGCAACATTTTGCAATTTTGGACATTTTTCTTGGAAACAAATTTAAATAAATCCCAATCTTTTTCTTGAGAATATGTCATGACTGTTAAATTTTGTAAAGCAACTAGTTGCATTTGAAGATCGTGAGGAGCGTCTTTGCAGGCAAAATTAAAAGAGGTGTCAAGAAGATTAAGTTTCTCCTCTATTCATTTCAAGTCTCGAAAATTAGTGCCATATAGTTCCTTCAAAACTGTTGTATATTTCAGTAACAGGGTGAAATTAGTGGTATAATTTGATTGCAGGGGTGAGGAATATATGTCACCAATTTCCAATTGACCTTGTCAGTGTTAATTGTGCTATTAAGGTATTCACTAATCAACTAACGTAATTACCTTTTAAAATTGCTTTTAGAATTTTTGTGAAGTCAGTTAACTATATTATTGGTAATATGATGGTGCAAACTCATATAGCCACTGGACAATATCGACACAAAAAGACATATCATAAAATATAAGATATATAAAATACTTTAAAAAAATATAAATGTATAATATTCCGTAAAAGACCACTATTTTTGTTGACTGCCTGATGTCGGATTTCTCCTTAAACGTGTTCTCTGTGCTAGAGAAAACGCAGCTTTTCTACACCTACTGTGAGGAGAGGAAATCATTATGAAGTTATTTGATAAGAATGCTTACAAATAAGTTATCTCGATGTATTGTTCTCTTAAAAAGTGTAGGTATGTACACTTCTTCTCATTCTTTGCAGAGCACAATAAGTTTGACTCACTTTAAAACTACTAACATGTAGAGAGTCGAGTTAAACACTATCGAAAGAATGAACAGAAAATGCATCCTGCCTGGCTAAGCACAAAACAAAGGAGACGGGGTGACGCGAGATTTTGACGCCATTAGCTCATAACTGCAGAGATTGGGCATCCCAGACCTTCTGCAGTCGAGACTGTCGATTCGATCGACTCCGAACACTGGTGTCGACTCTCTCGCAAAGTCTGGCAGACAAACATTGAAGTTTGAGTCAAATCCCGGACAAAAATATTTGGCCACAGATCTCTTCACGTGTAAGAGTAAATAATAAGAGATATTTCTTACGTTTGGATGTCTTCTTATTTGAAAACAAAGTTGTTCTACAAACCTCCCGAACGAAATATACAAAAAGAAGCTTATGTGGTAAAAATTTACAATGTTGGTACTTGGTATTCTCTCCTCCCTGCCAAGCAGACGACAAGGTACGCTCACGCGCTAACGTTCTAGGCGTACAAGCAGTGTGTTGTGTTCCTACCTTAAGTTTACTAGGAAATAGATTCGCGATACATTTGAAGCTTCACTTGAAAACACGAAAAGGCAAAATAACCAATAGTTATTGAAATTATGGACGTGAACAAACTTCTCATTTTTAAGTGATAAGTCGTTCCATGGCTGGCGCAGTATCCGCCGAGGAACTAGGAAAGCCGATTCATAACAAGTGCATTATAATCACAAAATTTCGGCCGATTTTCACATAATGTTTACGAATAATAATCATTAGTTATTTCCTTATAGCTACAAGAGAACTAAAGGTATATATTAGGTTAATGCATTAGCCAAATCTATTAAAAGCCGGTCGCAAAGTGATGACTTTGATATTGCGTTCTCTTTGATTGGTTAGGTGTAAAAAATACACGAATGACCACTTCCCATTTGAGAAAAGCATTATTGGAAAATTCATACCAATAACGAGGAATAACTACGAAAAGATTAACTCTACAAAAAGGTACTAATGTAAAATGTCTTTAATGAGATCTACATTTTTGTGCAGTATGAGTTTTTATCTATATACTGTGGTTTATGCTAAAGTTCTCCAGAATGAAGGCTTCAGAGACTATTCCCACCAAACTCAATATGTACATTTTATTTTCCTCTAAATTTCTGTAATACATGGTGGCATTTAAACCAAACCATTAGAGCCATTTTTGAGAAAATAGGTTTTAAAAAATGCTCCATATAAATGGTAGATTGGGATGGATGGGGAATTTTCCTAAAATACTTCGCGTTGCATGTTTGAAAGATGCTAAACTCAGATACCAAGTTTGGACTTAACCTACTTTTATTTATAGTTATGCTGTTCACAGACGCACATGCAGATATTATTCTAAAAACACTTTTTCTGGGATTCACGTGTCCTCAAAACATTTATTTTCGATAAAATATCACCTGTAAATTTCTGGATGGAATGCAATACTTTCCCTACCTATTATGTACATTGTACGTGATACAGAAACTAAACATACAAGCTAAACATAAAATATGAGGGTTGAATAATTAATGAAACTTTGAACAAAAATATTAAGTCCATTATTAAATATAAAGTCCAAATATAAAAATTAGTTTGTATTGATTATTTAAAAAGGAGAGTAACTTTTATTTATGGAGTTCTTTAATGCTACAGTTCTCAGCATCCCATTTAGGTGTGAAAGGCAACTTATTTTCCTCAGAGGCCATCAGTTGTGAGGCTTTATGTGCGTAAATCTACAACACAGGATCGATGTCTTTACTTCCCCTCCGAAGGAAGTTATGCTAAGGATTTTTATGCCCAAATAAACTGAACCCGCCAGATTTGTACCCGAGATCTTGGAAACTAGAAGCTAGCAAATTACCCCTATATCACGGAGGATTACTGATATTGCAGGCTTTTTTTTAATGTTGGCGTGATGAAGAGGGAGCGTTATCCCAATCTCCTGGAAACTTCAACTATAAAAATTATTCCGTAGACAAATTCTAGATCTTCCACTGTTACTACCACTAGAAAGCTGTGGAAACATGTTAACATGGCACCCTTTAACACTAGAACTCGGCTGTGTCACTCATGACCCATTCTTTAATTTTTTTCATTTGTCACTGTTTTGCAATTGTACCTAGAATGCTGAGTTTCTATGAGTTTTTAATAAATAAGGTAATTAAGGACACACTCTATTTTACTTTTTATGGGGCAATCTTAAAAAATAAAAATCTAGATTCACCTAGAACTGCAAAAGGGTCAGTTTTGTGCCCACTGCTGCAGCCACTGTGTTAATGCTACATAACACAGAGCTTCAAGTTTAGCTTTATATTACGTTTGGCCAATAATGGCACTGCCTGATGACATTGCACTTCAGCAGTGGAGGGGAGACATGATGCTGAACGTGTGCATAAGCGTTGTACCTTTAGTACTTTGTTGCATGAAATGTGGTGTCAGTAATGCATTCTAACTTTACAATTAGTGGTTGAAACATATACATTTATTAAGGCAAAATGTATATAAATGGAAGATGAAATTTTAAGTGCCATAAATGAGAATTGAGTCATGAATCTCAGGGTGAGCCGCTGTAGTTTTCATTTGAGAACAAACTGCAACAACAATTCTTCATCTGCTGATGTCACACCAGTTGATTCACTGAATAATCATGGTGAAGGTATACATGTGTGCATTTTCCTTTAATGTTATTGTGTATATAGACATGCATTTCAATTACAATTAGATGTAAAGTTGGTGTTTTCTTGGGTTGCTGTAGGCCTAACATTGTATTTATAAATGTGTATTATTTGCTCTAATACAACAATATGTATCCTAATGCTACTTATTATTGATAAATAACTTTTGAATTTTATAGGAACCACTCCCGGACAGGCTAGGGTAAATATGGCCTTGGGCAAGGGCAAGGACAATGTGGATGAAGGAAAGATCTAGGTTGTGAACTGTTCCAGTTTTCTTCAGGTATAGTCATTGTATCTTCAGATGGAACAACCTGGAAATTTGGAGTTGTAGGTGATGGTTCAACTGACAGATATGCACTACAGAATGTATTCAAAGACCATTGCTTATCCCTCTCCACATGCAAAATGAAATGTGAATAACACCTGCTACAGTGCTTGGTGCCTTGTGATAACAGACACACTTTTGAAATATGTTGTAAAATGTATGAAGGCAGAGGCATATCAAGCATTGCGGTTAAATGAAGGTTGAAGAACTGGAAACTTGTATACTTATATTGTGTCTGTAAAGCTAGAGTAGTTAAGGGCTTAGAACTAGAGTCATTGTGGTCATTTAAGTGGGGAAATAATTTTTGTAGTCAGTAATGGCTCATGACAGATTCAGAGAAATAATGCATTATTTCAGATTTGACATTAGATTTACAAAATAGAAAGACTGAAAGAAACAATTGGCATGCGGCCACAATTGAAGAACTTTGGAAAGTCTGCCAGGATCAGTGGGCTACTACCCCATCCTGTTCTTAGACACAGACTTCTTCAATGCTAATCACACTGCAGAGCCATAAACCCATACAGATCACATTAAACACAAGAGGTATTTTGCCATGAAAGACATAAGGCAAAAAATCTGAGCTCAAGTGGGGCCACCCTCTAAAATACTTTCATGTTTGTTTGCCTTGAGTATGTTTTATTTATAATTTTACATTCACCCATAAGCCTGCTGGTGCAATAGTAAGCGCCACAGTACATTGCCTGTTTATCCTATACTGCATTCATGGAAAGCCAATTTTAGCCAAGCCTACATTCAACAGAGCTAGCAGACTTATCTACAAGTTTAAAGTGCAAGTAATAAGAGAGAACGGAAGTGCATGTTCATATGTATTTGATTTTATTCCCATAACATCTAATGTAATAACCAGTTCTGTTCCAAATCCTGGTAAACCAAACAGTATCATAAAAGGAATAAGAACATTCACATTTTGAAATGTTATTCACCTTAAAGAAGCAGTCTTATTTAAAACAGCCTGTCTAGATGGTTATTTGCACAAATGAGGGGAGAAAATTATATGAACATTAATTTTGTCCAAATTTTGTGCAACTAGATGAAGCGATTTTATGAAGCTTTAATGGAATCATATGAGTCACTTACTCAAATCACTGTCAGCTGCATACATAGCAGCACTTAAAATATACTGGTAAAATACAACTGACTCATGAAATTTGTTCTAAGATAAGTTTTTCCTAGGTAGCTACTTGCCGTTCTAGATAAGCTGGAACTTGGGTAGTTCTTGCAGACCTGCATCCATAATAAGTTCCATCAGGTTAAGAAAAACCATATTTTTCCTATTCATGGCGGAGAGTGGTATATAAACAGTTATGTCCAGCTGTAGTTCATGACCATATGGCTTACACTCTGTTTATATATCATGAATATTCATTTTTCAGAATATGGTATAATATGAGTTAAATAATTTCTGTTTTCAGAAAAATTTATTTTTGTTTTCTTTATCATTAAGTTAATATCATGATAAATTAAACAGCGTTCCATCAAGATTGAGTCAAATGGAATGAAAAACAACTAAACAATTTAGATTCTTATTTGCTTATTGTTTTGAACTCATGATGTCATAGACGACTGGTATATGCGTACGTTGGCATTCGAATAGAATTTACGTGTTTATTCCATGATATACTGTTTTTTCCCCACCTAATTACAAAAATTTCTTTATGGATTGCCAACACTTCATCACTGTTTAACTGTGTACAACTTTTAGGATGTAAGATAAAATTTAGGTATAAGATATATAAAATGTTTAAAAGGTAACTATCCTCAAGCTGCCAAATGTACCATATTTGCATGTTCACTGGAGTAATTTCCTTCCTTGGGGATACTCATTTATCATCCCCCTTGTGATACTGCCATATGCACAGTGGAGTGATACTTAACCTTTTTGCGGATATGGACATCATATGATGTCAATTTTAAAACGCAGGAGAACCGATATAGACATCATATGATGTCCTGTGCATACAGGCATTTAATGCTTATTTAACCCTAATTATTTTAATTTTTTTCTTTTATAATAAATTTAAATAAATTCTAGAATAAAGTATTACCTTCAAAGGTTCCTTTTTGAATGGTACATCTCAAAGCATGAATAGACACATAAGAGCACATCTCCACATTCATGGCATGTCATGTTAGTCTATTCAAGAACTCCTTTTTATGGCACAACAAACATCTTCGAAATGGATGCAATTTTTTTGCTGTCGGTGGTATCCTTTTAGGAAAGTGTTTTCCTTCAAGTCTAAGGGGTGCAGGGCTTGTAGATTTCTTATCCCCTGTATGAAGAGGTCTCTGAATGTTATAGTGTTAGGCTAACAGTGGTTTGAGATGAGCATAGTGCTGTGACATTCATAGAAGCTGAAACATGAAAAAGAGGAAAATACTCAAACAACATAGGAGGATAAAGGGTTAGAAGCAAAAATCTATAAAATTGATATGCCCATACCCAGTGCAATTATTAGCTGTGTATAAAGAGTGAGAAAAGTTGAAAATAATGACATGATTCAAGTGTGACTAAATAACTCTAAACTATAAATACTTGAACACAGGCTCGGCTGAACTTCTAATAATAGACAGAAATCTTTATAAAACTGAGCTGCCATGCCGACATTAAATTGCCTAAATGACTCGCATTTTTTGGGCAAACCACAAGACGTAATTGAATTCATTTTGAGATAATATACCCTAATCACTACATTTTAAACTTAACGACATCATTTTTAATATTTTTCGCAAAACACTTTATTGAGGTGGAATAGACAGAAGTTTTTTTCTCCAATAAATTTTTGATTTTAAAATGTAAATAAATAAATTTTGCTACAGACACAAATAAATACTTATTTTGAAACTTGTGCTCTATTATCACATATTTTTCTTGTAACATTTTGCTTATTGGTGGATGTAACATACTGTATCTACTCACAATCAGGGTAACAGTACGTCCTTAAAAAGGTTTAGAACCCTTGCTCTTTGTTATGCATGGCTTTCTTGCTGATCTAACATTGAATTTATTTATCTTTTGCCATACATCCACGAGTAATTTGTGTGACAACCAGAAAGATCTCAGTTGAATCAGCCCCTACCGCGGCAACACTCGCACTATGTAGTGTTACCAGGTTCTTTAATGAGACGTAGGACACTAGTGCTGTAAAATGAGGCACATTTCGTAAAAATTTAGGACATTAAAGAGAAATTCTAAATATAGGAAGATTAAAATCCGAGCCTAAATTACTACTCAAACACGTATACATGCATAAGCTTTATATACGATATACACACTTGTGAGAGGAACATATTTTACATCTGTCTGTGGTATTATAATCATACTATTCTCCACAACTTATGTAGAGGTTAACAATATCTTTGTTTAATAAACGGATGAGTCTGTTTCTTTCGTGTGTCTACTGTACTAATATCAGCGTAAAACCCTCTTAACACAAATATGTATGCAGGAATATAAATGCAGTTACACTATTTGCTACAAATACTTTTCTGATCCTTCTTAATTTGAAATCAAAGAATGTTTACATTCCAAATTTTTTCAGAAATTGCCCACGGATGCCGGACAGAAGATAATGTAGATCATCTCCATTTTTCGAGATGTCTGGTAGCCCTGGTATTAATGCCCAATTTAGTTGGGATTTTCCTTTCAAATTAAAAGTGGTTCTTACTATAATTTTCAGTGGAGGCTTAACTTTATGTACAGCCTTCATTTCTTGTGTCACAAAAGTATGCAAAAATTGGCCGGTGTGAAGTGATCTCAAGGGTTTTTGCTTGTTTCATGGCCACATTTAAAAATGCCGTGCTTAACTGCTGGCATTTCAGCAGCAACATTTTTGGATGCCGGTAATGCCAAAATTCAACAACCACATTACCGCAGAGATTTTTTAAAATGTATTTATTTTATGTCGCTTTAGCTTACAATGAGGTAGGCGTATCGCGACGTGTTTAAACGGTATTTAGATGTATAAAACTATTTACATTGGTATGTGCAATTTCATGGATTTAAGTAACATTATATTTCTTTATACAGATTTATCGCTTTTAAGTAGGTATTTAAGTAGTATTTTGCTGTGTGATGAATTGCTGAGACATTCTTGGATGCCTGCTCGCTGCTGTTGATACTGAGGATACAGAGTATGTGGCGTACAGAGTGGGCAGTGTGACAGGTGGTGCATCAAGTTTGGGCTGTTTTATTCAGCTGATGAGAATGGGTTTACTTGGTGTGTTCATTATGTAGCCTGGAGATGATAACCTTGTCCTTCCGACTCAGTTTCTGCAGTGGATATGATGTGGAGTTCTGTTTAATTTTGTGTAGTTTGCTAGGCGGTTTGTTTGATAGACGTTGTATAATCTTCTGGATACATACAAGGTGGTTCACATGTTCCTTATTAGGTTTGCAGATAGGCAACACTTCATACTGTGCAAGTAGTAAGGTTGAAATAAACGTGCTTGTCGGTATTTGGTAAATATGCAAATATAGCTTCCTCTACATTCGAAAATAGACCTTAGCAGCATTCCAAAAACATGCGCTTAATAACATATGTTGTATATCAATAGGATCGCTGTCATACGTTCAGCAACGTAAATTATAATGAATGAAGCCTAAATGAAAGGCTTAAGCTACATAAAGGAGTCCACAACTGTTATAAGGAGATCAGAAGCGGAAAGAGAGAGAGAGAGAGACAAGTGTGATACTATACCTACCATTTTTAACAATGAAAACGGGCGCAAAGATTATACCTCAACTGGTTAATTTTATGTTCCCTCATTATCTGAACGTGTCAGTGGTTCGAGTCCCACAGACTGCTTGCTCATTTTTTTCTTCTTTATGTATTATCCATCGAGGTGCAAAGTTAGTTCAGTGTTTGTCACTCTAATAACTTTAAGTGTAAACAAAAGGCTATAGAATGAAGAACAAACGACAGTTAATTTTACGTGTTCTTCAGTCTTCGATCCTTAATTTTCTTTCTAATTATTTTGAAAAAGAAACCAATAAGACTTTAAGTAATAAAGGAAATTTTCAAAACGTATAAAGTTAATAAAACAATGTCAAAATACTAGAACACCTAACATGATATCGATTGTTCTTCGTAGTTGGACAATGCTCTTCACAAAATGTTGGCAGCTGGAACCTTCGGTGGGTTAGCGAATATTACCGGAAGATACTTCAGGTCCAGACATGCCCCATTAGACACAATTGCACGAAGTAAATATGTAGATATGTGCTATATCTGCAGTCAAGGTTATCTCCTATGAACCTCATAACCCATTAGATAGGCAGACTCAGTTGGTCGTGAACTTGCCATGTATTCCAGACTAAACGCCGTATGGAAATAGATTTCCAGTAGGTCGAAAACCTACACAACACTTTTCGGAATGCTGAACGACGTTTAAGTATAACAGGAGCATTTGAAACGACAGATCCTATTAGAGAGGCATCAGTTACCTCTGGGCACATTGAAGATATAATTTTTGTCGCTGTCTTAAACAATCCCCATATTAGCACGCGGGCACTGGCACAAACATCAGTAGGTAATCAGTTATGCGAACACTGTATAACAGTTCATTTCACACTTTCCGCTTGCAGCTACACCAGGAACTCCATGGTCGTGACTTTGAAGCTCGAGTAAATTTCTGCCAGTGGATATTATGCAGTTTTGAACTGTGATGCAGTCTCTTTATCCAAAGATCTGTTTTCAGATGAATCGCGGTTTCACAACATGCACTACTGGAGTTTCGATTACCCTCAGTGGGGAATTAATATATGGTGTGGTATTTTGGGTGATCATCTAATCGGTCCACATTTTTTCGAATGTCAGTCACCTTACGGGACCACGCCTCCTTCACTTCCTCCAAAACTATCTCCCTCCATTGCGGAGATGTACCATTAAAAGAAAGATTATGAATGTGGTTTCAGCATGATGGTGCTCCACCGCATCATCCAGGATCGTTGTAAACTATCTTCACGGCACACATCCTCAAAGATGTATAGGCAAGCGGGGACCTGTGTCGTGGCCTGCAAGATCGTCTGATCTTACGCCACTTGATTACTTCCTATGGGGTTATTTAAAATAAGCAGTGTACAGCCAACAGCCGCATAACCTTAATCATCTTCAGCAACTAATCAGGGAGACCTGCAGGTCCATCACACCCAGGTTGTCATTACAACATCGGCCACACCTCTGTATCAACCAAGGCCATCATTTCGATCAGTTGCTACGCTAAATGAAAAACTTTTATCACTAAGATTCATGTCACTTTATCTAGCGGATATAGAAAAGTTTGTTAAGTTATGGGATTAAACCTAATTTTCTTTTCAACTTAAAGTACTGGTGAATGCCTATGTATTTGGCACAGCTTGTGATTGTCAGCCTAAGTATTTTGTGTATTTTTCGTTTTAGAGATACCTTGAAAACGGGTCTGGTTCTGTAGTATTATCTGAAATACCTATGTTAGTTTTAAAACATTGTAATAATACCTGCATATTTAGAAGAACTGAATGAATATGCCTCAGAAAATTCATTTTCATTTTTATTTCCTGTAACTGGACTGATTAAGTTAGAATAAATATAAAAAAAGAAAAAGGAAACAGTAAGCAAGTCAAAACATGATCCGATATCCCATCTAGCTTTGTGTCAAAATCAGGAATAAAGAAAGTGTGGGAAAAAATTGTCAACTTTTTGTTAAGATTTGAACCTGAATCGAGGATTTTGGAACTCGTGCTAGTCACATACGCTACTGTTTATAATTCGCAGCGCCAAAGTCTGTAAGGCAAGTATCTAGGAGATGGGTCTCGGGAACGATGTTTTCAGGTTAGACTGTCATCTGCGGACAATATCACAGCATTTTTTATTTTTTTTTTTTTTGAAACGGTACCGGAGTCTGATCGGTACTCCGGCACTGTATACCCTACTTATACTTACCTTTTTTTTTGTTACTTTGCTTTTCTGAATAATTACTGGATTACTGTTTTGTTACTCTTACAACGCACACATAAACACAAACATATAACACTCATGCCCAAGGCGGGACTCGAACCCACGATCCCCAGCGCTGCGAAACACCAAAGCGGGACTTGGCGAGCGCGGCCATGGGGACCGGCGGAAAGCGCTCAACCTTATCCACGTCCTGTTGCACCTGGTAGATTTGCTCGATAGACACGTTCATGGCTAATTCGGACACTTTGAGAACAATCACATAGAATTGCAACGCCATACGCAAAAAGGTTAAAGAGTTAACTGATCTATTACTAACACACTCAATTCACATAGCATTATTAACTGAAACCCATATAGATCATAAAGACCGTCTATCTAATCCCGGATACCGATATTTCACTAAAAATAGTTGTTTTAGTAGTCACCACTATCAAAAAGGCGTTTTAGTAAAATGTCCGTTATTTTTATCGTTTTTAACTTTGATTTAGTATTCTTATATGAGTTACCGACTTCAGAGATATTCCTTGTTATTGTTTTAAATCTTACAATACTTACAGGATGTCGCCATCCATTTGACATTTGTTTTTCTCCAGGCCAAGCATGGAGAACGTCAATCGTAAATCGATAAAACTTGACTATCTCTTTAGCCCACCGAATTCAATTAGTACCTTTCTACTTATAAGTAAGTAAAAAAAGTCACAGGAACCGTTCTGTAATTTTTATCATGATTAACATGAACTAAATGGAAGATGAGGCTCATTTGTTTCATTTGCGCTTTATTTGTGCTTCAACAAAAAGTTAAAAAGAAGAATTAGTCTTTTATCTAGATAATGCTAATTACGAAAGGATATCATATTACTCATTTTGTTATAAGTACAGTATTAATAATGCATTACTTTTGGCTAAAGCAACATTAAAATATTCTAAATGCTAAAATTATGCGGTTGAAATTGCAATTTTGTTTTTGAAAATGACGAGGAGCTAAACAAAAGAGATACAAGTCAGATAAGGACTTCACGTTTGAGAAACGCTGAAGAATTTTGAAACTGAAACTAACAACAGGGAATATCTCTAAAACGACTGAAAAAATGTACACATATTTTTATGACTTAAGTAGTGTGTTTTAGCGACCTCTAATGGTTATGGTACACATGACCTGCTCTACATTATCGGCGCCTCACTGTTCTTACCAAAGCTTATTCTTCTATGTCATGATAATCCAGATACAAAATTAGCAGATGTGGACTTATTACAGAATTCCTTATAAGTATAAGACAAATATTGCAACACATTACTTTAAATCGATAGTCAAATCATTTAAAAGCTGGTCGCTATTTGATTGCATTAGAGTTTGGCTATCTTTTTATGGCTAGGTGTAAATCTTAGAAAATGAATAATACTTTCCCGCTTAAGAAAAGTATACTCAATTACTTATGTAAACCAATAAAGCTATATCCCTTGAAATGTTTAACTAAATAATAATAATAATAATAATAATAATAACATCAATAACAACAATAATAATGAACAAACAAAGGGATATAACGAGATCTAGAATTCTAGTTTCTCTACACGTTTCTACTGGTCACCCAGCTGCTTCTGTAAATTACAATAAAAGTAAGGAATGAGATCAGCGGAGTTTAAAATATTTTATTATTGCTTCAGATTCTTGAATTACCCTTGAATCTGAATCAATTTTGTAATTTATTTGCGAGCATTCATATCAATTGCATGAAGAGGGAAAGAGAATATTTTGTAATAATAGTTGGTATCTGGATAGCAAAAAAAAATTGGGCGGAGAAATCATGTGAATGTAATACAGAAGTGATTCTAAAGCAGTTTTTACTTCTTATCAGTTTTGTTTGTAGTGCCAGCCCCTCTCTGCTACATAAACACACCAAATAGCTAACTTTTAGAACGGGTTTGTATTTTTCCTATAATAATAAAGCGTTCTTATAGAAGCAGTGCTGGTTGAACATTAGTTTTCGTCGCTATACAAGTCTACCTTTTACACTGCTTAACTATGGTAGAAAGAAGCAGTATTGTATTCCACTAGAAATTCTTAATTGAGATATTATTGGAAATATACAGTGGACCGTGTGTGTGTGCGAGTTTTGGGACAACTCAAAAACGCATGGTCAGTCAAATATTAAGCCCCTAATGTTCATAATAATCTTTGAAAAACTTAAGGACATTATCAGACGCAAGGTACTACTTAAGCGTGAATTGCAGCCAGAAGAGCTTTTCTAAAGGCTGTAGGTTCGGGAAAAACATAATCAAGCTTATATTAATTTTTATGTATAAATATAATATATGATATATAAATATGTCGCCGACTGAAAAAATACTATGAATGCATAAACACGTTTAGGGGGAAAACGCAACGAAAGCATATTTTCGCCTTTGACGATTGCTGCTCTTCTTAAGTAGTTCCCATCTTTGCGGACAGATGTCACGACATATATAATTTATTAAAAACAAATCTAAATAACATTTTATAAATATGGTATTGTTTAAGTGTCTACCACTAACAGTAAAAAAGTTTGGAAAAATTTGGCCCATTAGTTTCTTAAAGAACAGAATTAATTTAATGAAAGCTTGATTATAAAAATCACTCACGAATAACAATACAACTACAACACAAGTCTGTGTTTGCAAACATATATTTGCGAATTTTGCACAATACGTTTATATAGCATATTATAACTTAACTACTATTGTTACTACTTAAATTTTTCCCTAATAAGTATGGGCAAATATAATGAATAATACTTTCCCGCTTAAGAAAAGTATAATCAATTACATATGTACTCCAATAAAGCTAAATCCCCTGAAATGGTTTACGCAAATAATAATAATAATAATAATAATAATAATTGTCTTATTAATCAACAGATTAATGTCTTCCAATTTACAACAATAATTATAGCTTATATTAACAGTTTATGAAAATTAATTTTTTATAAAAGTTGGTACAGAGATATCTTTTAAAAATTGTAAGATTTGTGGATTCATGTTGGTTACATTGAGAGCAGTAGGATCTTCTGGAATTTGATTCTTCAGTCTCCATCTTGTTTGGCATCTATCACATTTCGGAGGATGTTCTTTAGGGAGCAGGAAGGTTTGTGTGAGTATGCTGTGGCCAATTCTAGTCCTGGTGATGACAATCTGGTCTTGACGTTTTAAATTATTAAGAGTGATATTCTTTTCAGGGTTGGGTAAAATAACGTGAAGTTTATTGGTGGGATTGTTTGACCATTGATGGAACCATTTGGCTTTTTTTTTTTTTTTTCCTGTTCATGTATTTAATATAATCTTGATGTGCTGTAGGTGTTGAACTATTATGAGGGTGTTTAGTGGCTTTAAGTGCTTCGCAATCAGCTTTCTCGTTACCTTCGATTTGTTTGTGTTAAGGCACCCATGTTAGGAATTTGTAAATTAACAGCTGGTGATGGAAGTTTCCAGGGAGCCACGTCTAGTACATCTCGTCTTACAATTATTTGGGGAGCTTCCAGGGCATATTCTTGTAGGTAAGTTGCTATTCTTGCAAAGAAGGCGGGGTAACGACGTTTCTTTTGGTTTATTTCTTTTAGTTTTGGGAATACAAGCTTAAGCATGTAGGCATTAGGGTTTGCAGCAATAATCATAGCATAAAATAAATTTAGATATTTCCTCCTATTTTCGAGTGGTAATTCATCCGCTTCTATTTGTAGACTGGTAGAGGAACTTGTTCGAAAGGCTCCAAATGCTATTCTAAGACCTGTTGTTTGTACAGTATCTAGCATTTTAAGAGCTGTTGGTGATGCAGAATTGTAGTGGATCCATCCGTAATCTAATTTTGATCTTACAATTGTTCTGTAAGTTGTAAGTAGCACTTTTGGATCAGCATCCCAGCTTTTAGCTGTCAAGGATTTCAATACAGCAATTTTCATGATACATTCAGATTTTAGCTTTTTACGATGGCGAATCCATATCAGTTTATTGTCTAGTGTCATTCCTAGCACTTTAACTGAATTTACAGTTTCAATCTTATGATTATTTATATACAGCTGAGGACCATTGGCAAAATTATTTTTTGAGAAGGTTTTGCTCATAGTTTACAGTGTTTTCTAATGATTTCTAAAGCTTCTACAGGCATTTTTAGCACATTTTGAGACTAGTTTGCGGTGCTCTGTAATGCTTTCTGTCGCCTTACAATTCTTTTAAGGTATTTAGAACTATAGAACAGTGTTACACCCTCAGGAAATAGATATTTCAACTCACTCTGAAAGTATTTGTGGGTTCACGTGTAAGGACTTTGCGACAGCGGTAAAGAATTTTTATAGTTTTTATAGCCCATTTTTACTACAAATGGCACCGCAGGCGATGATACTTATGATACATGGAATGAAAATGCATCACCGATGGAATGTAATGGCGGGAAAAACCGGAGAGCCCGGAGAAAACCCGCCCCTGCGCCGTTTTATCCACCACATATCCCACATGCGGTCGCTTGGGATCGAACCCAGGCCGCCTAGATGAGACGGTAAAGGTATTCGGAATTATAGAGCAATGTTAAGCCCTCAGGCAATAGATTCCTCAACCCACTTTGAATGTATTTTTGAGACCTCCTTTTATGGACGTTGTGGCAGCGCTAACGGTATATGGAGGATATTTTAGAACACTTAGGAGAACTTTAGGCGTATTTGGGGCTACGAATTGTTCTTGCTGCATTTTAGCCCCTTTTCTTATGGTGGCATTTTATACTAGTTTTTTGTCGTTTCTACAACAATTTTCAACGTTTCTACATTAATTTCTGACATTGTCACACTACTTCTGACGTTTTTCATACTATTTGTTGCGTTTCGTAGTATTTCCTTATGTTCCTGGGTGGTTTTCTTGCTTTCATAGACTGTCCTTTTACAGATGCCATGTTCTTCCCTACTTTGAATCCCGGGGAGACATCGGTGAAATTTCGGCAAAAATGATGAAAAATCCGTTTTTTCGTTTTTGCCTTAAGATTATGCTTATACTTTGTACTTTCAGTATCTACCATTGTTTACGCTGCAGCGCCAATTTAAAGGCTCTTACGTCATGATTTAAATACCCTTTTGCAGGTGGACGTGACTCCCGAAATACATTCATCACATTCATTCAATAAAATCGTGTACAATTTTGAAGTTTAAATCAGGCGGGTGTATTCAGAGCTGGCACATGTTTGCAGAGATATCTTCTGAGATTTTCTGCAAACTTTTATGCCGGGTATGTATTGTTTTGCTGTGAATATATCACCACGTCTTTCGTGAATTTTGTGGATTTTATTCAAAATATAAGCTTTTAACAAGAGAGAAGTCATCATTATGGCATCTACAAATAGACGATTACTATTTAGAATAAGAATAAGCTTAATATAGTTTTAAATAAGGCAGAAAATATTGAAACAAGCCTTCTTGTTGCAAGGGAAAATCTTTGTTTACCAATTCTAAACAGTAAAAAAGTAGCTAATTTCTTCTCCCAATGTGGTAAATACTGCACAGCTGCAAAATTTGCACTTTAGGTCACTTTAATTTTTATTAATTGTTATTAATTGCTATAAACTTATCACAAAATGGTTATGTCAAATAAGAAACAACAAACAAAGAAATCTCTTGCAGCAAGAAAGAATGTAATAACTAGATGGCAAACTAGCAAATGTGAGGTAGATACCAGCAAAGTCAGGCCTACGGTAGATTTTCAAGAAGCAGATACTAGTGCCATAAAATTTCAGAAGTTCTCCAAGGACGATGAAAATGAAATGAATGTTGAACTATCAAATCCAGATTATGTACTTGTGCACAGTGAGGTTTGTTGTAAAATATTTAATAGTTTCACATGTATAGATTGTGGATTTCAGGGTTTGGAATCAAAATTTAGTAACACACAGAGTTTTGCCAGTAAAGTAACTGTACAATGCACTTCTTGCAGTGAAATGTATGTAGATACATTCACTAGTCCTGGAGTTGCCAGTGATTCTCTCTTTTTGATGTGAATAGCAAAGTAGTTGATGCATTTTTGGGTACTGGGAAGGAACATGCTGGCATGCAGAAATGTTGCATGACCATGGGCATCGGATGATCGAGTTCCTCTACTTACAATTGCTAAAAGCCATAGTTTTTATCATAGGGATTTAAAATTTTGAAAGTATTTGTGCCAAAGGGTGTCTAGTAAATGTAACAAATTTCATGTTCATGAAGGGAACAGCAGAGCATTTCATTCAGCAATTTCAGCAATTATGCCAGTATATCAGAGTCTAAGCAGTACTAATTTATTAGAGAGGTGCATAAAAGGAAAAACTCAAAATGCAAACGAGAGTTTACATAGTTTGAAATGGAATAAATGTCCAAAGGATGCTTTTGTTTCTAGAAAGAAATTGCAAATTGGAGTAACTGTAGTTCTATGTGAATTCAATATGGGTTGTGAGGGTACTCTAAATGTAAAGGAAAGGGTTTCAGCTAGTAAAACAAGTCCTGTCAGCAAAAGAATTAGTAGCCTTAAGGACAGGCGAAGAAGTACATTAAGCACATTCAAAAGAGGGGGAAAAAAAAGTTAAGAGTAGGAACGTTTAAAGAAGAGGAAGCTAAACAGTTAGCTTAAGGACCTTCATATGGTTCAGGGGAGTTTTGAAGCATTAATTTGTAGTGGAATATTGTACGCCCCACGGTAGCCAACCAACGGTCTAAAATTATATATTCATATACATTTAAAACTTTAAAGTCATTTTTCTACGCTTTCTGTTTTTCAACATTTTTCATTGTACAAAATGCTCTTTGCAATGTAATTGTTAAGTAATTGCTTTGAAATTTGTCACACATATGCTTAGATAGTTGTTGCATACAACTTGGAATTTTTATGTTCTAGATGGAATAGGTTAATCGTTATTGAATTTTGATGTTGAAAATTGTTAATAATTTGGAGGAAAAAAAAAACAGATCATCTAGGCATTCAATATTTTTTTTCTCCAAAAAATTTACATAGCTTAATAAAAATACCAAGTTTTGTATACATAGTTCTAAGGAACATACAGGCAGAGCTTAGTTTATTTATAACAAATATTGTTTTGCAAGGAGCATTTCTTATATAACAAAAATTGCGAAAAAAACACAATTTTTTTTGGAAAAACTTAATTAGAAACATGAAATTTGGTACCTTTACTAGACATCCTTTGGCACAAATACTTGCAAAATTTTAAATATCTGTGACAAAAACTATGGATT
The DNA here is from genome assembly GCA_030762935.1 of Hymenopus coronatus. Classification (NCBI taxonomy): domain Eukaryota; kingdom Metazoa; phylum Arthropoda; class Insecta; order Mantodea; family Hymenopodidae; genus Hymenopus; species Hymenopus coronatus. The sequence goes on from CM060900.1 coordinate 263,673,868, forward strand.
TTAGCAGTTTTCACAGATGCCTACCCTTATGATAATTTCAGCACACTCTTTAACAGTCATATTGTATCCTTTTACAAACTTCTACATATTCAGATGCTAACATGTGCAGTGAGGGGTATAGGTTTGCACGGTTTCGGTCTTTTTTAGGTTGTAAATCTATCATAACCTAGCATTGTGTTTTTACGTGTTTTTATTTGTCGTTTTGTTTAACGTCTCTCTTTTCGAGGCTAACACTAGAAGAAGTGTTCTAAGCCTTTGTTGTTGAAGAGTTTATAGTTAGTGAACATTATGTTTCTTCGTGTTTTATTCGTCTTTTGTTTTTCTTACACCCTCTTTTCCTTTAAACAAGATTTTTTCTCTAATCTAACCTAGAATGACCTTGACCTTTGTTGCTGTTTCTATTACTGTTGAAGCGTTTGCCTTATTTTCCAAGTTATTGTTAGCATTTTCACCATTTATTTTTATTGCGTGATTTTTATATAAGGTTGATTAGTATAGCATTCTTGTAGCTGGAGAGGATAGGCGCTCTCTTACAATGTATTCTATTTTCTTATCACCTGACATAATTTAACCAGTTCTAAGTTCGGTATATTGCAATGTTTTCACCCCTTCAGTTTTTTTTTAAATGTTTTTGCTATGTATTGCAGGCTTTTCTAGTATTTTGATGTGTTTGTAATTCTGGAACGTTTTACCAGCAGCTATGTTATACATTTTGGGGGAATTTTGAATGTATTTTAGGCTCTGGATCAGGTATTTTAAATAGATTTAAGGACATTTCAGAACAGGCTGAAAGTATTGCAGGCCCTAGAGCAGGGAGAATATTTCAAGCCTTTCGAGAATGTTTCAAGGCATATGTGGAGACTTATGGTGGTATTCAGGGTCTCTAGATGTTCTACCGAGATCTACAGAGGAGGTATTTTTGTCTCTTTTCCATGCATTTTGGAGCAGCATTTTATTCTATCTAGGTACATTTGATTCTTTTCCATACATTTTGGAGGAACATTTTAGGACATTTTGTGATAATTTTGGATGTGTTTAGGAGTCTCTAGAACAGATATTTAGCGAAGATATGTGGAGAAGAGTTTCAATTCAGTTTACAAGCACTTTTATTGTATTTTGGAGTACATTGAAGGTATTTTAAGCTATATTTAACAGGCATTTCACCCCAAAAAGCAGATGTTTCACTATACATTTTAAACCCTTGGTACTCATTTTAGGGTTCCATGAAGGTATTTGAAGCTCTATTTAACAGCTATTTAACCTCGGAGTAGGTATTACAGTCTATTTTAAGGCTTTTTGAGCGCAGTTTAAAATCCCTTCAAGGATTAGACTATATAACGCAGTCTTTTAGTCTCTGGAGCAGATGTTTCAGACTAATTTAGAAACTTTTTGAGAACGTTTAAGATAACCTGATGGTATATGAAGCGCTATTTTTACCAGTCTCCGACAGCTAATTACCAATTTCATCGGAGGAAATCAAAAATGGATTCGGTCGATAGAATATCATTGGAAAACTAATATAACATTTTGAACAAACCATATCTCATATATAGCGTATGTTGTTAAGAAGTCTCTAAATTTGCAAAATACTTATGGGAAAGATGAGGTTTAAAAAAAAATCAAAACTAGTCCTGTTTCCTTATAGGAATGGTATTAAGTTGCTAAAAAATACAAGAGCTATCAAATAATAAACTTGTATAGAACTCCAAATAAAAACTAAAGTCTAAAGGAACCCGAATAAAACATACCAAATTACAGAGAAAATTGCAGGAAAATGTGCTTTAACACTTAAGTATATCTGTGTGTATGCGCAAAACATCAATGGGAGGGGATAAAATTGATCTAGAGCTAGTACAAGATGCTTAAAGCCAATGGATTAGGAGAGAAAATGAGGAAAACAACACCAATGTTCGGGCATATCCAACTTCTATAATTATGGACGATTGAATGAATCTGAGATAATTTGCAGTGAAAAGGATCCACCTAAACATGAGATCGGTGTGAGAAGGAAGGAGGAGAGGGAGAGAGGGAGAGTGAGAGAGAGGGAGAGAGAGACAGAGAGAGGGGGAGGGAGAGGGAGAGGGAGAGAGAGACAGAGAGAGGGAGAGAGAGACAGAGAGAGAGAGACTGCTGGCGTTGGCTTTGGTAATGCGATAGTTTTAGATGAGCATAGTGCTGTGACATTTATATAAGCTGAAACATGAAAAAGAGGAAAATACTCAAACAACATAGGAGGATAAAGGGTTAGAAGCAAAAATCTATAAAATTTATATGCCCATACCCAGTGCAATTATTAGCTGTGTATAAAGAGTGAGAAAAGTTGAAAATAATGACATGATTCAAGTGTGACTAAATAACTCTAAACTATAAATACTTGAACACAGGCTCGGCTGAACTTCTAATATTAGACAGAAATCTTTATAAAAGATAGAGATGCAGGAAAAGAAACAACGAAGTCAAATAAGATACATGTCAAAGAAACAATGTTGGTTTACGTTAGGTTAGATAAACATATCTCAGAAAGACTGCAAACTCATATTCGGCTTAGCCTCTCTCATGTTAACTTCTGAACACGTAGAACTTTATAGAAGGATAGAATATGAGGATTTAAGCATAGAAAAGTAGAGAAAAATCTAGAAAGTGTTCATAAAGGACGAAAACTGTTTTGTTAAAAACCACTCAAACTATAAACAATTCAATATCATACTAAAATATATGTAAATACTATAAACTCATAAGAAATGAATATAAAACAAAATGGACTTGAAAACAACACAAGAATTTATAAAATGACAAAAATTTACCTGATAACAAAGCTCAGTGTTACAAAACATTAATATACCCACTATAGCATCCTAAATACCTTGAAAATGAGTTAACTACCTTTAAAGTTGCTAACAAAAAATATAATCAAGGTCTAAATTACCTTGAAAATACTATAAATGTCCTAAAACGTGCCTAATTTACCTCTAGCAATCCCTAAAAACCTTCTTAAAAACGAACTCTAAGCTATATAGTGTACTGAAATACTGTTCTACAGCACTCAAAGATCATCAAAATCAATCCGCAATGTACTAAAATGTTCATGAAGGCTTGAAAATTATACTTAAATGCGTGCCTCTAGGCTAAATGTTTGTTAAAATAGTATTTCAATAGCTTCTAGCTATTTTAAAAGTTCTCAAAAAGCTTCTAAACTAGCCCGAAATAGCTGTTCCAGAGGCTAGATACCTGTGTTATAGAGATTAAAATCCCTTCAAAGGCTCTTAAATTGCGTTCAAAAAGCCTTTGTTTCCTTTCTGTTTTTGCATTGTAATGTTTTTCTTTGAATGTAATGGTGTAAATGCATATTGTATTCTACATAACATTACTATACCGAGAGTTCCACAGCCAAAAATACACTTTTTGAACTGCCTGAATAAAAATAAAGCATAAGAAAAAAAAAGAAAAAGAAAAAAAAAAACGAGCCCACGCGTATGTGTGTGTGCGTGTGTGTGCAGCGTTAACTGAAAAACGAAAAGTCGGTCAATGCCAAAATTATATTTAATCAGCATCTTCCAAGGATGCGACACGAAGGTTTTCAAGAAAATACACCACCCAAACTATCCTTTACTTGGAACATTTTCCTAAAATGTTGATTTTCTCAAAAATGGTTCCAACCATTTTGACTAAAACAGCATTTTGTTCAAGATACTTTCAAAATAAAATGCACATCTTGAATTGTCTGGGAAGGGTTTTTGAATACCTCTAAATTCTGGATGATGTTGCATATCTGAAAAACCGTAAAAATAGACACTAAGATGGTAATCTCGTTAAAGCACACAATTCATCACAGATATATTTCTTTTCTTAGTTAACCATTTCCAAGATATTGCTTGTTATTTATTTCAATGTTAAAATACTAAACGTTTCCTCAAGTCGAAAGTCGATAGTATTTCTTTTCCCCTGGTCATGAAAAGAGAACGACATTTCAGTCATCACAAGTCGACCGGCTCTTAAAAAATTGACTCGCTTTAGCTTAGTATATTTCCTTATTCCCCCTGTACCTACAAAGAAATGCTATTTTTGTTGAAGTTTATCTCGATAAGCAGGAAGGAATAGAGAACAATCTGTGGTAAGATCAGTTTGTTGCAGAATGGGTAGAGAAAGTCATGCGAATAGTGAACTTAATTGTTTTCTCTCTTGTGATATGGGGTGAAGAATATTTTATTACATTCTAATATATCTAATTTTTAAGAAAATTTAGTGAAAATTAATAATCCAACTGCAATATGTTTTGTGACTTCCTTAAAAAAAAGAAGAAAGAAACAACATTAGAAAATCGTTGTGCGAGCGTGTCTATCTGTTAATACTTAAATACAAACTTCGTATTCAAGTCCGGCTACTTCAAAGCATGCGACACTAAGGTTTTTAAGAAAAGTTCTCCACTCAATATATTCTTTACATTGGAAAGTTCTCTTTGTTTTCTATTTTCTCAAAAATGGCTCTAACGATTTATTTAAAATATGCACGATTAAAATAATTGCGTGCCTGACAAATGAAATCTACAATATTTTGAAATCTCTGGAAATAGCATGTGAATTCCTCTTAATTTTAATTACTTTTGTTTAGTAATTGGTAAGACTTAAGAGATAGATAGAATATTACAACAAATACAACAAAAAATACAAACCTCGTTAAAAGAAACTATATATATCAAACACATTTTTGGAGTAACCATTTCCGATGCATTACTTGTTATTTGTTTGACTTTTCAAATTGTTATTCCAAATCTATCAAATGGAGACCCACTCTTTAAAAACAGGAATCGTTTTAATTACTGTATGCCACAATGGATTATGTAAATGCGAATTGAAGTTTAACTAGATTAAAAATAAATAAACAAGTAAGCTTTTTTAAGAATAGCCTGTAGTTCTCAGTGAGAAGAGAAAACTGTGTGTGTAACACAGCAGGTTCTCTTACAATATACATTGAGAGGTTCTTCTCAAAACTGTCCTTTGTTTCAAAAATCTAAATATTTGAGTGAAAAACCGCACGCTGTTCTGCAATTAGTTGTTTCAGAAAAGGTACATTGAAAATAAAGAAATTCGGAATGGAGGAGATAAAAGATCTTTTATATTCGCACAAAAAATATTAAAGAGGGAAAAATCAACCCTTAGAACTGATCTCAATATTGCGTAAAGAACGATAGTACAAACAAGGTTCTATATTTAAGGTCGCTAGACCGAGACATTAGCATAACCTGTCACTAGAGGGCCAGAATTGCGCAAAAGAAGCATAATACTAATTGTAGGCGGCTTTATTTTGTTATTTTGCGAGCGTATATACATTCTATGGCCGTCTCCTTAGCGCGGTGGTAGCGTTGCTGCTCACCAAACGGGAGACCTGGGTTCGATCCCCAGTACCGGGGTGGGGATTTTTCCCCCGCTGGGAGACCTGGCCCGGGGAGCACTCAGCCTCGTAAGGTCCCTGGGGGCCAATTGAGGAGCTACTTGATGGAGAAGTTGCGGCTCCAGGTCATGAGGACCGCATTAACCGGCCGGCGCTGACCACGTCTCACCCTCCAATACTGCACCCCATCGATGACGTCTGTAGTGGACAGAGATGCGGGACGCAGCGGCCGGGCGGTAGGCCAAGGTTCCCCGTGAGCTGTCGTGCCATGGTGTTATATATACAATCTATCTTCATGAAGAGCATTTAGAAATAGTTACGGTGCGCCAACTTCCAGTTTCAGCCGTGAGCCCATGTTCCAATACCTCCTGTTTCGAAGATTTCATAAATATTCTTCTTCCTTCACGCATTACACATTATTGTGTGTAGTAATCTGCACATCTTGTTCATATCATCGTTTTTGGATCTTCCAATATTTCTTTTACCTATCAGTTTATAATTAGTCCCTCTTTCTCTCTATTCTTGCTACATGCTTATGCACTTGGTTTTATATTAATTAGTTTTATCATTCGATTACATAATACAGCTTATATAATACGTGTATATATAATATATATATCTATATGAAACTCCCCTCTTATATCTTGTATCTCTCTTAGAGGCAGCAACTGCTCTTAAAAATGTCATTTAATTTTCTTCAAGTTTACTTTTATCTTTCTCTGGCAAGATCCAAGTTTCGCTTCTATATATTCGTTTTTGAACCGACATCACTTTATAAAATTTTAATATGCTATATTTTCTGGCTTTATTTTCAAACATCTTTTTATAGTTCCATTTCAATATTTCCAATTTGTATTAGATCAAACTCCCTTTGATACGACATATTGCATCCCAAGTATCTAAATTCTGTAACATGTTCCCCAACAGTGTTCTCTATTACAACTTTTATGGGATCCTCTCTTTTCCTCTTTAGTTTTTCTTAAGGATACTGTGATGTTATGCTTATTTACTATTTCATTTAACGCATATACTGAATTCAGGGGTTTATATTCTGGATTATATATAATAATCTGATCATTTTCAAACATTAACGATAGTGCAAAATGAGATACACATCTTTTGATAGTGTTTAACGCCCGCTTTTACTACTTTGGCATCGCAGGCGATGACAATGATGATAGTTGGAATGAAGATGGAGCACCGGTGGAATGTGATGGCGGGGGAACCCGGAGAAAACTCGTCACTTTGTTCACCACTAATCTCATATGCGGTCGCTTGGGATCAAACCCCGGCCGTCTAAGTGAGAGGCGAGTGGTCTAACCACTCAGCCATGCCGCGGCCACAATGGGATAAATTTATCCATTGTTTAAGTGCAGTCTCCGCCTCCTTCCGTCCATCTACACCCAGATCATCTTGGGTGTGCGCAGTATTAATGGTGGCGTGTGGTCAGTAAGGCAGCGTACACTAGCTTACTAAATGCAGATTACAGAATCTCGGCCGCCACTATTTCTGTAAAATAGCTCCTCAATTGTTTCCAGGGAGCTATGTGCATCAGTTTCCAGGCTTCCAAGCAAAGAAACAATCCCAATTTTTATATCAGAAAATAAACCCGAGCCCCTTCGTACCATAAGTATCAGCGCTTCGTGTAGTAGTAGTAGTAGTAATAATAATAATAATAATAATAATAATAATAATAATAATAATAAAACAACATTAACGTCATAATTGCCATTAACCATAACGTAGTTTTTATTTAAACCCCAATTTATACATCCGGGCCCGGGCCAGGTTGTAAGTATTGTCACAAATATCTCTATTGAGTTAACAACTAGTTAGAAATGAGTTTTTAAGGCACTGCTTCAAATAATTTACTCGACGTCAGAATATTTACAGTTTATGACAGTACACCATCCATGGGTCACGCACCACTACGCGCTTACTCTCCACTCACGACTCTGTACAATTCACAGCACAAAAACAACCCACTCACTGCAATTCTTCCTCCTTTTAAAGTGAGAAAATGACGTCACCGAACTTTGTTGTGAAGAAACTGGACCCTTCTTAGCAAATCTCGAGTTTACCAGATGCCGATATGTCACGTTCCAAAGTTTCGAGTAGCGTCGCGCCGTTCCTTCGCTTTGTTTTCGCGTGGTCCTATTTCTCAAGGTCATCGCACTTGGAGACTCGCATACCAAGGCAACGTGAGAATCACCACGAATACGGCTCTGCCACACTGCTCCCTGGTTGTCCCAATAGTAGCGGGCTAGACGATCCAAATGTACTACCAATTTCTTCCTTCGTGGTAGCTTCTGTATGCAGTAGACGACCATTTATTTTCTTCACCACAGAGTACGGCCGTTGCCATATTTGCTGAAGCTTGTAGCGGCGTCCCTTGGTCCGGGTAAAGCGATACAATCACACCAGATCACCTTGCTGGAATCCTCAGTTGTTGGCCTGCCAGACGTAACGGATCTTCATCCGATCGTTCGCCGCTTGGAAGCTTTTTGATGGGTCATCTCATGCATGTCATGAAGTCGGTCTACGAGACGCTTCACGTAGTCGTCTGTTGGCTGTTTTGTTCCAGAGGGACTCCCGTACATCATATCGCACGGTAGTCGCAGCTCTCTGTCATATACCAAATTGGCCGGTGTCACCTGTCCTTATTAGCGCGCATCACCGTCTGGGTCTGTTCAACCTTGGTGTCTCACCTTCATCGTTTCCTCCTAGGGGCATGTAAGTCACAGAGGTCCTACAATGGCCTTCATGAGTTCTGGACTCCTGAGGCTGGTGTTACCCTGCGTCTGATTTAACTAATCCTTAAGTAATGCATCACCTTTAAACTGAATGTTACCTAAACATCAGTTACCTATTTTATAAAACTTACTGCTGGAATACACTCAGGCAAATAAGAAAATCGTCTACTCCATTTATGTCGCAAACGTTTCCGTTTATAACAATAAGAATATTTAGCTGCATGCTTAATAAACATACAGCATTTTGTTTAGTTATTTTGAGAAGGTGCCCAGTAAGTCGAGTCTTCTTATTTGCTTATTTTAAATATATGAAAATTGCTCCCCAAAATAAGCCCATTTCAATGTATATGGAAATGTTACGGATAAGTTGATGGTTGCCAGCTCCTATACGCGAGTAATATTCCCGTTAAGTTATCTGATAAGATATTGAGTAGGAATTACAGGTTTACTACGTTCACTAACTGGTTTCAATGTTTACGCATATACTTGTTAAGTGCACTGTGCCCTTAATTGTGTTACTATAGTTGTGTTATGTCTCCGTACCTGGGGGCTGATACTCTTTCAGACTTCCCAGATATTCAGTAGGGAGGCTGTTTCGTTCTACTTTTATATAATCATAACAACAACAACAATAATAGTGATGGTGATGACACTAACCAATTACTATATCAGATACTGAGCCCAAATGTCTTATTCGTTCAGGCGTCTTAACCAAAGAATTATTTATTTGCAACATAATACAAACTTTTCGAGAAAAAATAAACAACTCCTACATCCTGTTTTGCATAACATTCCTGGAAAATCAGTTATTGTCAAACTATTTATTTCTAACACAAAGAAATTAGACTACGTGTTCCGAGAAGCCATGTACACGAAACCCTTACTGTTACACAAAGAAATATCAAATAATAACAACTCTTGGCTCGTTTTCTTTAGAACTTTAGAACTCGCGTGTTTAAGGAGAGAGTACCGCAAATCCTGAGCAACATAGATTGTATTTCAAGCTACTGTTGCACAAGCAGGCCCTACAGAACGAAATGGATGTTTTTGTTGGATGGATTTTTTCTTTATTCTGTATGTCTCTAAGAATCCATAAAGTTATCCATATTCTGTTATTTTTAAATCGCAGAAATAAGCGGTACCTAACAAATTAGATGTATTGATAGCACTCTTGGCATTGCATACAACCTTTGGCTAGAAATATCAAATGCTGACTATGAGAGTTTATCTCTGCGTATAAGTCATGGCCCATTCATAGAAAAGTTACCGCAAACGCGAATACATGAACGTATGACATGAATACGCAATTAGCTTTACCAATCATAATAGCGTTAATGTTAACATCAAAACTAAAATACAATTGAGGTGTCCGCTGATTGAAATGGAGGCTGCAAGTATTGACGAGTATGTAACATTGTAATACTCTACTACAATGTGAATGTTCTTGTGTGTGTGTGCGTGCGTGCTGCGTGGGTCCGTGCGTGCGTTTGTGTGTGTGTGTGTGCGTGTGTGTGTACTGTCGGAGGAGATTCCGCTCTGCAGCCAGTGGCTTATTGCACAGGTCAGAATGAGATGAGAGTAATATCGAAGGGCGGCCGAAACCGCACCACGGGGGTAGTCACCGTCGAGGTTCCTAAGATGTTAGAAGCAGTTCTTCATTTTGACCCGGGGAACGCAAGGAGCCCGAGCCTCAGGTCTCACCAAACTCCCTGGGCCTACGAATACCAAGCCTGTCCGCCGCCGAGAGCTATATTTACAGAACTCGGTACCACCACGGGAGGACTCCACCACAGAAGTCCTCGTCGATATTTATAACCCTGAAAGAGACCGGTTGGATAAACTGGAGATGAAATGAAGGAACAGGAAATTGAATGAAAGAACCTCCACAGCATTTGCCCAGTGACCCGGGAAAACCCCGAAAAAAACCATGAATCAGAGAGGCCGGCTGCGGGAATCGATCCCACGACCTTCCGAATAGCAGTCGTAGATAAAACGACTGAGCCACCTTGATTGGTGAAACAATAGGCAATTAATGTTTTAAATTGTCTATAATTATTCTTACCTGTATCTTTTATATTTGTAGAGTATAAATTCAATTAAAAGTTTCTGTACACTAATTTTAATGGGCTAAATAAATCTCAGTGTTGAAGGAGAGTATTTGTAACGGCCATATCATTCCTTTTAAATTCTAATCTCACTTGTAGGTAACTTTTCACTTTTCAAACATCTTAGGTCATTTTGCAATCACTCTCGTTTTTCTCACAAATGGGATGGAAATAAGCATTCCCATAATTAGACATGCTATCCGATACACCTAATTTCTCGAGTAGTTTTGTGTGTATGAGTTACGGTTGGGGCTTAAACTGGCGGATAAGCCTGGTTAGTTTTTTGAGTACAACAACCGCGTTCACCAGTAGTTTTTTCTCATAACCCACAGGGATATGACGTGTGCCCAGTACATGGACGCAGTAGAGCAGCTTTGACACATATTGCGATAGGTAGAGTTGAAGCGCCTCAATATAGAGAAAGATGGTTAAATATGTTTGGTTCCATTCGATGCATTCATTCTCTTACCGTTTAAAACGACATTTATACCCTATGCCCTGTACAGATAAGCAGGTAAGTATCACAAAATAAGTTAATTGAAAGTATTTATTTGTAATAAACTAATGCATTAATTTTTAGCTTTTTATTGTTTTCTTTTTATTTGCAACACCAACATTAAAATCCAATAACTACGAAATGTGCGTGACATATCTTAAAGCACACCATGAAAAACTTCAAGGTTTTTCGGCACTTTTGCACATAAAATTGAGAGAAAACGCACATAGGATAGCTGCCTTTATGTAAGGAAGATCATAAATAATCAACGTACTTATGAATCTATTTTCATAATTTGTATTAATATTAAAACATGGAATATTTTAACATTAAACAATACATTTTAACAATATTAAATATTCAATTTTATGAACCGTATAATTTGTAGTTTTAAAACTATAATATTTTTAAAATAAATTATCATTTAAGTTAATGGGCAGCTATCCCCTGAATTGTTGCTTAGAAAATCTCCTCTGCGACAAAAACCAAGAAAGCGAGGAAGGGTTTCACTCTCGTTGCATTCAAGGTAACGGGTTTCCTGGCTCCTGCCAGGGACCCTTCGAACAGCTGCGGTGTTGCAGTTCATCTTAATGGCGTTTGACCATTGGGAACATGAGAGTCCGCTCCTTGTGGATAGCAAATTATCAGCTTTTTTCCAGACCGGGAAAAACTGATATACCTCGGCACCATCTGTAAATTTTCAAAAACTGAATTAAATTCCCAATAACTACCAATGAAAACATTGTTGATCTTAAAAGATACCTTTAAAATCTGCAAGCAATAGCAAATCACCTCTATACTAAAGACTGACTGTCACACAATATAACAATTGTTGTAGCCTTAGCTTGTCCCTTCTCTCTCGCTCTCTTTTTTCTCTCTGAAACATTACTCTAGGTAATCCAAAGGTTCTCCCTATTAACCAAGTTACTAGCAGTGCTTCTTTATATTGTAATATTCATATTTAAAATAGCTTCGTATACTTTGATAAGTAGCTACGGTATTCATGTGTAGTTAAGGTTTATTCCTATTCACAGATTCCAAATTCTGAGTTCATATTGTATTTATTAATAGTTTATAAAATTGATGTAATGTAATGTGATTCGTAGCATGACTGTTTTGTTCATATACTTCTCTATTATTCATTGCGTGATTCTTTGCGACCTTATTTTGTAGATATATTTAAGTCTACCACCGGGTAATACACACTTGTAGAGGAATAAATAAACACATACACACATTCGCACATGCATACATTACATTACATACATAAAACTACTGTTGTATTTATTTCCGATAATTTTGTACATTTTATTTTAAAAATCTGCTTACGTTTATAGCTGTCATCCTTATTTGCAGCAATTCTATTCGCACCTTCCGTTTATCCTGTCATAGTACCATATAACATACTTCCTTTTTTACAAAATGACATCCATTTGATTTATAGCGAATCTTACTATGCAGCTATGAACTATTTGTTTAAGAGTTTAACATTGAGTAGAAGATCTAGCATTAAATTAATTAGAACGAGAAATATTAAATAAGCTCACTACATTATTGTAATACAGGAAAGGCGAGCTTTCAAAATTCTTATTGGATCTAGCAAATGGTTTCAAGCATTTGACGTGCCTTCAGGTTTGTTTGTTTATTATGGTGTTTAACGCCCGCTTTTACTACTGTGGTACCGCAGGCGATGACACTGGTGATACGCGGAATGAAGATCAAGCATTGGTGGAATGTGATGGCCGGAGAAATCGGAGAACCCGGAGCAAACCCTTTCAAGCATTTGACGCACCTTCAGGTTTGTTTGTTTGTTTTTATAGTGTTTAACACCAGCTTTTTCTACTATGGCACTGCAGGCGATTATATTGGTGATACGTGGAATGAAGATAAAGCATCGGTGGAATGTGATGGCGGGGGAAATCGGAGAACCCGGAGAAAACCCGCCACTGCACCGCTTTGTTCACCAGAAACCCACATACCGAGGCTTGGGAAATACGTTACTTTTAAAAGGCATTTTTTTGCGATGTTTTGCGTTTTATTGTCTATGTTTTAAAAAAGTGAAAGTCGTGTAAAGTGATGAATCCTAGAAAGATTCGCAGTTTCAGAATAACACCCTAAAACTAACTGTCCAATCTTCGCCTGTCCCTAGAGCCTGTCCAAGTACTGTCACACTGGTTCCAGCCTTGAACAATGGCCTTGAAGAAAGGGCACATCCTATTCTGCACTTATCGTATTTCTACAAGATATTTAAAATATTTTGCCTCCCTACGGCAGTAAAGTAGTTTTCAAAGTATCTCCTCTATTGCTGAGCTTTTTAAAACATTACTTATATAAGAAGTATGAGCATAAAGTTTGACATGATTTGTTATGTTCATAACTTCAATAGACTTGAGTATATATTTATGCAGCTGTTACTTATCTTTACATAAAATCTTACATGTAACAACCAAATGGTTTGACCTACCCACAAACATTTATTTTTATATAATTCCTACAAATTATTAATTTGTAACACCTTATTTCCCTGCTTAAGTACTAAATATAAGGAATGGTTTTAGTACACCTGTCTCTGGGACTGGCATTCCGGAGGTCGTGGGATCAGCTCTCCGTGGCCGACATCTCTGACCCATGGGTTTTTCGGGGGTTCTCCCGAAATTCCTGTCTCTTTATTTCATATTCATTTGATCCCAAAACCGGTCACTTTCAGGGTTATAAGTGTCGACGAGGATTGCGACAGAGTCGCTACTTTGTGGAGGCGACTGCTCTCTGGAAATACAGCTCTCAGCGCCGGGAGGTGTTAATGATTTTCTGCGGACTCAAATTGTCTCTCTGGGTCTGAGCCACGGACTCCGAGTCGCTCCCCCTGTGGAGATGAACTGCTTGTAAAATGTTAGGGACCCTCCACGACGCCTCTCTTCCTGTCCAGATATCCACCGACCTCTGAAATTACACTCATTTCATCGTTTCTTCAGGGGAGTGTCGTACAATAAGCCCACGGCTACAGTGTGAAATAACCTTCCGCAAAAGACACGCATACGTACACACCCACACACACACACGCACGCACACACGCATGCACATTCTGGTAGGTTATACACAACACTATAGGGAGACCTCAATAATAAGCATATCTTTATTTGCTAGTATTCATACTATATACTCTTTATTTGATTATTATTAAAACAGAAAATAAATACTGAATTTCTCAATGTATTTTTTTCACCAAATATAGCTGATATTTCGGAAATGACTGACGCCACAAAATAGTTCTTGGCATAACTTAAAAAAAAAAAAAGGCCAGTACGTCTTTCCCCTAGGTAATTAGTTTGTGTATGTCTGTGTATATACAGTTTATGTTTCCACAGCACAGAAAATAAAGACAAATTTATAAGTGATTTACAGAAAACTGAAAAAGCGCCCTATGTCGTGTCAGTATTCCAAAACTAGATTTCAATCAAATCCTGAATGTCATTTAGAAAATAACAGTCCAAATTTTGGATAAATGAAACTCTTTTTATTTTCACCTTTCATCAGCAAAACTGTGTTACTTATTTAACAAATATAGCACTGAAAAGAGTTCTCACTTTTGAATTATGATGTTCGCGCACATACATATATACACGACGCACTTGATACGAGTTTCAAGTGTTAAAATTTAGATACCGAACTTCTGTTATTTTTTCACCACGAAGAAGTAGAGTTTTTATTGCAAACCAAGTCTAAGTGTTCTCTTGTCTGCTTTTATACATAATAATGAAATGTGCCTTTCAAGAATTAGGATATAACAAGAGGACATTAACATTAGACAATCTGACGTTTTTCATTCATATGTCTTTCTCTACTTACTCTGTAAAAAATTATTTCTCAAACGTTTATTCTTCTTCCTAATTCATGCTACTCGAGATAAACATTAGCAGAAATAGCTTTAATGCTTGGTCCCTCCTAAGTAGAACGGAAATAAGGGAATACACTACTAGGCATTAGTGATAGTCAAAGCTTTCAAAAGCCGGTCAGTATGTGATGCAATTAGGATTCCCTACTCTTTACATGGCCAGGATGTACCAATCTGATGAGTCCCATTCACAAGACTTTCTCTACTTGTTCCACAATAATCTTCAAAGAGATTATTCTTTTATATATATATATATGTATATATATATCATGCTAATCGATATAAACATTAGCAGAATAGGTCTAATTATTTACTTCTTTGTAAGTGGAAGAAAATAAGGAATATATACACTAATGTAAAGCGAGAGTCAAGCTTTTTTAAAACTGATCGCTATTTTTTCACAATTAAAATTCGGTAGCTTTTGCATGAGGAGGAGTAAAACAAAAGAGATACGAACGAAAGAAAACTTCCGGTTTCAGAAAAACTAAATAGTTGAAAACTGAAACCAATAACAAAGAATATCTCGGAAACGGTTAAATCTATAAACATGTTTATGACCTAAATTGTGTGTTTTAACAAGGTATGCATTTTTTGTGTAAGAAATGTTTGTCATCTCTTACGGTTTACCAGTTATACGAAAGTCATCCAGAATGAAGAGGTCCTGAGAAGCTATTCCCAGAAAATTCAATTTTGTTTGTCATAAAAGTATCTTAAACATATGTATTTTAATCTACTAAATCGCTAGGACCATTTTTGACAAAATCAAAGTTTTCCAAAAGGGTAGCTGCGGGTTGGCGATACCTACTCCTGAAAATCTTGCTTGGAAAATACTGAACTTAAATACCAAGTTTGGTATTTAACCGAATTTTCATTTTTAAGTTATGCACTCTCTCTCTCTCTCTCTCTCTCTCTCTCTCTCTCCACACACACACACACACGGATATTTTTCTACATTTTTTTCTTTTTGATTCAGGGAACCCTAAAACATATATATCCGGTGAAATCTCGGTATCGAAATTTTTGGCGTAATACAATGTCTTCTCTACTTACTATGTACATTATAAATACGTGCTAGAGAAAGTAAAACATGAATAACAACTTAAAATTTGAGAAAATTAAAGTATTGGATGTTTAAAAACCAATCACAAGCAATAGGAGTATCTGAAACGGTTGGCTCTAGAAAAACCAATACACGTCATAAAATACCTACTTGTTTTAACGAGATCTGCATTTCGTGTATTAAGTCTGTTTAGCCCTTGCGGTTTACCGCTTATACAAAAGTAATTCAGAATACGAAGGCTTCAGAGTCTGTTTCCAAGAAAATCAAAATATACATTTTATTTGCCATGTAAATATTTTAATATATGATATTTTAAACAAAATAGATACATTTTTTGCGAAAATAGAAACTTTCGAAAAATATTCCATTTGAAAGGTAATTTGGGGTGTGGGGTTTTCCTGAAAATCTTTGGGTCGCATATTTGAATGATACAAAGCTTAAATACCAAATTTGGTATTTAACCGACTCTGCGTTTTTTAGTTATGCTGACAAAAGCACACACGCCCCTTTTTCTAATTTCTTTTTAAATCCAGGGGTCCTCAGAACGTGACCCCTGTATTTCACTATAGATACAAAGGGAATAGCAATAGTCAAATTTTCAAGAAGTGAATGGTGTTTGCTGATCTTAAAATTCCATACTCTTCGCATGATTTCGGGAGAGACGCAGTAAATCGGTACGATTTTTAAGATAATAAATACGTTTGAAAATATTCAAATAACAAATAACTTTCAAAAGGCTTACGCCGCAAAAAAAATTGAAATAAATAAGTGGTTAAGGGGATCAACCTATGAAAATTTCAAATTTAATGTTTCTTAGCAATTAAGCTCATTACTGCATAAATTTATTGTTATGTGCAGGGAGTTGTATATAAAAACATACTTTTCCCTAAGATGTACATTCCTAAAACAAAGTTTATCTCGATCGAGAATCTACAAGTATAAATTAATAATCTTATTTCACATAAAAACACACATTTTACAAAAAAAAAGTATGATTATAAATATTTCCGAAATGTTAGTAATAAATTCATATTTTGTATATTTTTCCGTAATTTTATTTAAGTATTCATACTTTTTTAATAAATACATATTTTAATAATTCTTCCGCAATCAAGAAAAAATGATGCAAGAACTGCGTTAGGACATAACTGTTGCAGCATCTGCTTCAGAGACAACGTAATATTATCGTCTCAAAACACTCCTCGCCTGCCCGCCATAAGCTACCTCATCTTTCTCACGGTAAAAGGAGCGGGAAACTACCAAGAAAAAATCTGTGAAATCCCCGATGTGCAATCGTAAGTACGCAACTGCGTATCTATTTCTGATTTAGTTAGGATCCAGTTTAAGTAGTGCTTTGTGATCTTAGGTCTATGAATTACTTTAAACATGCCGGACGTGAAATCAAGTGTGCGTGCACGTTTACAGAAATACGTATTGGAGTTTAAAAACATTTTTACCACTGACGGTATGGTATTATTTTTCTAATTTTGTGTGAAATGTGTAAATGCAGTTCAACGATCGCAGACAGTACATTTGTCTGGAAATAAACATATCGTAGCTTCCTCCCGTGTTTCATCGCGGCAAGTGCTTGTAGGAGAACCTCTCCAACGTCATCCAACGTTAAAAAAATCTCACAATATTATTCATATTTATGTGAAGCACTGCTTCGGTCGATATACTCCTTTATAAGGTGAACAATCCCAGATATATCCATATAAGCACTCCTGATGAATCAACTCTTTGGAAAAATTATCTCCCGAAGTGATATGGTGAAATATTACAACACATTAGGTCCGTATGTAAAAATAAGATCTGGGTGAGCAATCACGAAACTAGAGATTCTGCTAGCATTAGAAAGTTGGGAAATGTTGTAGTAGGTGTGTTGGAAAATGATGAAAAAGATTCCAAACAACCCTTCTGGTTAGCCTCTAAACAATTGTCAGTTACTAATCACGAATCAATTGCAAGACTGTTCAATGAAGCTTAGCAGACCTTATGGCTAAATGGTGTGAAGTATGACAATGCTTTGCTTTTAATAACAGATGGTGCGCCTTATATGAAGAACGCTGGTGAAGCTCTTTGTGTATGTTATCCTAATACGATTCCTGTGATATGTATCATACATGCCCTACACACAGACTGTGTGACAAAATCCGAACACTTTATCCGGAAGTGCAAAAGTTAGTGTCAAACCGGAAAACATTATTTGTAAAATCACCAACCAGAGTCGATCTTTTCAAAGAAAGAAATCCTTATCCCCCACTGCCTTCTAAACCCAAAACTACGCTTTGAGGCACTTGGCTAAGTGTAGCAATATATTACGCAGAGAATTTTGAAGCATTAGTATCTGTGAACTAGACCCTGACGATGATTCATCAATTGATGTTCAAAATTTAATAAAAGACACCAATTTAAAATATGATTTGGCTTTCATATTCACCAATTTCGGATTCTTGACTCATTTTATAACGAAACTAGAGACTTCGGTGGATTTATTGAGTAATGCAGTTAAAGAAAGAGAATGCGCTGAAAAACAACTGGACGTTCCTTTCAATTCGAAAGCCGAAGTCTAAAAGAAAAAAATTAAGGATTTGTTTGACAAAAAATGTGATGTGTTACACTCACATGACTTTCTCTAGCTGCTGTACAAACAAACTTCCTACAAAAGATTACTCTTCTTTCTTCACAATGCTAACCGAGATAAACATTAGTAAAATGTTCTTATTATTTAGTTCCTAATAAGTAGAAGGGAACTAAAAGAATGCACCATGCTAAAGTCATAATCAAATGTTTTAAAAGATGTAATGCGATTGTCATTGCAAATGGCTCTTTTGCTTGGCCAGGAGTAGAACAAAAGAAAAACGGACACCACCTGATAAAAGTATAAGTATTTTACAATTGAAACTAACAACAATGAATATTTCGAAAATGGTAAACTTCACGAAAAAAAGTATGACATAAATTGGGTATTTTAACAATATCTACATTTTGGTACAGTAAAATGTTGTTTATATTTTACGGTTTATTAGGTATGCGAAATTAAGCAAAATTCATCCAGAGTAAACAGGACTTCAGAAGTTATTCCCATAAAATCCAAGATATACATTTTATTTGTGATAAAAATGGTTTTAATATGTGGTATTCTAATAAAAATCGTTAGATCCATTTTTAAGAAAACCAAAATTTCGAGAATTTTTCCATATAAAGGTACTTATGGGTGGGGGGATTTTCTTGAAAATCTTTGTGTCGCATCCTTGGAAGATATCAAACTTAAACACCAAGTTTGGTATTTAACCGTCTTTTCGTTTTTGAGCTATGCTTTCCCCCCTCCCACACGTACACACGCACAGATACACACACCGTCCTGTTACTGAAAATGCTTTTTTTTGGGGGGGGGTCCTACAACATGTATTTCCGGTGAATTCTCGACATCTAATTTTTGGGTGGAATACAATACTTCTCTATCCCTATGTACATTGTACATACGGGACTAGAGAAAATAAAAATACAGGCTACAAAGCCCTTAACAAAGTAGCTCTAATTTTGGAAGGCCAAGGAACAAGTGAAGTAGATGGTTTCAATATTAGTGATATGCCCCGTTTCAAATATGCAATGTTAACATCGTGCGACGTAGAACGATCGTTTTTTCAATATAAGGCATTATTGCGTGACAACAGGCATGGGTTTCTGATGGAACATTTGGAGAAGACGTTAGTCGTTCACTGCAATTCCAATCAGTGTTCCACACCTGATGGCTAGGAGCAATTGGTGAGTTAACTGTTTTATGTAATGTTAGATGTTTCTTGAATTAAAAAAAAATATTACATATTTTTAAATTTTTACCAAATTTTTTTGAATGTTTATCACCTTAAAATAGAGGTTTTTAAGTTTTTTAACACATAAAAATCCGGGCCCTGTATATGTAATTAACTATGACATTTTGAGACACATGAATTAAGGAGTTTTTGAGAAAAAAAACACACATTTGATTTTTTTAGCTACTCCAACAAAAAAGCTCCTTGCGCTTCATATTTTCAACATTTACATTTCGGATGTACCACTTTAAACATTATTGGATGGTTTTCAATTTTATTAAATATTACTGCAGGAAAACGTACGGTATTCGCTCATACTTTTCTCATTATTTTTGTGGATTAATTAACTTTGTTAACACAAATACATAACTAATTTTACTTATTTAGAAACTTACTTAAATTACTTAAATTATTTAATTTATTGTGATATTTAAGATATGATTGGTTGTAATTAGAAATGCACTTAAAGAAACACGCCTTTGAATATTTGAAGTGTCATTTGTTTCCGCTTAAAGGGCCACGCGACAAGTATTTAAATTGCAATTGGCTGAAAATAACTTCGCCACTGATCTACCGGGACCACGGTATATTAGTGTGTTAAAATCCAACACTAAACGTTTTCAGGAATTTTGATCAATTTTCACAGGTTGGTCTCCTTAAATAAAGCTATATTGTGTGTAATGCGATCCCTGTCGCTGAATAAATAGTGGTTATACAAGTTCTGCTGAAACATGCGGTACAACACGTGATTGGACGGTTTCTTCGTAAAATATTAGCCTATGTTTCTTAGGAAAGCTCTGTCTTGACAATGTTAAAATGTGTCAAATGTAAGGAACATTTTCTTAGTATCTGTATAACCCAGAAATCTTAAAAGTTTACAGCTGGTAAGTGTAATATCCTTATGATAGCTGAAGTAACAGTTTTTCAAAAAGGTGAATACCTTTTTAAAACTATTTTTTTTCTTGTGACAGTTTCCCCCCATATTTAAGAGTGCATAATTGTTAAAAATGTTGCCAAATATTAACAATTTTCGAAGCGCTTATTTCAGTGTATGTAAAAAACCATCACTAAGATCTCCTAAACATTTCAGATCGAAATATTAATTAATAACTGAGAAAACGTTTCTTATGTGAGGAAAATTTGAATCTGCGGGAAATTAGCTCCAAGGTTAAAACATCAGTAGAGTTCAGCACCATATCTTCGTTTATCAGAATGCTTTTCATTTTCCAGTTCTGTCTTCCATTTACACATCTTTTGAACAGTTTTGCTTGATTTAAGAGTTTTGTAAAGCTCATTTTTTGCGCTCCTGAGGATCTCCTCATCTAATATAATTGAATTTTATTTATGGACGGTCTTTAAATGCTGCGATTGTCAGCTTCCCATTCTATATTTGATGTGAAAAATAACTTATTTTGCTCAGATGCCCCCTTAATGGTCTTGAAGTTATCTTATGTGCTGTAAATTTACGACTCAGGCTCAACGGCTTTACAGAAAAAGTCATCGCACTTGCCGGATTTTAAAACCGCAACCTTGAGACCAGAGGCTAGAATGTTACCCCTAGAATCTCTTTGTCTGTGGTCCCGGAAACAGCGGCAGATTGGAAAACCGTGAAATGGAGGAATTTAATGACAATTTGACAGCTAGCAGTTGACAATTGTTCAAGCAAAGCCGACGAAATTTTGTGCAGCCATTCTTATATTTCAATAATTAACCTACTTCTAGGACAGATATTGAGGCAATATCATAATGAAGGAAAAAACTTAATACTTTCATATAAGGCAATTATCCAAAAATTGAATTCGTTGATCGAAAATCCATTCCGAACCCCCTTAAAATAAATTCTATTACACTCCAGAACCTACAATCTGTAAATCTATCAATTAATTATTTCTAGGCTGCTACTCACCGTAATGCGGTAGTATAAAGCTTTAAGAATTTCTGAGCTGAATTTTTGATCTCTAAAATTATATAGAAAACGGGATTTATAAAAACCCTATGTATTCCATTCACAGGAGTTTCTCTATTTGTTCTGCAAACAAGCTATTACAAAAGAAACTTCTTTAAAATACATAATGCTAATCAAGATAAACATTACCGGAAATGGTCTTAGTACTTAGTTGCTTATACTAATTACTAGGAAAAAAATAAGAGAATACACTAGGCTAAAGCGATAGTAAACTCTTTTAAAAGCTGCCGCTGTGCAATTGTGTTTGCCAAGAGTAAAACAAAACAGGTGTAAAACGGATGAGGACTTCCCGTTTTGTGAAACTTTAGGCATTCCAAAATTGAAACCAATAACAGGGAATATCTCTGAAATGCCTAGCTCTGCAAAAAATTGCATATGACATATTTGTGTGTGTTAATCAGATCCATATTTTTTCGTGTACTACGCTTTTGTCTTATCTCTATACAAAAATCATTCAAAATGGAGAGGACTCCAGGAGT
This sequence comes from Hymenopus coronatus, assembly GCA_030762935.1. Lineage (NCBI taxonomy): Eukaryota > Metazoa > Arthropoda > Insecta > Mantodea > Hymenopodidae > Hymenopus > Hymenopus coronatus. Next base: position 263,695,822 of record CM060900.1, read on the forward strand.
CCAAAAACTTCAGGATACATATTTCATTTGCCACGTTAACATTTTTAATGTATGGAATTTTAATCAAAATCGTTAGAGCCATTTTTTAGAAAATCGAACATTTGAAAAGTGTAACATGCTAGAGGGTAGTTCGCGGTGGGGAGATATTTTCTGAATATCTTTCTGTTGCACCCTTGAAACATACTAAACTTAAATGCCTACTTTGGTATTTAATGACTATTAGTTTTTGAGTTATGCTGTGCCCAGACACACGCGTACACAGATATACAGAACCTTTTTCTAAACATCCTCTGTTTGGATTCAGGGGTCCTCTAACCATGCATTTTCCATTACATCACAGTACCGAACTTTAGGGTGAAATACAATACCGTATCTACCTGCTATGTGCATTGTACAGACGTTCTAGTGAAAGTAAAACAAGAAATTATTTGTTTGTTAACGATGCTGCCATTTGCCAGGATCCTATCAGTGCCGACGGTGTGCAGGAATTTTACCCCGCAGACGTTCCTTCATAGACCACTAGATCCACTGGTATAGGGCTGTCCCTTCTATGCACATTTAGAAATTATCAGTCTGGGCCGGGTTTGAACCCGGGATCTTGGGATCAAAAGACCAGCACCTAACCAACTGATCCACCCTGAGTGACACGTAATTTTTATTCAAATATACAAGTGCTTCGTTTGGTTTTTAAGCGAACCGCAATTGTAGAGTTGCCAACGTATCTCACCAAAACACTGAGTTAGCTCTAGATTAGTGTGTGTGTGAGCGTGTGTGTGTGTGTGTGTGTGTGTGTGAGCGTGTGTGTCTGATTTTCGTGAATCCAGGTGTTAATTCCCTCTTTATATTAGGTTGGCAATTGCGCGATAGAGGTAAAACGGCATGCTCTTTTCCTTCCATAACGCATATTTTCGCAATTTTGATAGTAAAATCAGAGATTGATATTAAAACAGGAACTTAAAAGTCGATATTATGAAAATGGCTATATTCCAAGTAAATTTTCACACGATGAAGACAAAATTAATTGGTTCCGATAGTTTATGTCGATTTTAGCTCCACAGCACCAAAGAGTGTTCCCCTATTGTCGAAAATTTCTCAGAAATAGTACAATTTGGTCTGCATTGTATCAATTTATTAAATGGAATGTATTGGAAGCTAATACGTATACAAAGCATGCGTTTATTAATGGATCTTAAAACACTCCATACCAAGTATCTCTAATTTTTGTTAAAACACTTTTAACTATAGTTAGGATGGTGATTTTACAACAAATGTGAAAGTTTTTTTTAAATTTATAGCATAATGCGCTCTTAATTGTGGACGTATTTTGCAACTTGTGTGTATATCTATTATCTTAACCTCATTACGCGCATGTCACCAACATCTTTTCTGTAGATTATGATAAATAAAGAAGGAAAGAAAGGCAGAAATAAATAATTAATGAACGAAAGAAAAAGCCCATAGCAGTTAGCGGGATAACACGAGTGCAGCTGTCGGTTCTGACCCAACACTTAGAATATGATATAAAATGTCAGAATCAATGTTTTGTAAAAGCAAAATACAGCTCACCTACACATATGTGTATTTATTTGCACAAATATTCCAACAATAAACTGCGCATCTCTACTAATAAATCTTTTCAGTCATCACTGATAAAATATTATGAGCAAAAAATTATAGTAACTGACTTGTTCCAAACGAAGCAGGGGTATTCGATTAAAGTTTTTAAAATACAATATATCCATGTCAAAAGATAACTTTCTCTAATCGTCCACTAAGCTAGTTGAAGGATAATGACGTCAGTTTTAAAGAACATCTGTGATGTTAACAATGTATAACCTAGTATTGCAACCTAAGAAACAGTCGTCTTCAGTGTTTTGTGGTTATGAGGTATGAGTGTGCTAGAGGCGGGGGATACCTCGGCAGCTTGCGATCAAGTTGATCTATTGCGGCCTACCACCCCACCCAGAGAGGGTTGAGAGGAGGGGAAACCACAGGCCAGCTCAGATAAGCAAACGCAGAGACGCATCGAAGTCCCTAACAGTGTTACTAGATGGCAGTCTTAGCGCGTCACGGAAACCATACAGGCGCCGGGAGGTCGTCGAACTGATGCATCTACAATGGCACCTAGCCTCAACTGGCGCATCCAGGAGGGCAAGGGAGTTTTACTCAAAGCAAAGGACCATGACATCTTCCCGCAAAGACCCGAACCACACCTGCTGCCGACCTGAAAGATGAAGAAGGGAAATGAATTGAAGGAATGAAGGGAAAGGAACGGTGGTAGATACACAGCACCCCAGCATTTGCCTAAGGGGCCCCAGAAAAATATATATTTAAAGTTAAATATTTTAAATATTTAAAAGTTAACCCTACAGAGCAAGGAATTTTATTTCACTTCTTCACAAAACTCTTTGTTGTATGGCAATTCTTGTTGTACTGTGGCTTAATACACAACTTAAATGTGGCTCAATTGTGAAATTATTTTTCCGTCTAAACAGCCAGTTTTGCGAAATATATTGAAATATTCGATATAAATATTTTGAACTAGAAAGGCTTACGTCACTCAAATTCTTGCATATGAATCGTCCTTTGGCAGACTTTCTTTCTATTACATCCCAGAGAAGAGAATACATCTTTAAACCTATTTAATTGACATTATAATTAATGAAACCAATATTCCTTCCAACATATATCTACATATATGCAAGTCGTAAAATGACGGTTCAAAATACCTAAAATATAAACTTATAATGGCTGTTTGGACACTAATTACATATTTCCCGACAGTTTAAAAACATTATTTTATGGGCTACTACAGGAAACTTCTATCAGTTGTTATTTTTATATTGAGGACATCTGTTTCCTGCTGCCTATCCTATAACAGATAGTGCTGGGGCATCATCCCGGATCAAGTAGCCCAGGTCTATTCAATGATCGAAATGAATAAAGAATACCAACTATTTTAAGGCAGAATTGGGTTCCTTTTATCTATCGAGGCGGGGGAGGTGCCGGGTACCTGAAGTTATACCTATGTAGCAGAGCAAGACATCTTCACCATTAGAAAGTCTTATGGTTCGAATGGACTGGCGTCACTCGCTCTCATAGTGAAATTGGAAGCCGCTAAAGGCTGTGCTGGCCAGGCAAAAGTCGCATAGAACTGTTGATTACGCTAACAGATGTCGCATAATGAATGTGGACATACTACTCGCATGTGGAACGGCTCCAAGCCACCACACAAACCTGCTAGTCAGTGAGCTAACCGTCATCCAAACGTCAGTAAGTATATTGCATGTAGTCATTCGAAAGATCCATTGAGAACTTCACTGTCCGATCGCTACTTTTTTTTCTGGAAGTTATATGTTACTTAGAGGCACTGAAAACCAAAAGGTTCGTCCTGTCATTTATTAGGCTGAAGGATATGAATAAGAGAAAATCAGAAAAACTGAAAATACCCGGAAACAAACGCACTGATTTGGCGAGAAAGAAAATGAGAAAAGTGTGCTACAGCTGAATAAATAATTGTGTATGTACATGAAGCAGGAAGCACCACATCGGTTAATATATTTTATTGTATACCTACTGTTTTTTTCCGAAATTCTTACTAATGTGTTGAGTTATTTATTAATCTAGCTTTAAACACTGTTATCAAACAGAAGAATCCCAGCAAGATACCTAAACAACTGGGGCAACATATAGCTAGCGTGAGGCTTAGGGGCATATGGTGAGCCTTTATATTTAATATTTTAAACAAGTGTTCCTTTAGCTTCAATAATTAAAATCTAATGGTTAGAGCTGAACAAGCTATCTGTTTCATTTGCGATTTGATAGGGAAAATCTGAACGTGCATCTTTACACAGCACTATAGCTTTCAATTTGTTAACATCGACTGCCTCCGTGGTCGAGTGGTCAGCGAGCTGACTTCTCACCCTGAGGTCTCAAGTTCGATTCCCGGCTGGGGCGGGGAATTTTTCTTTAGCCAGAATTGTTCCCTATCCCCCACAGAGTCTGGAAGTATGTATGTGGCGTGAATGATTAAACCAAACGTTAAAAAAAAAAAAAAAAAAACTGACGAGTTCTTTCAAGGGCAAAGCCCCCGATATGGTCTTAGATGTTAAAGGGGCTATATAAATGAAACAAAAAAATGACCACAGCAGTAAGCACGCCCTGGCTGAGTACATACACCAGATGACGTCACGACCAGCGTGTGCGAGAGAGGAACATGCGCGTGATACCTACCGTATACGCAACTTACCGTGGCTGAGACTACACGTTTTACAAACTTCACTATGTCAGGGTGCGACGTTATTCTGTAAGCTTACGAAAATTTGCAATGCCTACAGATCGAATAGTGGCTACACAAAATAGCGTAAAGGAGGTCGCTCTAGAGGAACTCATTATAATGTTTACATTCAAAAACAAAAGGCAGAAGCAATCATATGCTCGTCTTCGTGGGTTGCCTCTTTGTTCACTAAACACAACCACTAATAGCTGTTTAAGTAGCGAAACGCAAAACATGGAGATGGGCATAAATAGAAGCACAAAGGAACTGAATATTGGTGTTTTACTTTACTTGGTTCTTATTTAAGTTCGCTTATATATTTTATTTGGAGTTAATTTGTATTGTCCGTTTATATGCTTAAGTGCGAGGTACTCCATCTCGCTATATGCATCCTGATAAGTTTGCCAGAGCATGAAAATATGAAGAAAAACTTTCAAAGGTTTATGAAACTGACATTTTAAAGCCAAGACATCTTAATTATGCGTTAAGGTTTTGGATCAGTTCACTACATCGATTTAAAATAATATGCCTTTTTTCATATTATTTTTTATTTACAATATCAAATGAAATAGGAAATACATGGAATTTATAATAGGTACTTCATTCATTTTTAAACCCATAAACTAAGAAGAACAGAACAAAGAAGCTACTGGTTTCTTTCTGCCTGCTCGATACTAAGTGGTAATACGTCACTAAATACACCCGTTCCCAAAAATAAGAACTCCTTAAGAATAGAGGGCATTTATTATCGTACTAAAAGTGTTTGAGATTTTCTCAAAGTGCCTGACTTGTTATGAAGAGTAGCTTGGAATTTTCTAAATGTGTTTTAAGAAAACTGCACGAATGGCATATTTTGAAAACCCGGTTAATTGCTAACGAACATTATTTTAAAAGCATGTAATCGTAATCTTACCAAATATAAAACAATATGAAGTTTTTCATAAAATAAAAAAGATTTGACAAAAATTTATCAAAATGTGTGATTCTACACTTTATTAAATGTAAATATGTTTGATAGCATGATGGTGATAAGCATGCTTTAGAAGTTGCATTTTTTTATTTTGCCTGCCTCTAGTAATTTTTTTTTTTTTTTAAGAAAATGGCAAGTCATGGCGAGACAGTGAATGACTCCCTAGCTTTGGAAGTTATCTTATGTGTGTCATCGGCATAGAAGCGCTTTGCTTGGAGTGTCAGCTAATAGCGACCTTTAAAAGCTCATTTTTCACTTTTCTTTTATAAGATGTGCTCGCATTCAAGACATGGCCTAAGTTCTTAAAGCTTGCTTTGCTCTTATATTTTATTGACAGCACATCTAAAAATCAGGTTTATTTTTTTAATTATATATCTTAAGTGTCAGGCCTCTTGGTACTTAAAGACATTGTACATATTACAACGTACGAAAAACTATTCACTTTTTGATTCAAAACATTGCAGCTGAATAAACAATAGCTCATGTATTTAAAATGATTTTGGAAATATAATTAGCTTTGATATCCTTGGAGTTGAGATTTATAAAAGCAGGTAAATCCTTAAACATTTAAAACGCATACTATAATTTGTAGCATTGTAAACCACGAATTATGGATGAGATGCGTTATTCATAAACACTAAGTTTATGTTCATGTTCTGGAGCTATGAGTTTTCATTATCATGAAAAAGATGCATATTGACAAAAAGTTATCTTCGAAAAAATGTTTGTACAAAATATGAATACTTACACTTTATTAAATCAAGTACCTAGTTTTCATAAGTAACATGGAAATCCTCATACACATTCTACCAAATTAACGCCATAAAACAATGGACATAATTATGTTAAGAGGAGTGCTTCTTGAGCCATTTTTCATCATATAGAGTGGAGAGAACTCTGGTACAGTATGGAACAATTCCTTTCTACAAGATCAATAATTTCTAGTCCTGCTCTGTGTATTATTTTATTGCCATTTTGCGAAGCAAGATAATAATTATAAGTGTATTCATCTGCGCAAATTCACATATTTCAATTAAAACATGCTTTGACAGGGCCGTGGTGCAGACACGTAATCAGCTACACCAGAGGTGGTGGAAATGCCTTCATTCCGCGAGTAAGACCGCACCTTGGCCGAGTAGTTACACCACTCGTCTCTCGGTCCGATCCCAGTGACCGCAGGGGATTTGAGGTGGACAAAGCGGCGCAGGGACGAAGTTTCTCCGAGTTCATCGGATTTCCCCAAATATCGCGTTCCACCGGTGCTCCATCTTCATTCCATAAATCATCAGTGTCATCGCCTGTGGTGCCATAGTAGTGAAAGTGAGTGTTAAAAGACTATCAGAAAAAGAACAAAAATCCGGGAGTCGCTAAATATGCAACACGTGTTACACTACTCTGCTGGATGTGAAAAGCCAGCCGGAGAGCAGGCAATGTCGGAGAGTTCAACTTGTGAGTCCCCGTTTTCGCTAAGTCTGACTTTCAGGATTAATTTCTTAACCTAATATAGCACAAATAGAATCTCTTGCCACTTAGAAGTCCGTGAAATGAAATGGCGTTTTATTTATGGATGCTGTTTAACTGCTGCGGTTCACAGCGTCTCATTCTATACTGGACGTGAAAGACTGCTTAATTTTGCTCAGAGGCCTCTCTGTCAGGCTTGAGTTTCATTTACGTACCGTAAATCTACGACACAGGACCAACGGATTTTACTTCCCTTCCGAAGGAAGCCATTCTAAGGATTTTTACGCCCGAAAAAATCCATCGTCCTCCCCTGGGTTTGAACCCGTGACCTTGGGTATATGAAGTTAGCATTACACCATGGAGGGCGACAGAATTCCTATAGCTTCTTTATGTAAGTCGCTCAACCAAAGTGAAGCGCTGTCTAATCCACCAAGCACTTCTGCTCTTTCTTACAAAGTACCGTTATATAATGCATATTTTTCCACCAATGACGTGAATAAGTAATAAGACCGATGATATAAAACAATTTAACGCTAGCTGTTTTAATTGACAACCTTGAGTTTTTGTACTTAATAAAATCCAAGCACATATTTTACTGTTTTATTGCACGTTTAAGAGCAGATTTTAATGAACTTCATTATGAGTATATGTTTTTATATACAGAAAGCCATTAAATATGTGTTATCAAAAATGCACTAAAACAGAAGAATATGGCGTTGGATTTTATTACCTATAATAAAGCAAAGCTATGCGCTTTTATCTGTTTTAACAGCTACGATTAAATTGTTTTGTAGCATTTCAGAATATGATGAACAGGATAAGCATTTAAGTAATTCCGAAAAAATCACATATGACAAGTTATAACAACATTTTCAGGACGTCCATTGCTAAATTGACGGTTACCAACAATATCGTTTTATATATGATTTTCTGTTTGAAAGGAACCACCTTCGCATTTTCTACTATGGATATTACGAGTAAGTAGGGGAAGTATTGCAATCTAAACAAGAATTGAACATCGAGATTTCACCGGCAATAATGGTTTGAAGGCTTCTGATGCAAGAAACATTTTTAGAATGGTGTGTGTACGGGGGAGGACTGTGGATGTTATAGCTTAGAAACGAAATGTCGCTTGAATACCATTTTTGGTATATGTGTTCAATGTCTTCCATGAATATGACATGGAGATTCACAACAAAATCCAACTACCACGAGGTTCCTTTTGTGTCCTTTTTTTTTTTTTACATATTTTGATTTTCTAAAACTTTACTCAAACAATTTAAAATGCCACTATATTGCATTATAGATAAAATAAATATTTTGAAATCTATGGGAATAGCATGTGAGTATCTCTGTATTCTCAATCAATTTTGAATGAGCGGTAAATCTTATGAAGTATTAAGACTAAGCATTGGTGCAGAAAAAGTTGTCCTCTCCTTAAAGCACGCAATTTATGTTATTTTCCTGTGCAGTTCCATTTCCGTGACATTCCTAGCTATTGGTTGGAATTTTTGTACACTTTTCTAAAATCGGAAGTTGCTATTGGTTCTCTCTCTTTTTCTCTTGTCCATGTAATGGGACGCTCTTAAAGGAATCGACTATTGCTTAAACCAAAGCTTACTGTATTTTTCTAGTTCCCGTCTAACTACAAGGAAATGCGCAATAAGACAATATCTGTAAATGCTTATCTCGTTTAACATGAACTAGATAGCAGTATAGGCTTAAGTTACATTCGTACAAGAGTAAGTAGAGAAAGTCATAGGAGTGCAACATCAGATTTTCTCAGTGTTTACAAGCTTGTATTTTGGAAACACGCGTTTCCTATAACAACTTGTAATTGGGGTAAACTTAAAAAGAGGCATATTTTCTTTCTTGATTAATAGTCTCAGTCCCTTGTTACGTGTACATAGAAATTACCCTCTCTCTCCCTCTTCCTCTCGTGTATTGATGTGTGCGGGCGAAGAACACTTCTTTTAAACTTTTTACAACATATATCCTGCTGCTTTTAGCCATGCTTCGACATTGGTAACAATTAGACGTTTTACAGTCTCAGATGGACTTAATGATGTGAAAGATGGTTTTCTGAACAATCAGAGCGGAAGACGTAAGTGCGGTTAGTGTATCATTGGAGGATTAGGAAGACTTTATGAATACGAGGGGGAAATCCACAATTCTTTCTTGAAGGACACTTATACTCCACTCATTCGCCACTGAGTCTAGTATGAGTGCCGACACTTCCTCATTTTGATAACTACAGAAATTTACTTGAGTGTGAGGTGAGTGGCTAGGATCATTAAGCAGCATTAAATTGCAGATTCCTAGTTGTAACTTGAGGGATATTCATATTCAAATCTCACTTGAGAGCTAGTATGAGATTCAGAAATAAAAATCACCTGAAACGTGAGCGGGGAATGTGTGAAAAGTGCGTGAGATTTGTGTAGTCTTCTAGTGAAGTCTGGTGCAGATTTGAGTTACACCAAGGCACTTCTTAAGGATAGCGGATATGCAGAATACTGGCGTTTAAGCTTCTAATATAGAGCTCCTATACTCTGCATGGCACTTAAAGCGAGATTATTGTGGTAAAACATAACCACCTACTTCGTTATGTGATCGGGATTTAGTAATTTCGTTTTTGTGCCATTTGAGCCCCTTTTGGTTATTTATTAGACATGTTATAAATTTTGCGGCCCTAAGTGGCAAAACGTAGCCGAGGGATGTATTTATAAGCAAGGTCGCAACTGCAGTGCAACGACTGGGTGTAGCAGAGGGATCTGAAAATATAAAACACTAATAATGCCATGAAGCAGCTGTAACCTCATCAGTCTAGCGAATTTCAAGTGTGTACTAATTTATATTTTCAAGACTTTCAAATTTGATCATAAGTAATAGTTTTCGGTGTCAATGTTCGGGTTCAATAGTTATTTTGTGTGTTGACTCTATTGTTATGTAAGTATACATAAATGTTTAAATACAGTAATAAAACTCTGGAGAACGCAGTAAAGCACCTGTAAGCTACAGAGAACCAACATTTATTTCCCATGCTCAAAAGTTTCTGAGAATTGGTACATTTTATACTGCAATGTATCAAATTACTAAATAAAAATGTGTACATCATTTGTCAAAGCATGCAGCTATTGGAGGTCCTTAAAGCATATTTTTGTTACAAAAGTTTTAACACTATATTTACGCTGATGATCATAAACAAAAGTTACTGTTTTGTAAATTTATTAGCTTATGTCTTCTCAATTGTGGACATTGTTTTAATTTTCAGAATTCTGCGGCTATTACATGCATAATAAGTTGCATCCTTTTCGCGCATTATGCCACCGAAATATTTTCAGTGGTTTATAATAATTTAAAAAGGGAAGAAAGTCTCAAAGTAATTATAAAAGAATGAAGGAGGGTCCCATGTAGTTAGCGCGATAGCCAAGTGCAGCTGCTAATTCTGATGCAACACTTAATATAATATGAATGTAAGAATCAATGTTTTGTAAGAAAAGAAAAACAGCGCAGCTACACTTGTATGTGTATTTATTTACACAAATATTTCTACAATAAACTGCAAATCTCTACTAATAGATCGCATCACTAACAAAATAATATGACGCAAAAAATGGTAGTAGCCGACTTGTTCCAATCGCAGCAATTGCATTCAATTAAGGGTTTTAGAATTCAATACATCCGAGTCATAGGATATCGTTCTCTAATCATCTATTAAGCTAACAGGTGGATTATGATGTCAGCCTTAAGGACGATGTAGTATGTTAAAGAGACATGTATTATGTTCGCAGCAAAAGAAAAAGTCGTCCTTCTTGGCCTCTAGTACCCAAGGTAGCGGGTTCAAATCCGGCGGAGAGTGTGGATATTTTAGGACAAGAAAATCCTTAGCACGGCTTCCTTCGGAAGGGAAGTAAAGCCCTTGGTCTCGTGTCATAGATTTGAGGCACATAAAAGTACCTCTAGCCTGAAAACGAAACCTCTGAGCAATAAGCGGTCTTTCTTGCCCAACATAGAATAGTTAAAGAACGTCCTTATATAAAGCTCAATTTAATTTTTCAGAAAGCAAACGCATTTGATTAAACATGCATTCTCACAAGCAGCACTCCACAAGTTTGAAACTGGGAGTTGCTGGATTAACTAGTGGAGGAGATGTGATTATCATTCTCAGAAATTGGAACGGTCTTCACCAAATTGATATTTAGGATCATTTTTGAGCGTTTTTGTGTTTGGGAGTTAAATCACTCAGAACATGTCCCCGTTTCGCCAGCATTTATTCTTACGCTCTATCCACAAGGCAAACCCAAAGCCAACAAGTTCTATTTTGGGCTAGAAAACTGCCCTAAATTTCATTTTAGCCAAAGCCGTTTCCATTGCAGTACATTCGAATGCAAGGAAATGTGCGGGTTTTCTATATTTTACACATGTAGAAACGTCTTATTATTCAAGCTACACAAAAACTCTTGGTAAGTTAGCCTCTTAGTTGTTAGACTTCTAGTTCAACACATATGTAATCCTAGGATAAACATGCCGGCCCTAAGTGAGCGGCGAAAGGGTAGAGATACGGAAACATATTACATTAGTGGCTCAAAGACTCGCATAGACGGTCCACACCATTCCACGTGGATGGGTAGGTCCGTCACCTATTGGGGATGTGTAACCTCTGGTACTCCAATTATGAATAAACATCCTACTTAGTTTCTAACCATCCTCCAGCACCGTCAGTCAGGTTTGAAATGTCATTGAGGACACATTATATAGAAACTTCACTATTACAGACTTTGTCCTAGAAGTTATTGAATCGTACAGAATTTCGCCATGCCAACGACAGGTTACGAACAAAGGTTACACAACAAAGTGTAAATAAATGTCATTGTAGAGGAACAAGTTTCCGTATTTTCATTGAAAGCAAAAGTGGCAGCGACCAAATGCTCTCCTTTATGAATTGCTGATCTCTTTCACTATACTCAATCACAATTATTGTTTAAATAATGAAATGCAAAACAAAGGAATAGTCATAAATAGAGGCATGAGGCAGGATATGAATATTAATATGCGTTATTACCCTGCTTCTGGTTTAAATTTATTTGAAGCTAAGATGATATAATTTATTCATACTTTATTTGAAGCTAATTTTAATTGTTTGTTTATATATTTGGGCACGAGGTACACATCCTCGATGTCGACAATAACAACTGAATATATTTATGACGAAAAGTTTGCGAAAATATGAATTTTTGCGATATGAAAATAAGAAGTGCAGACGTTTAGAGGCGAAACATATTAATTATGTGCTAAGGATTTGGAGCCGTTTCATATCCGTGTTTTAAAATAATAGGAATTTGTTCTCATTACTTAATAAAAACAATATCAAATGAAATACAATTGACATGGAGTTTATATTACTTTGACAATGGTGAAACCCTTAAACTTAGAACAGAAGAAGGAAATTATTGGTTGTTTTTTCCTCGCTTAATACTTATTATCGCCATTAAAGACCCCGGTTCGCAAAAATATGAACACTTCTGGAACAGAGGGCGTTTATTTAATCTCACACGCAGCTTTGCATACAAAAACAAACACTAAACATCCCCCCCCCAAAAAAAAGAAAGATTTTCTTAAAAGTGTCTGATATGTTTTAAATAGTACCTTGGTTTTTTGAAATGTGTTTTGAGAAAACTGGCCAAGCAGAGTATTTGGATAAACGATACATTCCTAACGGAAATTATTTTAGATGCGAAAAATCACACTCTTACAAAATATGAAAGTTTTCGTAAAATATGAAGATTTTTTAAAAATATTACCAAATATGTGATTCAAAACTTTGGTAAACGTAAAATGACTTGTTCCCATGATAACAAGCATGGTTTAGAAATTGACATTTTATATTTAGATATTACGTGCTGTTGAAGTAACAGGTACATCATCGCGAGGCAGTGAATTACTTCCTAATTTTGGGAGTTATCTTATGGATGCCATCGAAATAGAAGCCCTCTATTTGGGGTATCAGTGAATAGCATCCTTTAGAAGGTGCTTTTTACTTGTCTTTTAAAAGTTGTCCTCGGATCCCTGCCATGGTCTAACTTTCTAAAACTTATCTTGCTATTCTATTTTTGCCGACCTTTAGAACGACTCACCTAAATCTCTGCGGATAGGAGTATTTCAATGAACAGGTTTATATATTTTAATTCATAAACGTATGGCCACTTGATAGAATTTGTAGTGCTCTTTACATACTTGAAACATTATATAAATTACAATTTACGAAAACGTTTAACCGTTGTATTAAAAATATTGCAGCTGAATAAACAATAGCTCCGTATTTAAAGTGGTTTTGGAAATATACTTAATTTTGATTTCAATATGGCACAGCACTATGAAATTGGGGAGAATATTTACAAATTTAATACCCATACTATAATCGTGCAGCGTTTTTGAACAACTACGATGGAAGAAATTTCAAATTCAATATTCATGTTGGTGTTCTTGTTCTGGATTTATAAGTTTCCCTTCCCATGAAGGAAATGCATATTTGACAAACGATGTAGTTTCGAAAAAAATGTGAAGATATTCTGTAAGATAGAATATTCCAGCTAGCAATTAAGACACTTGTAAAGGAAGTTACTTTTACAATTATTGGTAATACTCCGATTGATAGCGTTTGACGAAACCGAACAAGTAAAGTATTGTGTAAGTATTACAAAATTTAAAACCTTTCACGTGTTATTGCATAACAACTATAAATATTAGGGATGTTTTCATAATCAAATTTATTTTTGGAAAAGTTGCTTAATCAGTGCAAACCTGTTATTAAAATTAAGTATAAATAATTTGACACATTTACTCTCATTTAACCTTCTTCCTTATATCATGTCATCCTGGAGGCTATAATTTGATTTTCAGTATACGATCATCATTTTTCCAAATGTTCAGGAGTAAATTTATGATGTTTATCAGATAATGTGAATTTGTTTACACATCCACAGGCGTGATTGGTCAATATTTATGAGCATTAACAAACTCTGGAGGAATTTCTCCTGGAAGTTCCACACAGTCACCTTGAAGATGTTTGCTAACGGAACATAAAATATTAAAATCGGGATTTCTTTGTAATTCACTGCTCAGTTTTGCACTCAATATTTCCTCATACTTTGAAAGGCACACTGAAGTTCACTCTTCACTTCCTCAAGGACTAATATAGACGCATGAAGGGACAAACCACGCATTTCTATTTTTTGTATTGCTTGAGTCATAATTTTGAAATGCGCCTTTATAATAGCCAAGTCTCTCTGCATTGTTTCATTTCTGAAAATGTCCTGTGAGCGTTGAATTGCCAAAGTATCATTTGGATTTTGACTGCAGACAACTTCTTTAACTGCACTGAAATTGTCAGCATAAAAGTGAGCAGCGTTGATCCACGTACCCCAGCGGGTAAGAATTGGTTCCGGGGGTAGAGGATGTTCCGGGAGTTGTTCCCTAAAAGCAGTTTCTCAGCATGGGGCTTTTACAAATACTTTCTTCGAAGTAGAAATTAAGGTATTTTTTTCAAGAAACTGCTACCGTATCATTTCTGTTACCCTTTAAAGCTCATTCACAATACATGTAACGTGGATCAAATGGGGATAAAATACTTTCAGACCTGCAGCCGCTCGCAGCATGTAGGTTGCAGCATCTGAAGGCAAAACCTGTAATGTATATTCATTACCTACTTCTGACCATAATATTCATAAAGCATCGTTGAAAAGCGAACAGTGGTGGAGTTACTAGTTTTCAGTTACACCCTAGAAACGATAAAAAATGGCTTTCCCGGCTCGTCTTCACTGAGTTTACCAACTCAAAAATTCGCCACATAAAGTCCATAGAGTCAGTAGTTTCGTCCACCACACCTCATATAAGAATCTTTCAAATCATCTTGGATTTTTTTAATTGCTGTTCAGTAACAGTCTAAAGATAGTAGTTCCTGTGGGTTGATTCATTTGGAATGATATGATTACAAAATTTATGTAACAAATTCTGGAATGTGGAATTGCTAAGCGAGTTCCACGGGATATTTGCTGTGTCATAAATCATAAATCACAGGTGGAAAAGAGCGTGACATAAATCACTGAAAAATTCGTTTCTTAAATTAGATGAAGAGGGTTTTAGTTCTATCAATAACGTTTTCTTCAAGGACGTTTGTTTCCTTTTAGCTGCAAGATGTTGATTTGTAGTTGAAGGTTGGCTTATCTGTTACTCATACAAATTAGAAAGTATTTAAATTATTAATGTTTACAACAGTAGTCAATACGGTAAAACGTTTGATATATGCACGAACATGCCATAATCATGAAATATGCAACTATACCTTAAATATGCAAATATATGCGCCATAAAACTCTTAAAGAGGTGAACTTCAAGCTTACTGCGAACTTTGTTTCCATATCACATATAAACACAGAAAAAACATGTATTTGCATTTAAAGCCGATGTCTAGTGATGACAACACTAGTGATGGGAGTATTCGAATGCAAAATGTCGCTATATTCGAGTCTTGGATGATTTCGAGATGTTCTCGAAACCTAAATATTGTATTTGAAGCCTTCACTCTGATGAGTTCTCGTTTGAAAATGCCCTGAATGCTGGATTCGAATAGGTGCAGGTGCAGCGCACTGAATCGAGATCTATCGAGGATAGCTTTACCTAAATCAGATTGGTGCTCTTCTTTAAAGGTCATTCACATTCTCAGTATTGGGCGGGTTGAGCGGAGAGAGGAGTCATCCTACGAGATAATTAGCTGGCCAGGATAGAATAGAAGAATAGGTTATCAAGTAAAGTCATGAACTTTTTACCATCCCAAAGCTAATGAATGATTCCCATGTCATTGTTACATACACATACGATTTAATTTTAATTATATATCGCGTTATAATGGAATGTAAAATGTGCAATCGGTTAGTTCAACAAATGAACAACAATATTAGAAATTGGAACTATATTCTTACGTAACGTTCGCATATTATGGAGTTTCAAGAACAGCATATCGTATAACATGGAGCTTACCTAACTACATATATATGTATATATGTATATATATATATATATATATATATATAATATCTCCTGTTAATATAACAATGAATATTATGCATATTATACTAAACTTACATCATAATACTATTAACATGCATTATTATGCAAAGGGTCAATTAATAAAATTGTTGTTAAACTATCATTAGTAGTAGCAGTCATCTGTTCAATTCAACAAATACAGTATAGTTATGTACCCTAATAAATTAACAAAATCAATCTGTAATTTTGAATGTATGGCAATAAAGGTTCCCAACAAGATGCCTCCAGATATATTTCAAGAGTAAGTATATTTTAACCAACGTTTCTTATGCTGACCTATGAATAAACCAGTTTATTTTGCAATAGCATTGTCGGGTTTTAAAGGACCTGTGGAATTATAAAGTTTAAACTTTCCATTAACACTTACCAATGAACTTGTAAACACGCGATGTCTGTATCAAATTAAAATTAAATACGTTCGTGCTCAAATACTGCCTTAAAATAATATGTTAAGCTGTCTTTATTCAAATGAGCTGTTTTCCTCTCATCATTAACTTTAGAATCCCTGCAGCACATCATTCATAGTAAAACGATTGCTCCTGCAGTACCGGGTTTGATTACCAGCTGGGGCAGGGAATTTTTCTTTAACCAGAACTATTCCCTATCCCCCACAGAGTCTGAAGTCTGAATGTAGGAGTGAACGTGTGTTTATTTTTATAATAGTTTAAAACTGGAAAAAAAAAGTTCAACAGTCTAGCGAGAAAAACACCGGCAGTTGCTTTTCAAGTGAAAGCTACGATTTAACCATACAACTTAAAGGGGGCTATAAAAATGGGGGGGGAGAAATCTGTGTTGCTTTCACATGACTTTTTCTACCTGTTTTCTGCAAACAAGCTTTTCTTACAAAACATTATTCTTTAATTACTTCGTGCTAATAGACATAAATATTAGCAGAATGATCTTATTACTTAGTTCCTTGTAGGTAGAAGAGAAATAAGGTAATATACTAGGCTAAAACGATAGTCAAATGTTTTAAAAGCTTATTCAATAAAGTTTTGTGAAAATAGAGAAAGCACTTCAGTGATCAATTTCATTTTCCGTTTTCTAAAGCAGCTGTTGATGAAATATGCTGTGGTCTTAAAATACCAACTAAAGAGCGAATATTTTCTGTGCAGTTAGCACAAATGACATGTTTATATAGGTTGTTTTATTTATAGTGTTTAGCGCCCGCTTTTGCTACATATGGCACCGCAGGCGAGGACACTGTTGATGCATGGAATAAAGGTGGAGTACCAATGGAAAGCGAGGCGGGCAAACCGGAAGCAATTCGTCCCTGCACCGCTTTGTCTACCACAAATCTTACATGTGGTTGCCTGGGATCGAACCCGGGAGAGGTGGGCGGGCTAACCCTCGCCACGGCGCGGCCCTAAATGCGTCGTTATGCAGATGATTGTAATTATTATCCACTCATCAAAAGTGGCATACCAGGAGCAAGTTAAGTATATCTAATAGTGACAACAGTCATTTGAAACATGCTAATTATTACAAAGGTTTTAATGTATACACTGCTGCGGCTCTCAGCGTCCCATTTTATATGGGCGTGAAAGATGCCTAACTTTGCTCAGAGGCCTCTTGAAGTTCTTTTACGTGCCGTACATCTACGACAGTGGCTTTACTTTCCTTCTGAAAGAAGCCATGCTAAGGAATTTTAAGCCCGAAAAAAATTCACCGTCCTCTGCCGGGTTTGAAACCGTGACCTTGGGAAACAGACGCGCGCTAATTACGTAATACTAATGCAAAAAAAAATGTACGTTACACACACACAAATACATACACACACACATACACACATACACATACTCACACATACATTCATACACATAAACATACATACATACACATACACACACATACACACATACACATACATACACATACACACATACACATACATATACATACACACACATACACACACATACACACATACATACACACATACACATACACACATACACATACACACACATACACATACACACATACACATACACACATACACACACATACACATACACACACACAAACACACATACACACATACACATAATTACACATACACATACACACATACACATACACACATACTCATACACACATACACATACACATACACACACATACACACATACACACATACACACACATACACACATACACATACACACAAATACACACACATACACATACATACACATACACTCACATACACATACACACACATACACATACATACACACATACACACATACACACATACACATACACACATACACACATACACACACACATACACACACATACACACATACACATACATACACACACATAATTACACACATACATACACACATACATACACACATACACATACACACACACATGCACACAAAATGCTACTTTTTTTGAGAAAGGTTGTTTTGTGAACCAAGTAGTACTTCCAGAATCTTAAAATTTATGATTCCAAATATAGCGACTGTTGTGAATAGAAAATCTGGCAAATATATTCCGTAATAATATTATGCTAATATTCCAATCGTAATTCTTGAAGATCATTTTACCGACAAATAATAATCAAATTATTCTACTATATTTCTGAAAATATTGTATTCAATTTAATTGAATTAACAATTATGAATGAAAGTGCATAACATATAAGTCTCGATAAACTTGACATTATGAGAATATCGTGTCATATTTTAATTAAATTCATTGTTGGAGAACAACCATGGCGAGAACTGAGAACATCACTCGAGTGACGATAACGCAGCATCCGAGAACTTGATTATAAAATTTCCTCTTCAGCGTACCTAGTGAGTGGTAACATTGTATTTTATCAATGGACAATATTTTTCTCAACAGTATTTGGTGGTACTCAACATGTCTGCAACAATTTAAGGAACTTCCGTTGTAGAAAACTGTATTTCGAAACTGTTTCGTGGTTGCAGCAGAAACAGATTAAACTGTTTCGCAAAAAGAGCAACTTTTCTAACCACTAACGTGTCCATCAGTTGATTTATATTTGCCCATACTTATTGTGATATATTTCTATGTACTCAATTATAATATGCTATTTAGAGTATCCAGTCCAGTGTGATTGGCAGGCTGAGGGCAGCCCGAGGTGTGTTAGACGTGTCCCTGTTCTCAGAGAGAACTTAACCACGTTCTGACGGGATTGTGGGTTTTGTTGGATGGCGGGTGTGTATTGGGGTTGTGGAGTGACAGGAGGAGGCGAATATTGCTCCTCGACGGATTTAGAGTATAGTGTAATATTCGGAATTATATGTTTGCAAACACAAACTTGAGTTGTAGTTGTATTGTTATTAGTCAGTGATTTTTATAAACAAGCTTTCATTAAATTAATTCTGTTCTTTAAGAAACTAATGGGCCAAATTTTCCCAAACTTTTTTACAGTCAGAGGTAGACATTTAAACAATACCATATTTATAAAATGTTATTTAGATTTGTTTTTAATAAATTACATATGTAGTGACATCTGTCCGCAAAGATGTGAACTACTTAAGAAGGACAGCTGTCGCAAATATGCTTGCGTTGCGTTTTCCTCCTAAACGTGTTATGCATTCATAGGGTTTTTCAATGTTATATATATATAAAATTCATATAAGCATGATTATATTTTTCCCGAACCAACAGCTTGCAGAAAAGCTCTTCTGGCTGCAGTTCACGCTTAAGTAATACTTTACGACTGAAAATGTCCTTAAGTTTTTCATAAATTATTATGAACATTTGGGGCTTACTACATATTTGACTGACCATGCGTTTTTGAGTTGTACCGAAACTCGCACATACACGGACCAGTGTATGTTTCCAGTAATACGTCAATTAAGAATTTTTGGTGGAATACAATGCTGCTTCTATCTACCATAGTTAAGCAGTGTAAAAGGCAGACTTGTATAACGATGAAAAGTATTGTTCAACCAACACTGCTTCCCTAAGAATGCTTTAATATTATTGGAAAAATACAAAACAGTTCGAAAAAATAGCTATTTGGTGTGTTTATGTAGAGGATATTAGAACAGATAGAGGCTGACATGACAAACAAAACTAATTAGAAGTAAAAACCGGTTAAAGTCATTTTTATATTACATTCACATACTTTCTCCGCCCAAATTTTATTGCTATTCAGATACAAACTATTGTTACAAAATATTCTTTTTCTGTCTTCATGCAATTATTATGAATGCTCGCAAATATATTACAAATTTCATTCAGATTCAAGAGTGATGCAAGAATCTGAAGCAACTATAAAATGCTTTAAACTCTGCTGGTCTCATTCCTTACTTCTAATATAATTTAGAGAAGCAGCTTGGTGACCATTAGAGACCTGTAGAAAAAAAACTCTAAAAATGTAGATCTAGTTATACCCCGCAGTTTATGCATTATTATTATTATTATTATTATTATTATTATTATTATTATTATTATTATTATTATTATTTGCGTTAACCATTTCAGGGGATATGGCTATATTCGTTGTACATATGTAATTGATTATACTCTTCTTAAGCTCGAAAGTATTATTCATTTTCTAAGATTTACACCTAGCTTTACAAAGATACCCAAACTGTAATGCAATCAAATAGCGACCAACTTTTAAATGATTTGAGTATCGATTTTGCCTATTGTGTTGCACTATTTATCTTATACCTACCAGCAATTCTGATAAGATCACATCTGCTAATTTTTGTATAACTTTGGTAAGAACATTGAGGCGCCGAATATGTAGAGCAGGTCATGTGTATCATAACCATTAGAGGTCGCTAAAACACATTACTTAAGTCATACACATATGTGTACATTTTTTCAATCGTTTTAGAGATATTCCCTGTTGTTAGTTTCAGTTTCAAAATTGTTCAGCTTTTCTCAAACGTGAAGTGCTTATCCGAGTTATATCTCTTTTGTTTAGCTCCTCGTCATTTTCAAAAACAAAATTGCAATTACAATCGCATAATGTTAGCATTTAGAATATTTTAATGGTGCTTTAGCCAAAAGTAATCCATTATTACCACTCTACTTATAACAAAATGTGTAATAAGACATCCTTTCGTAATTAGCATTATGTAGGTAACAGACTAATTCTTCTTTTTAAATTTTTGTTGAAGCACAAGTAGAGAAATTCATGCAAATGAAACAAATGAGCCTCTTCTTCCATTTACTTCATGTTGATCATGATAAAAATACAGAACGGTTTCTGTGACTTTTTTACTTACTTATAAGTAGAAAGGAACTAATGGAATTCTATAGGCTAAAGGGATAGTCAAGTTTTATCGATTTACGATTGGCGTTCTCTATGCTTGGCCAGTAGAAAAACAAATGACATATGGCTGGCGACATCCTGTTTGAGAAACGTGTAAGTATTGTAAGGTTTAAACCAGTAACAAGGAATATCTCCAACTTTGGTAACTCATATAAGAATACTAACTCAAAGTTAAAAACAATAAAAATAACGAACGTTTTGTTAAAAACGGCTTTTTGATAGTGGTGACTACTAAACGACTATTTCAGTGAAATATCGGTATCAAATTTTAAGTGAAATGTCATCACACACTTTTATGTAGAGAAAACTAAAATTACACAAGTGAAAGCTTGAATGTATACTTTAATATTATCATATGGACGTGCAGTAACTAAGAGGCGTGCCAGCAGGACACAGAATCAGTTCAGAACTACCAAATTGTTTATGCAACGAGTGAAATCAGTTCTTGATGAGGAGTAGGAACAGCAAATTCTGGATATGCGCAAATCGTATAGCTAGCCTACTATTGCATGCTCAGGTTCTCCAAAATTGATTATATATCGACTGGAGCAGACCTGCAGGAGAGTATTATGATTTTGTCTTAGTAAATATTGTTGTTTATATTATGATTTTGAAAGTTGTTTCGTTTTCAATTATTACATTTGAAAAATTAATTTCAATGCCCTCTCCCAAATCGTAAATAAGATACACTATTAAAATAATCTTCCGTTAGGTGTTCCAATCATTTATCTCACTATATCGCACAAATAAGTCGTTTACTTTTATTGCAGTGGTGCCAGTTCATAAAAAAATCGATCTTTTACGGTTTAAAAGTTAAGCAAAACTCGGGAAGATTCATTCAGAATAAATAGATCTTCAGAGGCTATTCCCAGAAAATTCAAGATATACATTTTATTTGGGATGTAAATATCTTTAACGTACGGGATTTTAATCAAAATCGTTAGACATTTTTTATAAAAATCAAAGTTTCAAAAAATGTTCCATGTAGAGGGGGGATTTCTTTAAAACCTTCGTGCCACATCCCTTGAAAGTAGAAAACCTAAATATCAAGTTTGGAATTTAAAGGGATTTTCGTTTTGAACACACACACACACGCGCAGGCGCGCACACACACATTCACACACACACAGGGACTTTTTCGAAAAAGAACTTTTTTCGGACTCAAGGGACCCCACAACATATATTTCCGGTGACTTCTTGACATCGAATTTTTGGGTGGAATACAATATTTTATCCACTATGTGCATTATACATGCGGGCTAGAGAAAGTAAAAAAAGGGGGTTCGCTTCTGTCATTCTATTTTATAACACCCAACTATCGAATGTTGAGTGGAATGCAATATTCTCACTACTTTTCAACGTACTAGAAATTAGACACCTTAAACACACAATTTCCGCTCTCAGTGATTTGAAGCACGGAGTAAATCTGTTAACCAGTCAATTAGTACCACACACAACTTTTACGTTAGTGATGGGAGTATTCGAATGCAAAATGTCGATGTATTCGATTCCTGGAAGTTCTCTAGATGTTCTCGAATCCTGAATTTTCGAATCCTTCACTCGGTTGAGTTCTCGTTTGAATATGTCCTGAATGCTGTATTCGAATACTGCTCCCGCGTCTCGGATATGTGCAGGTGAACCGAGAATCGTGGATCTCATATCTGATTGGTTCTTTTACTTAAAAGTCATTCTAGCGCTTGGATCGTGCATGGGGTGAGCGGGGAGGGGGGTGAGCAAGCTGATAATCAGCTGGTCAGGATGGAATATGAGAATATGCTATCAAGTAAAGCTATGAACTTATCATTCCAAAGCTAACCAACGATTCCCATACATATAAACTATCATAATATTTTAGTTTTATTTCGTGTTATAACGTAATGTGTGATCGGTTAGGGCACGAATGAACCATATTAGGAATTAGAACTAAACGATTGTATTCTGTCCTCTCAACCCAGAGGTTGTGGGTTTGATTCCCAGCTGGGGCAGGAATTTTTTTAACCACAATACTTTCTCTATCTACACACACACACACACACACATATATATATATATATATATATAGTGCATAAATAAGTGCTAGAGAAAGTAAAAAAACAAAACAAAACCATATTTAAGTTAATCTGTGCTGCAGTGAATTGTTTAGAAGTATACCATCCAGGATTACATTTTGATGACCGGCAAAGCAGTAAATATTTAACACATTTCAATTTTTAATTTCATTTGCAATAGTAGTTTCCGTTTTCCGTTCATGAAATATGTTGTGGTCTTAAAATATTAACTAAAGAGTGAACATTTTCTGTGCAGCTCTCACAAATGTGCATGCTTAAATAGGTTTTCTATACTGTTTAACGCCCGCCTTTACTACGCATGGCACCGCAGGCGATGACACTGATAATGCATGGAATGAAGAGGGAGCACCAATGGAATAAAATGGAAGGGGAAACCTGGCCCTGCGCCGCTTTGTCCACCACAAATCCTGCATATGCTTGGCTGGGATCGAACCCGGGGCCGTCCTTGGTGAGAGGCGAGTGATCTAACCCTCGGCCTCGGTATGGCCCTAAATAGGTCGTTATTCAGATGATTTTAATTATCAAAAACATCCACCGATCAAAAGTGACATTCCAGAAGCAACCTAAATATACCAGTCAAAGTCACAGTGATACAGTCATTTGAAACATGCTAAATATTAGTTTCATTTATGGATGCTCTTTAACCGCTGCATCACATTTTATATTGAGCTTACGTTTGTTCAGGTGCCTCTTGAGGCTCTTTTACGTGCCGTAAATGTACTACACCGGACCAATGGCTTTATTTACCTTCCGAAAAAAGTCATGCTAAGGATGTTTAAGCCCGAAAGAAATTCACCGCCCTCCGTCGGGTTTGAACCCGCCACCATCGGAAACAGAAGCTAGCATGCTAATTGAGTAATACTAATACAAAAATATTTTGTACGTTATATACACACACACACATACACACACACACACACACACACACACACACACACACACACACACACACACACACGAAATGCTATATTTCTGAGAAAGGTTTTGTTGTGAACCAAATGTTTGTATTTCCAGAATTTTAAAATTCATGATGCCAAACATTGCGACTGTTCTAAACAGAATCTGGCAATTATATTCCGTTATATTTCAATGGTAACACTTGAAGATCATTTTATCCGCTAATAATAAAGTTACTATGTTTCTAAACATTTTGTATTCAATTTAATGGAAGAAACGGTTATGAATAAAAGTGCATAACGCTTAAGCCACGATAATCTGGAATAGAAACTTCAACATTTTGAGAATAACATGTCGTATTTTTTGTCCATCATTTAAATTACATGGCTTGTTCGAGATCAACCATGGCGAGAACTGCGAGCATCACTCGAGTAGCGATAGCGTAGCATCCGAGATCTTGCTAATGAATACACGCCGATTTCGATTAGCGCAAGGTTTGTAGTATTCGAGAACAACCATGGCGAGAACTGAGAACGTCTCTCGAATGACGATAATGTAGCATCCGAGACCTTGCTTATGAAGAGGCTGATTTCGAAACCATTGTGATTGCAGTATTCGAGACCTTGTTCTCGGATGAAGGTTTCGATTCTCTAGAGTATTCAAATGCAGAGGATTGGATTCTTTAAAACATTCGATGCTGCCCATCACTATACAACACATTATTTTTTTATGAAAGTGGCGGTGGCTTCAGAAACGTTAATGCTATATGGAATGGTACAAATACTAAAAAACCTTCTTGAACGCCATGCTTGTTAGATGACACTGCTTACTTGTAAACAGTTTATCAATGTTTGCCAACAGGGATGAACACCAGAGTCTTAAAAAGCACACCAAATGGCCCTGCCCTATCCTACTACAATATTTGCTTTTTATTTGTAATATTTTCGTGAACATCTGTTCATAAATATGTTTAGAACCAAATATTTATATTAACGTTGCAGCAACATTTTGCAATTTTGGACATTTTTCATTGGAAACAAATTTAAATAAATCCCAATCTTTTTCTTGAGAATATGTCATGACTGTTAACTTTTGTAAAGCAACTAGTTGCATTTGAAGATCGTGAGGAGCGTCTTTGCAGGCAAAATTAAAAGAGGTGTCAAGACGATTAAGTTTCTCCTCTATTCATTTCAAGTCTCGAAAATTAGTGCCATATAGTTCCTTCAAAACTGTTGTATATTTCAGTAACAGGGTGAAATTAGTGGTAAAATTTGATTGCAAGGGTGAGGAATATATGTCACCAATTTCCAATTGACCTTGTCAGTGTCAATTGTGCTATTAAGGTATTCACAAATCATCTAACGTAATTACCTTTTAAAATTGCTTTTAGAATTTTTGTGAAGTCAGTTAACTATATTATTGGTAATATGATGGTGCAAATTTAAGATTACTCTCTCATATAGCCACTGGACAATATCGACACAAAAAGACATATCATAAAATATAAGATATATAAAATACTTTTAAGAAAATATAAAAGTATAATATTCCGAAAAAGACCACCACTTTTGTTGACTGCCTGATGTCGGATTTCTCCTTAAACGTGTTCTTTGTGCTAGAGAAAACGCAGCTTTTCTACACCTACTGTGAGGAGAGGAAATCATTAGGAAGTTATTTGATAAGAATGCTTACAAATAAGTTATCTCGATGTATTGTTCTCTTAAAAAGTGTAGGTATGTACACTTCTTCTCATTCTTTGCAGAGCACAATAAGTTTGACTCACTTTAAAACTACTAACATGTAGAGAGTCGAGTTAAACACTATCGAAAGAATGAACAGAAAATGCATCCTGCCTGGCTAAGCACAAAACAAAGGAGACGGGGTGACGCGACATTTTGACGCCATTAGCTCATAACTGCAGAGATTGGGCATCCCAGACCTTCTGCAGTCGAGACTGTCGATTCCATCGACTCCGAACACTGGTGTCGACTCTCTCGCAAAGTCTGGCAGACAAACATTGAAGTTTGAGTCAAATCCCGGACAAAAATATTTGGCCACAGATCTCTTCACGTGTAAGAGTAAATAATAAGAGATATTTCTTACGTTTGGATGTCTTCTTATTTGAAAACAAAGTTGTTCTACAAACCTCCCGAACGAAATATACAAAAAGAAGCTTATGTGGTAAAAATTTACAATGTTGGTACTTGGTATTCTCTCCTCCCTGCCAAGCAGACGACAAGGTACGCTCGCGCGCCAAAGTTCTAGGCGTACAAGCAGTGTGTTGTGTTCCTACCTTAAGTTTACTAGGAAATAGATTCGCGATCTATTTGAAGCTTCACTTGAAAACACGAAAAGGCAAAATAACCAATAGTTATTGAAATTATGGACGTGAACAAACTTCTCATTTTTAAGTGATAAGTCGTTCCATGGCTGGCGCAGTATCCGCCGAGGAACTAGGAAAGCCGATTCATAACAAGTGCATTATAATCACAAAATTTCGGCCGATTTTCACATAATGTTTACGAATAATAATCATTAGTTATTTCCTTATAGCTACAAGAGAACTAAAGGTATATATTAGGTTAATGCATTAGCCAAATCTATTAAAAGCCGGTCGCAAAGTGATGACTTTGATATTGCGTTCTCTTTGCATGGTTAGGTGTAAAAATACACGAATGACCACTTCCCATTTGAGAAAAGCATTATTGGAAAATTCATACCAATAACGAGGAATAACTACGAAAAGGTTAACTCTACAAAAAGGTACTAATGTAAAATGTCTTTAATGAGATCTACATTTTTGTGCAGTATGAGTTTTTATCTATATACTGTGGTTTATGCTAAAGTTCTCCAGAATGAAGGCTTCAGAGACTATTCCCACCAAACTCAATATGTACATTTTATTTTCCTCTAAATTTCTGTAATATATGGTGGCATTTAAACCAAACCATTAGAGCCATTTTTGAGAAAATAGGTTTTAAAAAATGCTCCATATAAATGGTAGATTGGGATGGATGGGGAATTTTCCTAAAATACTTCGCGTTGCATGTTTGAAAGATGCTAAACTCAGATACCAAGTTTGGACTTAACCTACTTTTATTTATAGTTATGCTGTTCACAGACGCACATGCAGATATTATTCTAAAAACACTTTTTCTGGGATTCACGTGTCCTCAAAACATTTATTTTCGATAAAATATCACCTGTAAATTTCTGGATGGAATGCAATACTTTCCCTACCTATTATGTACATTGTACGTGATACAGAAACTAAACATACAAGCTAAACATAAAATATGAGGGTTGAATAATTAATGAAACTTTAAACAAAAATATTAAGTGGTATAATACAGGAATATACTCGACTATATCACAAATGAGTCTACTACTGAAACTCTGTCATTCCTTTACTTTGTTCTTGGTAATCTGCAATATCGTCTAAAATTAAATATAAAGTCCAAATATAAAAATTAGTTTGTATTAATTATTTAAAAAGGAGAGTAACTTTTATTTATGGAGTTCTTTAATGCTACAGTTCTCAGCATCCCATTTAGGTGTGAAAGGCAACTTATTTTCCTCAGAGGCCATCAGTTGTGAGGCTTTATGTGCGTAAATCTACAACACAGGATCGATGTCTTTACTTCCCCTCCGAAGGAAGTTATGCTAAGGAGTTTTATGCCCAAATAAACTGAACCCGCCAGATTTGTACCCGAGATCTTGGAAACTAGAAGCTAGCAAATTACCCCTATATCACGGAGGATTACTGATATTGCAGGCTTTTTTTTAATGTTGGCGTGATGAAGAGGGAGCGTTATCCCAAGCTCCTGGAAACTTCAACTATAAAAATTATTCCGTAGACAAATTCTAGATCTTCCACTGTTAATACCACTAGAAAGCTGTGGAAACATGTTAACGTGGCACCCTATAACACTAGGACTCGGCTGTGTCACTCATGAGCCATTCTGTAATTTTTTTCATTTGTCACTATTTTGCATTTGTACCTAGAATGCTGAGTTTCTATGAGTTTTTAATAAATAAGGTAATTAAGGACACACTCTATTTTACTTTTTATGGGGCAATCTTAAAAAATAAAAATCTAGATTCACCTAGAACTGCAAAAGGGTCAGTTTTGTGCCCACTGCTGCAGCCAGTGAGTTAATGCTACATAACACAGAGCTTCTAGTTTAGCTTTATATTACGTTTGGTCAATAATGGCACTGCCTGAGGACATTGCACTTCAGCAGTGGAGATGAGACATGATGCTGAACGTGTGCATAAGCGTTGTACCTTTAGTACTTTGTTGCATGAAATGTGGTGTCAGTAATGCGTTCTAACTTTACAATTAGTGGTTGAAACATATACATTTATTAAGGCAAAATGTATATAAATGGAAGATGAAATTTTAAGTGCCATAAATGAGAATTGAGTCATGAATCTGAGGGTGAGCCGCTGTAGTTTTCATCTGAGAACAAACTGCAACAACAATTCTTCATCTGCTGATGTCACACCAGTTGATTCACTGAATAATGATGGTGAAGGTATACATGTGTGCATCTTCCTTTAATGTTATTGTGTATATAGACATGCATTTCAATTACAATTAGATGTAAAGGTTGGTGTTTTCTTGGGTTGCTGTAGGCCTAACATTGTATTTATAAATGTGTATTATTTGCTCTAATACAACAATATGTATCCTAATGCTACTTATTATTGATATATAATTTTTGAATTTTATAGGAACCACTCCCGGACAGGCTAGGCTAAATATGGCCTTGGGCAAGGGCAAGGACAATGTGGATGAAGGAAAGATCTAGGTTGTGAACTGTTCCAGTTTTCTTCAGGTATAGTCATTGTATCTTCAGATGGAAGAACCTGGAAATTTGGAGTTGCAGGTGATGGTTCAACTGACAGATATGCACATCAGAATGTATTCAAAGACCATTGCTTATCCCTCTCCACATGCTACAGTGCTTGGTGCCTTATGATAACAGATACACTTTTGAAATATGTTGTAAAATGTATGAAGGCAGAGGCATATCAAGCATTGCGGTTAAATGAAGGTTGAAGAACTGGAAACTTGTATACTTATATTGTGTCTGTAAAGCTGGAGTAGTTAAGGGCTTAGAACTAGAGTCATTGTGGTCATTTAAGTGGGGAAATAATTTTTTGAAGTCAGTAATGGCTCATGACAGATTCAGAGAAATAATGCATTATTTGACATTAGATTCACAAAATAGAAAGACTGAAAGAAACAATTGGCATGCAGCCACAATTGAAGAACTTTGTAAAGTCTGCCAGGATCAGTGGGCTACTACACCATCCTGTTCTTAGACACAGACTTCTTCAATGCTAATCACACTGCAGAGCCATAAACCCATACAGATCACATTAAACACAAGAGGTATTTAGCCATGAAAGACATAAGTAAAAAAATCTGAGCTCAAGTGGGGCCACCCTCTAAAATACTTTCATGTTTGTTTGCCTTGAGTATGTTTTATTTATAATTTTACATTCACCCATAAGCCTGCTGGTGCAATAGTAAGCGCCACAGTACATTGCCTGTTTATCCTATACTGCATTCATGGAAAGCCAATTTTAGCCAAGCCTACATTCAACAGAGCTAGCAGACTTATCTACAAGTTTAAAGTGCAAGTAATAAGAGAGAACGGAAGTGCATGTTCATATGTATTTGATTTTATTCCCATAACATCTAATGTAATAACCAGTTCTGTTCCAAATCCTGGTAAACCAAACAGTATCATAAAAGGAATAAGAACATTCACATTTTGAAATGTTATTCACCTTAAAGAAGCAGTCTTATTTAAAACAGCCTGTCTAGATGGTTATTTACACAAATGAGGGGAGAAAATTATATGAACATTAATTTTGTCCAAATTTTGTGCAACTAGATGAAGCGATTTTATGAAGCTTTAATGTAATCATATGAGTCACTTACTCAAATCACTGTCAGCTGCATACATAGCAGCACTTAAAATATACTGGTAAAATACAACTGACTCATGAAATTTGTTCTAAGATAAGTTTTTCCTAGGTAGCTACTTGCCGTTCTAGATAAGCTGGAACTTGGGTAGTTCTTGCAGACCTGCATCCATAATAAGTTCCATCAGGTTAAGAAAAACCATATTTTTCCTATTCATGGCAGAGGATGGTATATAAACAGTTATTACCAGTTGCAGTTCATGACCATATGGCTTACACTCCGTTTATCTATCATGAATATTCATTTTTCAGAATATGGTATAATATGAGTTAAATAATTTCTGTTTTCAGAAAAATTTATTTTTGTTTTCTTTATCATTAAGTTAATATCATGATAAATTAAACAGCGTTCCATCATGATTGAGTCAAATGGAATGAAAAACAACTAAACAATTTAGATTCTTATTTGCTTATTGTTTTGAACTCCTGCTGTCATAGACGACTGGTATATGCGTATGTTGGCATTAGAATAGAATTTCCGTGTTTATTCCATGATATACTGTTTTTTCCCCACCTAATTACAAAAATTTCTTTATGGATTGCCAACACTTCATCACTGTTTAACTGTGCACAACTTTTAGGAAGTAAGATAAAATTTAGGTATAAGATATATAAAATGTTTAAAAGGTAACTATCCTCAAGCTGCCAAATGTACCATATTTGCATGTTCACTGGAAAAATTTCCTTCCTTGGGGATACTCATTTATCATCCCCCTTGTGATACTGCCATATGCACAGTGGAGTGATACTTAACCATTTTGCGGATATGGACACCATATGATGTCAATTTTAAAACGCAGGAGAACCGATATAGACATCATATGATGTCCTGTGCATACAGGCATTTAATGCTTATTTAACCCTAATTATTTTAATTTTTTTCTTTTATAATAAATTTAAATAAATTCTAGAATAAAGTATTACCTTCAAAGGTTCCTTTTTGAATGGTACATCTCAAAGCATGAATAGACACATAAGAGCACATCTCCACATTCATGGCATGTCATGTTAGTCTATTCAAGAACTCCATTTTTATGGCACAACAAACATCTTCGAAATGGATGCAATTTTTTTGCTGTCGGTGGTATCCTTTTCGAAAAGTGTTTTCCTTAAAGTCTAAGGGGTGCAGGGCTTGTAGATTTCTTATCCCCTGTATGAAGAGGTCTCTGAATGTTATAGTGTTAGGCTAACAGTGGTTTGAGATGAGCATAGTGCTGTGACATTCATAGAAGCTGAAACATGAAAAAGAGGAAAATACTCAAACAACATAGGAGGATAAAGGGTTACAAGCAAAAATCTATTAAATTTATATGCCCATACCCAGTGCAATTATTAGCTGTATATAGAGTGACAAAAGTTGAAAATAATGACATGACTCAAGTGTGACTAAATAACTCTAAACTATAAATACTTGAACACAGGCTCGGCTGAACTTCTAATATTAGACAGAAATCTTTATAAAACTGACCTACCATGCCGACATTAAATTGCCTAAATGACTCGTATTTTTTGGGCAAACCACAAGACGTAATTAAATTCATTTTGAGATAATATACCCTCATCACTACATTTTAAACTTAATAACACCATTTTTAATATTTTTCGCAAAACACTTTATTGAGGTGGAATAGACAGAAGTTTTTTTCTCCAATAAATTTTTGATTTTAAAATGTAATTAAATAAAATAGCAAAATAAATCACTATTTTTGCTGCAGACACAAATAAATACTTATTTTGAAACTTGTGCTCTATTATCACATTTTTTCTTGTAACATTTTGCTTATTGGTGGATGTAACATACTGTATCTACTCACAATCAGGGTAACAGTACGTCCTTAAAAAGGTTTAGAACCCTTGCTCTTTGTTATGCATGGCTTTCTTGCTGATCTGAAATTGAATTTATTTATCTTTTGCCATACATCCACGAGTAATTTTTGTGACAACCAGAAAGATCTCAGTTGAATCAGCCCCTACCGCGGCAACACTCGCACCATGTAGTGTTACCAGGTTCTTTAATGAGACGTAGGACACTAGTGCTGTAAAATGAGGCACATTTCGTAAAAATTTAGGACATTAAAGAGAAATTCTAAATATAGGAAGATTAAAATCCGAGCCTAATTTACTACTCAAACACGTATACATGCATAAGCTTTATATACGATATACACACTTGTGAGAAGAACATATTTTACATCTGTCTGTGGTATTATAATCATACTATTCTCCACAACTTATGTAGAGGTTAACAATATCTTTGTTTAATAAACGGATGAGTCTGTTTCTTTCGTGTGTCTACTGTACTAATATCAGCGTAAAACCCTCTTAACACAAATATGTATGCAGGAATATAAATGCAGTTACACTATTTGCTACAAATACTTTTCTGATCCTTCTTAATTTGAAATCAAAGAATATATACATTCCAAATTTTTTCAGAAATTGCCCACGGATGCCGGACAGAAGATAATGTAGATCATCTCCTGTTTTCGAGACGTCTGGTAGCCCTGGTATTTATGCCCAATTTAGTTGGGATTTTCCTTTCAAATTAAAAGTGGTTCTTACTATAATTTTCAGTGGAGGCTTAACTTTATGTACAGCCTTCATTTCTTGTTTCACAAAAGTATGCAAAAATTGGCCGGTGTGAAGTGATCTCAAGGGTTTTTGCTTGTTTCATGGCCACATTTAAAAAATGCCGTGCTTAACTGCTGGCATTTCAGCAGCAACATTTTTGGATGCCGGTAATGCCAAAATTCACCAACCACATTACCGCAGAGATTTTTTAAAATGTATTTATTTTATGTCGCTTTAGCTTACAATAAGGTAGGCGTATCGCGACGTGTTTAAACGGTATTTAGATGTATAAAACGATTTACATTGGTACATGCAATTTCATGGATTTAAGTAACATTATATTTCTTTATACAGATTTATCGCTTTTAAGTAGGTATTTAAGTAGTATTTTGCTGTGTGATGAATTGCTGAGACATTCTTGGATGTCTGCTCGCTGCTGTTGATACTGAGGACACAGAGTATGTGGCGTACAGAGTGGGCAGTGTGACAGGTGGTGCATCAAGTTTGGGCTGTTTTATTCAGCTGATGAGAATGGGTTTACTTGGTGTGTTCATTATGTAGACTGGAGATGATAACCTTGTCCTTCCGACGCAGTTTCTGCAGTGGATATGATGTGGAGTTCTGTTTAATTTTGTGTAGTTTGCTAGGCGGTTTGTTTGATAGACGTTGTATAATCTTCTGGATACATACAAGGTGGTTCACATGTTCCTTATTATGTTTGCAGATAGGCAACAATTCATACTGTGCAAGTAATAAGGTTGAAATAAACGTGCTTGTCGGTATTTGGTAACTATGCAAATATAGCTTGCTCTTCATTCGAAAATAGACCTTTAGCAGCATTCCAAAAACATGCGCTTAATAACATTTGTTGTATATCAATAGGATCGCTGTCATACGTTCAGCAACGTAAATTATAATGAATGAAGCCTAAATGAAAGGCTTAGGCTACATAAAGGAGTCCACAACTGTTATAAGGAGATCAGAAGCGGAAAGAGAGAGAGAGAGAGAGAGAGAGAGAGAGAGAGAGAAGTGTGATACCATACCTACCAGTTTTAACAATGAAAACGGGCGCAAAGTTTATAGCTCAACTGGTTAATTTTATGTTCCCTCGTTATCTGAACGTGTCAGTGGTTCGAGTCCCACAGTCTGCTTGCACTTTTTTTTTCTTCTTTATGTATTATCCATCGAGGTGCAAAGTTAGTTCAGTGTTTGTCACTCTAATAACTTTAAGTGTAAACAAAAGGCTATAGAATGAAGAACAAACGACAGTGTTCTTCAGTCTTCGATCCTTAATTTTCTTTCTAATTATTTTGAAAAAGAAACCAATAAACTTTAAATAATAAAGGAAATTTTCAAAACGTATAAAGTTAATAAAACAATGTCAAAATACTAGAACACCTAACATGATATCGACTGTTCTTCGTAGTTGGACAATGCTCTTCACAAAATGTTGGCAGCTGGAACCTTCGGTGGGTTAACGAATATTACCGGAAGATGTTTCAGGTCCAGACATGCCCCATTAGATACAATTGCACGAAGTAAATTTGTAGATATGTGCTATATCTGTAGCCAAGGTTATCTTTTATGAACCTCATAACCCATTAGATAGGCAGACTCAGTTGGTCGTGAACTTGCCATGTATTCCAGACTAAACGCCGTATGGAAATAGATTTCCAGAAGGTCGAAAACCTACACAACACTTTTCGGAATGCTGAACGACGTTTAAGTATAACAGGAGCATTTGAAACGACAGATCCTATTTGAGAGACATCAGTTACCCCTGGGCACATTGAAGATATAATTTTTGTCGCTGTCTTAAACAATCCCCATATTAGAACGCGGGCACTGGCACAAACATCAGTAGGTAATCAGTTATGCGAACACTGTATAACAGTTCATTTCACCCTTTCCGCCTGCAGCTACACCAGGAACTCCATGGTCGTGACTTTGGAGCTCGAGTAAATTCCTGCCAGTGGATATTATGCAGTTTTGAACTGTGATGCAGTCTCTTTATCCAAAGTTCTGTTTTCAGATAAATCGCGGTTTCACAACATGCACTACTGGAGTTTCGATTACCCTCAGTGGGGAATTAATATATGGTGTGGTATTTTGGGTGATCATCTAATCGGTCCAAATTTTTCGAAGGTCAGTCACCTTAAGGGAGCACGCCTCCTTCACCTCCTCCAAAACTATCTCCCTCCATTGTGGAGATGTACCATTAAATGAAAGATTATGAATGTGGTTTCAGCATGATGGTGCTCCACCGCATCATCCAGGATCGTTGTAAACTATCTTCACGGCACACATCCTCAAAGATGTATAGGTAAGCGGGGACCTGTTTCGTGGCCTGCAAGATCTTCTGGTCTTACGCCACTTGATTACTGCCTATGGGGTTATTTAAAATAAGCAGTGTACAGCCAACAGCCGCATAACCTTAATCATCTTCAGCAACTAATCAGGGAGACCTGCAGGTCCATCACACCCAGGTTGTCATTACAACATCGCCCACACCTCTGTATCAACCAAGGCCATCATTTCGATCAGTTGCTACGCTAAATGAAAACCTTTCATCACTAAGATTCATGTCACTTTATCTAGCAGATATAGAAAAGTTTGTTAAGTTATGGGATTAAACCTAATTTTCTTTTCAACTTAAAGTACTGGTGAATGTCTATGTATTTGGCACAGCTTGTGATTGTCAGCCTAAGTATTTTGTGTATTTTTCGTTTTAGAGATACCTTGAAAACGGGTCCGGTTCTGTAGTATTATCTGAAATACCTATGTTAGTTTTAAAACATTATAATAATACCTGCATATTTAGAAGAACTGAATGAATATGCCTCAGAATGTTCATTTTTATTTTTATTTCCTGTAACTGGACTGATTAAGTTAGAATAAATATAAAAAAAGAAAAAGAAAAAAGTAAGCAAGTCAAAACATGTTCCGATATCCCATCTAGCTTTGTGTCAAAATCAGGAAGAAAGAAAGTGTGGGAACAAATTGTCAACTTTTTGGTAAGATTTAAGCCTGAATCGAGGATTTTGGAACACGTGCTAATCACATACGCTACTGTTTATAATTCGCAGCGCCAAAGTCTATAAGGCAAGTATCTAGGAGATGGGTCTCGGGAACGATGTTTTCAGGTTAGACTGTAATCTGCGGACAATATCATAGATTTTTTTTGAAACGGTACCGGAGTCTGATCGGGACTCAGGCACTGTATACCCTACTTATACTTACCTTTTTTTTTTTGTTACCTTGTTTTTCTGAATAATTACTGGATTACTGTTTTCTTATTGTTACAACACACACATAAACACAAACATATAACACCCATGCCCAAGGCGGGACTCGAACCCACGATCCCCAGCGCTGCGTAACACCAAAACGGGACTTGGCGAGCGCGGCCATGGGGACCGGCGGAAAGCGTTCAACCTTACCCACGTCCTGTTGCACCTGGTAGATTTGCTCGATAGACACGTTCATGGCTAATTCGGACACATTGAGAACAATCACATAGAATTGCAACGCCATACGCAAAAAGGTTAAAGATTTAACTGATCTATTACAAACACACTCAATTCACATAGCATTATTAACTGAAACCCATATAGATCATAAAGACCGTCTATCAATTCCCGGATACCGATATTTCACTAAAAATAGTTGTTTTTGTAGTCATCACCATAAAAAAGCCGTTTTAGTAAAATGTCCGTTATTTTTATCGTTTTCAACTTTGATTTAGTATTCTTATATGAGTTGCCGACTTCAGAGATATTCCTTGTTATTGTTTTAAATCTTACAATACTTACAGGATGTCGCCATCCATTTGACATTTGTTTTTCTCCAGGCCAAGCATGCAGAACGTCAATCGTAAATCGATAAAACTTGACTATCTCTTTAGCCCACCGAATTCAATTAGTACCTTTCTACTTATAAGTAAGTAAAAAAAGTCACAGGAACCGTTCTGTAAGTTTTATCATGATTAACATGAACTAAATGGAAGATGAGGCTCATTTGTTTCATTTGCGCTTTATTTGTGCTTCAACAAAAAGTTAAAAAGAAGAATTAGTCTTTTATCTAGATAATGCTAATTACGAAAGGATATCTTATTACTCATTTTGTTATAAGTAGAGTATTAATAATGCATTGCTTTTGGCTAAAGCAACATTAAAATATTCTAAATGCTAACATTATGCGGTTGAAACGGCAATTTTGTTTTTGAAAATGACGAGGAGCTAAACAAAAGAGATACAAGTCAGATAAGGACTTCACGTTTGAGAAAAGCTGAAGAATTTTGAAACTGAAACTAACAACAGGGAATATCTCTAAAACGACTGAAAAAATGTACACATATTTTTAAGACTTAAGTAGTGTGTTTTAGCGACCTCTAATGGTTATGGTACACATGACCTGCTCTACATAGTCGGCGCCTCACTGTTCTTACCAAAGCTTATTCTTCTATGTCATGATACAAAATTAGCAGATGTGGACTTATTACAGAATTCCTTGTAAGTATAAGACAAATAGAGCAACATATTATTTTAAATCGATAGTCAAATCATTTAAAAGCTGGTCGATATTTGATTGCATTAGAGTTTGGCTATCTTTTTATGGCTAGGTGTAAATCTTAGAAAATGAATAATACTTTTCCGCTTAAGAAAAGTATAATCAATTACATATGTAAACCAATAAAGTTATATCCCTTGAAATGTTTAACGCAAATAATAATAATAATAATAATAATAATAATTATAATAACAATAATAATTACAATAATAATGCACAAACAAAGGGATATAACGAGATCTAGAATTCTAGTTTCTCTACACGTTTCTACTGGTCACCCAGCTGCTTCTGTAAATTACAATAAAAGTAAGGAATGAGACCAGCAGAGTTTAAAACATTTTATTATTGCTTCAGATTCTTGAATCACCCTTGAATCTGAATGAATTTTGTAATTTATTTGCGAGCATTCATATCAATTGCATGAAGAGGGGTAATAATACTTGGTATCTGGATAGCAAAAAAAAAGTGGGCGGAGAAATCATGTGAATGTAATACAGAAGTGATTCTAAAGCAGTTTTTACTTCTTATCAGTTTTGTTTGTAGCGTCAGCCCCTCTCTGCTACATAAAGACACCAAATAGCTAATTTTTAGAACCGGTTTGTATTTTTCCTATAATAATAAAGCGTTCTTATAGAAGCAGTGCTGGTTGAACATTAGTTTTCGTCGCTATACAAGTCTACCTTTTACAGTGCTTAACTATGGTAGAAAGAAGCAGTATTATATTCCACTAGAAATTCTTAATTGAGATATTACTGGAAATATACAGTGGACCGTGTGTGTGTGCGAGTTTTGGGACAACTCAAAAACGCATGGTCAGTCAAATATTAAGCCCCTAATGTTCATAATAATCTTTGAAAAACTTAAGGACATTATCAGACGCAAGGTACTACTTAAGCGTGAATTGCAGCCAGAAGAGCTTTTCTAAAGGCTGTAGGTTCGGGAAAAACATAATCAAGCTTATATTAATTTTTATGTATAAATATAATATATGATATATAAATATGTCGCCGACTGAAAAAATACTATGAATGCATAAACACGTTTAGGGGGAAAACGCAACGAAAGCATATTTTCGCCTTTGACGATTGCTGCTCTTCTTAAGTAGTTCCCATCTTTGCGGACAGATGTCACGACATATATAATTTATTAAAAACAAATCTAAATAACATTTTATAAATATGGTATTGTTTAAATGTCTACCACTAACAGTAAAAAAGGTTGGGAAAATTTGGCCCATTAGTTTCTTAAAGAACAGAATTAATTTAATGAAAGTTTGATTATAAAAATCACTCACGAATAACAATACAACTACAACACAAGTCTGTGTTTGCAAACATATAATTGCGAATTTTGCACAATACGTTTATATAGCATATTATAACTTAACTACTATTGTTACTAATTAAATTTTTCCTTAATAAGTGTGGGCAAATATAATGAATAATACTTTCCCGCTTAAGAAAAGTATAATCAATTACATATGTACTCCAATAAAGCTAAATCCCCTGAAATTGTTAACGCAAATAATAATAATAATATTAATTGTCTTATTAATCAAGAGATTAATATCTTCCAATTTACAACAATAATTATAGCTTATATTAGCAGTTTATGAAAATTATTTTTTTATAAAAGTTGGTACAGAGAGATATCTTTTAAAAATTGTAAGATTTGTGGATTCATGTTGGTTACATTGAGAGCAGTAGGATCTTCTGGAGTTTGATTCTTCAGTCTCCATCTTGTTTGGCATCTATCACATTTCGGAGGATGTTCTTTAGGGAGCAGGAAGGTTTGTGTGAGTATGCTGTGGCCAATTCTAGTCCTGGTGATGACAATCTGGTCTTAACGTTTTAAACTATTAAGAGTGATTTTCTTTTCAGGGTTGGGTAAAATAACGTGAAGTTTATTGGTGGGATTGTTTGACCATTGATGGAACCATTTGGCCTTTTTTTTTCCTGTTCATGTATTTAATGTAATCTTGATGTGCTGTAGGTGTTGAACTATTTTGAGGGTGTTTAGTGGCTTTAAGTGCTTCGCAATCAGCTTTCTCGTTACCTTCGATTTGTTTGTGTTAAGGCACCCATGTTAGAAGTGTTTGTTTTCCTTTGTTTGTGGCTTTTAAGGGTGTTGATATTACTTCTTGCGCTAGAGCATTTGCAATTTTTCCTTTGTATGACTAATAGTGCACTCAGTGAATCGATAAATATTATAAATATATTTGATTCTGTTTCTTCAGCAATGTGTTGAAGATCGCTTGATAGCAAATAATTCACACAAGAAGATGGAGTAATATTTAGGTGGTATGTATTGTAGGATGTGTCCTGAAAGTACTATTGCACAACCTCTATTTGTATCTATTGCTGAACCATCGGTGTAAATGTTTTCGTATTCCGAGTATTTTTCACGGATCTCCTTGAACATTTTCTGAAAGACTATGTTGTTGGTTTCAGATTTACTGTACTTAGGCATTTGTAAATTAACAGCTGGTGATGGAAGTTTCCAGGGAGCCACGTCTAGTACATTCTCGTCTTACAGTTATTTGGGGAGGTTCCAGGGCATATTCTTGTAGGTAAGTTGCTATTCTTGCAAAGAAGGCGGGGTAACGACGTTTCTTTTGGTTTATTTCTTTTAGTTTTGGGAATACAAACTTAAACATGTAGGAAGTTGGGTCTGCAGGAATATTCATAGCATAAGATAAATTTAGATATTTCCTCCTATTTTCGAGTGGTAATTCATCCGCTTCTATTTGTAGACTGGTAGAGGAACTTGTTCGAAAGGCTCCAAATGCTATTCTAAGACCTGTTGTTTGTACAGTATCTAGCATTTTAAGAGCTGTTGGTGATGCTGAATTGTAGAAGATCGATCCGTAAACTAATTTTGATCTTACAATTGTTCTGTAAGTTGTAAGTAGCACTTTTGGATCAGCATCCCAGTTTTTAGCTGTCAAGGATTTCAATACAGCAATTTTCCTGATACATTCAGATTTTAGCTTTTTACGATGGTGAATCCATATGTTTATTGTCTAATGTCATTCCTAGCACTTTAACTGAATTTACAGTTTCAATCTTATGATTGTTTATATACAGCTGAGGACCATTTGCAAAATTATTATCTGAGAAGATTTTGCTCATAGTTTACAGTGTTTTCTAATGATTTCTAAAGCTTCTACAGGCATTTTCAGCACATTTTGAGACTAGTTTGCGGTGCTCTGTAATGCTTTCTGTCGCCTCACAATTCTTTTAAGGTATTTAGAACTATAGAACAGTGTTACACCCTAAGAAAATAGATATTTCAACTCACTCTGAAAGTATTTGTGGGTTCACGTGTAAGGCCTTTGCGACAGCGGTAAAGAATTTTTATGTTTTTATAGCCCGTTTTTACTACAAATGGCACCGCAGGCGATGATACTGATGATATATGGAATGAAAATGCAGCACCGTTGGAATGTGATGGCGGGAAAAACCGGAGAGCCCGGAGAAAACCCGCCCCTGCGCCGTTTTATCCACCACAAATCCCACATGCGTTCGCTTGGGATCGAACCTAGGTGAGACGGTAAAGGTATTCGGAATTATAGAGCAATGTTAAGCCCTCAGGCAATAGATTCCTCAACCCACTTTGAATGTATTCTTGAGACCTCCTTTTAAGGACGTTGTGGCAGCGCTAACGGTATATGGAGGATATTTTAGAACATTTAGGAGAACTTTAGGCGTATTTGGGGCTACGAACTGTTCTTGCTGCATTTTAGCCCCTTTTCTTATGGTGGCATTTTATACTAGTTTTTTGTCGTTTCTACAACAATTTTCAACGTTTCTACATTAATTTCTGACATTGTCACACTACTTCTGACGTTTTTCATACTATTTGCTGCGTTTCGTAGTATTTCCTTATGTTCCTGGGTGGTTTTCTTGCTTTCATAGACTGTCCTTTTACAGATGCCATGTTCTTCCCTACTTTGAATCCCGGGGAGACATCGGTGAAATTTCGGCAAAAATGATGAAAAATACGATTTTTCGTTTTTTGCCTTAAGATTATGCTTATACTTTGTACTTTCAGTATCTACCATTGTTTACGCTGCAGCGCCATTTTGAAGGCTCTTACGTCATGATTTAAATACCCTTGTGCAGGTGGACGTGACTCCCGAAATACATTCATCACATTCATTCAATAAAATCGTGTACAATTTTGAAGTTTAAATCAGGCGGGTGGTGTATTCATAGCTGGCACATGTTTGCAGAGATATCTTCTGAGATTTTCTGCAAACTTTTATGCCGGGAACGTATTGTTTTGCTGTGAACATATCACCACGTGTTTCGTGAATTTTGTGGATTTTATTCAAAATATAAGCTTTTAACAAGAGAGAAGTCATCATTTTGGCGTCTACAAATAGACGATTACTATTTAGAATAAGAATAAGCTTAATATAGTTTTAAATAAGGTAGAAAATATTAAAACAAGCCTTCTTGTTGCAAGGAAAAATCTTTGTTTACCAATTCTAAACAGTATAAAAGTAGCTAATTTCTTCTCCCACTGTGGTAAATACTGTACAGCTGTAAAATTTGCACTTTAGGTGCCTTTAATTTTTATTAATTGTTATTAATTGCTATAAACTTATTACAAAATGGTTATGTCAAATAAGAAACAACAAACGAAATCTCTTGCAGCAAGAAAGAATGTAATAACTAGATGGCAACCTAGCAAATGTGAGGTAGATACCAGCAAATTCAGGACTACGGTAGATTTTCAAGAAGCAGATTCAAGTGCCAAAAAATTTCAGAAGTTCTCCAAGGACGATGAAAATGAAATGAATGTTGAACTATCAAATCCAGATTATGTACTTGTGCACAGTGAGGTTTGGAGTAAAATATTTAATAGTTTAACATGTATAGATTGTGGATTTCAGGGTTTGGAATCAAAATTTAGTAACACACAGAGTGTTGCCAGTAAAGTAACTGTACAATGCACTTCTTGCAGTAAAATGTATGTAGATACATACACTAGTCCTGGAGTTCCCAGTGATTCTCCCTTTTTGATGTGAATAGCAAAGTAGTTGATGCATTTTTGGACACTGGGAAGGAACATGCTGGCATGCAGAAATGTTGCATGACCATGGGCATGGGATGAACGAGTTCCTCTACTTACAATTGCTAAAAGCCATAGTTTTTATCACAGAGATTTAAAATTTTGAAAGTATTTGTTCCAAAGGGTGTCTAGTAAATGTAACAAATTTCATGTTCATGAAGGGAACAGCAGAACATTTCATTCACCCTATGTAATGAGCGCAATTATGCCAGTATATCAGAGACTAACCAGTACTAATTTATTAGAGAGGTGCATAAAAGGAAAAACTCAAAATGCAAACGAGAGTTTACATAGTTTGATATGGAATAGATGTCCAAAGGAAATTTTTGTTTCTAGAAAGAAATTGCAAATTGGAGTAACTGTAGTTCTATGTGACTTCAATATGGGTTATGAGGGTACTCTAAATGTAAAGGAAAGGGTTTCAGCTAGTAAAACAAGTCCTGTCAGCAAAAGAATTAGTAGCCTTAAGGACAGGCGAAGAAGTACATTAAGCACATTCAAAAGAGAGGGAAAAAAAAGTTAAGAGTAGGAAAGTTTAAAGAAGAGGAAGCTAAACAGTTAGCTTAAGGACCTTCATATGGTTCAGGGGAGTTTTGAAGCATTAATTTGTAGTGGAATATTGCACGCCACACGGTAGCCAACCAAAGGTCTAAAATTATATATTCATATACATTTCAAACTTTAAAGTCGTTTTTCTACGCTTTCTGTTTTTCAACATTTTTCATTGTACAAAATGCTCTTTGCAATGTTTATTGTTAAGTAATTGCTTTGAAATTTGTCACACATATGCTTAGATAGTTGTTGCATACAACTTGGTATTTTTATGTTCTAGATGGAATAGGTTAATTGTTATTGAATTTTGATGTTGAAAATTATTAATAATTTGGAGGAAAAAAAACAGATCATCTAGGCATTCAATATTTTTTCTCTCCAAAAAATTTACATAGCTTAATAAAAATACCATGTTTTGTATACATAATTCTAA
This sequence comes from Hymenopus coronatus, assembly GCA_030762935.1. Taxonomy (NCBI): domain Eukaryota; kingdom Metazoa; phylum Arthropoda; class Insecta; order Mantodea; family Hymenopodidae; genus Hymenopus; species Hymenopus coronatus. The sequence continues at coordinate 263,739,082 of CM060900.1, forward strand.
GGAACATACAGGCAGAGCTTAGTTTATTTATAACAAATATTGTTTTGCAAGGAGCATTTCTTATATAACAAAAATTGCGAATAAAACACAATTTTTTTTGGAAAAACTTAATTAGAAACATGAAATTTGGTACATTTACTAGACACCCTTTGGCACCAATACTTGCAAAATTTTAAATCTCTGTGACAAAAACTATGGATTTTAGCAGTTTTCACAGATGCCTACTCTTATGATTATTTCAGCACACTCTTTTGTATCCTTTTACAAACTTCTACATGTTCAGATGCTAACTTGTGCAGCGAGGGGTATAGGTTTGCACGGTTTCGATCTTTTTTAGGTTGTAAATCTATCATAACCTAGCATTGTGTTTTTACGTGTTTTTATTTGTCTTTTTGTTTAATGTCTCTCTTTTCGAGGCTAACACTAGAGGAAATTTTCTAAGCCTGTGTTGTTGAAGAGTTTATAGTTAGTGAACATTATGTTTCTTCGTGTTTTATTCGTCTTTTGTTTTTCTTACACCCTCTTTTCCTTTAAACAAGATTCTTTCTCTAATCTAAACTAGAATGACCTCGACCTTTGTTGCTGTTTCTATTACTGTTGAAGCGTTTGCCTTATTTTCCAAGTTATTGTTAGCATTTTCACCATTTATTTTTATTGCGTGATTTTTATATAAGGTTGATTAGTATAGCATTCTTGTAGCTGGAGAGGATAGGCGCTCTCTTACAATGTATTCTATTTTCTTATCACCTAACATAATTTAACCAGTTCTAAGTTCGGTATATTGCAATGTTTTCACCCCTTCAGTTATTTTTTAAATGTTTTTGCTATGTATTGCAGGCTTTTCTAGTATTTTGATGTGTTTGTAATTCTGGAACGTTTTACCAGCAGCTATGTTATACATTTTGGGGGAATTTTGAATGTATTTTAGGATCTGGATCAGGTATTTTAAATAGATTTAAAGACATTTCAGAACAGGCTGAAAGTATTGCAGGCCCTAGAGCAGGGAGAATATTTCAAGCCTTTCGAGAATGTTTCAAGGCATATGTGGAGACTTATGGTGGTATTCAGGGTCTCTAGATGTTCTACCGAGATCTACAGAGGTATTTTTGTCTCTTTTCCATACATTTTGGAGCAGTATTTTATTCTATCGAGATTTATAGAGGAGGTATTTTTGACTCTTTTCTATACATTTTGGAGGAACATTTTAGGACATTTTGTGATAATTTTGAATGTGTTTAGGAGTCTCTAGAACAGATATTCAGGCGAAGATATTTGGAGAAGAGTTTCAATTCAGTTTACTAGCACTTTCATTGTATTTTGGAGTACATTGAAGGTATTTTAAGCTATATTTAACAGGCATTTCACCCCATAAAGCAGATGTTTCACTATACTTTTAAAACCCTTGGTACCCAGGTCAGGGTGCCATGAAGGTATTTGAAGCTCTATTTAACAGCTATTTAACCTCGGAGTAGCTATTACGGGCTATTTTAAGGCTTTTTGAGCGCAGTTTAAAATCCCTTCGGGGATTTAAACTATATAACGCAGTCTTTTAGCCTGTGGAGCAGATGTTTCAGACTAATTTAGAAGCTTTTTGAGAACGTTTAAGATAACCTGATGGTATATGAAGCGCTATTTTTACCAGCTATTTAATCTTGGGGAAGGTAATTTAGGCTGTGTTAAAGACCTTTTGAACGCATTTTAAGATTCTTTGAAGGGATTTCAAACTCAATAACGCTGATATTTAGCCTCTGGAACAGGTGTTTGGGGGCTTTCTGGGAACTTTTAAAATAGCTTAAAGATATTAAAGCACCATTTTAACACATTTAACATTCAGCCTGGGGCAGACATTTGTGGATAATTTTCAAGCATTTCATCTGAACATTTTGGAGATATTTTGGTGCTCTAGAACAGTATTTCAGGACACTATAAAGCTTTTAGGGTTTGTTTTTAAGAAGATTTTGAAGGATTGCTAGAGGTAAATTAAGCACGTTTCGAGACATTTAGAGCATTTCCGTAAATTAGCCTTTGCATTAGGTACTTTTAGCGATTTTAAAGGTAGGTAGCACATTTTGAATGTATTTAGGGTGCTATATTTGGTATACTAATGTTTTGTAACACTGTGCTAAGTTTTCCAGTAATTTGTCATTTAATAAGTGCTTGTGGTATTTCCAAGCCCACCTGCTTTAACATTTATTTCTTATGGGTTTGTAGTATTTACAAACATTTTAGTATGATACTAAACCACCAAATAACTTAAAAAAGAACACCTGTTCGATTCCCTTACTTTCACGATAGGATTTTTTAAGGATTTCTTATGCATTGTAACTTTAAAAGATGAATAAGCCCTGGGGCGCGTATATAAAGGCATTTAACATGCTGTGTTAGCTATATACAACGTCCTAATACTTGCGGACAATGCTTCGAATACCGAAAATTGGAGAAAATAGTACTAAATTAAATAATACTTGAACCGGTAGGGGTGTCCCTAAACTGCTGGCTTAAAGCTATATGCGATTGTTGTAAGCTGCTCTTTTTTACTCTCTTTATGCTTCTTTTATGTGTTGGCATGGAGGTGTTGGCGAATTAGGTGAATAAGATGGTGGTATTCAAACTTCACGTGCTAAATCTCCGTTTAAATGTAAATGCAGGTTTTATTCGGATAAGCTATAAAAGATATTGTAAACAGACAAATACGTTGCTTAAAATATTAAAGTTGTTTATTCTACTGTGGATATTTCACCGGTTTAAGTGTGTAAGCATGTTTTGTTTGCTTCATATTATGGTAGTTGTGGTTAGCATTGTGATTATTTTGTTATAATGGTAAATTCATTAACCTCGATTGGCCTTTTGACTGTGAGCGATATCCGATAAACAGTTTTAGCACACGGTTTGGAAATTGATGAATGGTGGTGTACAATATGAGAAAATACAATATTAGGCTTTAAAGGTAGTTAAATATAACGAAAAGTTGGTTTTCATTGAAAAGTTCTAGGGGTGAATTAAGTAACGGACTGCAGACAGTATATCGTTCAGGATAAAAGTATACACTAGCAACTGTTTTCAGTCTCCGACAGCTGATTACCAATTTCAATGGAGGAAATCAAGAATGGATTCGGTCGATAGAATATCATTGGAAAACTAATATAACATTTTGAACAAACCATATCTCATATATAACGTATGTTGTTAAGAAGTCTCTAAATTTGCAAAATACTTATGGGAAAGATGAACTTTAAAAAAAAATCAAAACTAGGCCTGTTTCCTTATAGGAATGATATTAAGTTGCTAAAAAAGACAAGCGCTATCAAATAGTAAACTTGTATAAACTCCAAATAAAAACTAAAGGCTAAAGGAACCCGAATAAAACATACCAAATTACAGAGAAAATTGCAGGAAAATGTGATTTAACACTTAAAAATATCTGTGTGTATGCAAAAAACATCAATGGAAGGGGATAAAATTGATCTAAAGCTAGTACAAGATGCTTAAAGCCAATGGAATAGGAGAGAAAATGAGGAAAACAACACCAATGTTCCAAGCATATCCAACTTCTATAATTATGGACGATTGAATGAATCTGAGATAATTTGTAGTGAAAAGGATCCACCTAAACATGAGATCGGTGTGAGAAGGAGGGAGGAGGAGAGGGAGAGAGGGAGAGTGAGAGGGAGAGTGAGAGGGAGAGAGAGGGAGAGAGAGAAAGAGAGAGAGAGAGAGAGAGAGAGAGAGAGAGAGAGAGAGAGAGAGAGACTGCTGGCGTTGGCTTTGGTAATGCGATGGTTTGAGATGAGCATAGTGCTGTGACATTCATAGAAGTTGAAACATGAAAAAGAGGAAAATACTCAAACAACATAGGAGGATAAAGGGTTAGAAGCAAAAATCTATAAAATATATATGCCCATACCCAGTGCAATTATTAGCTGTGTATAAAGAGTGAGAAAAGTTGAAAATAATGACATGATTCAAGTGTGACTAAATAACTCTAAACTATAAATACTTGAACACAGGCTCGGCTGAACTTCTAATATTAGACAGAAATCTTTATAAAAGATAGAGATGCAGGAAAAGAAACAACGAAGTCAAATAAGATGCATAAAGAAACAATGTTGGTTTACGTTAGGTTAGATAATCATATCTCAGAAATACTGCAAACTCATATTCGGCTTAGCCTCTCTCATGTTAACATCTGAACATGTAGAACTTTATAGAAGGATAGAATATGGGGATTTAAGCATAGAAAAGTAGAGAAAAATCTAGAAGATGTTCATAAAGGACAAAAACTGGAAAAACGTTCTATCATGTTTTGTTAAAAACCACTCAAATTATAAACAATTCAATATCATTCTAAAATATATGTAAATACTATAAACTCATAAGAAATGAATATAAAACAAAATGGATTTGAAAACAACACAAGAATTTATAAAATGACAAAAATTTACCTGATAACAAAGCTCAGTGTTACAAAACATTAATATACCCACTATAGCATCCTAAATATCTTGAAAATGAGTTAACTACCTTTAAAATTGCTAACAAAAAACATAATCAAGGTCTAAATTACCTTGAAAATACTACAAATGTCCTAAAACGTGCCTAATTTACCTCTAGCAATCCCTAAAAACCTTCTTAAAAACGAACTCTAAGCTATATAGTGTACTGAAATACTGTTCTACAGCACTCAAACATCATCAAAATCAATCCGCAATGTACTAAAATGTTCATGAAGGCTTGAAAATTATACTTAAATGCCTGACTCTAGGCTAAATGTTTGTTAAAATAGCATCTCAATAGCTTCTAGCTATTTTAAAAGTTCTCAAATGCTTCTAAACTAGCCCGAAATAGCTGTTCCAGAGGCTAGATACCTGTGTTATAGAGATTAAAATCCCTTCAAAGGCTCTTAAAATGCGTTCAAAAAGCCTTTGTTTCCTTTCTGTTTTTGCATTGTCATGTTTTTCTTTGAATGTAATGGTGTAAATGCATATTGTATTCTACATAACATTACTATACCGAGAGTTCCACAGCCAAAAATACACATTTTGAACTGCCTGAATAAAAATAAAGCATAAGAAAAAAAAAGAAAAAAAAAATGAGCCCACGCGTATGTGTGTGTGCGTGTGTGTGCAGCGTTAACTGAAAAACGAAAAGTCGGTCAATGCCAAAATGATATTTAATCAGCATCTTCCAAGGATGCGACACGAAGGTTTTCAAGAAAATACCCCACCCAAACTATCCTTTACTTGGAACATTTTCTCAAAATGTTGATTTTCTCAAAAATGGTTCCAACCAATTTGACTAAAACAGTATTTTGTTCAAGATACTTTCAAAATAAAATGCACATCTTGAATTGTCTGGGAAGGGTTTTTGAATACCTCTTAATTCTGGATGATGTTGCATATCTGAAAAACCGTAAAAATAGACACTAAGATGGTAATCTCGTTAAAGCACACAATTCATCACAGGGATATTTCTTTTTTAAGTTAACCATTTCCAAGATATTGCTTGTTATTTATTTCAATGTTAAAATACTAAACGTTTCCTCAAATCGAAAGTCGATAGCATTTCTTTTCCCCTGGTCATGAAAAGAGAACGACATTTCAGTCATCACAAGTCGACCGGCTCTTAAAAAATTGACTCGCTTTAGCTTAGTATATTTCCTTATTCCCCCTGTACCTACAAAGAAATGCTATTTTTGTTGAAGTTTATCTCGATAACCATAAAGGGATAGAGAACAATCTGTGGTAAGATCAGTTTGTTGCAGAATGGGTAGAGAAAGTTATGCGAATAGTGAACTTAAGTGTTTTCTCTCTTGTGATATGGCGTGAAGAACATTTTATTACTTTCTAATGTATCTAATTTTTAAGAAAATTTAGTGAAAATTAATAATCCAACTGCAATATGTTTTGTGACTTCCTTAAAAAAAAGAAGAAAGAAACAACATTAGAAAATCGTTGTGCGAGCGTGTCTATCTGTTAATAGTTAAATACAAACTTCGTATTCAAGTCCGGCTACTTCAAAGCATGCGACACTAAGGTTTTTAAGAAAAGTTCTCCACTCAATATATTCTTTACATTGGAAAGTTCTCTTTGTTTTCTATTTTCTCAAAAATGGCTCTAACGATTTATTTAAAATATGCACGATTAAAATAATTGCGTGCCTGACAAATGAAATCTACAATATTTTGAAATCTCTGGAAATAGCATGTGAATTCCTCTTAATTTGAATTACTTTTGTTTAGTAATTGGTAAGGCTTAAGAGATAGATAAAATATTACAACAAATACAACAAAAATACAAACCTCGTTAAAAGAAACTATATATATCAAACACATTTTTGGAGTAACCATTTCCGATGCATTACTTGTTATTTGTTTGACTTTTCAAATTGTTATTCCAAATCTATCAAATGAAGACCCACTCTTTAAAAACAGGAATCGTTTTAATTACTGTATGCCACAATGGATTATGTAAATGCGAATTGAAGTTTAACTAGATTAAAAATAAATAAACAAGTAAGCTTTTTTAAGAATAGCCTGTAGTTCTCAGTGAGAAGAGAAAACTGTGTGTGTAACACAGCAGGTTCTCTTACAATATACATTGAGAGGTTCTTCTCAAAACTGTCCTTTGTTTCAAAAATCCTAATATTTGAGTGAAAAACCGCACGCTGTTCTGCAATTAGTTGTTTCAGAAAAGGTACATTGAAAATAAACAAATTCGGAATGGAGGAGATAAAAGATCTTTTATATTCGCACAAAAAATATTAAAGAGGGAAAAATCAACCCTTAGCACTGATCTCAATATTGCGTAAAGAACGATAGGACAAACAAGGTTATATATTTAAGGTCGCTAGACCGAGTCATTAGCAAAACCTGTCAATAGAGGGCCAGAATTGCGCAAAAGAGGCATAATACTAATTGTAGGCGGCTTTATTTTGTTATTTTGCGAGCGTATATACATTCTATGGCCGTCTCCTTAGCGCGGTGGTAGCGTTGCTGCTCACCAAGCGGGAGACCTGGGTTCGATCCCCAGTACCGGCGTGGGGATTTTTCCCCCGCTGGGAGACCTGGCTCGGGGTGCACTCAGCCTCGTAAGGTCCCTGGGGGCCAATTGAGGAGCTACTTGATGGAGAAGTAGCGGCTCCAGGTCATGAGGACCGCATTAACCGGCCGGCGCTGACCACGTCTCACCCTCCAATACTGCAACCCATCGATGACGTCTGTAGTGGACCGAGATGGGGGACGCAAAGACCGGGCGGTAGGCCAAGGTTCCCCGTGAGCTGTCGTGCCATGAAGTTATATATACATTCTATCTTCATGAAGAGCATTTAGAAATAGTTACGGTTCAACAGCCTCGCTCGTGCGCCAACTTCCAGTTTCAGCCGTGAGCCCATGTTCCAATACCTCCTGTTTCGAAGATTTCATAAATGGTCTTCTTCCTTCACGCATTACACATTATTGTGTGTAGTAATCTGCACATCTTGTTCATACCATCGTTTTTGGATCTTCCAATATTTCTTTTACCTATCAGTTTATAATTAGTCCCTCTCTCTCTCTATTCTTGCTACATGCTTATGCACTTGGTTTTATATTAATTAGTTTTATCATTCGATTACATAATACAGCTTATATAATACGTGTATATATAATATATATCTATATGAAACTCCCCTCTTATATCTTGTATCTCTTAGAGGCAGCAACTGCTCTTAAAAATGTCATTTAATTTTCTTCAAGTTTACTTTTATCTTTCTCTGGCAAGATCCAAGTTTCGCTTCTATATATTCGTTTTTGTACCGACATCACTTTATAAAATTTTAATATGCTATATTTTCTGGCTTTATTTTCAAACATCTTTTTATAGTTCCATTTCAATATTTCCAATTTGTATTAGATCAAACTCCCTTTGATACGACATATTGCATCCCAAGTATCTAAATTCTGTAACATGTTCCACAACAGTGTTTTCTATTACAACTTTTATGGGATCCTCTCTTTTCCTCTTTAGTTTTTCTTAAGGATACTGTGATGTTATGCTTATTTACTATTTCATTTAACGCATATACTGAATTCAGGGGTTTATATTCTGGATTATAAATAATAATCTGATCATTTTCAAACATTAACGATAGTGCAAAATGAGATACATATTTTTTGATAGTGTTTAACGCCCGCTTTTACTACTTTGGCATCGCAGGCGATGACAATGATGATAGTTGGAATGAAGATGGAGCACCGGTGGAATGTAATGGCGGGGGAACCCGGAGAAAACTCGTCACTTTGTTCACCACAAATATCATATGCGGTCGCTTGGGATCAAACCCCGGCCGTCTAAGTGAGAGGCGAGTGGTCTAACCACTCAGCCATGCCGCGGCCACAATGGGATAAATTTATCCATTGTTTAAGTGCAGTCTCCGCCTCCTTCCGTCCATCTACACCCAGATGATCTTGGGTGTGCGCAGTATTAATGGTGGCGTGTGGTCAGTAAGGCAGCGTACACTAGCTTACTAAATGCAGATTACAGAATCTTGGCCGCCACTATTTCTGTAAAATAGCTCCTCAATTGTTTCCAGGGAGCTATGTGCATCAGTTTCCAGGCTTCCAAGCAAAGAAACAATCCCAATTTTTATATCAGAAAATAAACCCGAGCCCCTTCGTACCATAAGTATCAGCGCTTCGTGTAGTAGTAGTAGTAGTAGTAGTAGTAGTAGTAGTAGTAGTAGTAGTAGTAGTAGTAGTAGTAGTAGTAGTAGTAGTAGTAGTAGTAATAATAATAATAATAATAATAATTATATAATAATAATAATAATAATAATAATAAAACACCATCAACGTCATAATTGTCATTAACCATAACGTAGTTTTTATTTAAAACCCCAATTTATACATCCGGGCCCGGGCCAGGTTGTAAGTATTGACACAAATATCTTTATTGAGTTAACAACTAGTTAGAAATGAGTTTTTAAGGCACTGCTTCAAATAATTTACTCGACGTCAGAATATTTACAGTTTATGACAGTACACCATCCATGGGTCACGCACCACTGCGCGCTTACTCTCCATTCACGACTCTGTACAATTCACAGCACAAAAACAACCCACTCACTGCAATTCTTCCTCCTTTTAAAGTGAGAAAATGACGTCACCGAACTTTCTTGTGAAGAAACTGGACCCTTCTAAGCAAATCTCGAGTTTACCAGATGCCGATATGTCACGTTCCAAAGTTTCGAGTAGCGTCGCGCCGTTCCTTCGCTTTGTTTTCGCGTGGTCCTATTTCTCAAGGTCATCGCAGTTGGAGACTCGCATACCAAGGCAACGTGGGAATCACCTCGAAGACCACTCTGCCACACTGCTCCCTGGTTGTCCCAATAGTAGCGGGCTAGACGATCCAAATGTACTACCAGTTTCTTCCTTCGTGGTAGCTTCTGTATGCAGTAGACGACCATTTATTTTCTTCACCACAAAGTACGGCCGTTGCCATGATTGCTGAAGCTTGTAGCGGCGTCCCTTGGTCCGGGTAGAGCGATACAATCACACCAGATCACCTTGCTGGAATCCTCAGTTGTTGGCCTGCCAGACGTAACGGATCTTCATCCGATCGTTCGCTGCTTGGATGTTTATGGGTCATCCCATGCATGTCATGAAGTCGGTCTACGAGATGCTTCACGTAGTCGACTGTTGGCTGTTTTGTTCCAGAGGGACTCCCGAACATCAGATCGCACGGTAGTCGCAGCTCTCTGTCATATACCAAATTGGCCGGTGTCACCTGTCCTTATTAGCGCGCATCACCGTCTGGGTCTGTTCAACCTTGGTGTCTCACCTTCATCGTTTCCTCCTAGGGGCATGTAAGTCACAGAGGTCCTACAATGGCCTTCATGAGTTCTGGACTCCTGAGGCTGGTGTTACCCTGCGTCTGATTTAACTCTAATCCTTAAGTAATGCATCACCTTTAAACTGAATGTTACCTAAACATCAATTACCTATTTTACAAAACTTACTGCTGGAATACACTCAGGCAAATAAGAAAATCGTGTACTCCATTTATGTCGCAAACGTTTCCGTTTATAACAATAGGAATATTTAGCTGCATGCTTAATAAACATACAGCATTTTGTTTAGTTATTTTGAGAAGGTACCCAGTAAGTCGAGTCTTCTTATTTACTTATTTTGAATATACGAAAATTGCTCCCCAATATAAGCCCATTTCAATATATATGGAAATGTTACGGATAAGTTGATGGTTGCCAGCTCCTATACGCGAGTAATATTCCCGTTAAGTTATCTGATAAGATATTGAGTAGGAATTACAGGTTTACTACGGTCACTAACTAGTTTCAATGTTTACGCATATACTTGTTAAGTGCACTGTGCCCTTAATTGTGTTACTATAGTTGTGTTATGTCTCCGTACCTGGGGGCTGATACTCTTTCAGACTTCCCAGATATTCAGTAGGGAGGCTGTTTCGTTCTACTTTTATATAATCATAACAACAACAACAACAATAATAGTGATGGTGATGACACTTACCAATTACTATATCAGATACTGAGCCCAAATGTCTTATTCGTTCAGGCGTCTTAACCAAAGAATTATTTATTTGCAACATAATACAAACTTTTCGAGAAAAAATAAACAACTCCTACATCCTGTTTTGGATAACATTAATGGAAAATCAGTTATTGTCAAACTATTTATTTCTAACACAAAGAAATTAGACTACGTGTTCGGAGAAGCCATGAACATGAAACCCTTACTATTACACAAAGAAATATCAAATAATAACAACTCTTGGCTCGTTTTCTTTAGAACTTTAGAACTCGCGTGTTTAAGGAGAGAGTACCGCAAATCCTGAGCAACATAGATTGTATTTCAAGCTACTGTTGCACAAGCAGGCCCTGCAGAACGAAATGGATGTTTTTGTTGGATGGATTTTTTCTTTATTCTGTATGTCTCTAAGAATCCATAAAGATATCCATATTCTGTTATTTTTAAAGACAATGCTAAATCGCAGAAATAAGCGGTACCTAACAAATTAGATGTATTGATAGCACTCTTGGCATTGCATACAACCTTTGGCTAGAAATATCAAATGCTGACTATGAGAGTTTATCTCTGCGTATAAGTCATGGCCCATTCATAGAAAAGTTACCGCAAACGCGAATACATGAACGTATGACATGAATACGCAATTAGCTTTACCAGTCATAATAGCGTTAATGTTAACTTCAAAACTAAAATACAATTGAGGTGTCCGCTGGTTGAAATGGAGGCTGCAAGTATTGACGAGTATGTAACATTGTAATATTCTACTACAATGTGAATGTTCTTGTGTGTGTGTGTGCGTGCGTGCTGCGTGGGTCCGTGCATGCGTTTGTGTGTGTGTGTGCGTGTGTGTGTACTGTCGGAGGAGATTCCGCTCTGCAGCCAGTGGCTTATTGCACAGGTCAGAATGAGATGAGAGTAATATCGAAGGGCGGCCGAAACCGCACCACGGGGGTAGTCACCGTCGAGGTCCCTAAGATGTTAGAAGCAGTTCTTCATTTTGACCCGGGGAACGCAAGGAGCCCGAGCCTCAGGTCTCACCAAACTCCCTGGGCCTACGAATACCAAGCCAGTCCGCCGCCGAGAGCTATATTTACAGAACTCGGTACCACCACGGGAGGACTCCACCACAGAAGTCCTCGTCGATATTTATAACCCTGAAAGAGACCGGTTGGATAAACTGGAGATGAAATGAAGGAACAGGAAATTAAATGAAGGAACCTCCACAGCATTTGCCCAGTGACCCGGGAAAACCCCGAAAAAAACCATGAATCAGAGAGGCCGGCTGCGGGAATCGATCCCACGACCTCCCGAATAGCAGTCGCAGATAAAACGACTGAGCCACCTTGATTGGTGAAACAATAGGCAATTAATGTTTTAAATTGTCTATAATTATTCTTACCTGCACCTTTTATATTTGTAGAGTATAAATTCAATTAAAAGTTTCTGTACACTAATTTTAATGGGCTAAATAAATCTCAGTGTTGAAGGAGAGTATTTGTAACGGCCATATCATTCCTTTTAAATTCTAATCTCATTTGTAGGTAACTTTTCACTTTTCAAACATCTTAGGTCATTTTGCAATCACTCTCGTTTTTCTCACAAATGGGATGGAAATAAGCATTCCCATCATTAGACATGCTATCCGATACACCTAATTTCTCGAGTAGTTTTGTGTGTATGAGTTACGGTTGGGGCTTAAACTGGCGGATAAGCCTGGTTAGTTTTTTGAGTACAACAGCCGCGTTCACCAGTAGTTTTTTCTCATAACCCACAGGGATATGACGTGTGCCCAGTACATGGACGCAGTAGAGCAGCTTTGACACATATTGCGATAGGTAGAGTTGAAGCGCCTCAATATAGAGAAAGATGGTTAAATATGTTTGGTTCCATTCGATGCATTCATTCTCTTACCGTTTAAAACGACATTTATACCCTATGCCCTGTACAGATAAGCAGGTAAGTATCACAAAATAAGTTAATTGAAAGTATTTATTTGTAATAAACTAATGCATTAATTTTTAGCTTTTTATTGTTTTCTTTTAATTTGCAACACCAACATTAAATTCCAATAACTACGAAATGTGCGTGACATATCTTAAATCACACCATGAAAAACTTCAAGGTTTTTCGACACTTTTGCACATAAAATTGAGAGAAAACGCACATAGGATAGCTGCCTTTATGTAAGGAAGATCATAAATAATCAACGTACTTATGAATCTATTTTCATAATTTGTATTAATATTAAAACATGAAATATTTTAATATTAAACAATACATTTTAACAATATTACATATTCAATTTTATGAACCGTATAATTTGTAGTTTTAAAACTATAATATTTTTAAAATAAATTATCATTTAAGTTAATGGGCAGCTATCCCCTGAATTGTTGCTTAGAAAATCTCCTCTGTGACAAAAACCAAGAAAGCGAGGAAGGGCTTCACTCTCGTTGCATTCAAGGTAACGGGTTTCCTGGCTCCTGCCAGGGACCCTTCGAACAGCTGCGGTGTTGCAGTTCATCTTAATGGCGTTTGACCATTGGGAACATGAGAGTCCGCTCCTTGTGGATAGCAAATTATCAGCTTTTTTCCAGACCGGGAAAAACTGATATACTTCGCTACCAGTTGTAAATTTTCAAAAACTGAATTAAATTCCCAATAACTACCAATGAAAACATTGTTTATCTTAAAAGATACCTTTAAAATCTGCAAGCAATAGCAAATCACCTCTATACTAAAGAATGACTGCCACACAATATAATAATTGTTGTAGCCTTAGCTTGTCCCTTCTCTCTCGCTCTCTTTTTTCTCTCTGAAACATTACTCTAGGTAATCCAAAGGTTCTCCCTATTAACCTAGTTACTAGCAGTGCTTCTTTATATTGTAATATTCATATTTAAAATACCTTCGTATACTTTGATAAGTAGCTACGGTATTCATGTGTAGTTAAGGTTTATTCCTATTCACAGATTCCAAATTCTGAGTTCATATTGTATTTATTAATAGTTTATAAAAATGATGTAATGTAATGTGATTCGTAGCATGACTGTTTTGTTCATATACTTCTCTATTATTCTTTGCGTGATTCTTTGCGACCCTATTTTGTAGATATATTTAAGTCTACCACCGGGTAATACACACTTGTAGAGGAATAAATAAACACATACACACATTCGCACATGCATACATTACATTACATACATAAAACTACTGTTGTATTTATTTCCGATAATTTTGTACATTTTATTTTAAAAATCTGCCTACGTTTATAGCTGTCATCCTTATTTGCAGCAATTCTATTCGCACCTTCCGTTTATCCTGTCATAGTACCATATAACATACTTCCTTTTTTACAAAATGACATCCATTTGATTTATAGCGAATCTTACTATGCAGCTATGAACTATTTGTTTAAGAGTTTAACATTGAGTAGGAGATCTAGTATTAAATTAATTAGAACGAGAAATATTAAATAAGCTCACTACATTATTGTAATACAGGAAAGGCGAGCTTTCAAAATTCTTATTGGATCTAGCAAATGGTTTCAAGCATTTGACGTGCCTTCAGGTTTGTTTGTTTATTATGGTGTTTAACGCCCGCTTTTACTACTATGGTACCGCAGGCGATGACACTGGTGATACGCGGAATGAAGAACAAGCATTGGTGGAATGTGATGGCCGGAGAAATCGGAGAACTCGGAGCAAACCCTTTCAAGCATTTGACGCACCTTCAGGTTTGTTTGTTTGTTTTTATAGTGTTTAACACCAGCTTTTTCTACTATTGCACTGCAGGCGATTATATTGGTGATACGTGGAATGAAGATAAAGCATCTGTGGAATGTGATGGCGGGGGAAATCGGAGAACCCGGAGAAAACCCGCCACTGCACCGCTTTGTTCACCAGAAACCCACATACCGAGGCTTGGGAAATACATTACTTTTAAAAGGCATTTTCTTTCGATGTTTTGCGTTTTATTGTCTATGTTTTAAAAAAGTGAAAGTCGTGTAAAGTGATGAATCCTAGAAAGATTCGCAGTTTCAGAATAACACCCTAAAACTAACTGTCCAATCTTCGCCTGTCCCTAGAGCCTGTCCAAGTACTGTCACACTGGTTCCAGCCTTGAACAATGGCCTTGAAGAAAGGGCACATCCCATTCTGCACTTATCGTATTTCTACACAATATTTAAAATATTTTGCCTCCCTACGGCAGTAAAGTAGTTTTCAAAGTATCTCCTCCATTGCTGAGCTTTTTAAAACATTACTTATATAAGAAGTATGAGCATAAAGTTTGACATGATTTGTTATGTTCATAACTTCAATAGACTTGAGTATATATTTATGCAGTTGTTACTTATCTTTACATAAAATCTTACATGTAACAACCAAATGGTTATACCTACCCACAAACATTTATTTTTATATTATTCCTACAAATTATTAATTTGTAACACCTTATTTCCCTGCTTAAGTACTAAATATAAGGAATGGTTTTAGTACACCTGTCTCTGGGACTGGCATTCCGGAGGTCGTGGGATCAGCTCTCCGTGGCCGACATCTCTGACCCATGGGTTTTTCGGGGGTTCTCCCGAAATTCCTGTCTCTTTATTTCATATTCATTTGATCCCAAAACCGGTCACTTTCAGGGTTATAAGTGTCGACGAGGATTGCGACAGAGTCGCTACTTTGTGGAGGCGACTGCTCTCTGGAAATACAGCTTTCAGCGCCGGGAGGTGTTAATGATTTTCTGCGGACTCAAATTGTCTCTCTGGGTCTGAGCCACGGACTCCGAGTCGCTCCCCCTGTGGAGATGAACTGCTTGTAAAATGTTAGGGACCCTCCACGACGCCTCTCTTCCTGTTCAGATATCCACCGACCTCTGAAATTACACTCATCTCATCGTTTCTTCAGGGTGTGTCGTACAATAAGCCCACGGCTACAGTGTGAAATACCCTTCGGCAAAAGACACGCATACGTACACACTCACACACACACACGCACGCACACACGCAAGCACATTCTGGTAGGTTATACACAACACTATAGGGAGACCTCAATAATAAGCATATCTTTATTTGCTAGTATTGATACTATATACTCTTTATTTGATTATTATTAAAACAGAAAATAAATACTGAATTTCTCAATGTATTTTTTTCACCAAATATAGCTAATATTTCGGAAATGACTGACGCCACAAAATAGTTCTTGGCATAACTTAAAAAAAAAAAAAAAAAGGGCAGTACGTCTTTCCCCTAGGTAATTAGTTTGTGTATGTCTGTGTATATACAGTTTATGTTTCCACAGCACAGAAAATAAAGACAAATTTATAAGTGATTTACAGAAAACTGAAAAAGCGCCCTATGTCGTGTCAGTATTCCAAAACTAGATTTCAATCAAATCCTGAATGTCATTTAGAAAATAACAGTCCAACATTTTGGATAAATGAAACTCTTATTATTTTCACCTTTCATCATCAAAACTGTGTTACTTATTTAGCAAATATAGCACTGAAAACAGTTTTCGCTTTTGAATTATGATGTTCGCACACATACATATATACACGACGCACTTGATACGAGTTTCAAGTGTTAAAATTTAGATACCGAACTGCTGTTATTTTTTCACCACGAAGAAGTAGAGTTTTTATTGCAAACCAAGTCTAAGTGTTCTCTTGTCTGCTTTTATAAATAATAATGAAATGTGCCTTTCAAGAATTAGGATATAACAAGAGGACATTAACATTAGACAATCTGACGTTTTCCATTCATACGTCTTTCTCTACTTACTCTGTAACAAATTATTTCTCAAACGTTTATTCTTCTTCCTAATTCATGCTACTCGAGATAAACATTAGCAGAAATACCTTTAATGCTTGGTCCCTCCTAAGTAGAACGGAAATAAGGGAATACACTACTAGGCATTAGTGATAGTCAAAGCTTTCAAAAGCCGGTCAGTATGTGATGCAATTAGGATTCCCTACTCTTTACATGGCCAGGATGTACTAATCTGATGAGTCCCATTCACAAGACTTTCTCTACTTGTTCCACAATAATATTCAAAGAGATTATTCTTTTATATATATCATGCTAATCGATATAAACATTAGCAGAATAGGTCTAATTATTTACTTCTTTGTAAGTGGAAGAAAATAAGGGATATATACACTAATGTAAAGCGAGAGTCAAGCTTTTTTAAAACTGTTCGCTATTTGTCACAATTAAAATTCGGTAGCTTTTGCATGAGGAGGAGTAAAACAAAAGAGATACGGAACGAAAGAAAACTTCCGGTTTCAGAAAAACTAAATAATTGAAAACTGAAACCAATAACAAAGAATATCTCGGAAACGGTTAAATCTATAAACGTGTTTATGACCTAAATTGTGTGTTTTAACGAGGTATGCATTTTTTGTGTAAGAAATGTTTGTCATCTCTTACGGTTTACCAGTCATACGAAAGTCATCCAGAATGAAGAGGTCCTGAGAAGCTATTCCCAGAAAATTCAATTTTGTTTGTCATAAAAGTATCTTAAACATATGTATTTTAATCTACTAAATCGCTAGAACCATTTTTGACAAAATCAAAGTTTTCCAAAAGGGTAGCTGCAGGTTGGCGATACCTACTCCTGATAATCTTGCTTGGAAAATACTGAACTTAAATACCAAGTTTGGTATTTAACCGAATTTTCATTTTTAAGCTATGCACTCTCTCTCTCTCTCTCTCTCTCTCTCTCTCTCTCTCTCCACACACACACACACGGATATTTTTCTACATTTTTTTCTTTTTGATTCAGGGAACCCTAAAACATATATATCCGGTGAAATCTCGGTATCGAAATTTTTGGCGTAATACAATGTCTTCTCTACTTACTATGTACATTATAAATACGTGCTAGAGAAAGTAAAACATGAATAACAACTTAAAATTCGAGAAAATTAAAGTATTGGATGTTTAAAAACCAATCACAAGCAATAGGAGTATCTGAAACGGTTGGCTCTAGAAAAACCAATACACGTCATAAAATACCTACTTGTTTTAACGAGATCTGCATTTCGTGTATTAAGTCTGTTTAGCCCTTGCGGTTTACCGCTTATACAAAAGTAATTCAGAATACGAAGGCTTCAGAGTCTGTTTCCAAGAAAATCAAAATATACATTTTATTTGTCATGTAAATATTTTAATATATGATATTTTAAACAAAATAGATACATTTTTTGCGAAAATCGAAACTTTCGAAAAATAATCCATTTGAAAGGTAATTTGGGGTGTGGGGTTTTCCTGAAAATCTTTGGGTCGCATATTTGAATGATACAAAGTTTAAATACCAAATTTGGTATTTAACCGACTCTTCGTTTTTTAGTTATGCTGACAAAAGACACACACGCCCCTTTTTCTAATTTCTTTTTAAATCCAGGGGTTCTCAGAACGTGACCCCTGTATTTCACTATAGATACAAAGGGAATAGCGATATTCAAATTTTCAAGAAGTGAATGGTGTTTGCTGATCTTAAAATTCCATACTCTTCGCATGATATCGGGAGAGACGCAGTAAATCGGTACGATTTTTAAGATAATAAATACGTTTGAAAATATTCAAATAACAAATATCTTTCAAAAGGCTTACGCCGCAAAAAAAATTGAAATAAATAAGTGGTTAAGGGGATCAACTTATGAAAATTTCAAATTTAATGTTTCTTAGCAATTAAGCTCATTGCTGCATAAATTTATTGTTATGTGCAGGGAGTTGTATATAAAAACATACTTTTCCCTAAGATGTACATTCCTAAAACAAAGTTTATCTCGATCGAGAATCTACAAGTATAAATTCAAAACCTTATTTCACATAACAACACACATTTTACAAAAAAAAGTATGATTATGAATCTTTCCGAAATGTTAGTAATAAATTCATATTTTGTATATTTTTCCGTAATTTTATTTAAGTATTCATACTTTTTTAATAAATACATATTTTAATAATTCTTCCGCAATCAAGAAAAAATGATGCAAGAACTGCGTTAGGACATAACTGTTGCAGCATCTGCTTCAGAGACAACGTAATATTATCGTCTCAAAACACTCCTCGCCTGCCCGCCATAAGCTACCTCATCTTTCTCACGGTAAAAGGAGCGGGAAACTACCAAGAAAAAATCTGTGAAATCCCAGATGTGCAATCGTAAGTACGCAACTGCGTATCTATTTCTGATTTAGTTAGGATCCAGTTTAAGTAGTGCTTTGTGATCTTAGGTCTATGAATTACTTTAAACATGCCGGACGTGAAATCAAGTGTGCGTGCACGTTTACAGAAATACGTATTGGAGTTTAAAAACATTTTTACCACTGACGGTATGGTATTATTTTTCTAATTTTGTGTGAAATGTGTAAATGCAGTTCAACGATCGCAGACAGTACATTTGTCTGGAAATAAACATATCGTAGCTTCCTCCCGTGTTTCATCGCGGCAAGTGCTTGTAGGAGAACCTCTCCAACGTCATCCAACGTTAAAAAAATCTCACAATATTATTCATATTTATGTGAAGCACTGCTTCGGTCGATATACTCCTTTATAAGGTGAACAATCCCAGATATATCCATATAAGCACTCCTGATGAATCAACTCTTTGGAAAAATTATCTCCCGAAGTGATATGGTGAAATATTACAACACATTAGGTCCGTATGTAAAAATAAGATCTGGGTGAGCAATCACGAAACTAGAGATTCTGCTAGCATTAGAAAATTGGGAAATGTTGTAGTAGGTGTGTTGGAAAATGATGAAAAAGTTTCCAAACAACCCTTCTGGTTAGCCTCTAAACAATTGTCAGTTACTAATCACGAATCAATTGCAAGTCTGTTCAATGAAGCTTAGCAGACCTTATGGCTAAATGGTGTGAAGTATGACAATGCTTTGCTTTTAATAACAGATGGTGCGCCGTATATGAAGAACGCTGGTGAAGCTCTTTGTGTATGTTATCCTAATACGATTCCTGTGATATGTATCATACATGCCCTACACACAGACTGTGTGACAAAATCCGAACACTTTATCCGGAAGTGCAAAAGTTAGTGTCAAACCGGAAAACATTATTTGTAAAATCACCAACCAGAGTCGATCTTTTCAAAGAAAGAAATCCTTATCCCCCACTGCCTTCTAAACCCAAAACTACGCTTTGAGGTACTTGGCTAAGTGCAGCAATATATTACGCAGAGAATTTTGAAGCATTAGTATCTGTGAACTAGACCCTGACGATGATTCATCAATTGATGTTCAAAATTTAGTAAAAGACACCAATTTAAAATATGATTTGGCTTTCATATTCACCAATTTCGGATTCTTGACTCATTTTATAACGAAACTAGAGACTTCGGTTGATTTATTGAGTAATGCAGTTAAAGAAATAGAATGCGCTGAAAGACAACTGGACGTTCCTTCCAATTCGAAAGCCGAAGTCTTAAAGAAAAAAATTAGGGATTTGTTTTACAAAAAATCTGATGTGTTACACTCACATGACTTTCTCTAGCTGCTGTACAAACAAACTTCTTACAAAAGATTACTCTTCTTTCTTCACAATGCTAACCGAGATAAACATTAGCAAAATGTTCTTTTTATTTAGTTCCTAATAAGTAAAAGGGAACTAAAAGAATGCGCCATGCTAAAGTCATAATCAAATGTTTTAAAAGATGTAATGCGATTGTCATTGCAAATCGCTCTTTTGCATGGCCAGGAGTAGAACAAAAGAAAAACGGACACCTCCTGAGAAAAGTATAAGTATTTTACAATTGAAACTAACAACAATGAATATTTCGAAAATGGTAAACTTCACGAAAAAAAAGCATGACATAAATTGGGTATTTTAACAATATCTACATTTTGGTACGGTAAATTGTTGTTTATATTTTACGGTTTATTAGGTATGCGAAATTAAGCAAAATTCATCCAGAGTAAACAGGACTTCAGAAGTTATTCCCATAAAATCCAAGATATACATTTTATTTGTGATAAAAATGGTTTTAATATGTGGTATTCTAATCAAAATCGTTAGATCCATTTTTAAGAAAACCAAAATTTCGAGAATTTTTCCATATAAAGGTACTTATGGGTGGGGGGATTTTCTTGAAAATCTTTGTGTCGCATCCTTGGAAGATATCAAACTTAAATACCAAGTTTGGTATTTAACCGTCTTTAACCTCGTTTTTGAGCTATGCTTTCCCCCCTCCAACATGTACACACGCACAGATACACACACCGTCCTGTTACTGAAAATGCTTTTTTTGGGGGGGGTCCTACAACATGTATTTCCTGTGAATTCTCGACATCTAATTTTTGGGTGGAATACAATACTTCTCTATCCCTATGTACATTGTACATACGGGACTAGAGAAAATAAAAATACAGGCTACAAAGCCCTTAACAAAGTAGCTCTAATTTTGGAAGGCCAAGGAACAAGTGAAGTAGATGGTTTCAATATTAGTGATATGCCCCGTTTCAAATATGCAATGTTAACATCGTGCGACGTAGAACGATCGTTTTTTCAATATAAGGCATTATTTCGTGACAACAGGCATGGGTTTCTGATGGAACATTTGGAGAAGACGTTAGTCGTTCACTGCAATTCCAATCAGTGTTCCACACCTGATGGCTAGGAGCAATTGGTGAGTTAACTGTTTTATGTAATGTTAGATGTTTCTTGAATTAAAAAAAAATATTACATATTTTTAAATTTTTACCAAATTTTTTTGAATGTTTATCACCTAAAAATAGAGGTTTTTAAGTTTTTTTAACGCATAAAAATCCGGACCCTGTATATGTAATTAACTATGAAATTTTGAGACACATGAATTAAGTAGTTTTTGAGAAAAAAAACACACATTTGATTTTTTTAGCTACTCCAACTAAAAAGCTTCTTGCGCTTCATATTTTCAACATTTACATTTCGGATGTACCACTTTAAACATTATTGGATGGTTTTCAATTTTATTAAATATTACTGCAGGAAAACGTACGGTATTCGCTCATACCTTTCTCATTATTTTTGTGGATTAATTAACTTTGTTAACACAAATACATAACTAATTTTACTTATTTAGAAACTTACTTCAATTATTTAATTTATTGTGATATTTAAGATATGATTGATTGTAATTAGAAATGCACTTAAAGAAACAAGCCTTTGAATATTTGAAGTGTCATTTTTTTCCGCTTAAAGGGCCACGCGACAAGTATTTAAATTGCAATTGGCTGAAAATAACTTCGCCACTGATCTACCGGGACCACGGTATATTAGTGTGTTAAAATCCAACACTAAACGTTTTCAGGAATTTTGATCAATTTTCACAGGTTGGTCTCCTTAAATAAAGCTATATTGTGTGTAATGCGTTTTCGTCGATCCCTGTCGCTGAATAAATAGTGGTTATACAAGTTCTGCTGAAACATGCGGTACAACCCGTGATTGGACGGTTTCTTCGTAAAATATTAGCCTATGTTTCTTAGGAAAGCTCTTTCTTGACAATGTTAAAATGGGTCAAATGCAAGGAACATGTTCTTAGTATCTGTATAACCCAGAAAGCTTAAAGGTTTACAGCTGGTAAGTGTAATATCCTTATGATAGCTGAAGTAACAGTTTTTCAAAAAGTTGAATACCTTTTTAAAACTATTTTTTTCTTGTGACAGTTTCCCCCTATATTTAAGAGTGCATAATTGTTAAAAATGTTGCCAAATATTAAAAATTTTCGAAGCGCTTATTTCAGTGTATGTAAAAAACCATCACTAAGATCTCCTAAACGTTTCAGATCAAAATATTAATTAATAACTGAGAAAACGTTTCTTATGTGAGGAAAATTTGAATCTGCGGGAAATTAGCTCCAAGGTTAAAACATCAGTAGAGTTCAGCACCATATCTTCGTTTATCAGAATGCTTTTCATTTTCCAGTTCTGTCTTCCATTTACACATCTTTTGAACAGTTTTGCTTGATTTAAGAGTTTTGTAAAGCTCATTTTTTGCGCTCCTGAGGTTCTCCTCATCTAATATAATTGAGTTTTATTTATGGACGGTCTTTAAATGCTGCGATTGTCAGCTTCCCATTCTATATTTGATGTGAAAAATAACTTATTTTGCTCAGATGCCCCCTTAATGGTCTTGAAGTTCTTTTATGTGCTGTAAATTTA